>CM029641.1:10305881-10905881 GCA_017311315.1 Dendrocalamus latiflorus
ATGCAAGGAAGAGAATAAAATCACGAGTAAGGATGGAATGGCTGACTGTTATTCATTTTAAACATGATGAGCCATGAAGATTATCCAAAATGACCTTAAAGTATTACAACAAGCCATAACATATAAGAATGCTATCAGAATCATGACAATATATGTATAGACAAGCTAAGCCAAATAAGTCATAATCTGAAAATTAGTCGAGTTTCTTAGCACGTCAAGTCAACCATAATTATAGTCTAGCTAAAGGTATCCAAAGATGATGCAGGCCATGTGAATAATCTAAGTGAAACCAAGAAGCTAGTATTGAATCAATTTAGAGTGCTACAAGTTCAAGAATGAATCTTTTGTGCAAGTACTTGGTTCTATTTATAGTTAAGCAAATTGAGCACATATGATGTGATTTTCCTTTTTAAAGCTCATGGTCATTTTCAACCAAAATTTTTAGTCATGTGCTAGATCTCAAGCCTTATGCGACTACTTCAAGCTAGAAGCTTAAGAAGATAGTCTTGGTCATCCAAAACTCCCCCTGAGTTCATGCCTAGTGAAATGGCAAGCAGTCTCATGAGAAAGAATTGGTGAGATCAGTTTTTTCGCACAAAAGAGATCTTTTTGCTTACTCAAAAGGTTGTACCAACTCATGCTTAATCAAGAAACTAGCATAGCTCAATCTAAAGCTCAATAAAGATTCAAGACTCAACTCAGCCTATTTGAAATGGCATGAATCATAAAAGGATAACTAAAGACAGACTAAGCTCAAGTGCTAACATGACATGAATTAATTCAAGTTGCGCATGTTTAATCAACTTATCATGGCAAATACTAGACTACACATATAAAGTCATGATAAATCTTGCAAGTAAGCACAGAGCATGGCAAGATGTAACGCATTGCAAACATGTCATAAAAAGATAATAATCAAGGCTCAATATTATTAATAATTATCAGAGTACAACCTTTTGGCTAAGCTTACAATTAATAGCCTGAAAGGCTTAAAGAAACTAGCAGCGGAAAACCAGAAATAAGCGTAGTAGCCATTCGACATGCCCACTGGCAATCGACTGAGGAGCGAAGTCCTAATCCGTGAAGTCATCGAAATACCCTCCTTCTAGTAGCTCCTGCTGATCTGGTCCTTCTTCCTCAACTGAGAAAATATGGATGAAGCCGTGAGCACATAGAGTACTCAGCAAGTCGTTTGTAACAAAGAATGCAATATAGTATGCAAGACTTACCAATGGATGGCTGAAAGGTTAATTTTGTAGAAAGCAATAATTTAAAGTAAATACAATAAATAGATTGAAAAGCGAATTTTAGAATGATAATAAATAATTAATCAAAAGAATTGAGACAAACCCCAAGTCAATTGGCCATTCACTCCAATGAATCACCCACAAACTAAGATTCACATAATGAACCACCAGTGAACTAACCATTCACTTCCCAACTTTACCCAACCAGGTTTTTATGAAAACTCTACCCCTCGTGTGAAATCACCGAGCATTCTCCATGACCGAGGACACGGCTATTTGAATAGTTTTACACTGTGCAGAGGTTGCACAACTTTACCCACAAGAGATAAGTCATATTAATAGCCAACATGCTTCCTTAGGCATGAGATCCAGATAAATTATCACAAAGACTTTACCTCACTTCAATCTAGTTAGACATCACCCGCTAAGGTTTCACTGCCGAAGGGTTAACCACCACAGTTAGAAGTCCCCTCTTGCGTCGTATGGGTACAGTAACCATGTTCCTCACTGTGAACAAACCAGTACCCCTGGTACTCACTTACCATTAGTGATATCTGAACTAAACAATTGCAAGTTAATCAGCTAGGTCTGTCCCATACTAGACATGTGGTTGTGCGGTAAGACTCAGATCAATGGTGCACAAAGTTAAATCCTTAGATGTACCCAGGCGAAACATCCACATCCCTGAAGTGTTAACCACACTTCTCCCCTTTACTGCACGATCGTTCACCCGAGTGAAAACCATTTTGTATAACCAACACCAATGACACTACCCATGTCATGGTACTCAAATTTTTATAGCTGTGGTTGACCACCACGTTCTATTATATCATTAAGTCAAGATTAATTAACACATATGATGATAGATCCATCGTGCTAGTAATAAGCATGGCTAAGCAAACTAAATGTACAACCCATGTGACAACTAGTATTGCATCACTAAATAATTTACCCATCCTATGGTGACAATAGAATCATGGCATTCAAATTATCAAGGAGGAAGTAATCAATTAGGTCATTAACTACCAATACAAATGTTTGTAGTAAAATAGCGATGCATGATAATTTAAAACAAAATAATACATAATAGATTTGAAAACTAGGTTCAACATGATCAGAGGACATGACTTGCCTTGGCCTTGCTCAGTTAGGAGTTCTTGATCTTCAAACCTTGCTTCAGCTCCTTCGAAAGCGTGATCTAACGAGAGAGAAAACAAAACGAAGCACAAAACAAATTCAAATAAAATACAAATGAACTCCAAAAACTACAAAACCATAACCAAAAGATAGAGCTCAATTTTAGATGAATTTAGGAAAAATAATCGGGTCAATCGGAGTTAGGACGAAGGAGAACGAGCGATCTAAAGTTTGCCGGGCAAAAAAATACTGGAAAATTTCGAAAGGAGGCTAGCGCTGGCGAGAGGAGGCATGGGAGGTCAATCTAACTAGCAAAATGGATTGCTAGGGACCCAAGGCACACATAGGAAGTGACGGCACGCCAAACGGAGAATGGTGACGGCACGGGCGGCTACAACGACATGGGTAGGAGAGAGGAATAAAACTCGGGCATACAACATGGAGAAGTATGGTGAGCACGGGCTAGAACGCGGCTTGGCGAAGCTAGAAAAATTGTCGGCTCAGCTGGAAACCCATCGGAGACAGCGCAATCGACGTTTGAACGACGTCGGGAAGGAAAAAGGAAAAAACTTGATATCTTGGTGCTCGGTGAACAAAATCTAGAACCACTTGGAGGGTAGCTACCTGGGATGGTTTGGCACGATATGACGTGAACGGATTGGGGAAAACACCACTGGATAGATGGGGACACGAGATGCCATTGACGGCCATGGCGAGGTGTCGGAGGCTAAAACTTGTTGAGGCTTTTTGGGGAAAAGGAAGGAAGCACGGCATAGAACGCGGCGAGGCAAGTCTAAGAAAAATTACGACACGGGCTAAAGCTTACCGGAGGCGATGAATCGACGTCGGGAAACGATCTTGACCTAGATTGGGGAAAACTCGATTCCGGGTGATTGACTACACCAAAACAAAATTAATTTGACTAGAAGGTAGATGGCACATGACAGCACAATGTGACGAGAAAGGATCACGGAAAAACTCTCGAGACGCGATGAGCAAATTGGGACCGAAGGGCTTCGATGCCGACGGCATCCTAGGCTTTGAGGGGACTTGGCACGGCTTGGGACAGGTTTAGAGGGATAAAGGGGTCATATTTATAGGCTTGGAAGAGATAGAAACTGACTCCAATTCGCGGATTTCGCTTTAGAGTCCGTTTTAGAAAATAGGGGATAAAAGGCAAACGGATGAACGAAATGGAAAGAGACCAGTTGGGATGGATTCCTTGCGAGATTTGGCACAACTTTCTTTTTGGGAAGACATTGAGATGAAGTCCGGATTGAAAGTTATGAAGAGAGAGGAAAAGAAAGGAAAACGTGCATAGCACAGATCGATCTATGCGCACGCGTGAGGAAGAGGAACAGTGCCGTTGTTCATTCTCTCTTCTCTCTTTTTTTCTTTCTTTTTTTTAGAAATTTAAAATTGAGCTCAAACAAACTCCGAAAATTCCAAAAAAAATACAAAAAAATTCCTTGTGACACAAGGAACCTAAATAAAATACTTTTGGTAAATGTTAATATTTAGTTTAATCATATTAAATCTTTTAATTAATAAAAATTCCAATTAAGCTTTAATTAATTCCAGAAAAATTCAAATGGTGAATTTTATTTTAAAAACTTTACAAAGGCTCTGAAAATCAGGATGTTACAACATTCGGGCACTTATTGAAGGATTGCCCCAACAGACCAAGCTCGTTTGGTCGCCACTCAGTGTCATAATATCATGTATCTTTTACTGTATCGTATTAATTCATGTTTGTACCCATTTGATATGTATTTGACAATGTTTGTTCAATGCATATCGACCCCTCTAGTTTAATGCATGTGACACAGCATTTGAACAGTCCACTCAAAAACAGCAACCGCAACGATGCGTACACTATTCAGTTACATGCTTTACAACATTGAACATAACCACAAGCTACATGCTACAACCTTCTCTGTGTGTGCCTACTAGTAGAAGGTGCCTCATGGTACCCACATGGAGTGTTGCAGTGGGGGGCACCTCGGACGTGGCTGGCCGTCGTTGTAGTAGCACGCACATATGCAGTTAGGGTTCGCACAACAGCATGTGGGATCATATGAACTTTCTATATTGACGACCTTCTCGTTGCCCCTCTCGCGCTGCATCTATTACCGGAGGTCATCATTCTCCTTATTGAGACTGTCAATCCGTACCTCCTTCTCTAAGATTCGCTCCCATAGTATATCCACATGCCTTGCAACATAGCATTCATGGGGAGGATCGACCCAGCAGACGAAGTCGTATTTCGCCATCTGCACGAAAGGAGGGTTAACATGAAAGCTCTATTACCAGTAAGAGAAAATAAATTATTGGCTAATTGTACCCCAGAGTGTGGGCATCGAAAGAAATGTCGCCGGCCATCGAAATGGCCTTCGACGACCTACACGACCGTATCCTCCCTGTGTCTGCATTTCGGCCATACCGGTTAAGCCTCGCTGTTTGGCATCAAGCGGTAGTTCCGCCGATGTCCTCCCTCCTTTCCAGGGGAAGGTCTTTTTTCGGCGACCCCGCTCCGACTGCCCCTCGGTGTCTGTCATGCTATGTTACTGTATGATGTAGAAGGTTCTTCTTCCTACAAGAAGCAAAATGCAATTTAGATGAGCGATGAGCGATTGCGAGAGCTCTGTATTTGAAGCGAGCGAAAAGAGAATCCAGTGTGTTCCTATCGGAAATTACGGACGCGTTGTCAACATGCACCACCACGGGCGACAGGAGATAGCATGGTAAAAGTGACATATGTGCACACGATGAAGCAGACGAGGCGGGGCGACATGGCTATACTAACATTTGTGCGGATGAGGGAGCGGGCGAGGGGCCATTATGTCAACCAACACATGTCCGAAGTAGGGAGCGAGCGATGCCACACAGTATGAACAGACTAGCATTTCTATGGACCACATAAAATTTCCAAAAAATTACACAATAACTATAGGTGTGTTGGGAGGCTTCATATCAAATTTATTAATTTTTGAAACTCGTTTGCTATATGTAAAAACTTGTACAAATATCAAAATTTTATGAATTTTTTAACAACATTCACAATGGATTAAATTACCAAAAAATTATACTGTAAAGTACGTTAAGTCGGAAAACTGTACATAATTTTTTGTAATTTTTGGAGCTCATTTGATATATTTAAAAATTCAAAAAATACTAAATAAAAAAATTAGGACGGGTAATTAAATCAACTAATTAATCGGCTTAATCGCCTATCACCCCCTCACCGAATGGCAGGCAAGCCTATTACAAGGTTCAGTCTATTATTAGTGTAGGCGTACATTATTCTAAACTGCCTTGGGTTTTGACCCATTTTTTATTGGTACAATATATATAGAGAGGAAAAATACATTTTACACCCGGGTGTAATTACACCCACCTCTAATATACCACCTAAATAAACTTTAAATACTCCTTTATCACTTTAGGTATATTTGTAATCTAATTATAAGATACTCCAATATGAACTACACGAAAAACTTGTAAGGGAGTTCATAGTTTTTAGCATATTTTGTAAATACCCTCGTATACGCGCATAAAAAGGAGTATATCGAAAAAATATGCATACCACCTCTGAAAAATTGTTCATACCACCTAGATGGTCTTAAATACTCGTATACTACACGTACATACCCTCCGTTACGCAAGATACTCCCTATATTGCGAGATACGATATTATATATATATATATATATATATATATATATATATATATATATATATATATATATATATATAATACAAAAGTTGGCAAGAGCAGCTGCTTTTTACAGATGGAGGAAACTGCGGACCTGACTGTGCAATCCGGACGAAGGCAGAAAGAATCTTCAGCCTAACGTGTGGGTTCCATCCGTCCATTATTCTTGTCGTAGACCTGGTCAGTCATCCCCAGCTCAGTCTATTATTGTTGTCCTAGATCCCGTGGTGTTTGTGTACATTATAGCTACACACCCACGAGTCCCACTCCACGGCAAAGTTCCTGCCATCACACAACAAATCCTCGATCCGATTCGAGTCCGAGAGAGAGGGAGGATCGATTGCAAGGGGAAGGAGATGGGAGGAGTTGGGGAGAAGATCATGGTGGGCGCCTTCGCTGGGGTGATGGGTCCTGTCCTCGGCAAGCTCACCAACCTCATGGGTGAGGAGTACGCTATGCTCAAAGGTGTGAGGAAGAAGCTCAAATCTCTCACCAAGGAGCTGATCGTCATCCACGCTTTCCTAGAGAAGTATTCTGCCATGGAGGGACTGGACGTGCAAGCGAAGGTCTGGACGAATAGGGTGCGCGAGCTGGCCTACGACATCGAGGATAGCATAGATCTGTTCACCTATTATGTCGATCGGGAACCAGCTGACAACACCACTGGAGCCAAGAGGTTCCTCCATAAAGTTACTAAAGTATGTATACAAATCAAATCACTAATTTTTAAATTTTTTCTGAATTTTATTTATTTAGATATTTTATTTTATAATTCATATAGAAATCAAATTACAAATTTTCTTTTATTTTTTATTCCTCTGCAAGGCCTTGCACAAGGTGAAGAAACTTGAGCATCGCCATAAGTTTGCTAAGGAGATCGAAGAACTTCGGACCCATGTCAATGAAGTATACGAGCATCAAAAAAAATATAAGCTTAGTGAGGTCACTTCTAGCGGCATGCAAACGGAGATCGATCCTCGGTTGCCAGCACTCTATGTGGAGAAGGAAAAACTCGTGGGTATTGAGGGCCCAAGGGAAGAAATCATCAGTCGGTTCATTGGTGAGGAGCCAACAAAGCAGCTTAACGTTGTCTCTATTGTTGGATCTGGAGGTTCAGGCAAGACTACTCTCGCTAAACAGGTGTACGAGAAAATCAAAAGTCAATTCTTTTATACAGCTTTTGTGTCTGTATCGCAAAAGCCCAACATAAGTAACCTTATGAGGCTTTTGCTCTCGGAAATTGGGAGCAGCAGTGGGAGTTCAGAACCAATGGGATCATACAGTGACCAACATCTCATCAACAAGCTAAGAGCATGTCTTGAAAATGAAAGGTAAGTTGATTTTACTCACTTTCTATGATGTGTTTCCATAACAATAGCATCCATTTTATCCTGTTGTGATATTATGTAGAATTGTCCTTATCAGTTTTAAGTAATCCTAGGATTTATGATTAGTGGATGAATACAATCCCAACTTATGATGTGGCCTTATAGGCATACAAACAAATCCGATCCAATCCCAGCCAAGAAAGTACAAACATTTTTTTACATGAGAGAAGCTAGGTTCCATGGGTATTAGATTTTTTTTAACAGAGCATAAAGGGTCCGAGGGTTGTCAGAAAGCAGCAATTCGTTGTAACCCTTTTTAATTTGTTCTCAAGATTTTATGGCCAACTTCACCAAATCTTTTTTCTCTTGTTTTGTTTTCTTCACTATTTTTTATCTACTTCTCTATATGTGATTCTCCTTTTTAAAGGTAGTCTCCGTTTTGAATGCAAAAAAATTTCCTTGTTCTTGCGGGAACTGAACTATTTCCTGCAAAATTCTTGCATTCTAAATGGCCTAATAATGCGTGTGCCCATGCTACTGTTGGCTTTGGATCTGGCGAGCTGCAGAAAACACACGCGAGGTTACAACCACACGAGAGAGCAAACGCTTGGGGCAATATTTTCTGTTATTCACTCTCACTATGAAAATGGAACAACTAACTGATTAGAACTTTCCACCTGGTCATAGCAAGGTATTGGATCACAGTCTATGTATTTGTGAAAGTACAGAATCTTTAATAGTGGCTACTGGGCATAGTGATCTTATTGATGAAATTTGATAGAAGTAATTTCTATTGATACGAATCTGAGGTAAAGGATGTCTTGGCTCCACAAGGATTTATTGAACCTCAGACATCTTTCTTGAAAATAAGTACTCAAGAAAGCTTCGCTGCAAAAATTATGAAGAGTTTTAGAAGTACTATATGTGTACATAGAGAAAATTACTGATGGTGTTCGTGACTTGTGACCTCACTTTCTGTTCAATGTTTTCCTGTTTAAGCTTCTGTAAAAATTTTCTCAAAGGCATGTAAAATAGAAAATCGTTTTCTGTAATTTTTGCTTCTGCCCTGGAAGGCAGAAGTCATAATTAACAATTAGCTACCAACGTTTCGATTATGGGGCAATGCTTCTTAATTAGCGATTATGGGGCAATGCTTCTTAATTAGCGATTATGGGGCAATGCTTCTTAGCGATTATGTGTTGCTGGGGTATATTGTGTCTTGGGGCTTTTAAATACATGTGGCACTAAGTTTGCAGTTTAGGGAAAAGATAGCAGAAATGTGTCACTAGAAACTAACTTGTGGATGGTATTTTTCTGTATCAAAAGCATGTGGTGGCATGCAACTAAAAATGTCTTGTGTTCAGAAACACACAGACTTGATATGGTCAAATGTAATCAAATTGAAACCACTCGTTTTTATTTTGGTCATATCAATGAAATCATATTTCTTTTACGAATATGAAGTTTAGAATAGATAGAATTATGTGACAAAATCTAGTACAATTTCAAGAAATAGAAAACTGTTTTAGGCCGAGAACTAACAAAGAGGAATTGAATTTATCACATTTTAATTTTAATAAATACTTGTAGGTTGTAGTATGTCTACATGTATGCAAAAATGAACTTTGTTGTGTTTCTTAGTATAATACTCCTTTACTAACTGATAATGTTTCACGAATTTGTTAATAGGTACCTTATTGTGATTGATGACATTTGGGAAAAATCAGCATGGGAAACCATACAATGTGCTCTTCCTAAAAATGACCGTGCAAGTAGAATAATTACAACGACACGGATCAACAATGTAGCTGAATCTTGTTGCACTTCAAATGAAGACTTTGTTTATCGAATGAAACCTCTTAGCAGAAGCGACTCCACAAAATTATTTCTAAAGAGGATTTTTGATGCTAAGTGCCCTGGTCACTTGGAAGGGATTATGAATGATATACTGCATAAATGTGATGGCTTGCCATTGGCCATAGTTACTTTAGCTAGCTTGTTAGCTAATAAACCAAGAAGAAAGGAAGAATGGAAGAGAGTGCTGAATTCCATCCGCTCTGTAGATGAAAAGGATAAAGAGCTGCAAGTAATGGATAAGATACTGGCACTGAGTTACAGCGATCTACCTCATAATTTGAAGAATTGCTTACTGTACCTCAGTACATTTCCAGAGGATCACAAGATTGACAAAGACATCTTGGTATGGAAATGGATAGCTGAAGGGTTTATCACTGCAAAACAAGGCTATACTTCGGAGGAAATAGGAGAGAGACACTTTAACGAGCTCATAAATAGGAGTCTGATCCAGCCAATAGATGGTAAAGCAAGAAGATGTCGAGTCCATGATATAGTACTCAACTTTATCATCTCCCGGTCAACTGAAGAAAATTTTGTAACTATGTTGGATGGTCATGACCTGTCATTTTCGGATAAAAAGATACGCAGGATCTCCGTCTTGGGCAAGCAAGAACAGGCAGAGGCGATATCACAAGGAACCATGAATTTATCTCATCTCCGTTCACTTAATATCTGGAGCTGGATGGTGCCCCCACTTTTGGACCTAACTGTTCTTCGAGTATTGGATCTAGAGGACTGTTATGCATTGAGGAATGATTTATCTCATCGAACGTTGGATCTAGAGGATTATTATGATTTTACGGATGTTCCTCTCGATGGCATTGTAAGTTTATTTCATCTGCGATATCTGGGGCTCCGTGGGACACTCAATACCAAGCTGCCGGTCCAAATTGGGAAGCTAGAGTATTTACAGACGCTCGATCTAAGAAGAACTTCGGTAAGAGAGTTGCCGGGAAGTATTGTTCAGCTCAAACGATTGGTGCGTCTTGTAGGCGATGAACTCATATTGCCGGATGGGTTTGGCAACATGGAAGCTCTTCAGGAGTTAGGGACCCTTGATGGCTGCCACTGCTCTATGAAAGATCTACAGTTTTTGAGCAAGTTAAGGGTGCTTCGAGTAAAATTCGAGGATAAAGGAATTAGTGATCTGCAGACTAGAATGGAATATCTGATGTCGTCCCTCTGCAAGCTTGGGGCAAGCAACCTTCGGTGTCTACATATCTACATCTATGGTGGTGCATGCATCACGGATTCATGGTGCCCTCCTCCACCTCTCCTCCAAAAGTTCAAAACTAACTTCTGGAACCCCAGGTTTCCAAAGTGGATTAATCCCCTGCTCTCTGACCTCACCTACTTGCGTATCCTTGTTGAACAAATGGAAGGGGATGATCTACGTTTGCTTGAAGACTTGCCTGCCCTTCTTTTCCTCCGCCTAGAAGTAAACCAGGTTCCCGAAGATGGACTCAGGGTCAGTCCCAGTGGATTCCGATGTTTAACAGAACTCAATTTTTTTAACGACCATGGACCTGGTTTGATATTTGAAGGAGCTCTGCCAAAGCTTGAAAGGCTTGGACTGGCGTTCGATGCAGATAAAGCACAATCTACATACGGCAGTTTACACATTGGCATCCAACACCTCACCTCTCTCAAAGATATTTGGATGCATGTATTGATTTTCTCTGAAGATAAAAATACTCCGGCGATGAAGGCTGCCCAGTCTGCTATCAATGACCAAGTCAAGATGCTTCCCAACCATCCCACACTCGATATCTTCATCAATCGTGTGTCACGTGTGGCTTGGCCAAAATCGTGTCTTGTGCACGATTCGCTCCAAGTGAAATCAGGTTTTCCCCCAGATTATGTTGTCTTGTAATATTTAGTTAACCGTATTTTGGTTAGTGATCCACGATTCTGGTCTGAAATCAAGTTTGAACTGGGAGTGGAATTTTGCACCGAGCCCCAAGGTCTCTCTATTCTCATTTCCAACTCCTCCATCTCCTCTCGATTTCTTCCCCATCCGTCGGTGGTGCAGGCAGTTTCACGGATTCATGGTGCAGGTATCCCAGATGGAGGGCTGGCAATAGCGTTGAATACTACGTATTAGGATATTGAAATTGCAGGGTTTAAGTTGTTAGATTCATGTGTTTTGCTGCAAATTTGAGAAAATTGTTGACATATACTGTACTACGTATATCAGTACAGTATTTATCTGATCACAACAGCAGTGTTGATATATACTGTACTACGTATGCTAAATCTTATGAATGACCAAGTTTATTATCTAATTGATTATCAACAACACAGTTAACGCATGGAAAGGATAACTACATGCAATGTGCTGCATCCTGACGTGCACGAATGCCTCCCAGCATTATCAAGTTTTCAAGAAAAACTGCAATGACATCATTTTTTATCTATCGATTCTAGGAAGAAAGCAGTGTAGTTTATCAGAAAAGGGTTTGCTATTTGTAATTATATATCAATGTATTTTTTATATCAGTACAATATATATGAGTGGAGTTTACAGATATAACTTTTCATGTAAATTTTTTACTTGGTTTCAAAAGTTCTCCACAAATCTTGTATCAATGTATCTATGACATGTACTGTTACTTTTGTCATTTGGTTTCAGTTACAACTATGCTAGAAGTTATCATGGACTGTTTCGGTTTAACCCTAGCTTTCATCTCTAGCACAGTGAATTCCAAACATTGATTGCTGTATATAGCCTTGTCCTTTGTACAAACAAATTTATCGCATATGCATGTTGCAATCTTATCAATTTCTGTTGCTAAATTTGGGCATTTTGATGCATTTTGTAGTAACGGATGATGATGAATTCAGTTTACAAGAAGGAAGCCAGCAAGAAGTAGTGCTTGGCAGTTAGGAATTGAAGATAATTGCTCATATGTGTACCTACATAGGAGAGAGTTGCTCCTTCATGATACTTTCCAGTTCTTAATTTAGTTAGGAATTCTAAAAAGTACTGAATTTACTGTGTGAAGATGCAATTTAAGGATGTCCAGCTTAGAGTCCCTCCTCTGCAAAGGGTGTCAATACGTAAGGTATTTTAGTACTTGTACTCTGTTATGTCGAATAAAGAAATAAGGTTTTGATATATTAGCTGTACCTTGCAGGATTGATCCAGGAAGATACGCGTGCTCATGTTCTGAAGACAATAACTCGTGTTCCATTGTTGCAACCGCAAGGGCTTCTTCAAGTTCGTTCTTATACTTGCAGTCAATCAAACGAAGATTTGGTATCTCCAAATTAACAAGAACTGTAATTTCTGTCATTCTGATACTATTGTCGTGCTACCCTTGTGTGGGTGTTATCCGGTGCCCATATGCGGGTCTTGTACTAACAATATGTTCAATGAGGTTGCTGACATTTTCTGTCTGTTGGCTTGCTGCTTGGAAGATGGTAGAGTAGGTTGTAGATTCCGAAAATTTGAGTAGGTTGTAGATTCCGAAAATAGTTGAAGCATCACATCTGATGTTCATATTTGTTTCATGTGCTGGAGTGTCTTACTCATATATTTGCACATCTGTAGAATTGGAGCGCAAGTTGTTACGATCTTGCATTTTGAAAGAATAACGCAAAATGAAAAGAAGGATGTTCTACCGTGCTGTACTAGAATCTTCTTGTTTTTGAACTATCTTGTTCTTGCCATTGTTTTGTTGTTTCATGCAACAAAATCTTGTAGCATCCATTAGCAAGAGCATGATGGAATGTTGTGAATATCATACCCAGATTTATCGATCTGCAATCCTCTGTGATTTCACCATAATATTCTTTAGATCAGTAGATAGTGCACACAGATACTTTGCTGAACATCAAATACATATTTCATAAAAGTAGAACTATTATAATAGTAGACTTACACATGAGTCGATCAGCCCGAAACTTTTAAAGAGTAGTTGTCAGATCCCAGAGCAACAACTCTGAAACCCTCTGTGTTAATCGCACTAGTCCAGAATCAGCTAGTGCACACAGTGAATAACAAAGACAAATATCATGCATAATGACAAACTTTATTTAATTGAGTATGAGCCTGATGGCCAAATTTTAAAATAACGGCTCGAAGCCAAACATAAAGTAGACAGCGAAAGATGAATTAAATAAAGTAGCAGCCCATCCAACTTTCCCACAGGCGAATGACTGTAAGACATGGCCTATGCGTTGCAATCCTCACCGTAGTCGTCGAAGGCTTCCTCTGGAAAGACAATGAATTGAGCAACGTGAGCATATAAAGTACTCCACAAGTTACATCAGGAGGTTTAATAGAGTTAATGCATGCATAAGGATTGACAAAGGAAGGCATAATAAGGTTATTTGAGCGTAAAAGAACATTTAAGAAACAGTGAATAGATTGAAATTGCTGAATTTAATACAGTAAATAAAAACAACATTGTAAGCAAAATAGTTACCGTTAGTGTAGGTCCATCCCCCACACTAACCTAACCACGGGCATCCTACCCGAACCATCTTTCCCGAAAAGATCTCATAGATTCCATCCATCCATAAGTTTTTCATAAATCATTTTGAAATCAAAGTCTAATCCATGAAAAACTTTACTCAGCTTGCCCATGACCATGGGCACGGCTATCTAGGATAGATTATACACTCTGTAGAGGTTGTACAGCTTTACCCACAAGACATGATCATCCCATATTGCAGCCGAATAAACACACTTCCTTAGATATGCGGTAAAGAGATCATGACAAGGCCTTTACAATGCAATGCCTTCAACCTAGTCAAGCCAACACAAAGGTTTCACCACAACTTGAATCCATAAGTGGGAGCCCCCTCTTGAGCTGAGTGAGACTTCTCATGGCCTACGCCACGCTCGCTTTCAACCTACAGCGAGACTCAAGTTGAGACTTGCAAATTAATCAACCAGGACTATCCCATACTAGCCTTGTGGTAGTATGAAAAGGGTTTTGTAGCAGTAACTCACAGACCAGTCTTTAACTTGATTTAGGCACCAACCACATATCCCTCGTGTGTGGCAATCAACATTGTGTCACCAAACAACAATGCATACCAGCAAGCACCCATCACCTAACCATTTGCCTAAGTCTAAATCATGTTTTTATATTTTATTTGAAAATATTTCATAATCATTCTTGATTCACCAAAGTCAAGTATACATTTCAAAAGCTTATCATTTTATGTGGAAAAAGATATCCCAAAATAAAAAATTATGTCTAAACAGGTCTAAGCATTTTATACGAAATTTTTCTAGTCCATACTAGTGTATTAACTAGAGCTTTATCTAAGGTGAAAAGGCATGTTGATGTTCAATATCAAATTTAGCCATATACAAAGGAATTTGGTGTAACTAAAGTTTAAATCAGATTTGAACTAATTTGAATAAAAGTAAGCATGCATAGTAATTTTAAAAACAACATAATTAATTTAAATTACTGGGAGCAACAAGATTAAAGGTGTAACTTGCCTTGCTCAAAGTCCTAGTGCGAGTCGTTGAAGTCGTACTCTCTGGAATCATCGTAATCTATACGCGAAGAAGCAAATAAATTTAAATAAAATTTAAATAAATTCAAAAATTCAAAAAGAGTCTAGAAATGGGTAGTTTAGGATTTTAAAAGAATTTAGAAATTTGAAGGGTCCAATCAGAGTTAAAATGAATAAATACGGGCTTCCGGAAGTTTGAAAAGAGAGAAAAAGGAAAAAGGCTGATTTTCTGGAATTATTTTTGTACTAAAAAAGGTATTTATGACGTCAACAGGGGATTTAGAATTTCGGCTGAACTATTTTTCTAAAGAAAAAGGGCTTTTATGATGCAATGCTGATGTCATTTGGGTTTTAAATCTCGGGCAGAGGCTGACATGTGGGCCCGTATTTTGGGGGACTAGGTCCATGGACCAAGCGAAAGGCTGAGGTGGCAGTGGAGCTAACGTGGGTGGTTAGGGCTGGCGTGGCTGAGCTGCGGCGCCCTGTGGCTACCACGCAGCTGCTAGGTGGTGGCCACGTCACCCACCGCTGACGTGGTACAGGCCAGCGCAGCACGCTCTAGGCTCGAGGGTGTTGGTGATATGCCCTAGAGGCAACATGGAGATGTTGAATATATCACATACTATGTTTATGATGCATTACTTTCTTCCTTGAAATAGACATTATCATTATTGATCAATGAGTATGTGACTTATTCATGAGACTCTTAATGCTTAAATGTTGCTATTTCTAAATGATCCCTGATCATATATCATATGAGGAATAAATATGATTCAAAGATCAGCATATGTATTGATTGATGATCATGTCTCATGGATCATGGTATGGTGATACCAAATCAATAATATGGACATGTGTTAGTGAACATATGTTGGATAGACCCGCCATGAGACACTGCAGAGATTCCATGTGTCATCAGTTGGTCTCAAGTAGTGTTTATGTAGAATCCTTAGACTTGAGATCACCATGGTTCCCAACATGCGTAGTAGCTTATTTTGGGACTACTAAACACTACTCCGTAACTGGGTAGTCATAAAAGTAGTCTTCAGGTTTGCCATGAAACATGTAGTGGGATGTGAATGATCAAGATAGAATTTGCCCCTCCTTATGGGAGAGATATCTCTGGGCCCCTCGATGTAATGGATTATGAAAGTGCATGGCCATGCCAAGGTGATTGAGGAGTCAATCACAAGTTTATAATCCATCACGGAATCGAGAGAGTGATTGAGCTATTAAGAGGATGACACAGGTCTCGCCTTGAGCTCAATCTATATCGTGAGGCAAAGGGATTCGTACATGAGAACATTACAGGTTCAGCCGATATGATCTTTACGTATACTTTGGGGTTAATATGTCTTACTAGAGGCCGCTATTAACAGGGTGACCGAAAAGGCGTTTCCAGGTCGCGACCAAGTATACGTGAACCTACAGGGTCGCACACTTAACGGATTGGAACACTAATTCGAATATGATTCGGATGTGGGCTCTTTTCGGATAGAGATCCGAATAGACTCCTATTGGGCCTCGGTCCACAAGGCCCAAGTGAGGAGGTCTATATAAATGGTGGCGAGGGGCTGAGGGTTCACACACTTCTGTCAATCCCGAGCAAAACCCTAGCCGCCACCTCCCGAGCCAAACCCTAGCCGCTCACGAGTGCTAGTACACTCGCGATCGGCGTTCCAACCCCGGACGTGTGGATACCGGTGGAGGCGCTGCTCGTTGCGGCGTTGATCGGCATCAACAATCTACAGATTGGATCTGCTCGTGGTGTGGTTGATCGCGTGGAGGAGACGATCTGTTCGGGACGATCGGCTACTTCCACTACTACCTCGACGCGCGTGGTTGGATCGGCTTCTCCAACTCTTCTTCCGCTGCGCTGCGCGTCTAGTGGTAACGATCTATGATCCCTCCTTAGCATGATGTCCTGGTGTGCGCGGTAGAAAAGTATTGTTTTCTGCTATCGTAGCCTACGCGCATTCCTTTAGAGGGCTCGCTGGAGCTCCGGCGCTCGGCGGCGGCCAGCGAGTGGCAGAGAAGGGAGAGGAGGTGACGGGGATTCCATCGCTACCTGTGACAGGGCTCGACAAGGCTTAGTGGCGGCCGGCGACGAGGTGGGTGGATCCCGGTGTGGCGGCGCTTCGGTGAGGTTGGGGCTCAGCCGAGGGGCGGAGGGTGGTCGCCGACGCACGAGGAAGGCGATGGTGGTGGCGGCGAGGCAAGGAGTGGTCCGAGATGGAGGCGATTTCTCACTGGAGTTCACCAAGGCCAGAGGAAAGATAGAGAGAGACGCAACGTAGCGAGGGGGAGCTCGAGAGAGAGGAGTGAGGGCGGAGGGAGGAGGTGCGAGGGAAGGGGTGCTCAGGTGTAGGGATTTATAGGGGGAGAGGGCGGCGCAGCTCGCCAGAGTTCACGGGGAAGGAAGCTATTTCGAGTGCGAACACGATGAGGAACGACCATTTATGGCCGGAGTTGGGAGGCGTGAGGTGCGGGTGAAAAGAGGAACTCGAGGCGACGCTTTGAGAGGAGAAACCGGCTAGAAAACGAAGCTCGACGGGGCGGCAATGGCGTCAGCGGTGGACGAGGAGAGACATTGGCTAAGGAAGAAGAAGGGGAGGAGGAAAACAAGTCTGACAGGTGGGGCCCGCGTGTCGATGAGAGAGAATGGGAGAGGAAGAGGTGGATAGTTGGATGGAAGGCACGTGGCAAGGGAACAGGATATCGACCGTTGGTGCGAAACGAAGGGGTAAGTGAAGGTGGACGACCGAGATTAGATCAGGCGGTGGGATGGATTTGATCTGGGCATGACACGTGTCAGCCTGAGATAATTTTGACTTTAAATTTTGCTTTTATTTTTCAAAAATACTAGGAAGCTTCAAAAATACTTAGAAAATAGAAAATAAAGTCTAAAAATTCCAGAGAAATTCATAGAAATTCTTGGAGCTGTTTTAGACTTAGGAAAAATATGTCCAACTTAAAGTTGGTCTTTTATTTTTTTTACAAAAATACTTTTATCTTTGAAATTGATTTTAAAATCCTAAAAAATCACAGAAAATCCAAATAAAAACAAAATACTTTAAAATAATTAATTTGATATAGTATTGTTATGGGAATTCAAAATACACTTTATTTAATAATATTTTTATTTTTTTAAATTAAATTACTTTTAACAAAGGCCTTTTTAAAAGCTAAAAACAGGCAAAATAAAATCTCCAAAATTTAGGCAACCAAAGAACACTTGTTTTATTTAAATTAAATTATTTTTTACTAAAAATTTTGAAATAAACAGCTGGGTTGTTACAGCAGTGGAAATGGAACGACACACAGGAGACCCTTAGGATATGCACACAGGTAACCAACTAGGGTTCTCGACCTAGTTCTTGACCTATCTTCTAGATTTATCAATGCCCTTAGATGACCATATGGCTTTTTTCCCTCTTACTTACTGGATAATAGTAATCGAGTAACAGTGAGTACGAAGGTACTCAGTAAGTTAGCACACAGAATGCAATTATAATAAATGCAAGGCTAGCAAAACGGAGGCTTGAGGTTTTTTGTTTGCAGAAAGCCATAATTAAAATACAATAAGTAAAGAACCTGAGACTTAGCATTTTAACTAAAGGATGTTTTAAAGAGTGTAAGAGTATGCAATAGTAATAGTATTATAGGTTCTATCCACCTGCTACAGAGTATAGTTCCATCCATCTTATACTAATTTTTATTCCATTGGCTCCATCAACCATGTATATTCACTAGGTTCCATCCACCCATGGGAAACCAAAGTCAAGGTTCTAACCACCCCTTCTACTTTTCATCCCACCATAAAGAGTATTTTATAAAATAGGCACCAACTCGAGTAAGTTTTCATGCCCAACTATGACCGTGGGCACAGCTGTTCGAACAGTTTTTACTCTACAGAGGTCGCACACTTCACCCACAAGAGGTGTTCAACTTATTATATTCTACATGTTTTCTTAGATATGTAGACCAAGAAAACCATCACAAGGCCTTTACAATGCATCTCCTCAACGAGGTTACACTCGCTAAAGTTTCCACTACTAGGATGTTCCATCCACCCTCTCCAAAGGTCACCTCTTGCGCCGCACAATGACTTACACCAACGATACAACTCATGTTCCTCCAGATGGTGCAACCCACGCTGGGTTGATGCAAATTACTTAGCCAAGCAACACCCATTATGGCTTGTGATTGTATTGTTTTATATTGGGAAGTCGTCACAAAGTTTAGTCCTTAAAGTTATCAGGGCAGATCTACCATATACCACACTCTCGTGCTCCCTTCACACCAGGCCCTCTTATCATCCACCTCGATATTTAAACAAGTTTAGAGTTTTAGGTGCTGATGCCGACACGGCTGAGTGGTGTAGCATGGTGCGGTGTGAGTTGGGGTGTGTGCATGCGAGAAAGGGTAGCTCGGTGCGGGCGCAACACAACCTGGCCGAGCCAAGGCGCGGTGGGCACAGGTGCATGTGGCGCAACCTAGCCAGGTTAAGAGCGCACTCTAAATAGAGGGAGAGGGAGGAAGAGAGGAGAAAGAAGGAGCGGTCTGGTGGGGGTGGGCCGAGCCAGGGAGAGAAGAAGGAAGAAAGGCGGGGAAAAGGGAAATGGGCTAGGCGTGCAGCTGGGCCGAGTAGAAGTGAGCTAAAAGTTGAGCCAAGAGGGAAAGAAGGGGAAATGGGCTGAGCCCAATTAAAGTTTTGATTTTATTTACTTTTTTGTCTTGAATTTCGATTTTGATTTTTGAATTTGAGTTTGAATGTGAATTCAAATCTAGATTTCATTCTTATTGTTGCTTTCAATTTCTCAGGGAACTTACCCTTGATTTAAATTTGGCTATTCTTTTATTTATCTTTCCTTTATTATTATTATATGTTTATTATGTATTTATTTTTGCATAACACAAATTTTGGAAAAGCCCAAATAAATCCCAAGAAATCCGAATGTCAACAAAATGCATTTCGAAAGTTTTAAAAATCCCACATTTTCAACATTCTAATTTTTGGGATATGTGCCAGTGGTAATATGCTACCAGTAGCAGCAGTTGAAGAAATGGAAAGTAATTGAAGAAATGGAACATAGATTCAACAAAATCCAATCAATTTTGCTGCATATTGTGATTGTGTTGCCAACGATCAAGCACAAACACACGAAGAAGAAGAACAAAAGATGTAGTACCCAGAACCTCCTCTCAACTTTATTGATTGGTGAGAGGTGGTGTACAAATCAGGCCCCCACCACACACACTTTATAGTGTGGGGAGAGGTGTCATGAATGAGTAAGAAACAATATGGGACTAAACTATTTCCATTATAACTCATGTGCCTTTATGGGTCTCATGGACCTAGTTTTGGTAAAGTGTCCACACCATTGGGTCCTCGAAAATGAGCCAAAGCCATACTCATGTCTCATTAAAAACTACTTCCAAAAATCAATGAAGAAAAAGGTAAGAAGAAAGGAGTACATAGCTCATGTTATTGCCATTGCATAAGTTGCTTCATTAAAAACCTTTGTCGATGATCGAGTCGCTGATCATACGAATGATATGAGAAAGGAGGTCGGATTCTTTAGAAGTATTTAACAAGAGAAAGGGGATGATCTTTATTGCTTATGAACTGGCCACAAAGGGATCTACAATAGGGAATTAACTAGTCCTGATCTATAATCTCCCACTGCTTGGAAATATTGGTTGCCTTGACTTGCTCTGATTCGGGATCAACTGATTGATCGTGTGTCGATTGTCCTTCTGTCTTCTCTCATCAACCTTTAAATACCATTAAAGGGGTGCCAGTTATGCATATGAGGAGGCATCTCATAGAATCAACGCGTCTGATCGGAGGGGTGGTTGCTATTAGAGAGAGATATTTGTGATAATTGATCTTCGGTTGTTGTCAATGGGAGATAATCATGAGAAACAACTGCATGGCAGTTGTTGTCAGAGATACAGGCCTGAAACATTGTGCCTTTTGGGAAGGATAAAGCACGTGTCTTATCCATTGTATGGGAGAAGTCCCTTAGAAGCGGGCTCTCATACTAGTTCATGAACTCCAAGTGGTCTACTAGTCAAGCAAAATGCATAGTAATCCTCCGACTAGTGTACTGGAGAAATAGCTTTTAGCAAGCTTATGACTACTTGGGTCTTAATGCTTTAATTAAACATTAAGGCCATATTTAAGGGATTGTTCAATCCTCATCAGCTAGCCCCTGAACTTTAAGTAAATTTATAATCTAAAACTTTCTGATTGAATTTCAATTTGGAGAATAGTATTTTTAATGATGAGAGTAAACAAGCAGTTTCCATTCACTTAATGTTGAGAAAACTAACTGGGAAAACTGAAAGGTTTTCAATCCATTAGTCTTTAGATCGAATAACTACTATTTTGTACTTGGAAATCCCTTATAATAAACCCTAGTGTGGTACCTGTCGGTTTCATGCCTTACGAACAAACCCTTCATCTTCTTCTGCCCCTTCGCCTTTGCGCCTGTTTGATTATAGCCTTGAATTCTTTCAATCCTTGCCTAGATATCTGCAAGGGAAGCTTTTTTGTTGCGTTGGAAAAAAAGAGAGCATTTCATCCGTGCTGATGCCATTGCAGCAGATTGGGAAGACCACGCTCTTGTTGAGGTTTGTGATAAGGCCCGAAGCATGTGAAAAGATAAGTAACATCTATTTATCTATCATTCAGTAATCTAGTCCAGGGGTCCAAAAATTCAAGTTGTTGTTGTGTAGTAGATATATTTTGTATCGATTCTATCCAACTATCATTATTGAGTTCTTTTGCCACTGACTTGTTCTTCCTCTTAACCAATGTGTAGAGGTTTCACTACTACAGAAAAGCTAATATTAGACGGCCAATCACAGACGGTTTGACAAAACCGTTTGTGACCAACACTAACACAGATGGTTTTAATTTGGACACCGTCTGTGTTGGTGGCGTTCGAGAAAACGCGTATCACAAATGGTTCTTACCGATGAACCGTTTGTATCACAAACGGTTTGTATTAAAAACCGACTGTGATAATCTGGAATTATCATAAACGGTTTTTTATTAAAAACTGTCTGTGATAATGACGCTAGGCATTTATTGTGCTGCTCAGAACTGCATCTGTCTTCATTTCGATCCAGATCTAGCTGGTGCTGCAGTCTTTCGCTCAGGAGACAAGCTAGGCGATTTCAGGCCAATTAATTTGGTGGGAGGAGGCAAAGATTGAGTTTTGAAGATTCATACTTTCCTGGTTGCTCTAGATATGGTTAGTAATAAAATTTATTTTTCTTTGCATTACAATTTAGATCTAAGTAATTGGTAAGTGTTATTAAAGATGGTTTGCAAAATTGTTGGTTATATAATAGCTGTTGTATTTATAATATGAATTAAGCTAGCAAATTAAGCCTCAATGCATGTGAACGGTATATATGTAGTAATAATTAATTAATTTAATTTTTAATACTAAGTTGTTATATATATACATAACGTAGGACCGAAGCTGGATGTATGCCGTGAGCCGTGTGAGTGAAGAGTACATTAATGGCGTGTCTGCTTTTATAAGAGCTGCCGAGGAGGATATGCTAAATAAGGGGGTGGAATATATGTACTGTCCATGACCGACTGCGAAAATTTAAAGATGTTTAAGAACCGAGGGCAAATTGAAGCGCACTTGATTCGGAGGGGTTTCAAAAAAGGTTATACGTGTTGGAGGGTGAAGTCAATGATCGTATGCCGCCGGATGACATCGCCGGTGAAGTGAATGATATTTATATATCACAGACGGTTGTTAGTTAAAAACCGTCTGTGATTATCACCTATCACAGACGGTTTTCACTTAAAAACCGTCTGTGTTTTCACTTAAAAACCGTCTGTGATTATCAGCTATCACAGACGGTTTTTAGTTACAAACCGTCTGTGATATTTACACCACAGGCGGTTCAAAAACCGTCTGTGATAACCTTCGATTATCACTGACCCATAAATTCAGACGGTTCAGAAAACCGTCTGTGATGACGTTTTTAAACCATTTGTAATACGGTTTTCTGTAGTAGTGTTTGGTGCTATGTCCTTTGGCACTTCCCCATTTAGCCAAAACGTAGCTTTGTTCCCATCCCCTAGAACAACCATCGTTGATGCCGTGAAGAGTTGCCTATCCGATCCATCGCAAGGCAGTTCAGTGCCTAACCGTGGCTTTTCCAGATTTGCCCACTCATTCTAAATCCATTGAAGCCAAATTTTAGTAAATCATATAGGCCCAAGCCTCCCAGTCGCTTTGGTCTACATACTACGGACAAGTTTGTTAGGCAATGACCGCCGTTGACCTCCTCTTCTCCTTTCCAAATAAAGCCTCTCCTGATTTTGTCCATCTCTACCCCTCTATAATACACCAAAATTTTCTTTACTAAATCCACCCCCTCAACCACCCCCACAGTCATGCCTAATCTAAGTCCACCCAGATTTGTGTACCAAAGTAATCCAACTTCATACAAATGAATGGCATGGATCTCTCATCAAGCCTTCTTCTCTTACTCATTGAAGATCCTAAGGCCAAAATCGTCTGGATCATGCATTGAACCCAGAACCTCACCCCGCACCCACGCACACGCCCCCGATGCAGCCATTGTGCTCGCCGCTGGGATGGCCTCCTCGACCCGCTAGACCAGAACCTCCGCCGCGAGCTCGTCCGATAAGGCGACTTCGTGCAGGCCGCGTACACGGCGTTCCACTCCATGCCGTTGTCGGCCTCGCACAGCCAGCACCGCACGCTCGTGCTCCCGGACAGGTCGTACCGGCCAACGCGCAGCCTGTTCGCCACGTCGTCCCTGTCCATCCCGTCGTGGGCGCAGCGGCGGTCGGCGCCCATGTGGCTCACGCAGCGATCCAGCTTCGTCGGGTACGTCGCCGTCTGCGACAAGGAGCGCGAGATCCGGCGCATGGGCCGCCGCGACATCTCCATCATCCTGCGCGGCACCGCCACGTGCCTCGAGTGGGCCGAGAACCTCCGCGCCGGCCTCGTGCCGGTATCGGACGACGACGCGTCAGTGCAGCACGCGCCGAAGGTGGCCAAGGGGTTCTTGAGCTTGTACAAGACGGCCGGCGACCACGTGCCCAGCCTCTCGGACGCCACAGTGGAGGAGGTGAAGCGTCTGATGGAGGTGTACAAGGGGGAGGAGCTCAGCATCACGGTGGTGGGCCACAGCCCTCCGCGCCGCCGACGAGCTCAGCGCGTGCCTGGCCGCGGAGACAGACAGTACTACCACGGATCATCAGCCGCCGCCCATCGCCGTGGTGTCCTTCGGCGGCCCGAAGACTGGCAACCGCGCGTTCGCGAATAGGCTGCAGCAGGAGCGCGGCATTAACGTGCTTCGTGTGGTGAACGCCGGCGACGTGGTGACGCGCGTGCCTGGCTCGGCGGCGCCGCCGATCGCGCGCGACGGGTATGTGCACATGGGCGCAGAGCTGAGGCTGGACAGCCGCGACTTGCCGTGCCTGCGGCTGGACGCGGGACCAGTGTGCTGCCATGACCTGCAGGCGTACCTGCACCTGCTGGACGGGTTCATCGGCTCCGGCCGGCCGTTCCGCGCGGACGCGAGCCGCAGCGTGGCGCGGCTGCTGACGTACCAGCGCCCCAACGTGAAGCGCGCCTACGTGGAGCACGCGAGGGTGCTCGGGTTCGAGCCGGCCACGCCGAGAACCACCACGGCCAACGGCGCCGTCGCCGGCGGTCAGTTCGGCCACTTGGCCAGCCCCACATGACCTTGATCACACGCACTGTATAGCATGCATCTGCATGCATTTTCTTGTGTACTTTTGCTTGGTGATTCCAGAGTTAACACAAGTGTTAACTACCATGTATCTGCACATGTTTCTTGATGGGCTAAGCTTGTGTATTGATGAATCAGTCTACATATCTATTTCTGTTTGGCCATCATGCATGCAGCATGTACGATCGAGATGAATGATCTCTTGCATGATCCTAGCTCATTCTGTCTTGTTAATTCGACCATGCATGGATCAATGGAGTCAGTCAACGTTGAGCTTTTTGATGCATGTAGTATTTTCTTTGGTGCACGTCACAATTCACACGCTTTCTCTTAACAAATTAAGGAGACAAAAATATCGAGCTTTTTAAGGGCTGGTTCTGGATCTCACGAATCGCGATCGCGCATTAAAAAAATCATTGAATGTACGGTGCGAGGAGCTGCATCATTCCGGAATAACACTCCTACGTATACATCGTTGTGCATAATATGTAATCTCTACCTCTACCCCTCTATAATACACCAAAATTTTCTTTACTAAATCCACTCCCTCAACCACCCCCATAGTCATGCCTAATCTAAGTCCACCCAGATTTGTGTACCAAAGTAATCCAACTTCATACAAATGAATGACTTGGATCTCTCCTCAAGCCTTCTTCTCTTACTCATTGAAGATCCTAAGGCCAAAATCATCTGGCAAAGCACGTAAAAAGTAATAATATAGTTCTCTTCTTTTTAACTTATAACTTATAATTCCTCTCGAACAGACAAACAGTATGATTTCTTTGCTGTATTTTTAAAACAGCTTATCGGTGTGCGTGCATGCATCCATGCAGAGCTTAGAAGGCGCTGAAAGTTGCGTGAGGAAAGGTGTAACTCCCAACTGCATGTATCCTTGCAAATCGGGGCACTAATTGTGGATCACGATCATGACTTTATTTTCTTGAACAACCGATCGAGACGTCACGTGCGCAGACAAAGGCGGTGACGTTGATGATTCAGGGCCTCGACTCCTCGTCGCCTCTACGTTCGCCCGTCCACGCCAAGGCAGGCAAGGGCAACTGGCCGCTAGGCGCTAGCGACCGACGGATAGTTTGCTTCCAGGTTTAAGATTAATCTTCTTCTATTTCTAAAAAACTTTTGTACTTAAATACTCTTATTTAGTTATTTATGAGTGATTTATTTTTGTGTTTTAAGGAGACTAATGAGATCATTAGATTCATATATGAAACTCAAGTTTTAGAAGTCGTACGCAAGTTTTGGAAGTGATCGAATCCAAAACAAGGAAGAAATCCGAAGTCAAAACGTAGTAGAAGTTGCAGTCAGAAAAAGTAGAATTGGAGTCGGAGTCGGAGTTGGTTTTGTACTCGTAGTCGAACTCGTGTTGAAGTCGAACAACCGGGTATAAAAGGGGTATAGTCCTGTAACTTTGATGTACCGAAAACGCCGAAGAGTATCAAGCAATTGCGAGTAAAGAAGAAGTGAAAAGCAATCCCTGAGTGTTCTGTGCAATCTCGTAGGCGTAGGCGTGAACGTAGTCGTAAGGACTTAGACCATGGCAAAGCTACAGTAGATTTACGACCACGGCAAATCTACTGTAGACAAGGTCGAAAGGCGTTCGATCACGGCGAAATTGGAAGACGGTGAGGTCAAGAAGCGATACGACCACATCCGAGAGAAGTCGAAGGTGATCCGAAGGCGTACGACTGCGACAAAGTTTGAACGTGGTCGTAAGGAGGCTACGACCACGTTGAAGAGCTACGACCACAGTGTAATCGGTCGTAAGGAGCTGTGACTTCATCGGGGAGATCTGAACGTGGTCGAAAGGGTGTTCGACCACGGTGAATAGTATAAAGACGTCCTAACATGGTGATGTGGTAAGTAAATAGTCCACAAACACCTATTTCCTTACTGTGTTTCATATTTCTTTATGTGACAAAAATGGGGATGGAGAAAGTCGTCGGTGGGTGAGTCCAATGATATTGTCGCCTCCTCAAAGGATCAGTCGTTATGTGACATTCATTATGCGACAAAAATATTTGGTTATACAATATATGAGACGTGAATCTTAATGAATCTGATTGTTCATTTTATTTTTTACAAATTTTATCTTGTTTTGTATTTTACCGTAGCGTTAGCACGGGCACACTACTAGTTCTCTTAATGGCCCATTTGCTTGTATTAAAAACCGAGAGATGATAGATGGGCTACGTTAGACGTCAAGCTCGAGGGAGCAATTTTCCTTGCCAGCATGGGAGCATGGGCCCCAGCTTATCGATGGGCAGTTGGTACTCGATCCGTCGTAAAGACTTAAGAGGCAATCTAAGATATCTGCATGGGAAGCTTTTTTGTTGCGCTGGAAAAAAAGAGAGCACTTTATCCATGTTGATGTCATTACAGCAGATCGGGAAGACCTCGCTCTTGTTGAGGTTTGTGACAAGCCCTGAAGAATTGCTAAAAGTATCTAAAATTGTCTTGAGAGCACAAACATCTTGTTGACTTGGGGTGATGAAAATGGCCACATCATCCACATATAGGGAAATTCTTAGCTTCGCTGACCTGCAATGTAACCGTTGTAGTAGGCCTTGGTTGACCGCCTTATGTAGGATCCTTTGCAGAGGATCGACGGCCAAGATGAACAACATCGCGGATAAGGGATCACCTTGATGAAGGCCTCGGCGATAGAAGATGTTTTTCCCCAGTATTGAATTTAGGAGCATCCTTGAGGTAGAGGAGGCTAAAAGCAAGGATATCCACTCTCGCCATTTCGGACCAAAACCGAGTTTCTGCAAAAGCTTAAGAAGAAACTCCCAACTAACATTGTAAAAGCCTTGGCTTTATCCGAGCCAAAACCTTTTTCTTGCGTGTGACGCCCCACCCATTATTATCCATCCGGATAACCACATGGGACAAACGGGTTACTATTTGCCTGATCAGTAGAACACTGCTCCGGCAAATGGTAAACCTTTACCAGAGTTGCGCATCAGAACAATAACATAGATACTGTAGATTGTATTACAGCAATGGCCACATGGCCTACAGTCTGGTCTTACAAAAGTACCACTTAATAACAAAAGCAAGACTAATACCCTAGGGTTTCTCTGCCCACTCCATTGGGCCTTCTATTCGTCCCAGCCGAAGTATACGGGGTACACCTCGCCTGGATCCTCGTAATCTCTCTCCTCCTCTCCGGTCGACTTGGCGCCACCTGCTTTCCCTTCATCCGGCTCGTAAGCTTCCTCGAGCGGATTAGGGTCTAACAAAGGAGGTTAATAGCAAGGGTGAGTACCAAGGTACTCAGCAAGCATATTAGCAATAAATGCACTGATATGATCTCATGTCCTTAGTCAAGATTTTAGCTCCAAAATTCTGAAATTAATCCTACAAAAATATCCATTCTTGCATTTTTAATTTTCAAATGATTTCTATTTTTCACCCAGTAAGGTACGATCCCGAGTGATCACCGTAGTCCACATTCCAGTGAACTGGCATGAATTCATGATTTTATCAGCACTGCGCAGGCTTGTACCACTGTACCCAAAGCTGCTCTGAATCTTCTTAACTCGGTTCTTCCACACTGCCTTAGGTATGGAATCCAGTTCAGAGTACAGAACTTTTCTCCGCTTACGTTAATCCATCCACCAGCCCATCTATTTTCCATCGGTGTACCAAGTCGCTCACTTGGGCTCCACCGACTTCCAATAGTGTTTGGTTGGACCGGCTCCCGGCCAACACTCCACTTAACGCATATAGCGTCTGGGACTTACTCACTTCCAGACTTGCGTTACTGGTACTGAGCTTCATCCATCTCTTACTCACACCTAAGTACTTACCCAATGTGGTGGACTGATTAACGTAATAGGATACTATTTTCCGCCCATACTAGACGGGAAATTGGTTGGCACGGTAAATACGGTCCCCTATCCGAGTGAAAACGGGGTAAGTCCTTACATCATAGCCCTATGTAAAGAGGTCCGCCTAGCTTCTCTGCATCCTTTCCCTGAACCTCTTTACCCAAATACATCTCTGCTTGTGGGCCTGCTGCTCTTCTCAGCAGTACCACAACTGTTTATCTCTTTTCTTACTTTCTTTCTTTCTTTTTCTCCTCTTTTCTTTTCTCATCTTACTCATCATAACATCATCATTCTCTGATGCCTTATTTTAAGAAAAACTTTTATGCACTTAGATAGAGTTCGTAATACTTCTGGAAATACACATATTTTTAACAGAATTACGTGCATGGTCGAAGAATGAGCTTGCCTGAAACGCAAGGTAATTCAGAATAATCAAAACTCGGATTTGCTCCCTCGACTGGCGATGGCTCGAATTCTGCAGAATTAACGCTAGACTTAAAATAAATACTTACAGCTACTAATTTTAGAAAGGGGTTAAAAAGAGAAATAATTCCCCTCCCACTCTAAAATCTATCTCTAATAGCGCGACCTCTCTAATCCTATTTATGGAGTTTTCGAACAGGTTTACTTATTTGCTGATTAAAGAAAGTGCTACAAGCAATACTAGAGATAATTGCTAAAAATTGACTTCTTCACATTTTACTGGGCCTTTTGGCCCTACATGCAAGCGCGGCAGCGCGCTGGCTTCGGCCCACCGTGGCTTCTCGCCTCCTCCTTACATCCTCCCACCGACGCCTCTCTGCCTGCCCTCTTTTTCTCCTCCCACCGGCGCCTCTCTGCCTCACGCCTCCGCTTCTTCTCCCACCGACGCCTCTCTGCCTGCCCTCTTTTTCTCCTCCCACCAGCGCCTCTCTGCCTCACACCTCCGCTTCTTCTCCCACCGACGTCTCCCTTCTCTTTTTTCTTTTCCTCCGCCCTCAAATCCTCCGCCGCCTCTAACTGCGCCTCCTTACCACGCCTCCTCACCGTGCCGCCTCTCCACGGCTTCCCACCGTGGCACCTCTCCCTCTTCTACCTACCCCCCTAACTCCTTCTACTCTACTACACTACTCCTCTTCCTCTCACCCCATCTCCTCACCGCGCCTTCCCACCTCCTCATCATGGCTCCGCGCCGCCTCCTCTCACTACGGCGCTCCACCGCCTCCTCTCTCTATGGCGCTCCACCACCTCCTCTCTCTACGGCGCTCCACCGCACCTCCTCCTGGCTCCTCCACACCGCGCCGCCTCACTGTGCCGCCTCCTCCCTCGGCGCCTCCACACCGCGCCTCCTCCTGGCTCCTCTACACCGCGCCTCCACGCCGCCTTGCCTTTCTCTCACTGCCGCCTCTACTCGCCGGGCTGCCCTCTCCTCTATCCGGTTCCCCTCTCTCTCTCTCTACCCGGCTATGGCACCGCGCCTCCTCTCTCGGCTCGGATCCGGGTGGATCCGGTCTAGATCGGGGGTTTTGCGACGGATCTACGCCTATCGGCCTCCCCAGGGTTGGATTTGTGGTTGGGCTCCACCGGACTTGAGGTTGATTTGCGGTGGCTTTGGGTTCTTGAGTTTTTCCCCTGTTCGGCGCCAGCTACCACCTAGATCGAGGGTGGCGAATAAAAATGCTATGAACACGGTGCTACCTTTCCTCTCCTAATTATTTTACATGCATTTGATTTGCTAGTTTAATCTTCTATTATTTGTTCTATTCTATTGAAACCGGTGGCCAAGCTTAGAGTTTTGGGTGGCGGTACGAGATGCTGAGAAATGCTCCTTCTTTGGGCTACCTCACTCTAGGGCGTGCTCGGGCTTTGGGTTTGTTGCTGGTCATTTGGATGGCAAGGATGACTGGAGTTCTTCTCCTATTTGATTGGTGCGGCTGTGCTCCCAAAGGGGAATTAAGAATTAGAAGAAAGGGATGGGGACCTACTTGTGCGGTTTGTCGGGCTGGATAGGGTAAGTTGAGGGATCGATGGGGACCGCAGGGGTGGTTCCACGTTGTCGCTGTCGGGGACGAAGGTGCAGCTTGCCGCTTTTGCTGAGGTGGAAGTCCTTGCCTCGAAGTGGTCCCGTTGACTTGCTCCTTGCTCCCTTGTCCTCACTGATCCCGGCTTGTCCTCTTTGCCGCTGCCTCTTCCTCTACGGCCTCTTCTGATCTTCACTACGGTGAGCTCTAATCCCACCTTCTGGCCTCTGGCCGAAGGTGCTATGCTATGGTTTGGATTGAGGAATAAGCTTTGGGGATGGTTCCTGGCTGTGGAATGTCTGCTATTTGGTTGTGCTTATCCTTGCGATGGCTTGGGCAAATGCAGTGTATGGGGCTGGCTTATGGGAACGCTGGGGAGATATTTTCTGGCCTCTCCCTGCTGGCGCTGCGTTATCTGGCTGCAGCTGGCTGCTTTGCCCTTATCCTCTTCGGTCTCCTGTGCCGAGGTTGCTTCCACCTTAAGGATGTGCTGGGCGCTTGTTGTTCTGGGATGGGTGGCTGGAAAACATATGTGGGCTTAATCTTGTGGGTTGAAATGCAATGATTGCATCTGTGGGCTTTTTGTGGGCTGAATGCTTATATGCTGGGCTAAAATGAATGAATTTCACTTGTGGGCTTCTGTGGGTTGAAATGAATGGATGAAATGAGGGTTTTGGGCTGAGGTAAGTGCTGTGGGTCTTTTCTTAAAATTTGCCGAATGATGATGCCCACCGAGACGAGAGGTGCCGACCGGCTTGGAACGGTCTGGGGAGTCTCTAAGACGTTCTCGAAATGGCCCTAATAGCCCAAGTGCACTGACGGCAAACTTTACTTATTTTATTTATTCTCCCTTGGATTGTTAATTATCTAATCTTTGATTTACATAAAAACGTATATCGGGTTCAATACTAACGAAGATTCTAATTGCAGGCGAACGAGAAGAGATGCACGACGACTTCACGCCGAAGAGCTCACCGACAAGATTTTATTTTATTTTATTTTATTTTCTAATTTTGTAAAATATGCTTGTAATGTAATTTGCTATTGTAAATGCAATACCAGAAATGCAATTCAGTTTTGTAAATTTTAATTGTAATAATGCTTGATGAAATGCAGTAATTAATTTTAATTACCTGCTAATTCTTACTTAGTTAGGGTATTAGATTTAGGGTTCTTTCATTGCGCAACTCTCTCACGAGGTTTTGGGTGTAGATGAAATTATCTTGGATGCACATCCTCTTTTCGTATGTGCTTTGATTAACAGAGACGAGGGAGTTTTAAGTGTGGTGTAAGTCTGTTTGCAAGCAACTTGGAGAAGATTTTTCCAGTGCTATTAATTAGTCTGCAGTCCTTGACACGCATGGCATCAGCTTTCTTAGGTAGCAATGCAATGTTTACCGACTTAACCAGGTGTAGAAAGTCACCTCAGAGAGAATAAATTTGGTTCAAAGCTGTCATTAGGTTACCTTCATCAGATCCCAGCAAAGTTTGAATAACAGACCAATGAAGCCGTCTGGACCAGGCGCCTTTTCCGAAGGCATGCTAAAGAAGGTGTTCTTCAGTTCATCTTCGTTGAATGGGACCTCAAGGGTAGAGGGATCTGTCAGATTTTATATATCCAAGCAAATGCCAATTGAGAGAAATACAGTTCTAGCGTCCTTCTTACCCTAAAGATCATTGTAGTGCCGGAAATGTTCTTTTCCTTTTTCTTCGCATCACTAAGGTTGCATTTTGAGTGAGTAGACTTTGGATGTAATTTTTTCTTCGGATGCTATCTATCTATCGACATCTATAATAATTAGACACTCTGAAAAGTTCTTATGTTAACTAGAAAAATTTAGCAATCTATCTAGTAGATCTAAATTATAATGGCTTAGATCGACTCCAGATAAATATAAAGAAAAAAATATACATCTATGTTTGTTAGGCACTTTTCTGTGTTGCCTTGTCTTTGGTTCTGTTCTTTTTCAGCTTTTGGCTTTTCTACAATTACTAACCTTTAAACGAAGTATCTTTTCAAAATAAAGTCTACTAGTTAATTATAGTATATACTGTACCGACTTTATTTATATTGATAAAAACTGCATATAAGTTTTTATTACTTTGTAATCTCTTGCACGAATAGCTCAAAAATCATAAGCCACAACAAAAAACCACAAGTCACAACAAAAAAGAACATGCCCTTTATTCTCCTCTTCACAGGAAACAAATCCTGCCTCCTCCTTTCGTCACGAGCAGAGCAAAAGGTCGAGGAGGTCGACAAGACACCGGCGAGGGGCTGCTATTGCCAGGAACGCCGCCGTCACCGCTGCCGTTCCGCACAAAGATGCTCTCCGGTTGCTGTGCTGCGGCCTCCCACTGGAAAACTCCACCGGTGCTGCACTCCACCTCCAGTCACCGATGAGGCTTCGCTGGAGTTCATTCCCGAAGTCACCGAGGCAACCGCTAGCGATTCAGACATGCCATCGATCTCACATTCTCGAGGAGGGAAGGGAGGTCGATTGCGCTGGCCATCTTTCTGCCACCATCAAATTGCTAATCTATACATTATTAGATGCCTAGATGATAATACTTGGCATAATCTGGTAGTGTTCTGTGCACCCAATTGCTAATGCATGCTAAGTGAGTCAAATTGGGTAAAGTATTGATAATTTTACAGATTGTAATTTCAGGGAAAAGTAATTACCCTGTAATTTGTGGGAATTAGCAAAAGCCTCAATTTTAATGTCTGTCACTGACTCACTGCAGCCTTCTCTTCCCCCATTGTTTCTGTCCTCTTCCCTGTCAACTCCGCGGCCATCACCAGTGAGGACACAAACGATGATGTCACTGCCCTCCATACCATTGCTGTTCCTCTCCTATTCGGTATGCTTTAGATAATTTCTCCACGCATGTGATGTGCTCAACGAATTGCCTTAAGAGTGTTCTACAAATTTGGGGATGTTAATTAGTTAGGTCATACTGCCCTTTATTTTTGTGATACAGGTGATCATGTATAGTTTCTTTTGTCACTTCATTATTAGCCTTGATGCATGATCTCAAGCAAGGACCTTTTTCTCTGATTCGCTGATTCACTTCACTTCACTTTCTTTGTCGCAATCTCATCCCCAATCGACGTTGAGAAGATACTGAAAACAAGCTGCCAAACAATGTTTCAGAGAAATTATGGCTTGGTAGTAACTTTCATTTAATAGTTGTTTGTGCTATTTATGGATTAATTAGTAGTTTGTATGATTTCATTATGGCCTTTTTTTTGTTACTATGCCTTTTTGGGGGACACGTTTTTTTCTATGACTCCTCGGTATACGTTTGAACGAACTCTCCCTACTAAGGAAAGAATTTTAACTAGAAGAAATACTATGGCTGTAAATCTGCTTTGGAATATCAATCTCTGAACAAGCCCAGTTATCAATAATGAAGGGTTTTTCGTCAATTCTAATGCCCTATTTATTCTGGATTTTTTGCAATTCATGATTGAAATTCATGGAGTCCTTTGAACTTTCTTATGTGATATATTACGATATTTGATCCACAAAAGATCACTGTTTTAGATAGCACGTTAGAAGGAAACATATTGAAGTATGTCCATTTAACAAGAATTAACAAGAAGATCACTATTTGTTTACAAGAAAAAAATTGCACACTGTTATTGTGTTCGGTTTCAAAATGGGGAAAACGCTAGGAAGTATGATATAAAAAAGGGAACAAAATTAGGTTGCTATTGTACTGTTGTTCGCAATAACTTATAATATGGTCTGGTGTTTTGAGTTTAATATGATCTGGTCGCGTTATATATGTTTGATAAAAATTAATATTACTAATTAACAAGATCAAATAAAGCTAAAAATTGGTAGCCCGTGCATTCGCACGGGTTGACGACTAGTTTGCTTTGATGTGGGAAAACTTTGTGTTCGCATCTTCCTCTTTTATGCAAGTGACGCGGGATCTCTGACGTAGTCTGGAGTGTTTGATGGCTGCAGTTAATTGTCTAGCCCCCTTCCCCTGCGCCCTCCGCCCTCCCCCGTCCTGCCCTTCGTTTCCTTCTTTCCCTCTTCCCTAGATCCCTCCCGCTGCACCTCCTTCTCCCCGCACGGCACCGCCCCTTCACCGCGCCCACGCGCCTCTGTAGGACCACTGCCACCACCGCCTGCTATTCCTCCTACCATATCAGTCCCGCTGTGGGCCACCGTCGAACTGGGAAGGCCGAATTCGGTGGCCGTCGAGCTGAGAAGGTCGGGTTGGCGCCTGGCGCTGCCGACCCCCTCCACCTCCCGCCGCTTTGCAGATCTGGCACCCCCCACAGTTGCCCGCTCGGAGCTTTCCGCCATTCCTCGCCAGCGAGAGTTCTTCTTTCGCCCAGCGCCTGGAGATGGCCGTAGGACCCACCTTTTCCCCTACGTTGGCACCGCCGTCTCTAGCGATGGTGTCTTTAGGCCCTGTTTGTTTCGGATTCTAGGCAAGCTAGCTACTTCTAGTAGCCAAAAGCTCTCCCAAACAGTCCAGCTTTTGGGCCAGCTACTGAGAATATGAAAATCTGGGAAGTCACAATTGTACTGGGACCGAGTAGCTGCAATAGACCAGCTTCTCACAGATTCTGCAGGCTAATACCACTAAAAGTTAAAGTATTTACCCGCAAATGCCACTAGATAAAAATCCCCCTCCCCACCCCCGGCCCCCTCCCCAGATCCCCCGCGCCCCCCTCCTACCTCTCCTCCCCCATGCCTCTCTCCTCCCCCTTCCCCGCCGCCGCCCAGCCCGGCCTCCTCCCCCACGGCGCCCCCTCCCAGATCCCCCCTCCCCCGGCGCATCCCGTCGCCCCCGATGTCCCGCCGCCCCATCGCCCACCAGCACCCCCTCCCAGATCCCCCCTTCCCCGGCGCATCCCGCCGCCCCGTCGCCCCCCGACGCCCCGCAGCCCCGTCGCCCACCGGTGCCCCCTCCCAGATCCCCCCTTCCCCTCTGCTGTGAGGTACTTCTTATGTTCTAGTTGAACTCCTTATGTATCGTGTTCATTTGATCTGGACATAGATACTGCAATCCCCACTCTATTGATCTATTCTGTTCCTAGAACTTAGAAACCTCTGCTATGCATGTTGAATGAAATTAAACAATTGGTGATGAGCCTTATGTTTGATTAAATTATAGCTAGTCATGGAGCAAAGCAAAATACTTACAAACATTTGTATGCATATTTTAGTTTGTCTTTATGTAGAAGTAGAGTAGAGTAGAGGTAATTCTTTGACCCCTCCAAATAATAATGGTGGTTGCAATATTTACACATTCCTGGCCACAATTTATAAACTTTTGATGGGAGTTCTGAGGATGTTATTTAGGCCAAAAAGTCAAGCTTCTTCGTTAGAATCTTACATGTGCCTTTGTATACATAATGCAAGATGCATACTCCCTGTTGAATCCAACGGACTTTGTACCATCCTCTGGAGCTAGGATCAACAGCTTGACACTTTCTTGAACTCAATACGGCGTAGTTGCATATGGCCCTTAGGGGGATGCCTTGACACTCCTAGACATGTCAAGTTTTATGCTATGCTAACATTGTTGTGTTAGGCACTTGTAGTAATAGCGCAAGCATGAGATGTTTAGTTCTTCAAGACTTCTGAGTTCCAAGTGTAGTTGAAGTATAGATAATAATGGATGTATCATAGGCTCCTAGCCATCTTAGCATGATATTGAAATGCTGAAATATGCATAAAGCTCTGCATGGCCACATGATACATGCCAATGCAGTGAACCCTGGGTATAATGTTATAATGTTATGTTGTGGTATGTATGCTGTGGTATAATGTTATGCTGTGTTATAATGTTATGCTATGGTATGCTGTGTTATAATGACATGGATCATTTTTTGTGTTATAATGTTATGCTGTGGTATGCTGTGTTATAATGACATGGATCATTTTTTTGTGTTATAATGTTATGCTGTGGTATGTATGAAACTAGATGGAGAAAGGGAAGACACCAAAAGCAAATTGGGATGCCTGGGCAACCAAAATATTTTGTGAAATATGTAGGGATGAAGTACTAGCTGGAAATAGGCCAACTGCAGCCTTGAATGTCACTGGTTATAAAAATCTACAAGAAAAATTCAATGCAAAGACAAATAGAAACTATGACTGGACCAAGCTAAAGAAATGTTGGGATACTTTGAAGAGGGAATACAGCTTATGGATTGAGCTAAAAAAGAATGCAACCGATCTTGGTTGGGATGTCCAAAATGGAACAATTGTTGCAGATGACGATTGGTGGACAGAAAAAATAGCAGTATGCCATTGACATTTGTAAAATTATCTTCCATTCAATGCTTTGTGGCACCATTTTGTAAATAATTCTGCATATCTATTTTGTAGGCCAACAAAGACTATGGCAAGTTCCGGTACACACCAATGGAGAACCTAGATGAGCTGGAAGTTATGTTCCAGAACATCCATGTGTCTGGTTCGTCTTATATTATTCCTAGTAGTTGTGAAAGCACAACTCCAATTAATGTTGACGATGATATCGTCGATATTGGGGATGATGACAGCTCTCATGATAAGAAGACCAAGGTTGGAAAGCGTAAGGGAGGTAGCATTGCGCCTAGCCCAAATAAAAAGAAGAGCCCTATGATCAAGGAAGTGAAACGTCTAGTTGACGTGATTGCTACTAGCAATTCTGTGACATCTGACCGGAATGACAAATTGGACAATGAGATCATAGAGCACTTACGCATGGCTGTGAGATGTGGAGCAAAAGAAGGAAGTGATGAACACTACATTGCAACCAAACTTTTTATTAAACAAGAGTATCGTGCAGTGTTTCGTTCATTTGAAACCGATGAAGGGAGAGTTGCATGGCTTAAGAGGATGTATGAAGATAGGAAGAAGTAGAACCTGATTGTAATCTTGTTTCAGACTATCCTTTTTATGTAATCTTGTTTCAGACTATGCTTTTTATGTAAACTTGTTTCAGACTATGCTTTTTATGTAATCCTATTGTGTTTGATACTCTATTCACACCTATGTGTTTTTATGTAATCTTGTTGTGTTGATGTACATTTCTCATGTTATCAATTTTTGCATGAATTATAGATGAGCACATCCAGTGAGAGTGATGACTCAAATGACAGCGATGGATCATCAGTTGAGGTTAAGCGTCATAAATTAATGAGTAAAGTCCGTTACCGGTCCTTAAACTTTTTATGCTGTGTCATCCCGGTCTATAAACTTTTAAAGTATGTCATCCCGGTCCTTAAACTTTCAAAGTGGAGCAATATCCTATGTAGTTGTAGCAGTGAACTTTTTATGCTGTATCATCTCGGTCCATAGACTTTCAAAAGAAATTGCCACATTTTGAAAGTTTAAGGACCGGGATGACATACTTTAAAAGTTTACGGACCGGGATGACACAGCATAAAAAGTTTAAGGACCGGTAATGGACTTTACTCTAAATTAATCCTACAAGCTGCTGCAACAGTTGCTCTCATAGGTATGCACCATGCTGAAACTTATCTCCAAAAAAGGAAAAGAGTTACTCTATGGCAATCTGAGAATTAGTGGGTTATGGATCAACTTAGGGTAACAAAAGATTGTTATCGTATGTTTCGGATGACTCCTGCAGTTTTTTACAAGTTGCATGACACACTAGTAGAAAGTTATGGTCTGAAATCAACTAGAGATTGTAATTCCATTGAAGCTCTTGGTATGTTCTTGTGGATGTGTGGTGGACCTCAATCATTTAGCCAAGCTGAGAACCGATTTAAACGGTCAACTGAAACAATTAGTACAAAATTCAGAGAAGTCCTTGAGTGTGTTAATGAGCTAGCCAAGCACAATATAAAACCAAAGGAGTCACAATCTACTGTGCACCCAAAGCTTCAAGATTCTCGGTTCTCACCCTATTTCAACAATTGCATTGGAGCAATAGATGGCACACATATCCCATTTGTAGTGCCAGCCAAGGATCTAATTGCACACATTGGTCATCATGGGTATCCTACTCAAAATGTTATGGCGATTTGCGACTTTGATATGAGGTTCATTTTTGTTGTTGCTGGATGGCCTGGATCTGCCCATGACTCTCGTATATTCAATGACACTCTATCTCGGTACTCGGAATATTTCCCACACCCTGAAGATGGTAATACAATTATCTATTTCTATCTCTCATTTTATACATTGTCATTAATCCGATTTGATTCTTGTAGGGAAATTTTATCTAGTTGATGCCGGTTATCCTAATAGAAAGGGATACCTCGCTCCGTACAAAGGGCAAAAGTATCACTTACCGGAGTTTCAATGGGGAGGCCGCCCAAGTGGCCAAAAGGAGGTCTTCAATCATGCTCACTCCTCTCTTCGTAATGTGATTGAACGTGCGTTTGGCGTGCTAAAGATGAAGTGGCGAATTCTATTGCATATACCAAGCTATAAGGTTGAGAGGCAAAAGAAGATCATCATTGCTTGTATGGCGCTTCATAATTTCATTCGAGACAGTGCTTTGAGTGACCATCTCTTTGAGAGGTGTGATGATGATGAAGAGTACATGCCACATGTTGATTCAAACACAGGAGGTGGTTACATTGGCATGGCACAAGATGATGGTGATATGTGTGCCTTTCGTGATTCCATAGCTAATGGTTTGATGGCTTCAAGAATATAGATAGTACCATAGAAGTTCCTTTTGATGGTGATATATGCACCTTATATGTCTATGAACACCTTTTATACGTTCCTTTTGTATGGAGACATGGTACTTATCCATATTAATATTTAAAATTATGATTGGGAGTCAAATTTATTGTCATGAAATTTTAATATTAGTTTTTCAATGTTTGAACTAAGTACTACAAATTTATAGCATGGATATCTCTTCTATCAATACATAATCAAGACATCAATTCACCTAAGGGTATTTTAGTCAATACATCTATCAGGATACCAGCTGCACAGCTAGAATCCAGGATGCCAAACAGGCTAGCTACTCAGACCAGCTGCTACTCAGACTAGCCAGCTACTCAGAATCTCCAGCTAGCTACTCAGACTAGCTAGCTACTCAGAATCTACAGCTCCCCCAAACTGGCCCTTATCCACGTTGGCAGCAACACCGTCCCTTCACTGAGGAAAGCCCCTACAATCCCTCCCTCTCCGAACGTGCATAGACAAGTGACGCCTATGCGTATGCACAGGATAGGTTCAACCTACGCGCGGGATGCTCGCCATCTTGCCCATTGCATCAAGCAAGCAGTCTCTAGCGTACTACCTTGCCCACTTCATTTTTTTCCCTGTTACTAAATTGATTATTCGGATTTGCGCCTAATTTTAGGATGCCATTGTTGGTGAGAAAATTGCAAGCTGAAGAAGGAATAGGTGCCTATTTTCTATAATCTATTCAGTTTATGCTTACAGAATCTAATCTGTATGCAGTGCTTCGCCCATTAAAGGTAGCGTCATTACTATACGTGCTTGCTCATATGCCCCTATATGAAATTGTAGAACCTGCTAATTCTTAGCGGAGCTATTTGGAACTACTAGTCTGCTATCGTCATCGGTTGAGTTCTTTTTGTTATGCGTTGAAGTATTTAGCAAAGCTCTGTGTTGCTTCCAATAAAATGGTATGTTAAGCTTGTATAAGATAAACAAAGATCCTATGTTCTTATTGTGCACCTGCTATTTGTTAAGGACAATGATTTTGCAAACCACAAACAATTACTTAAAATATAAATGATGCCTAGATAGTGAGCTGATGGAATTGTGTGATCAGATAGTCCACATTGATGCTTCTCTGGAATCCACCATTCCTGTACTAGACTACTAGCTAGCACTTGCTCTTTTGAAACATAACGATGTGCACATCACATGTATGAACCCAATGCTTAGCCATGTGGATCTATCTGCGTAGATGGTTTTCCATGCATTTTCATAACATGTTAGTTTTGATGTGTTCATAGTCGTAAAAACATTTATGCTTCTTTACGATTAAATGATTAACCCCTTTGCAGTGTAACATAACTCTCTCTACATAATATTTCTTCTCTTTCAAGAGTTTTCCCCTGGATTCAATGGTAAAATGATCTTTAGATTGCTGCTAGATGATCTTTAAGTGTCAGAAGAACACACCAAGATGCAAATTTGTTCTATTTTCAGAGGTTGTAGTTGGTTCGTGAAATATTTACTTTACCCAGACCTCTGTCCTTTAAGACTTAACAATATTTTTCCATTGAATATTCAGTTTATGTTTACAGAATTGGAGGATAGTGAAAATAACAATTAAATGTACATATTGTCAGTTTACTTCCATCAAGTCTACACATTAGTAAGAGGCTTTGTTTATGGCATCATGTATGTCACATGCGACAGTGCACGTAACATCAACTAAGCATGTTCATTTTGTCATTGATATGTATCAATGTGCCTGCACATTTAATTCTTTTCACAAAAACACCCTGCGTGCAGTGTAATCTCATTCCCTGCCTATGATCTGCATTGCATTCTAGCTCATATAATCCTCCAATTCATTCATCAAGATCAGTTGCTCCATTATAAGCCATACTATATACAGTTTGTGTGTCTTAAATGATTTTGCTGATAGCAGCTGTCACATCCAAATATCGTTATGCTACAAACACTGCTCTTTGAATTTCAGTCTCGCACAAGGCCACACGTCGCAGCGAAGCACGCTACTTCTTTCTAGTAGTTACTATACGTCTACCATTGTGCTATTTCACAATATTTATCCAACTACCATTGTACATAAATAAAGGAGGCGCAAACTAGTAATAGCTTATAGAATAAGACTATTCTTGCCCCTATTAAATGTCATATTTCAACTGCTCGTCATCGTTTAGATTATCAATAGCAGGGTACAAGATGACAAAAGTGCAATGACTACACTCTCGATCCCCTAAATGACTATCGATAAGTGAAAATAACAACATCTCTATATCCATATAAAAAATGTAGCAATGTCGGTGTTCAAAATTATAGATTGTCTCAATGCTAGGCCTATGATCGACCTGCGAAAAATAGAGCTATACAACAAAAAATTTAGGAGAATACACCATTCCCCCTTTTCTGTTGCTATTGCGGTCGTACAAGTTATTGCACACAAATCACAAAGCAGAACCACCACAAATCCAGTCCAGCCTGACAAGTGGATTGGGGCGACGGTTCTGTTACTCTCTTTGATATGGACTGATTTGTCGGATAACACATTCAAACTGCTTTCAATGAGTTGTGCAGCGGACAATATGGTAGTTGTAGGTGCAAGACCAGGGACGTGACATTCGTCGGGAAGAACAGAGCTCAGCGTGTTTACTGAGCCCACAGCGGCTACCGTCGTCCCATCTGCCCTGGCTAAAGGACCGCTGCCTGGGAAGTCCCTTAAGCCTGAGAGCAATTCTGGATCGCCCGTCATGTGGAAGGAGGCTCCAGTATCCAGGATGAAACGGCATTACTTATCCCTGGAGCCATGTTCCTCATGCCCACAGGCAGCCAACTGGAGGTTCGCGATCTAGTTGTTGACATCTTCATCTTCTTCGCCATCATGATCCAAAAGTATTGCTGAAAAATAGTGATTTGATTCCTGATTCTGAATTTGTCGCAAAAGCGAGTGTGAGCACAAACCACCGTGCTCTGCGAGCCAATACACAGAATGCAAATAAATAGTATACATGGCTTATCAAAGGAGAGGCTCGGGTTATTTTATTTGCCAAAAATCGCTTTTAGCAGCATTATTACTATTATTTAATCAAAGTGTTATTATTGCTACCTATCTCCACACAACAATTGCCAAAAATTGACTTAATCCACCGAAAATGCACTTTCTTTATTGACTGTTGTCTAAAACTCCAAACAGCAAGTGTCATCATTTATTTAATCCACCGATCATCCTTTGTATTTTGAATTACTAATAATTCAATCCTGTCATTACTATTCATTAGCTCCTCACTTCTGAATTCTAATGATTCTCCAACATAATTACTTTCAAATCCACCGATATCATTTGTATTCAATCCTTTTTGTTATGGATTCAAAACCATAATCCAATAATCAATCTCATTTTCCATTATCTATCACTAACTAATCCACAAGTATACCTCCACTGAAAATTTCGATGATCAAATCTACGACTCATTAGTATACATCCACCGAGAAATACACTTTACCAAGATTATAATCCACTAATTGTTATGAATCCTCCAATCTTCTCAGAAATTCAATTCATCCCTCTAGTAATTGATCAACTCCTATTAATTCCCCTTATCGCCAATATCTTCCAATAATTTATATTAATCATTAGTGTAATAATCCAGCAATTTACCTTTGCACTCCCTAATTCTCTAAAATCGATTCACTATTATATATCCACCAAGAATATCTCTAATCAAGAATTATAATCCAATACTTGCATTATTCCTCCAAATTCCCGAAAATTCGATTAGATCATTTATCTAGCCTATCTATTCCACTGGACCCCACTAATTTATTTCTCCCAGAACCCACACTATCATTTCCTTTTCATGATCGACCTGCATCCACCAATACCTTTGTGTGCATACTAAAAAACATCCATCTCCTTTACTCACAACCCTGTTTATTCCACCCATTTTGTAAGAATAGAAATGCCACTATTTGAAATACAATACATAAAATTTCCTGAGACCTAGCAGCTTTGGAACAAAACATAATGTTCAAGGAATATTAACATGATTTTCCATACATATGGCATCACACCATATGCCTAATATCACCATAATTTTTCCATACATATGGCATCACACCGTATAACATCTTTCAGCGTTATAGCCGCTTAACTTACCACTGGGACGACACCTAAGACAACTCAAATCAGGGCTTTCCGCTGCCCTCCACTTTTCCATCCCACCCACAAAACATTTTGAAATAGAACTATATCTGGTTAAGTTCCCATGTCCGCCCTTGACCGTGGGCACGGCTATTCGAATAGTTTTGACTCTGCAGAGTTTGTACACTTTCACCACAAGAGACAATCAACTCGTTGCCCCACACGATTCCTTAGTCATGTGGTTGATCAGACCTTCACAGTGACTTTTCAAAGTATCTAGTCCATTCTGTCATCTCACCTTATGGGAAACTGCCCACTTGTGGTAGGTCCCATCTATGCGCGGGATGTTTCCCCACAGTTACTAACGCAGCTGGGCTTCTCAACTCCCCACAATGATTAGAACAGCTGGGAAAACTTCACCCTACACTAGTGTCCCTTAGGGCCCCCGTGCCCGTGCGTATCCACTTCTATCCACTACCAATGAGATGAGTCCAGGGTTTCGATAAGTTTACTTATCCAAGTTGTACTTTACAGACTTGTGGTTGTACTATTTTACACAGGAGGTCATGACAAGATTCAGTCCTTAGTGGTATCTGGATGGTTCTACCACAAACCACACTCTCGTGCACCACTGCACCATACCCTCGAATCATCCGCCCAGATAAATAAGCAATTTGAGGTTTTTGGGAATATAAATTAACCATATACAACATACATCAGTCATTACCACGAACATTACCTGGATTCACCAGATGTGAAGATGATTCCGACGACATAGAAACCCTGGTGAGTGGTGACATCAATCATTTAGCTTTCGTTAAATCAAGCGAGCAAGACCACGCAATACAGTATTGAAGGAATGAAAAGAACGTGTGTATGGTAGCAGCGACGGAAGAAGCAGGGCATAATTTTTGTTAGAAGGAATACTTCGTACCTACTATCAGCTTGCTTGCTCGTATTTAAATCTATATCAAACTCCCTGATGTCGTGTTGCTTTTGCAGAGTCACGTGTTTTTTTACCTGATACTATATCTGAAATCCCAGATTTCTTGCTCCAAGTTTTTCTTTTGCAGAGTCGCGTGTTCTTTACCTGAGTCTTTATCTGAAATCCCAGATTTCTTTCTCCAAGTTTTTCTTCTTGTAAATTCTTGTGTTCTTCTCTTTTGAACTCCAATACGGGAGTGTTGGGGGTTCTTAGATACTTGATCTCCGATGGCAGCCTCCGCAGCATCCACCGACTCCAGATCTGTCGCATCCCGACAACGGATGGTGGCATGGATGCCAAAATCAAAATCACCATACCGAGACTTTCTTTTCCGTGCGTACAATTCAAATCGAAGCCTTCGGAGCTGCGGCATGGTCCCTGGTGTGAACTACAGCCCCATCAACCCACACGTGTACGAAAGCAGCACGAGACTTCGGAATCCATCCCTGCTAATGATGAGCCTTCGAAATGCAAAATGACATGTTGTGAATATAAGTTGAGAAGGATCAGATTAGGCAAGTCCCCGAGGACACGGAGGTCTTCTGTCTCTACGCGACGAATCTTGATATGCAGGTGGGTGAGGTTTACGAGTGACTCCATCTTAGGTGGGACTCCGAAGAGGGTGCCAGAGATTGTTAGCTCGAATCTTCGGAGGTGATGCGGAGGGACCCATGAATCCAGCAGTAAGCCCAGCAAATGACCTGTAGGGTAACCCACCAGAAGTAGGGACTCAAGGTTCGACTTTCCAATCTCGTTGAGGAAAGACATGACACTCCGTCGGGAGGTTTCAGCCATCCACTGTAACCACAGCACCAATCTTACGCCTAGCATCCTCAGCCACTTCAACTTAGGCAGCAACTCTGACACCGAATTGAGAGAGCTGATACCATCGACATCAATGGTTGATAGTGTTGAAAATGAGGGCAATATTTGAATTCTAGATTTTATTAAGGGACAAATACAATAAACTAGTGATACAAAACTCGCAACTAATAGCAGGCTACTCATCATGCTTCAGAATATACACAAGTAAATTATAGCATTAAAGCCGAATGAATGCATGAACAACTTATAATTGGGCTTGATGAGGAGCAAGAAGCGGCGTAGAATTGATGCAGTGCAGAATGTACAGTGCAGAATGTAGACAATACAATGCAAGAGGGGTTGCGCAAATGCGCTGCCCAAAAACCTTATTGCCGCCCTATGCAGGTACTCTCTACAGCAATGATTTGGAGATAGCTGCTCTCCCTCCTTCTAGGTGCACGTCGGGAAGAAAGGTCGGTGAAGTTTAGACGGCGCAGTACAATAACACAAAATCGTCGAGAAGAAGGAAATGGAGGCAGTGAGATTCTCAGCTATATACTTTGGATGTCTCCAGGTATGTATATAGATAGACTACGAACTGACAAAATTAAACAGCAATTTGCCTACTAGTAACTGACACATTTAATTAGCCATTTACCTACTGGTAACTATCTGTCAACAAAACCCAATAAAGCTTTAAATTCAAATGTTTGAATCTCATTCAAACCAAGAGAGAGAGAGAGGGAGTGGTGCACGGTTCAGCAAAAATGAAGATGGACTTTATCTGCTAAGTGGCGTGCCACGTCATATCACTCACAAGTCACGCGATTTTCACACAAAATACACGAATATGCATGCTGATTAGCTGAAGTCCTTCTCATACTTTCTCTATCCATATTCAATGAGCAGTGAGGACTCCACCTTATAAATTGATCTCTCCCATCTTATCTTAGCAATATGGTACTAAACCATATATGCTTTGGAATTAAGAAAAATGGGTCTTGCTAATATGGGCCAATTTCTAATAGATACTTCTAATTCTTGCATTTCCCCTATTTCTTCCCGTGGTTGGACAGTTCTGCTAACTAGTAGATGCACCAACTTTCGCAATCCAACTGTAGATGCAGGCAAAATCCTCAGGCGGGTCCGCCTCAAATCTAGGGTCTCCAAGTGCTATAGCTCTCCAATTTCTTCCGGTAGCTCATCGATACCAGTCCCCCTGAGTCCCAAGTATCTCAGTAAAACCAATCGTTGGATGCCTTCAAGATGGTGGCTTCCCAAAAATTCAGCATCTTCTAGATCCAGTACTCGCAGAAATATCAAGCGGAAACGAACATGCTTCCTTGACAGTAAATGATCACCCATCCGTCGAACATCCCCTGAGATAGTGAGTGATCAGACTTTAGATAGGTCCATGGTGCTTGGCCTAAAGGCATCTTCTTCTTGGTTGCTGTTCAACCTGAATTGATGGAAATTGGTATACGATTCCAATCGGAGTGTCTGGATGACTTACGAAATTGTGAAGTAGGATTACAGGTATATTCAATTCCAAACATTGTTTGGTTTCCATTGTGGGGAATCTCAAAATATGTTGGAGAAGATTCAGCTTCCAGCCAAAGGACATATATCCAGGTGGTTTTGGGGAGGCAGCCAGAGTTCAGGGTGGCCGCGGCACAGCAGACAGCCAGAGCTTGAGGTGGTGGTAGTTCAAAGTCGAACATGGAGGAGGCGTTGAAGTCGAGGGCAGAGGCTATCGACGTCATGGAAGAAACCATCAAGAGAAGAAGGTAGCAGTGGCAGCGATTTAGCGGACCACCGTGTCAGAACCAGCAAGAATTCTGAAGAAAAGAGAGACTAAGTCTGAAGAAAAACTCTCCGTCCAGACTCTGGTGAGGGTTATCGGCAATGGCTGGGATGTCTTCTAATATTTTGGCAAGCATGGACGGTCAGGATGGACAGTAGTATGGTCAGTTAAGCATTTAAGTAATTTCACTTTGGGTGGAGTTTAGCGTTATGTAATCTGGTGTTTAGTGGTAATCATGTCTTAACGTTTAATGGTGGATCTGTACCCATATAAATATCTTCCTGTGGAATGAAGAGAACATTATTCACCGTCTAAAACTTATGTCTACTGTAGCCCTAGCTTTTGTCTGTTCTGGCGATTGTCTGTTCTTGGCGACTTTCCCCTTTGCCCACATCAGATTTTCGGTGATTCTTCTTCTCTGGGTCGGATTCCTCCCCGGGATCTGACAAAATGGTATCAGAGCAGTTCCATCCTCGGCAAGAAGTGGTGGCGAGCGATTGGGTTGGGATCTCGGATCCTCGTAAAATCCCTAGTCGCTGGCGATCTGTGACGGCGGACCGGCCTTCCTCCGTATCCGGCTATGGCGGCGCACCAGCGTATCGGCCTTCCTCCTTATCCGGCTATGGCGGCGCACCAGTGGTCCGGCCTTCTTCCTTATCAGAGCAAGGCTATCCTCGGCAACAAATGGTTTGGAGCGATTGGTGTGGATGGTATGTTCCCCGTAAACCCCCGAAGTTCCTTCCGGCTCTGGCGGCGGACCGGCCTTACACCTTACCCGGCTATGGCGGCGGACCAGATCGGAGTGTGGGCAACGAGTGTTTGGGAGCGATTGGGTTGGGGTCTTCGGCCTGTAAAATCCCCAGTCGTTTTCAATCCAGATCGGTGGAGCTCGCGCCAGCTCGGGAGCCTCATCTTCTTCGTCAAGTCCGGGATCCCTCTGATTTGCGGCGGCGGCTTGGATCGGCGGAGCTCAGCGGCGGATTGGAGCGGCGCTTGGTGAAGGTTCCGGGCTCCACTCCGGGTAAAATCCCTAAACCTTGTTCTGATCTGGAAAAGATGACGAAGTGGGTGGTGAGGTACGAAGTGGATGCGTACGATCCCACGGCTGTCTGGAGAATCGTTCACTTACGACCATCAGAGCAGCCGAGAGAAAGGGAGAATCCTGATGAAGTATGTGTGAAAAATGATGCTCGGCTCGAGGATGGTATGGTTGTATCAAAGTCAGAGGGGGTTGAGTTTACAATTAAAGAAGATCTTGATTGTGCTGTGTTGGAGGATTTTGAAATTCCATCCTGGTTGTTTAGCCCAAAGGATACTGATGAGGGGAATTTTGGAATTCCATCCTGGTTGTTTAGCCCAAAGGATATTGATGAGGGGGATTTTGGAATTCCATCCTGGTTGTTTGGACTTTCTCTGTCAGATGCAGTTGATCGTGCTAAAGATCTGGCTGTTCTTGAGATGGACGCCCCTACAGATCTCTTGAAGCCAATTAATGTGGGCCTATCCTCAGCTCTTAGAGTTGGTCAGCAATGCTTAGCAAGTGGAAATCCTTTTGGTTTTGACCATATTCTAACTACGGGGGTTATCAGAGGCTTAAATCGAGATATATTCAGTAACGCTGGAGTCACAATTGAGGATGGAGCTCATTTTCACGTGAAGCAGGGTGCGTTCCTTCACAATCTCGAGGCTCAGACTTTGCCTAAAAGTTTCTATTGTAATTTTATAAGGCTGACGTTAGAGTATTTTAAATACTCTTCATTGGATTCATATGAATTTTCTGCTTGCAAGATCAAAAATCCAAAACACTGGCACTATGTTATACTACCTAAGAATATCATTTCAGCTTTTGTTGTCATGAACTCAACAGTGAGCAGTTCTAAGAAGCCAGGAAACACTGTTTCTCATATCCTAACTGATGCTCAAAATTTCCATGCCATGAAACTCTGGATTGTCAAAAATGCACACAAAAAGGCATATGTCCATGTCATAAACCATGAAGCCATTCTGTTGGAGAAGTTACCAAAGTTTAGTAATCAAAAGCTGTATTGGCCAGAGGAATTTCGTGTTCTCATTTACAACATCAGCTACATCAGAGGCCTATTCCCTAAGAAGAACTTCACTGATAAATCAGTTTTGGCACTAGAGATGAAGATTAAGAAACTGAAGCCCATGGATGATGAATCCAAGAGGTTGATAGATTGGATGGAGAAAGGTGCCTATGATGCAGTACAAAAGAAATACCTCAAGACCCTTCTCTGCTGTATCTGTGAGAAAGAGGAAGACCCCTTGATCTTAATACATGACAAGAAGGTTTCAAACCTTTGTGCAGTGGTGAAAGTGTTGGAGTTGGCTTTGAAGAATCACAAACCTCTATTGCTTGTTACTGTAGATATAGAAAGTGAAGCATTGGATACTCTGATTATTCAGATGCTGGGTTCATGCAGAAAGGTGACTGTATCTAAGGATGATACTGTTATTCTTGCTAGAGCTGGAGACAAGAAGTTCATTGAAGAGAGGGCAGAGCAGATTAGATCTGCAATTGAGCAAAGCATTTCTGATTATGATAAGGAAAAGCTACAGGAGGGATTGGCAAAGCTCTCTGGAGGTGTTGCTGTTCTAAAGATTGGAGGAGCCAGTGGAGCTGAGATGATTAGTGGGGTTGGGTCAAAGCACATGGCGTATCTACCCGATATGATACCTTGTTTACTGGATCTTCTGAATGATGAGACACCTGCAGTTGCAAGGCAAGTTGTTAAAGCAGGAACAAGTCTATTTGCCACAGTACTAGAACAGCTAGTTATTCAGGGTCTGTTCTCAAGTGGTGGGATTGAGGATTCACTAAACATATCATGGGTGATAACTGCATGTTTGGGTTTAATAAAGTCTGCAACCTCACACTATGACGGTGGAACCGTTGCTATTGACTCAAAGAAGGAGTTCTATGGTCTTCAAGATCTTGGAGAAGATGAGCCTATTGGCCTAACAGATGTGGTAGAAAAGTCATTTGATCGACAGGACAGAGGGTTAAGAGGTACTAGATTGCTTTGGAACCTCCCACCGTGGCCTGGCTTATGTGCAATGATCTGTGATCATTTTACTCAACATAGTGATTACGAAGTGTTGGAGAATTTTTACTCAGTGAAGCGATACAACCAAAGAGTCTTAGATTACACTGACAAATTCAAAGAGCTCATAGCTGTTTACAAGAGTGAATCGATGAAATTGAGACATGAGGTGGGAGAAGAAAGGAAAATGTTGCAGATGGTAGAGGCTATGGCTGAGGTGTTGCCAAATGCAAGGCACCGTTTCTGCTTTTGGTATATATTAAAGAAGCTTCAAGAAAATGTGGGCCGAATGAGTGAGAAAGAGGCAATTCCCTTGAGATTCAAGGAGGCTATTTATGATACAATCACTCTTACTGACTTTAAGAAAAAGTGGGTAGCCATGGTTGAGCAGTACAAGCTCGAGGACAAGGAATGGTTCTCTGCTTTGTACAGCTGCCGGAAGCAGTGGGCCCCTGGTTATGTCAACCATTCATTTTGGGCTGGCACTTCTGCTATCAGGAAGGTTGAAAAACCAGATCCATACCTTGATGGTGCTGCGATGTTTGGTGGTATTGTTGGTCAAGAAGTTATGAAGGCATGTTCTGGGAAATTTCATCCTCATTACCAGTTCTTCCTTTTTGACTCAGTAGAATCTTTGCCAACCTACCCATGGGACCTTAAAGACTTAAAGCCATGGAATAGCCACTACTATGCTCAAATTTCTGTTTTTGGTTCTAAACTTCAGAAGAAGATGCGAGACGCAAATGTTTTTGTTGTGGGATCTGGTGCCCTTGGATATGAACTCTTGAAGAACCTTGCTTTAATGGGAGTGTCTTGCATTCATAATGGGACTCTAACTATAACAGATGATGAGGTCATTGAGGAAAGCAACTTGGGCCAACAATTTTTGTTTCGAGATTGGAATATTGGACAGGCTAAATCGACAGGAGCTGCTACAGCTGTTAGTGCTATCAATTCCAGCCTGCCTCTGGATGCTCTTCTGAACCGTGCCTGTCCAGAGACTGAGCATTTGTTCCCTGATGCATTTTGGGAGGCCCTTGATGTTGTTATCAATGCACTTAATAACGTCAATGCTAGAATGTACATGGACATGAGATGCCTGTACTTCCAGAAACCACTTGTGGAACCTGGAGCATTGGGTGCAAAGTGTAATACACAAATGGTAATTCCTCACCTTACTGAAAACTATGGAGCTTCACAAGATCCTCCTGAGAAGCAGGCACCCAAGTGCACAGTCTATTCTTTTCCGCACAATATTAACCATTGTCTGACATGGACTCATTCAGAGTTGGAGGGTTTCCTAGAGAAAGCTACAAATGAAGTGAACTCTTTTATGTCTAATCCTGCCCAATATGCTGCTGCTATGATAAAGGCAGGTGATGCTCAATCCAGGGAATTGCTCCAACGTGTATGTGAATTCCTTGACAAGGAGCGATGTGAAAGATTTGAGGATTGCACTACCTGGGCAATACTGAAATTTGAAGATTACTTTGTTGATCGTGGGAAGCAGCTAACATTCACATTTCCTGAAGATGTTGACTTCTTTAAAGCACTTGAGGACAAGTTCGCTGCTGAGGAGAGGGCAATGTCAGAACCAGCAAGAATTCTGAAGAAAAGAGAGACTAAGTCTGAAGAAAAACTCTCCGTCCAGACTCTGGTGAGGGTTATCGGCAATGGCTGGGATGTCTTCTAATATTTTGGCAAGCATGGACGGTCAGGATGGACAGTAGTATGGTCAGTTAAGCATTTAAGTAATTTCACTTTGGGTGGAGTTTAGCGTTATGTAATCTGGTGTTTAGTGGTAATCATGTCTTAACGTTTAATGGTGGATCTGTACCCATATAAATATCTTCCTGTGGAATGAAGAGAACATTATTCACCGTCTAAAACTTATGTCTACTGTAGCCCTAGCTTTTGTCTGTTCTGGCGATTGTCTGTTCTTGGCGACTTTCCCCTTTGCCCACATCAGATTTTCGGTGATTCTTCTTCTCTGGGTCGGATTCCTCCCCGGGATCTGACACACCGGGTTGAGGAAGAAGGGAGATGACCACCAGAGTTGAGGAACAAGGGTGTGGCATCTTTAGATCTAGAGAGGAGAGGAAGAAGGGGAAGCTGCTGGTGACAGTGGCAGCGACGCTCTCATCGATAGGAGCTGCTGCCGAGGCGGTTGGCCAGAGTATCACCGGAGATGAGGAAGACAAAGGGAGTTGAAGGCACCTCACTGTCGCTCGAGTTGGTGCAGTTGAGGGAAGGATTCCATGTGATTTATAGAGGCAGAGGTCTGATTTGGTTCATACCTCATTTTAGTTGTTTGCCAATTCAGTGGAATTGAGCTCAATTCCACCTCCTCCCAATTCTAAGATGCAACCAACCTACCTTTGTTTAGGAATTTAGATTCCGATTCTTGAATTTCCAATTCCCAAAATCCGCAGCCAATTCTGCAATCCAATTGCTACCTTTATGAACTTTGAGTAGATGGTTAGGTGGGCCACAATTGGACCTTTTTTTTCATATCTACTATATTATTATAACTAGCCAAATTTCTCGTGCAACTGCATTGCTAAATACTACAATGCGTTAGAGTTGTACTTTTTATACAACTTTGATGCATATGATAGAAATACAGTTGTATTCCTTATACAACGGTAACAATTGTTGGATCTATATCTAATTAATCTACATCATTATAATCGGGGCCACTGGGATTTGTACCCTTCAGAGTGAGTGTAGTGTTTTCTTTTGACTTTTGTTTTAATAATATAATAGAATAGATGATAAGAAAAGAAGCCGCCGAGTTCACTCTTAAAGCTAGAAATTTCCATGTTAATCAGAGAAAAAAGAGAAAGATCTACGACGCTTATTTTGTGGATCCAGATTATAATGGTACGGATTAATCAATATATATATATATATATATATATATATATGAAAAATACTTTTTACTCCTGGGTGTAATTACTCCCACCTCTAATATGCCACCTAAATAGACTTGAAATACTCCTTTATCACTTTAGGTATACTTGTACACTAATTATAAGATACTCTAATGTAAACCACACAAAAAGTGTAAAGGAGTCTATAGTTTTTAATGTATTTTGTAAATGCCTTCATATACGCATATAAAAAGGAGTTTGTCTAAAAAATATACATACCACCTTTGAAAAATTGTACATACCACCTAGATGGTCTTAAATCATAAATATTAGAGTTGTATAACAAATACAAAACTATCTTCGAATAAAAACAATTGTATTGCAATAGCTAGCTGCACTGTTATGCAGGAAATTGGACTTATTTTAGAAACATTGTGTTCTAGTGAATCATAACCTAAGTTACTTTGAGTTCTTCTGCTTTATATATTTTAAAGCAAGCCATTCATTTGTTTAGCTACTTAAAATAAATAGAAAATAGCTATCAAAACTTATGGTTTAATTTTATATCTGTAAAAGTTCATTTTGAATTTGTTTCGCGGGATTGGACCATGGAATTGGAGGTTTCTTTAACAATGTTGTTGCCCATTTTGAAATATTGACAAGTTAGAAATGAAATGATGACACATCATACTGTCTCCTCAAAAGTAAGCAAGAAAAAAGTACCTCTTATCTTGTAAATGTCTCCTAATACTATTGATGAGGTCCGGTCCATAATATGTTTTCCGAGTCAGTTGTGATAGTATGTTTTTGAGAAGGCTTGTGATGCCGATATTCTGGGGCACCGGTACAAATACTTGGCAATGAAATCGCCCTTCGATCTTATTACGCACCTCCGTGGCAAGTGTGATCTTGTCCAGCCCTCCAGGTCCCAATATACATACACACGAAACATCAAGTTGAAGCATTGCGATCAAGGCACAGACTTAACTGGGTACTTTGGTAAGCTGATATGTTCGCAAACAGGTCTACCGTGGCGTTAAAACTTCCATCCTTAACAACTAGTATGTGAAAAAAAATCAAGATTGGCCGTGAAAACGATGCTAATAGATGTATTGCCGAAGCTCAAGAGTACCCTTGCAACTTTACAATTTTTCTCCTAACTTGTTATTCTGAAATGCAATGGTGGGATTTATATCATAGAGATCGTGAAATGTGCAAAAAAAAAGGCACATAATTGTATTATTTATGTATTTTGCAATGTTATCCATGGATACCACCATTTTGCAAGAATAAAAATCACAGTCGGTCAATAGAATGTTGAGTCTGGACATGAATATGCAAGAGGAGACGCGTATCCATTTCCAAATAGGAAAAGGAGGAGGGCTACAGAAAAAAGTCATCTGAAAATAGCAAAAACCAAAATTTAGAACAAAAAGGAAGCTGGTCTGTGTGCACCCAGCCCATTAGTGTTCAAGTCCCAGACTCAACGTGGTGTCTGCTGATTTCATCTGGGTCATCCTCCATGATCTTCTCTTGGTCTACTAGAGTCCTGTGTTGTTGCTCTTGTCTCGCCATACTTCCCAGCTTGTTTGTTCTCATCTTCTCTTGATTCCCCATCTCGAGTCCCGTAATGTTTATCAGGGTCTTCCTCGAGGATCTCATCTTCATACTCTCTTTAGTCACAATACTTACTACCTTGCACGTTGATTCTAGGATTTCTTGGATGGCTGCTAACGGCTATAGCCAAGGCAGAATCTGCATCAGAACCTGCACCAAGAATCTTTGCAGAGATCTCTTTAAGGCCTGGCAAGTGCTCAATGCTGATAGGTTTAGTACCGTGTTGATCTACTTCAAGGGCATTGAAACCTAGCATGAGCTTCCGAAGATTTGGCATTGCATCCGCCTCAAATTTCAGCCAAGGTACACTGCACTTGAACTTCAAGTACTTGAGAACCGAGAATCCCGCCTTGTCAAACACAATCATTTCAACAGGCGCTGTCTGCACATACAGCGACAGAGCAGTGAGGGCAGGCAATCCTTTAAGAATATCAACCCCATTCCTCAGAAGTTCCCTTACTGCAATCTTTAGAATGCAGAGGTTGACAAGTTCACCAATCCACTTAGGAACTCTGGAAAAGATGCAGCTTTGCGGCAACCACTCAAATCTCTGGAGGAGGGGTGGTGCCAAGTAGTCCCAGGAAACGATTACTTCTGAAGCGTTGCGAACCACAACATTTTTATGAGAGGAGCCAGGAACCAGAGCTAGAGTTTTCAGGTTGCCAAGTACTCCGAGTAAAGAGCCCAGAGCTTGCATGTTTCTCTCCAGATTGTCGGAAGGCGGTGTAGAGCAGGTGAGCTGAAGTTCCCGCAGGTTGGTCAGGTTGCCAAGGCTCCGCTCACTGACAGATCTCATGCTGCCAATCCAATCCAACAGATTTGTCTCAACAGGAAGACGGAGGTGCAACAAGTGAGGGATATGGATAATGTCCCAAGGAACAGCGGTGACTTTTGTATCCATATCTAGTGTTTCCAAATATTGTAGCCCTCGCATATGGTTTGGTAGTTCTATGCAGATATTGCATGCAATCTTCAAATATCTCAGTTGAAACAGTTCAGAGATCCCAGTATGGTCTAACGTGTGGTCTCCGTGACGACCAGACAATTGAAGGTTTAGAACACGAAGAAGCTTAAACTCTGTAATAGAAGGCATGCACTTAAATAATCCAAAAAACATAAGTGACCGAACTTGTGACATTCTGATGTTTGCTGGTGTCTTTGCATATTTTGCATTGCCAAAGCAGAGAGAGAGCCGACGAACTTTATCACAAATTTCCACATTCCTTCGATAATGATCTACTACCACAATGAAATTCTCTTCTACAGACTTGTATGCAATAAGATCACGTACCATGTCATGAACTGTACAGGACAACACCTCATCGTTGTAGTTGATATCAATTGGTTGGATAAATTTTCTATCAATAAGTTCATCGAAATAGCATCCTGCAACTTTCTCCATGTCTCGCCCTTCTATTCTATCGATAAAGCCTTCAGCTACCCATTGCTTCACCAAATCATCCTTGCAGATTGTGTGGCCCTCTGGATACATATTAAGATAGAGCAAGCATGTCTTCAAATGATGAGGAAGATTATTGAAGCTGAGGTTTAGTACTTGTCTCATTCTTTCTGAAGTAGAATTTGTCCTCAAATCGGAGCTTAACGAATCACATATGTACATCCATAGCTCCAACAATATGACAGGCTGGCTTTGTAAAAGACTAGCAATGTGGACTGTTGCTAGTGGCAAACCACCACATGTTTCGACAGTTTTGTTTAAAATTTCTTTGAACTGTTGAGGACAATCACTCTCAGAGCCAAAAAGTCTGTTGAAAAATAGCTTTCTTGAATGATCATCATCCAGAGGTTTCATCTCAAAAACATACTCTGAGCGATAACAGCAACATGTTAATGCAACATCTTCAATTTGTGTAGTTGTGATTATTCTGCTGCCCCGACTACCCTCCGGAAAAGCATGATTAATAATATCCCAAACTGATGCAGACCATAAATCATCAATAATAATTAAATACCTGCATGCCAATAATTTATGCATATTAGGTACATTTTATCAAACTAATAGTAAAATTGATGAGAAGGGAACTGAATTAAAATAACTAAAAGTAAAGGCATAAGGAACGAGTGAGTTTTACAGGGAGAAGCTAATACAAAAGTTTATGTTCTGACTTCTGAGATAAGAGTTAGCAAAAACAAAATGGTTGACTAGCAAGAAATTACCTGTTCCCATCCTCATTTTAATTGGTGGTTTCACATAACGACCACCGTTGAAATGAACTCTGGGCAAAATTGCCCACAACAGCCACGTACATTCGTATAAGACAAAAAAGCCTAAAAATAAGAGCTACATACATTGGCTATATGAAAGAATAAGAGTAAACTTGAAATCTTGTGATGGGCTCGGTTTTTTTACCATACTATGTGTAAGTTCTAGCAGTAACCTCCAGGCAATCTAATATAATTACGGACATACATGAATAGCATTAGTACAAACTATTTATGTGGGAAAACAGTGATGCCTTTTATCTTGTAGATGCTTCCTGATATTGTCAATAAGTTGAAGCTCCTTATAGTCGTCAGGGGGCGACTTCCGCTAGACTTGCGAGAGCATGTCGCAGAAAAGCCTCTTCATATCAGGCTTTTGGGACACCCGAATGAAGGCACGACAGTCGAATTGTCCCCCAACTTTGTTGTACGACATTTTGGCAAGTGTAGTTTTGCCAAGACATTCAGGTCCAACAATAGATACCACCCTGAGTTGCTGATCCCCATCGTTAGCCAGCGAGTTGATAAACTCGTTCATCCGATCGTCAATTACTAGCTCAGCAGTTTCCTCATACGGCGTTCGAAGCATAGGGCCAACGGACACAAATCTACGCCTGAAGGTGCAGCAGTGGAGCTCATACCTCTCGTGTCGTTCTATCGCCTCCTGGACATAAATCCTGAATTCCGATATCATGTTCGCGATCTGTTGGTGCCACTTGAGCCTCTTCGGAAGACGAGTGATTTTGCAGACGAATCTGGTCCATATATTGGACCGGACAGGCAGCACAAACTTGTCAATGTAATCCTCGATGTCGTAAGACAACTCGCGCGAGAAAATTGATCATTTGCCACTTTGAAGAGTGGGCTTCGCAAAATTGCCACTTTCAAAATTGGCTTCGCAAAAATGCCATACAGTACATTTACCTCTTGATTACCATGCCATTTGAGCCATTTAACTCATTTAATATTGTTTTTTCTAATTTCAGGGGCTGTAAAAGACCTTTCTACCCTTCTAAGTTTTGCACTGCCCTGTTTGGCTCCAACTACCCTCCGCCAGTGCATGTAACGCTCCCATGCATAATGGAAGCATATATACAATCTACCCTCTGCCAGTGCATGTGGCAATGTACACACCTTTTTTTTTTTGCTAATCAGCAATGTCCAAAGTCCAAAGTCGCAGATTTTCAATTTATAGTCAGAGTTAGCCAGTATATTCTTGGGCTTTAGATCGCGATGAAATACATTAGCTGTGCCAACAAAAACAATTAAGATCTACATTATCAGAAGAATAAACAGGGATTCCATGGAAATCTGATAAATCAACTCAAGGATCTGTGCTTAATAGATGAGCGAGCAGATTCATAGGGATTAGTAATTGTTCACCGACCTACTTACCCGCATGAATGTACTTGAGAGCACGGAGAAGTTGGTACAGGAAAAACTGGTAATGCTCTGGGGTGAGGTCATCATTTGCTTTGATGACTTGATGGAGATCTGACTCCATGAGCTCAAAAACGACATAGATAAATGACATAAATTGAAAATATGTGACTTTGGACTTTGGACATTGCTGATTAGCAAAAAAAAAAAGTGTGTACATTGTCACATGCATTGACGGAGGGTAGATTGTATATATGCTTTCATTATGCATGAGAGCGTTACGAGGATAGTTGGAGCCAAACAGGGCAGTGCAAAACTTAGAAGGGTAGAAAGGTCTTTTTCAGCCCTGAAATTAGAAAAAACCATATTAAATGAGTTAAATGGCTCAAATGGCATGGTAATCAAGAGGTAAATGTATTGCATGGCATTTTTGCGAAGCCAATTTTGAAAATGGCAATTTTACGAAGCCTACTCTTTAAAGTGGCAAATGATCAATTTTCTCCAACTTGCGCACCTCTTTCATCCAACACTTGGCCGTCAGGGGAGGGTCCTCCACCTCTGACAGGTGCTGAAGGCATGCGCTTATTTCTTCAAGATCATCTTTGAGGAGGTGCATCCCGTCCTTGACCGCCTCCGGCAGCCTGCATCCGGAAGAAGCCAGCAGCACGTCGAGCTTCCTAAGAAGGGAACCCATGGCGCCCAGCGAGGCGCTGGTTGGGGCCTCCGTCTTGCCCGCCGCCTCCGCCTCCGAAAATCAGAGTAGAAAGTAATCGGCAACTCGAGGTTTTGGCTTCTGCACACCCAAATCGTGGGCACCGCAGGTATATGTCTGGCGACGTGCTCAGAGTTCGTTACTGATTCCCTAAAGAACTCTGAAACGGGAATCAATAAGGAACTTTGAAACGGACTGTTGCACATCGCCGCCGTGTCAGGGTGGAGAGGGCGTAGAAGGAGGTGGTTTGTGGGCTTGGCTTAAGCGAGACCGAGATCTGGAGAGGCGGAGGAAGGGGGGTCGACGCCGCCGCCGTGAGGAACGAAGAGCGTGCGTGCGTGATTGAGTCGTGAAGCTCGTGACCCGTGAGAGGAATGAGGGTGTGGGCTTAAGGCAGTTCGGTTTCGGCAGTTGCGGGCTTGGGCTGGAGGAAGCTGAACATTATTATGGGCTGCCTCTGGCTGAGGGAAGGAGTGAACGACCACCCAAACTACTGAGTACAAATAGCTTTTACGGAGAAGCTCCCCATTCCTCGAGGGATGGAGCTTTCCTATCCCGTCTTCCTGTTCCCCTCCTTATTCGCTTAATCTAAACTACTTATATTTCATCTAATAGCTAGTTTTTTTTATATTTTCACCATTTGCCCATCCATCATAAATAATAAAAAAATACAGAGAAAAAATAAAATTTATTTTTTTATTATAATTTTTTTACACAAAAAAAATTATAATTTCTGTAAAAAAATTATAATAAAAAATAAATTTTATTTTTTTCTGTATTTTTTTATTATTTATGATGGATGGGCAAATGATGAAAATATAAAAAAACTAGCCATTGGATGAGATTTGAGTGGTTTAGATTGAGGGAATAGGGAGGGGAATAGGGAAGCCCCATTCCTCGAGTAGATCGTCAAGCTTGAGTTTATTTTTAGGCGCTGCTCAAAAGAATTTATTTTAAGTGATTTTTAGCTAAAAATTACTGTATCTGACTGAAAAAACACTATAGCTAACGGTGGCTTATTTGACATAATTAAATTTTAAAAAATTAAAAATAGAAAAAACATGTTAGCTCGTCACAGATAGTGCAAATGAATACGAGAAAAAAATAGAACCGTCAAAAAAGCTCAAAAAAGGCAAAAAAACTAGAAAAGGATAAAATTGTTAAATAGTAAAAAATAAGTCAGAAGTCAGAAACCAAAGCTAAAATGAGCAGGGCTACAACCCTAATCATCTAGTGTGCCTCAAATAGAAGCCCGGAGTGGCCAAAAGTAAGGGGGGAAAAGGAAACAACGAGATCTCGACGAATCCAGAGAGCAAGACCAAGAAGAGCTGATTGGTGCAGTTCTAATTGCTGGTTTCTTCCACAAATTCAGCACAAATACTGTCCTAAAGATGAACTCCATCACGCTTGTCTACTGTTTTGATCCACAGCACGCTTAAATTTAAATTTGATTCTGCATGATCCTTTAGGCCATCAATCCGCAATACCCCAACACCATCACAGAACTGCCCCATTCTGCCTGCAAGAGTCACACAAACCAAGTCAACTCCTCAATTCTAGTAATATATGAATTTAGGAATAAGTCCTATATTTAACTCTTAACTACGTAAATGAGCTTGCCCTAAAAAAACTGTGTAAACGAGCTTTATACTTTTCCTATATACTAGATATTCCAAGTAACGGGAGAAATGGAAGTAAATGACTGCAACTGACTTAGGCTCTGTTTGTTTCGGATTCTAGGCAAGCTAGCTACTTCTAGTAGCCAAAAGCTTTCCCAAACAGTCCAGCTTTTGGGCTAGCTACTGAGAATCTGAAAATCTGGGGAAGGCACAATTGTACTGGGACCGAGAAGCTGCAAAAACCTAGCTTCGCACAGATTCTGCGGACTAGTGCCATTAAAGTTCAAGTTATTTACCCGCAAAATGCCACTGGATAAAAATACCCCCCCCCCCCGCGCCCCTCCCCGATTCCTCCGCGCCCCCTCCTCCCCCACGCCACTCTCCTCCCCCCTCCCTGCCGCCGCCCACCCCGGCCCCCTCCCCCCGCCGCCGCCCCATCGCCCCCTCCCCAGGTCAACCAAAACAATTAGTACAAAATTCAGAGAAGTCTTTAAGTGTGTTAATGAGCTAGTCAAGCACAACGTAAAACCAAAGGAGTCGCAATCTACTGTGCACCCAAGGCTTCAAGATTCTCGGTTCTCACCCTATTTCAACAATTGCATTGGAGCTATAGATGGCACACATATCCCAGTTGTAGTGCCAGCCAAGGATCAAATTGCACACATTGGTCGTCATGGGTATCCTACTCAAAATGTTATGGCAATTTGCGATTTTGATATGAGGTTCATTTTTGTTGTTGCTGGATGGCCTGGATCTGCCCATGACTCTTGTATATTCAATGACACTCTATCTCGGTACTCAGAATATTTCCCACACCCTGGAATGGTAATACAATTATCTATTTCTATCTCTCATTTTATACATTGTCATTAATCCGATTTGATTCTTGTAGGGAAATTTTATCTAGTTGATGCCGGTTATCCTAATAGAAAGGGATACCTCGCTCCGTACAAAGGGCAAAAGTATCACTTGCCGGAGTTTCAACGGGGAGGCCGCCCAAGTGGCCCAAATGAGGTCTTCAATCATGCTCACTCCTCTCTTCGTAATGTGATTGAATGTGTGTTTGGCGTGCTAAAGATGAAGTGGCGAATTCTATTGCATATGCCAAGCCATAAGGTTGAGAGGCAAAAGAAGATCATCATTGCTTGTATGGCGCTTCATAATTTCATTCGAGACAGTGCTTTGAGTGACCATCTCTTTGAGAGGTGTGATGATGATGAAGAGTACATGCCACATGTTGATTCAAACACAGGAGGTGGTTACATTGGCACGGCACAAGATGATGGTGATATGTGTGCCTTTTGTGATTCCATAGCTAACGGCTTGATGGCTTCAAGAATATAGATAGTACCATAGAAGTTCCTTTTGATGGTGATATGTGCGCCTTATATGCCTACGAACACCTTTTGTACGTTCTTTTTGTATGGAGACATGGTAGTTATCCATATTAATATCTAAAATTATGATTTGGAGTCAAATTTATTGTCATGAAATTTTAATATTAGTTTTTTAATGTTTGAACTAAGTACTACAAATTTACAGCATGGATATCTCTTCTATCAATGCATAATCAGGACATCAACTCACCTAAGGGCATTTCAGTCAATACATCTATCAGGATACCAGCTGCACAGCTAGAATCCAGGATGCCAAGCAGGCTAGCTACTCAGACCAACTGCTACTCAGACTAGCCAGCTACTCAGAATCTCCAGCTAGGTACTCAGACCAGCTAGCTACTCAGAATCTACAGCTCCCCCAAATAGGCCCTTAGCCACTGTAAGTAACCGCAGAAATGGAAATATTGTATTGCCTTCTGCTTAGAAAAGTTAAAAATTAATATAAACATATGACTTTTCGATGCAACTTCTCTACTCCTCTGGCTACCGTCTCGCTCCGAGGATAGGATAGGGGTCACAGGTGCATCTACACTCCACTCCTCTCACTTCCGTCATGTGCACGTATCTCTATTACTTTTTTCATTATTCATTCCCTCCTAAAAGTTACTTCTTTTAGCTATTACTATTTATTTTTAACCAAAAGCCGTAAGACAGAGTCAAAAGTTTTTAGTAAAAAAAACAAAACAAACGCCCCAAGTCTGACCTGTCCGTAGTCAAGCCAATTCACTAATCTATTGTACAACTTGACTCTAGCCGTCCGAGTGAGATATCATAACCCTGAGTTTAAAAAATAATAATAATGTCAGAATGGCTAGCTAAAAAGCTACTCACATCAATAGTGCTGCAAACAAATGATTTGCGTGTTTTGGTGACTGTCGAGTGAACCACACCATATTAACATTGTAGGTTGGAAAGTCAAGCCTTCAGTCCCTACTTCTCGAAGGTTCCATCGCAGGTGATTTTCTGGATTCATGGGTCCCTCCGTATCACCTCCGAAGATTCGAGCTGACCCACGTAAGATGGCCTCACTCCGGAGACCTTTTAATCCCATGAGAATTTGAGAATTACTTTTTTCTTTTAATCCCATGCAGTGGGTAGAGAATTTCCTTTCTGTTGGGCTCCACAAATTGGGCCATGACCTTAGGAACGGCCAGGCGAAGATTCTCTCCACGCGTGGCTTCCCACCCACTAAAATTGGTCTGGTATAAAAGCCCAAACAAAATCTACTGAATTATAGGCCTTATTTGGGATGGCTGCAGTTTTTCTGAAAACCAGCTTTTAGCTGTATGGCCGAAGGGCCGCACGGCTAAATGGGGGGTTGAAGAGGTTTGCTGTTTGGCAGCATGACTTTTAGGTAGGCTGGAGGGCTGTTTTGAGTTTTTTTTAGATAATGGATAGAAATCCGGCATCTATATCCACACGTGGATATACGCAGCCAAAGTTTACAGGAGCCCTTAGACTCAAATACTCAAAGCCTCAACACTGAGGTACGCAAAAAACAAAGAGCAAAAAGACTAAGAAAGCTAGAAAGACTAAAATTCTAACTTCTATGTCCTTGCTCCAAACTTGCTTTGACCTTGTGCACTGGCAAGTGGCAATCCTTCGCATCCTAGTTTACTTAGAAACTCTTGATGTTAGGCCTCAAAATTTGATCTTGTGCAGTAGCAATCCTTCGCATCCTTGTTTACTTAGAAACTATGAAATCAAAACGAAGCCACCAAAGTGGGAACCACGTGTGGAACTGAAAAGACAACGCCTTCAGGAAGGAACACGACGTAGCCACGCCGCCGCTGCCCGTCCAACATGGACAGGGATTTCTCCCGCAAGATCCACATCGAGAGAGGAGGGGTGCATCGACAGACGCCTCCAAGGAGTAAAATGGCTCCCAAAGGTATCGTCATTGTCAGCCCAACAGCAAGACAAAGGCTTTCGCCTGGCACCCAACCCACTCCCAACGACAGCACGCCAACGACTAGCACAATCCAGCGTTAATGGCTGCACATCGACCACGGCCACCACCGCACAATCTCATACACTGATGACCGAGCTCGGTGACACCAGATCCACAACCGTTACTGCCGGATCCATGCACGGAGCTCGGATCCAGACCCCCAGTCGCCGAGCTCTGCGAGCCTTTCCCTGGCACTAGGCCGAAATCGCCGGCTGCTCGCCGGTCGCGCCGCCGGCCCCCGCTGCTCCTGCCCGGAGCTGGTCGCCGGAGATGGTCGCCGCCCGAAGCATCCGCCGCCTGCGCTTGAAGCTGCCGGCAGCCGCTCGGCCTCCCTGTCGGACGCCTCCGGCTCGAAACCGCCAGCGTCCGCGGCCTCCAACGGCCGCCGCCGCGCTTCGCCGCCCATCGTCCGCCTCCGGCTCGAAGCGGCTAGCGCTCGCGGCCGCTCCGCCTGTCGCCGGTCCCGCGCTCAAAGCCGCCCGACCGCCGCCGCTCGGCCTCCCGGTCGCTCGCCCGAGCTCGAAGCCGCCAGACCGCTGCCGCGGCCGAGTGCCCAAACTGAAGAGGCCGCCTTCGTGCCGACCTCCGACGCGCACCGAAGCCGCTCGCTGCCACCTAGATCCGGCCACATCCGCACAGATCCGGACGAGATGGCCCCGCCGCTGCCTTCCTAGCGCCCGCGCGAGGCTCGGCGGCGCGCTCCAGCAGCGGCGAGACGAGGGGCGAGGTGAATGTGGGGTGGCGGCGCTTAGGGTTTGGCTGAGGGGCGAGGTCTCACCACGAGATCGTTTGGGGCGAGGTGAGTGTAAGGGCTGTTTTGAGTTAGAAAATGTCTGGAATGTCCTTGAGTCAAATGACACCTTTTTTTTACACTGTTCCAAGGACATACAGTGGATTTCATAAAAAAAATTTCCATGTTCATATAAAAATATAAGTTTAAGCATTAATCATACTACATTCTCAATTGCCAAACAAAAAGCCTCCTCAACTATAATAATCTGTTGCCGGCTAGCCTAGCTTTCGTATGGATGGGACATGGATGGGAGGGTAATATCCAGCCCAAAAACAGAACAGGCCCAAGTGCCTACTTCAAGCTGCTCTCCTCGCGCCTCCGCATCGGCCGGCGCTACTACCGCATCTTCGAATGCCTCCAGGAGTACAAGCAGGAGAGGTGGGTGTGGATCGTCCTGCGCAAGTTCTTCTACAAAAACTTCAAAACCATCGTCACGGTGCTGTCTGTCATTGGCCTTCTCGCTGGGATCTTCAAAACACTCAAGTCTCTCAAGCCCCAGAGCTAGGTAATTGAGCCCATATACCATGCATCCGATGTGGTCTTGTACTGCGTGCGTCAGCTGATCGAGCTCGTTACTTGCGCGTAATAATAGACAGATGTTCATCCGGGGTCCCCTGTATTGTAAGTTCGTAACCACTCCTCAATCTTCAGTCTTCACTAGCTACGAGTATATGCGAATGCAATAACGAGTTTTCGAGAAAATTTCTGCGTACGAAGGTTTGTGAACTTTATAAACTTTTCTAGTTGTACGATTTGAAATGTCAGGGCGTACGTACTGTGCTTCAGCACAAAGGGACTTGAACAAGAATGCATAGTTCATCTATTCGGCAAGTTAAGCTAGCTGCCCTGCAAGCTCGAATGCAAGGCCACGAGAACCCGCGATCTGCACGGACGAGATTCTCCTCGTTTATTGGTTGTTTGGATCTCATGGATTAGATATTAGTTTTCATCATAACAGGTTTTGTGAGAAATTTTGGGAAAACAAGTTTTATGTTGTTCTTCTGTTAGTGTGGGTTTATAGATAAAATGTGCCCGTGAGGCAAATGTTTTCGTGTTGCACATGCTTGCTTTGAGCTGGGTTGTTTGGTGGCGGTGACCTTGCGAACACCGGGTTCAGCCCATCGGAGTTTCTTCTTTTTTTCAAGAATTTTTTTAGAATGAACAGGGGATCCCCAGTTCCATCTTTATTAGAAATGAAGCCCCACCATCCTCAAACGTACAACTTTTCAACCCAAGTACCCAACTACACCCCACCACAGAAAAAAAACTGAATCCTAAGCGCAACACCTAATGGAATCCCTTAGTCCTCTTCGATTTCTTCTATCTTCATCGACCAAGGCAGCAGGAGGTAGGAGGTTTTCTTCACTCTCCTCCTCCATTGCAGTTGTACCGGTGCCTGCATCTTGATATTCCACAATACTTAATACTGATCCATCCTCTGCTTTTCTGTATCCCCAGAGAGCAATCTCCAGTTCTTCAAGTGAGCCATTATTCCCTTCCAAACAACCTGCAAGCCAATCCATCTTTTTTCTCCCAAATGTTTATTTGTGACTGTGCTGGCGTGTGTGAGTTTACATGCTTAAATCGGGCTTGCACGTGTGGAATATATGCGTGTGGGCTCTTCTGTAGTCTCAAGATCCCCATCTCTCGTATACTTTAGGGACACGGATTTTAAGCTCATAAGAGGGTATCCCCTGCACTATCTGCCGGTCCAAGTGTCCAGGGGACACTTCGAGATTCGCGCATATATATATGGGTGAAAAAGAAATACGGTGGAAAATATGTATTGTGTGCTTCACGAAATACAAACATCATCATGTGACAATGACACGTGCGGCCTCATGGAGCGAGGCCCACCTATAGGTGAGGATGCAGATTCCATTTTGGTGTCTTCGATAATAATATATCTGTGCGACCGTTTTTTGCACCTGTTAGTTAACCCGTATACTGATGACGGGTGGGGTAGCTAAAATCCGGGGAGGTCGAACCTCTTTCTCTCTTTTCACTCTCACTTACTCAACGGCCCCCGGTCAACGATTTTCTTGTCCACTCTCCGCCGGCTGCACCGAGGCCGCCGCCTTGGCTCACATCCACACGTACACACAAGAAGCGAAGCTCTTCTAAAGTTCTTATCCATGGCAAAAGTTGAGAGAAGTGGAAGAAGAGAGATTTGGGGATTTCTCACCGGATGTATTTGGGCAAAATTTGAGGCCAAAATTGGAGTACCCATGCCGAGAGGAGGCGGCCAATGACCCGCGACGGCGAGGTTGCCGCCAACAATGGCAGCAATCACAGAGGGCAGCGGCTTGAGACGGCAACGACGCAGAGTGAGAGAGGGGGAGAGAGAGACCGTGCCACCGAGCTCGTCCTATGGCAGCAGTTGCTCTGTCTGGGCTCCCTCGACTACACCACGGACGCCACTGCGGCCGCTGAGGTCCTCCCCTCCCTCGCCTTCCTCATGTGCCCCGCGCGCCGCCTCCACCGACCACGCCACCGAGCTCGGCCCATCGTAGCTGCTGCTCCCTCGATGCACCACGGACGCCACCGCGGCCGCCGGAGCTCGGCCTCTGCTTGATCCACGTCGACGCGGCGAGGCGAGGTCGGCCACGAGGAGGGAGTGCGGCAGCCACTGGAGCGGGTGGAAAGTTGGGGAAGAAGAGATTTTCGAAGAAAACAGGGGCAATGTGGTCTAATTTGGCTATATATATAGCAAAACAAAGGGTTCATTCTTTTTTTAGCTTTTGACTTCAGCTTTTAGCTTTTCTGCAGTAACTAGCTCTTTAAACGGAGTGTCTTTTCAAGATGGGGCCTACTAGTTAATTGTAGTACATACTGTACCGATTTCATTTATACTGGCAAAAACTGCACGTGAGCTTTAGTTGCTCTGTAATCTCTTACACGAACAACCCAAAAGTCACAAGCCGTAGTTAAAAGCCATAAGCCGCAGCCAAAAGTGGAGTAAATTCGTATCAAATAACTCTTCCCTAAAAGCATGCAAACCTTGAAAGGTGAGGCTAGTCTCCATATTACCAGTGTCTAGTAGTAAATTCCTCAAAAGTGGAGTACCGTTCTACAATGTGAATATGGGTGTAAAAATCCAAAGAGGTGGCGCTTGAAGTTGCAACTCCATAACTAGACACAAATTAGGGTTTAGTTCCGTGAAAAGGTTAACTTAAATAGCGGCATGATGTACTATTGACTTCCTGTGCCAGTCAGCCTCTTGTGTTTAGAGAAGCATGTGGTTGTCCAGGTAGCTATCCGCCTAAAACTTTTGTGTTGAAATTTGATATTTTTGAGGTGAAAGCAGGGAATTTTGAATTAAAACCTGAAAGTTGAATATTTTGAGGCAGGAGTGGCAAATTTTGAGTTGAAAGACTTTGAATTTCAGTTGGAATTTCCCAAATTTGAGTTGATAGTTTTCAACTTCAGTATTTACGATTTTCAAATTTTTTGAGTTGAAGTTTTTGTTGTGCAAATGAGAAATTTTAAGTTGAAAGTCTTTAAATTTTGAGCAAATAGTCCACGAATATTATTGGCAGGAGAACGGCACAAATCTTGAAGAAAAACCGACGGTGGATATACCCACCATGACAAGAAATGCTGTTTATTTTAGGGAAATATGTGTCTGTCCAAAAACTCTAGACCCTTACGAATTGATAAATCAATACAAGATACAACTAATCGCCACCTAACTACGACCATAAATCCGTTCATATGCTGAATTGACCAGTACCATCAAGTTTCAACTCATAAATTCTAATTTTTAATTTGAAAAATTCAAAAAGTTTCAACTAAAACATCGAACTTTCTACTCAGAATTTCTAGAAAGCCGGTTCATATATAATTGCCAGAATTCACAACCCTCAGATAGCTCAATCGGTCCTTTCTCCATACCATAGTGAACTAACCTTTTTCATGGTGGGCACATAACTACCATCCATATGGCCGTACGCTTTCTCAACCCATTTATATCATGGTGGCTAGAGATATATCTCTTTTTAAATAATTAAGGCAAATTCGATCTTAATCGCTTACATGTATCATCTGATTCAAGGTATACTACTAAGTACATATGAAAACATGATGACCAAAGGTCTAAGAATTGATCACAATAATAGTTTGAGACCAATTGAAACACTTACTAACATAAAAATATCATCATTGCCTCAAATCGGGTCAATCCAACTATAAGTTCCCTAACATGTAAGAATGTAGTGAACTTATATTTCATATACATAATCTGTAAAAATGTGAGCACCAATAAGTACACTTTGTTTTTAAATAGATATTAACTTTAACACACTTCTCTTTTCTTATTTTCTATGTTAGCATATTAAATGGTGTTTTTTTCACACACATAAAAAAGAAGTAGTACATATTTTTGTTTTTGACATATGTTGTCTCTATTTATGATTTACCTCTCTCTCAGAATAACAATTAGCATAGGTACTTCGACGAACATATTGCTTCCGAAAAATAAAATATAAATATTTATAAACCAAAACCAACTCTCCCAAATGATGTATATTTTAGATTGAAAGGATTATATAAATTCTTGTGACCACTAGATTTATGACAATTGGCACCATCAAATTCTTTCGAATAAAGCATCTAAAATATCTAGATATTTCTAGTAAACTATCTAGATTTAAGATCATGTTCATGGGATCTCTAGAACCCTTAATTACTTATATCTTTCATGTAGATAAATCATTCAATAATTTTAATCTACAGATTAATATATGGTACTAGAAGATGATAAATTTACCAGATAACCGGATTACAAAATTCATAGCTTAAAATCTATTTATCTGATAAACATAAATAAATATTGTACAGAAAGCTATCGAATTTCTCTACAATTATCTAGTAGATGGCATTTTTAAATTACTCTCATACAATACCCAAAATTATAGGAGAACAATATAGCAGATTAGCCGATATACTAGTCTTTTCTCTAACGAAGACTTTTTACTTCCTCTCTAATTTTAACTCTAATATCTAATTAAATTAACAAACATAGAGAAAACCCTAAGCGAGAAGCGAGAAAGCCACGGTCTCATCTGCCTTTTTCCCAGCTCTTGTCCCGTTGCTACTCCTCCTTTTCTTCCCTTGATTGACACTGATTTTCTCCGCCTGCTCGCTGCCTAGCTTGTTGCACCTCCGTCTTCCTGTTGAGACAAATCTGCTGGATTGGATTGGCAGCATGAGATCTGTCAGTGAGCGGAGCCTTGGCAACCTGACCAACCTGCAGGATCTTCATCTCACCTGCTCTACACCGCCTTTCGACCATCTGAAGAGGAACTTGGAAGCTCTGGGCTCTTTACTCCGAGTACTTCTGGTTCCTGGCTCCTCTCATAAAAATGTTGTGGTTCGCAACGCTTCAGAAGTAATCGTTTCCTGGGATTACTTGGCACCGCCCCTCCTCCAGAGATTTGAGTGGTTGGCGCAAAGCTGCATGTTTTCCAGCGTTCCTAAGTGGATTGGAGAACTTGGCAACCTCTGCATTCTAAAGATTTCAGTAAGGGAACTTCTGAGCAATGGGGTTGATATTCTTAAAGGATTGCCTGCCCTCACTGCTCTGTCGCTGTATGTGCAGACAGCGCCCGTTGAAATGATTTTCTTTGACTGCTAGATAATCTAGTTAATTTGCATGTCAGTTTTTTCTCTTCAAGTCTGCCGCCCATTTCATGCATGCATGGGCATTAGTAGTCTGCATGTCTTCATGTCTTCATGTCTACATTTAGTCTTCAGTTTCTTCTTGAATAGTGCATGTAAGTTACTACTTTATTTGCTAAATAAAAGGAGGAGTAAACAAGGAAAAGCTGCAGTTCTGGGCAGCACCAAAATGCTTCTTGCGTACGTGTGATTGGTTGTTCAGTTCTAGCCAACACAGGACTAGGAGTTCGCGTGAGTTTCTTTGGGTGTTTCTCGTCTTGATTGTTCTGTTCCACGGGTGAAGGCGTCTTGTCCAACACAGGCCAAGCCAACATTTGGTATCAGAGCCTCGTTCAGGATCCTGGTGGCCATGTCAGCTCCGGTGGGACGAGGGTCGGTCACTCCTCCGCGGCGGGATCGCCTTCGGTCGCCATCACGGGGTCCTCGCCGTCCGCGACAACAGCATGGTCGGGAGCGCGAGGTCGTCATCGAGCGCGTGGTCAAGGAAGCGTCAGCGTCGGTACAATATCCGATGCTGACCAAGACCAACTACCCGGAGTGGGCGATGCTCATGCGCATCAACCTGCAGGCGCAAGGCTTGTGGGGAGCCATCGAACCCGGTGGCGCAGAGTACAGCGTGGATCGGCTGGCGTTAGCAGCGATTGCACGAGCTGTCCCGCCGGAGATGCTGGCCTCGATCGGCAATAAGGACTCCGCGCAGGAGGCGTGGGATGCTGTCAAGATCATGCGGATGGGCGTCGAGCGCGTGTGTGAGGCGAACGCGCAGAAACTCCGACGCGACTTCAACAATATTGCATTCAAGGAAGGGGAGGCCATCGACGACTTCTCGATGCGCATCACGGGCCTCGCCAATAATCTGCGGCTTCTCGGCGACCACATCACCGAAGGCGAGGTCGTGCGCAAGATGCTGCAGGTGATCCCTGATAAGTTCATGCAGGTCGCAATCTCCATCGAGACACTGCTCAACATCAACGACCTGTCCATCGAGGAGGTCACAGGCCGTCTTCGATTCGTGGAGCAGCGGCTCGACGCGCGGGAAGCGGCTGCGGAACTGGGCTCCCGGCTGCTTCTCTCGTCAAAGGAGGAGGATCTCATACGTCGCCTACGCAAGCGCGACAAGGAGGGTGCGCGCGTCGGAAGCGCTGGCGCCAGCGGAAGTGGTACGAGCGGCGGCTCGGTTTTGCCACGGCGCGGTGCGCAGCCACCCAAGCACGGCATCGACGACGCACGCAAGGGTGGTGGTGTCGAGACCCGAATATACAAATCCGGACTCTACTGTGTATGCTGCACTAGTCCAGGATCACGCTAGTGCACACAGCGCAAACAAAGACAAATATCATCCACATCACGATATTCTAAAGAAAATCCAAATTATATTAATAACCATCAGAGTACGACCTTATGGCCAAGCTTACAATTATTAGCCTGAAGGGCTTTAAAGAAACTAGCAGCGGAAATCCAAAATCAAGCGTAGTAGCCACTCGACATGCCCACAGGCAATCGACTGGGGAGCGAAGTCCTAATCCGTAAAGTCTTCGTAGTAGCCTCCTTCTAGCAACTCCTGCTGATCTGGTCCCTCCTCCTCAACTGAGCAACATGGGCATAAAGCCGTGAGTACATTGGTACTCAGCAAGTCGTTTGTAACAAATGAATGCAATATAATATGCAAAGCTTAACAATGGATGGCTGAAAGGTTAGTTTTGCATGAAGCAGCAATTTGAAGTAAATATGATAAATAGATTGGAAAGCAAATTTAACAACAGACACTAAGTAAATAAATCAAAGGAATTGAGTATAACCACAAGTGAACTAACCATTCACTTCCCATCTCAAACCAAACCACAATTTCATAAAGACTCTACCCCTCGTGTGAAATCACTGAGCATTATCCATGACCGAGGATACGGCTATTCGAATAGTTTTACACTCTGCAGAGGTTGCACAACTGTACCCACACGATGTGATTAGCCTCAGCTTAAGGAAATCACAACAAGGCTTTTACAATGATCCATCTCCACCCGATCCCACTCGCTAAGGATTCGCCGTCGAGTAGGGTAACCCCCTAGTCGATAATTGCCCCCTCTTGCGCCACACAACATCAGTAGTAAAACCAAAGTGGAGACTTCACAAATTATTATGCCAGGTCTATCCCATACTAGACATGTGGTTTGCACGATTAAGCTCAGATCAATGGCGCACAAAGTTAAGTCCTTAAGAATTACCCAGGCGAAACATCCACATCCCAGTGTGCATCCAGCACCCCCTTTACTGCACGATCATTCGTCCAAGTGAAAGCCAAGTTTGTATAACCAATGCCCATGACACTACCCATGTCATGACATACAAATTTTATAACTGTGGCTAACCACCACGTTCAAGTAAATCATTAAGTCAGGATTAATTAACCACATGTGATGACAGACCCCAGCGAACTAATAATAAGCAGGCTAAGCAGTTGAACGTAACCCCATGTGACAAATATTATTTTATCACTAAATAATTCCCAATCCTAAGGTGTCAATGGAATCACGGCAATCAAGTTATCATGGAGGGATTTAATCAATTAGGAATATAACTACCCATACAAGGTTTTAATAACAAATAGCAATGCATGATAATTTGAAACAAAATAATACATAATAGTTTGAAATCTAGGTTCAACATGATCAAAGAATACGACTTGCCTTGGCCTTGCTCAGATGAGGGCTCTTGGTCTTCAAATCCAACTTCCGCTCCCTCGAACACGCGATCTAACGAGAGAGAAAACGAGACGAAAAGACAAAATAAATTCAAATAAAATTCAAATGAACTCCAAAAACTATCAAACCTGAACCAAAAGGTAGAGCTCAATTTTAGATGAATTTAGAAAAAAGAACGGGGTCAATTGGAGCTAGGACGAGGGAGAACGGGCTCTTGGAAAATTGGATTTTCTGAAAATCAGGAAAATTGGAAAAGTGCACTGTGCTGTGGACCGGGCGCACGGGAGACTGAGTCTACGGTGGACGCGGCGCACAGAATAGTGCGGGCGGCGGGCTGCTGGCGCAAGCGACTAGGGCTGACGTGGCAGACACGTGGCGACACGTGTGCGCCCGAGGCTGACGTGGCCCGGCTGGCGTGGCTGGCTGGCGCACGGGTCTACGGGTTTACGGCCGGGAGGTGGGCCCACATAACGGCGGCGTGGCGCACCGTGGACCGGGCGCTCGGAAAGGCGAGCGGGCGCGGGCGTGGAACGGGGCAGGCAAAGCGGCCGGGCTGCTCTGGCGGCGTGGCGGCGCGGCTAACCGGCGAGCGAGCGGTGCGGCGGCAGAACCTGGCCGGCGGTGGCTGGGGACGGCGACGGGTGCTCACCGACGACGGCGGGCGAGGACGGCAGACGACGGCCGCGCTTTACGAAGGCGGCGGCTCGGCCAGATGTCCGGCGATCCTCGGCGAAGATGGCCGGCGCGGCGGTGGCTAGCGGCGGCGGAGGCGACGGCTTGGGATGAGGAGAACCTCGGGGTCGGGGCGCCTTTTATACCCGGGCGGCAGGGGTGTATCCACGGCAAGCGCGGAGTCCGGGGCGGTGACGACGGCGGAAAAGGAAGGCGGCGGCGGCGTGTTCGAGTCGGAGACGGAGGCGGAGTCCCGCACGGAGACGATGGACCTGACATGCGGGCCCCACCGGTCGGTGGCGCGGGCGGCGGACAGCCAGATGCGGGGCGCGGGCGCGGGAAGGCCTCCGATGGCCGACAGCTGTCGAGCATCGGGCGAGCGGGCACGGGCGCGGGGAGCGGGCGGATGCGCGACGCGTGGCAGGCGGGGGCGTTGGCTTTGCGGCCTGGGCCGGCTGGCTGGTGGGCTTCGGCTCGAGCTGGGCCGGCGGCTCGGGCTGGGCCGGGGTTTTTGGGATTTTGGGAATTTCTTTTTCTTTTCTTTTTCCAGAAATTCAAACAAATCCTTTTGAGCTCTAGAAAATAGCAAATAAATCCAGAAAAATCCAGAAAAATACCAATAAATTCCTTGAGACACAAAGAACTCAAATAAAATAACTTTGGCAAATGTTCATGTTCAGATTACACATATTAAATCCTTTTAATTCATAAAAATTCATTTAAGCTTTTAATTAATTCCAGAAAATTTCAAAAGGTGAATTTTATTTTAAAAGCTTCAAAAATACTCTGAAAATCAGGATGTTACAGGTGGCGGCAAGGTCATCGACAAGGATACGTGCAAGTACTGCGGGAAAACTGGGCATTGGGCCCGGGAGTGCCGCAAGAAGAAGAGAGACGAGGCGGCGGCCGCAGTGCTGCTGGTGGAGGAGGGCGGCAACGACGAGCCATCCCTGTTGATGGCCTAGGTGGCTTCTCTTTCACCGGTGCCCGTGCGCCTCCCAGAGCGTGCCGCACCTGTGCACGTCGGCGGACGGGTCTTCCTCAACGAAGAACACGCGACGGTGCAGTTGGGTGACACCAACAATCACACCGGCGGCCAGGACGACGGCGTGTGGTACCTCGACACGGGCGCGTCGAACCATATGACGGGAAACGATGCGGCCTTCTCCGAGCTGAACCGCGACATCACGGGCACGGTAAAGTTCGGTGATGGATCAATGGTGGACATCCTCGGGCGCGGCACGATCATGTTCGCGGCACGGGGTGGACGCCATCGTATGCTGTCGGACGTGTACTTCATCCCACGTCTGCGCAGCAACATTATCAGCTTAGGACAACTCGACGAGGTCGGGTGCCAAGTGTTGATCGAGGACGGCGTACTGCGGGTGCGCGATCCGAGGAGGGAGCTTCTCGCCAAGGTACGGCGATCGGCGAATCGACTGTACAAGATCCCCCTCACGGTCGCTCGACCGATCTCGCTCCTGGCGCATGCCAAAGACGATGCGTGGCGCTGGCATGAGCGATTCGGCCACCTGAGCTTCGAGGGGTTGAAGAAACTTAGGCGTGGCGACATGGTACGTGGGCTTCCACTGCTGGATCATGTCGACCAGCTGTGTGACGCGTGCCTTGTCGGCAAGCAACGGCGCTCGCCATTCCCTCTGGAGGCCAAGTACCGCGCGAAGGGTGTAACATCCTGATTTTCAGAGCCTTTTTGAAGCTTTTAAAATAAAATTCACTATTTGGATTTTTCTGAAATTAATTAAAGCTTAATTGGAATTTTCATTAATCAAAAAGATTTAATATGATTAAATTAAATATTAATATTTGCCAAAAATATTTTATTTGTGTTCCTTGTGTCACAAGGAATTTTTCTGTATTTTCTGGGATTTTTCGGAGTTTGTTTGAGCTCAATTTGAAATTTCCAAAAAAAAAAAAGAAAGAGGAGAGAGAATGAACAGTACTCGACACGTGTCAGCACCTGGTTCATCTTCAACCTCCAGAGCTTCGATCGATTCCGTTCTCTGTACAGATTTTTTCCGTTTTTCTCTCTCTTTATAACTTCCAATCCGGATCTTATCTCAATGTCTTCCCAAAAGGAAAGTTGTGCCAAATCACGCAAGGAATCCATCCCAACTGGTCTCTTTCCGTTTCGTTTATCCGTTTGCCTTTTATCTCCAATTTTCTGAAACGGACTCTAAACCGAAATCCGCGGATTGGAGTCGGTTTCTACCTCTTCCAAGCCTATAAATACGACCCCTTGACTCCCCTAAACCCATCCCAAGCCGTACCAAGTCCCCCCAAAGCCCAGGACGCCGTCGGCACCGAGCCCCTCCGGTCCCGAATTTGCTCATCGCGTCCCGAGCTATTCGGTGAGTTTCTCCGTGATCCTTTCGCGTCACATTGTGCCTTCATGTCCAATCTACCTTCTAGCCAAGTTAATTTGGTTTTGGTGCAGCCAATCTCCCGGAATCGAGTTTTCCCCAATCTAGGTCAAGAGCGCTTCCCGACGTCGATTCGTTGCCTCCGGTAAGCTTTAGCCCTTGCTGTAATTTTTCTTAGACTTGCCTCGCCGCGTTCTACGCCGTGCTCACTTTCGTTTCCCCAAAAAGCCTACACAAATTTTCGCCTCCGAACCTCGCCATGGCCGCCAATGGCATCCTGTGTCCCCCATCTATCCGGTGGTGTTTTCCCCAATCCGTTCGCGTCACTTCGTGCCAAACCATCCCAGGTAGCTACCCTCCAAGTAGTTTTAGATTTCGTTAACGGAGCACCAAGATATTAAGTTTTTCTTTTTCCCTTCCCGACGTCGTTCGAACGTCGATTGCGCCGTCTCCGGTGGGTTTCTGACCGAGCCGACAATTTTCCTAGCTTCGCCAAGCCGCGTTCTAGCCCATGCTCACCCTACTTCTCCACGTTCCATGCCCGAATTTTATTTCCTCTCTCCAACCCATGTCGTTGTAGCCGCCCGTGCCGTCAACGGTCTCCGTTTGGCATGCCGTCAGTTCCTATGTGTGCCTTAGGTCCCTAACAACCTATTTTGCTAGTTGGATTCATCTCCCATGCCTCCTCTCGCCAGCGCTAGCCTCCTTTCCAAAAAATTGCTCTCGGATGAACAGTAACATCTGTGAATTTCCAGCATTTTCTCGCCCCGGCAAACTTTAGATCGCTCGTTCTCCTTCGTCCGAACTCCGATTGACCCGATTCTTCTTCCTAAATTCGTCTAAAATTGAGCTCTGTCTTTTAGTTCTGGTTTTGCAGTTTTTGGAGTTTATTTGAATTTTATTTCTTCTGTTCGTCTCGTTCTCTCTCCCGTTAGATCGCGCGTTCGAAGGAGCTGAAGCCGGATTCGAAGATCAAGAATTCCTAACTGAGCAAGGCCAAGGCAAGTCGTGTCCTTTGATCATGTTGAACCCAGTTTGCAATCTATTATTTAATTATTTTGTTTTAAATTATCATGCATCGCTACTTTTATTCAAACCCTTGTATTGGTAGTTATCGTCCCAATTGGTTATTTCCCTCCTTGATAATTTGAATGCCCTGATTCCATTGTCACCATAGAATGGGAAATTACTTAGTGATGCAATATTAGTTGTCACATGGGTTGTGCGTTTAATTGCTTAGCCATGCTTATCACTAGTACGTTGGGTTTATCATCACATGTGGTTAATTAATCTTGACTTAATGATATACTTGAAGGTGGTGGTTAACCACGGTTATAAAACTTGTTGCCATGGCATGGGTAGTGTCATTGGTGTTGGTTATACAAAATTGGTTTTCACTTGGGCGATTGATCGTGCAGTAAAGGGGGTGCGAGAGGCACATGGGATGTGGATGTTTCGCCTGGGTAATTCTTAAGGACTTAACTTTGTGCGCCATTGATCTGAGTCTTACCGCACAACCACATGTCTAGTATGGGATAGACCTAGCTGATTAACTTGCAAAGGTTTAGTTCAGATATCATCATTGGTAAGTGAGTACCAGGGGTACTGGATTGCTCACAGTGAGGAACAGGGTTACTGTCCTCATACGGCGCAAGAGGGGACTTCTGACTGTGGTGGTTAACCCTTCAGCAGTGAAACCTTAGCGGGTGATGTCTAACTAGATTGGAGTGAGGTAAAGGCTTTGTGATAATTTATCTGGGTCTCATGCCTAAGGAAGCATGCTGGCTATTAAGATGATTTATCTCTTGTGGGTAAAGTTGTGCAACCTCTGCAGAGTGTAAAACTATTCGAATAGCCGTGTCCTCGGTCATGGACAATGCTCGGTGATTTCACACGAGGGGTAGAGTTTTCATAAAATCCTGGTTGGGTTAAGTTGGAGAGTGAATGGTTAGTTCACTGGTGGTTCATTTCATGGATCTTGGTTCATGGTGGATTCCTTGGGTGAATGGCTAGTTCACTTGTGGTTTATCTCAATTCCTTTGATTACTTATTTATTATCATCTTCAAAGTCAGCTTTTCAATCTATTTATTGTATTTACTTTAAATTGTTGCTTTCTGCAAAATTAACCTTTCAGCCATCCATTGGTAAGCCTTGCATACTATATTGCATCTTTGTTACAAACGACTTGCTGAGTACCAATGTACTCACGGCTTTGTGCCCCTGTTGCTCAGTTGAGGAGGAGGAGTATCATCAGCAGGAGGTTCCAGAAGGAGAGTTCTTCGACGTCTTCGCGGATTAGGCTTCGTTCTCCACTCGATAGCCTGTGGGCGTGTCGATTGGCTGCTGCGCTTTCTTTTGGTTTTCCGCTGCTAGTTTTTGTTAAGCCCTCCGGGCTAGTCTATTGTAAGCTTGGCCATAAGGTCGTACTCTGATGATTATTAAATATATTTGAGTCTTTTCTTAGTAAATCGTGATATGTTCGATATTTCATCTTTGTTTATACTGTGTGCACTAGCGTGATCCTGGACTAGTGCAGAATACACAGGAGAGTCCGGATTTGTATATTCGGGTCTCTACAGAGATGGTATCAGAGCTATATCGACTGTAGGACGGAGCCCTAGTTAGAATGGTCGAATTAGTCAAGTTTTCAAAATTTATTTTCTAAATCAAATCAACCAAATGATTGTCTATTAATTCTTGATGCTTACCTCATTCTTAGGATTCTTGCTCCTTGTCTCCTCTGAGAACTTGTTTTCGAAACTCAATTTGACTTCTTATCTCCATAATGTCCATAGATGTCTCGAGTGTTCCTCCATCGAAGGGAAAGTTGGCATGGAATTCTTCAAGCTGTGATGTGAAGTTTGGATCAAGGAAGCACCCCAATGTTCCAAGACAAGATCGAAGACTGCCGTGAAGATCGAGAGCCATTAGATTCAAAACCCTACCATAGTTTTAGCATCGTGTAGACCGTTTTGCTTTTTCTTGTAGTTGCGTGTGATGTGAGCTGCAAATTTTGCCCTTAAAAGCATTATATTGCAATCACGTCAATCTTTTATTGGTGTTATTTCCCCGGTTTTGTTGTTAGCCTTTTTCGGCTAAGTGTTTGTTTAGTTTAGGTTGCCATTAGAAATTCCCCTTAGACGAGTTTACCTCTCATCTATGCTTTTCCCACTTATCTTTAAAACCCGGTCAGAGTTTTGGAAGTGTCAGAGCAACTAACCCGGAATCAAGTTGTCCAAGTTCAACCTCAAGTCTTACCTATGCTTTTCCCCCTTACCTTTTCGCCTGGAGCAGTCAGTAGCGTTTCTCTTCAGAGCAGCAGCAAGATGGTTGGACCCAGGAACCCCGCAGAAGCATCAAGCAATCTCGCCTATTCCTTTCAAATTTGGAAGTACCCCTGCCAAGACTCCAGGAGCAAGCCGTGGAACGTCGTTAAGTCAAGGAAGCCAAATACCTCAGAGCGTTACAAGGGGAAGCATCAACAACGTCGTCTCCAGCGTTGTACCTGGTAACCTATTCTTTTAGTCAGCCTGAATCTCGGGGTCGAGATTCCGTTTAAGGGGGGAGGTTTGTAACATCCTGATTTTCAGAGCCTTTTTGAAGCTTTTAAAATAAAATTCACTATTTGGATTTTTCTGAAATTAATTAAAGCTTAATTGGAATTTTCATTAATCAAAAAGATTTAATATGATTAAATTAAATATTAATATTTGCCAAAAATATTTTATTTGTGTTCCTTGTGTCACAAGGAATTTTTCTGTATTTTCTGGGATTTTTCGGAGTTTGTTTGAGCTCAATTTGAAATTTCCAAAAAAAAAAAAAGAAAGAGGAGAGAGAATGAACAGTACTCGACACGTGTCAGCACCTGGTTCATCTTCAACCTCCAGAGCTTCGATCGATTCCGTTCTCTGTACAGATTTTTTCCGTTTTTCTCTCTCTTTATAACTTCCAATCCGGATCTTATCTCAATGTCTTCCCAAAAGGAAAGTTGTGCCAAATCACGCAAGGAATCCATCCCAACTGGTCTCTTTCCGTTTCGTTTATCCGTTTGCCTTTTATCTCCAATTTTCTGAAACGGACTCTAAACCGAAATCCGCGGATTGGAGTCGGTTTCTACCTCTTCCAAGCCTATAAATACGACCCCTTGACTCCCCTAAACCCATCCCAAGCCGTACCAAGTCCCCCCAAAGCCCAGGACGCCGTCGGCACCGAGCCCCTCCGGTCCCGAATTTGCTCATCGCGTCCCGAGCTATTCGGTGAGTTTCTCCGTGATCCTTTCGCGTCACATTGTGCCTTCATGTCCAATCTACCTTCTAGCCAAGTTAATTTGGTTTTGGTGCAGCCAATCTCCCGGAATCGAGTTTTCCCCAATCTAGGTCAAGAGCGCTTCCCGACGTCGATTCGTCGCCTCCGGTAAGCTTTAGCCCTTGCTGTAATTTTTCTTAGACTTGCCTCGCCGCGTTCTACGCCGTGCTCACTTTCGTTTCCCCAAAAAGCCTACACAAATTTTCGCCTCCGAACCTCGCCATGGCCGCCAATGGCATCCTGTGTCCCCCATCTATCCGGTGGTGTTTTCCCCAATCCGTTCGCGTCACTTCGTGCCAAACCATCCCAGGTAGCTACCCTCCAAGTAGTTTTAGATTTCGTTAACGGAGCACCAAGATATTAAGTTTTTCTTTTTCCCTTCCCGACGTCGTTCGAACGTCGATTGCGCCGTCTCCGGTGGGTTTCTGACCGAGCCGACAATTTTCCTAGCTTCGCCAAGCCGCGTTCTAGCCCATGCTCACCCTACTTCTCCACGTTCCATGCCCGAATTTTATTTCCTCTCTCCAACCCATGTCGTTGTAGCCGCCCGTGCCGTCAACGGTCTCCGTTTGGCATGCCGTCAGTTCCTATGTGTGCCTTAGGTCCCTAACAACCTATTTTGCTAGTTGGATTCATCTCCCATGCCTCCTCTCGCCAGCGCTAGCCTCCTTTCCAAAAAATTGCTCTCGGATGAACAGTAACATCTGTGAATTTCCAGCATTTTCTCGCCCCGGCAAACTTTAGATCGCTCGTTCTCCTTCGTCCGAACTCCGATTGACCCGATTCTTCTTCCTAAATTCGTCTAAAATTGAGCTCTGTCTTTTAGTTCTGGTTTTGCAGTTTTTGGAGTTTATTTGAATTTTATTTCTTCTGTTCGTCTCGTTCTCTCTCCCGTTAGATCGCGCGTTCGAAGGAGCTGAAGCCGGATTCGAAGATCAAGAATTCCTAACTGAGCAAGGCCAAGGCAAGTCGTGTCCTTTGATCATGTTGAACCCAGTTTGCAATCTATTATTTAATTATTTTGTTTTAAATTATCATGCATCGCTACTTTTATTCAAACCCTTGTATTGGTAGTTATCGTCCCAATTGGTTATTTCCCTCCTTGATAATTTGAATGCCCTGATTCCATTGTCACCATAGAATGGGAAATTACTTAGTGATGCAATATTAGTTGTCACATGGGTTGTGCGTTTAATTGCTTAGCCATGCTTATCACTAGTACGTTGGGTTTATCATCACATGTGGTTAATTAATCTTGACTTAATGATATACTTGAAGGTGGTGGTTAACCACGGTTATAAAACTTGTTGCCATGGCATGGGTAGTGTCATTGGTGTTGGTTATACAAAATTGGTTTTCACTTGGGCGATTGATCGTGCAGTAAAGGGGGTGCGAGAGGCACATGGGATGTGGATGTTTCGCCTGGGTAATTCTTAAGGACTTAACTTTGTGCGCCATTGATCTGAGTCTTACCGCACAACCACATGTCTAGTATGGGATAGACCTAGCTGATTAACTTGCAAAGGTTTAGTTCAGATATCATCATTGGTAAGTGAGTACCAGGGGTACTGGATTGCTCACAGTGAGGAACAGGGTTACTGTCCTCATACGGCGCAAGAGGGGACTTCTGACTGTGGTGGTTAACCCTTCAGCAGTGAAACCTTAGCGGGTGATGTCTAACTAGATTGGAGTGAGGTAAAGGCTTTGTGATAATTTATCTGGGTCTCATGCCTAAGGAAGCATGCTGGCTATTAAGATGATTTATCTCTTGTGGGTAAAGTTGTGCAACCTCTGCAGAGTGTAAAACTATTCGAATAGCCGTGTCCTCGGTCATGGACAATGCTCGGTGATTTCACACGAGGGGTAGAGTTTTCATAAAATCCTGGTTGGGTTAAGTTGGAGAGTGAATGGTTAGTTCACTGGTGGTTCATTTCATGGATCTTGGTTCATGGTGGATTCCTTGGGTGAATGGCTAGTTCACTTGTGGTTTATCTCAATTCCTTTGATTACTTATTTATTATCATCTTCAAAGTCAGCTTTTCAATCTATTTATTGTATTTACTTTAAATTGTTGCTTTCTGCAAAATTAACCTTTCAGCCATCCATTGGTAAGCCTTGCATACTATATTGCATCTTTGTTACAAACGACTTGCTGAGTACCAATGTACTCACGGCTTTGTGCCCCTGTTGCTCAGTTGAGGAGGAGGAGTATCATCAGCAGGAGGTTCCAGAAGGAGAGTTCTTCGACGTCTTCGCGGATTAGGCTTCGTTCTCCACTCGATAGCCTGTGGGCGTGTCGATTGGCTGCTGCGCTTTCTTTTGGTTTTCCGCTGCTAGTTTTTGTTAAGCCCTCCGGGCTAGTCTATTGTAAGCTTGGCCATAAGGTCGTACTCTGATGATTATTAAATATATTTGAGTCTTTTCTTAGTAAATCGTGATATGTTCGATATTTCATCTTTGTTTATACTGTGTGCACTAGCGTGATCCTGGACTAGTGTAGAATACACAGGAGAGTCCGGATTTGTATATTCGGGTCTCTACAAAGGGCCGGCTTGATCTCGTACATGGAGATCTATGCGGGCCTGTCACGCCAACGACGCACGGTGGCAAGCGCTACTTCCTCCTCCTCGTTGACGATGCTAGTCGCTATATGTGGCTAGTGCTGTTGTCAAGCAAGGACGAGGCGGCCAGCGCGATCAAGAAGTTCCAAGCCGGCGACGAGGTCGAGACCGGGCGGAAGCTGCGCGCACTACGTACCGATCGTGGTGGCGAGTTCACGTCTGTGACCTTTGGCGAGTACTACGCGGAGAAGGGCGTGCACCGGCAACTCACGGCACCGTACTCCCCGCAACAGAACGGCGTCGTGGAGCGCCGGAACCAGACTGTGATGGCTATGGCGCGATGCCTACTCAAGGCAAAGAAGGTGCCCAGTACATTCTGGGGGGAGGCGGTGAGCACGGCCGTGTTCATCTTGAACCGTTCACCGACGAAGAGCGTCACCGGGATGACGCCTTATGAAGCTTGGCATGGCAAGAAACCGGCTGTGCATTTCATGCACACGTTCGGTTGCCTCGCTCACGTCAAGGTTACACGCCCGCACACCGCGAAGCTTGACGACGGGAGCGTGAAGATGGTTTTCGTCGAGTACGAGCCGGGCTCCAAAGGCTACCGGGTGTACAATCCGGTGGGCAGGCGGCTCCATGTGACCCGCGACGTGGTGTTCGATGAGACCAAAGGGTGGAATTGGGAGGCGAACAGTGACGCCAGCCCTGAGACGTTCACCGTGGAGTACACGGTCAGCGGCGTCTTGGGCGGCGGCGAGCCGAGCGCTCCTGTATCCCCTGCGGTCCCATCCCTGGAGGAAGGTGAGGAAGCTGTGGCGTCACCCCAAACGCCCATGAACGCCACCCACGACACCGGTGGTGCTCAAGTCGAGCATTGCACTCCACCATCGCACATCTCGTCGGGGCTCGACCATAGTGACAACGGCGCGCCGCGGCGTTTCCGCATGGTGGACAATTGCATCAACACTGCCGAGCCACGCGTACTGGACCCCGACGAGTGGCTCCTCGTTGCGACCGAGGAGCCCACCTCCTTCGACGAGGCAGCCACCGATTCGGCGTGGCGCGCCGCAATGGAAGAGGAGATGGCGGCCATTGAGGACAATGGCACGTGGGAGGCGGTGGACCTCCCAGTAGGACATCGCCCGATTGGCCTCAAATGGGTGTTCAAGCTCAAGAAGGATGCGAAAGGGGCGGTGGTTCGGCACAAGGCGCGGCTGGTAGCTAAGGGGTACGTACAACGCGCTGGCGTGGACTTCGATGAGGTGTTTGCACCAGTGGCGCGGCTCGACTCCGTACGCGCACTGACAGCAGTGGCAGCGCACGAAGGCTGGGCGCTCCACCATCTCGACGTCAAGTCTGCGTTTCTGAACGGCGACCTCACGGACGAGGTCTACGTCACTCAACCGCCGGGTTTCATGATCGCCAGGCGAGAGCGGCAAGTACTACGGCTTCGCAAAGCACTCTACGGCCTACGACAAGCTCCTCGGGCATGGAACGCCAAGCTCGACCGCACGCTGGTGGCGCTCGGGTTCACGCGCTGCGAAGAAGAGCACGGGGTGTACACACGCGGAAAGGGGCGAGGACGTGTGCTCCTGGGCGTGTACGTTGACGATTTGATCCTCACCGGCGCCGACCAAGCTGAGATCGAATCATTCAAGGAGGAAATGAAGCGCTCATTCAAGATGAGCGACCTCGGGCAATTGAGCTACTATCTCGGCATAGATGTCAAGCAGTTGCCCGGGAAGATCACCATGAGCCAAGCTGCGTATGCGGCAAAGCTCCTGGACAAGGCCGGCATGGCCGGCTGCAATGCCGTGCAAGTGCCCATGGAGGCACGTCTTAAACTGAGTAAGGAGAGCTCCAATCCACCTGTTGATCCTACGTTCTACCGTAGTGTGGTTGGCAGCCTCCGGTACTTGGTCCACACCCGGCCGGATATCAGTTTCGCGGTCGGGTATGTGAGCAGGTTCATGGCGAACCCAACGACGGAACACCTGAGCGCCGTCAAGCATCTACTTCGTTATGTCGCTGGTACGCTCCACTTTGGCCTTTGTTACACCAAGGGGCACAACGACATCGAGCTCAAGGGGTACAGCGACGCGGACATGGCCGCCGACGTGGATGATCGCAAGAGCACCTCCGGCATTTTGTTCTGTCTCGGTAACGCGCCTGTGTCATGGCAATCACAAAAACAGCCGGTGGTGGCGCTATCGTCGTGCGAGGCCTAGTACATCGCGGCCTCAGCGGCGGCATGCCAGGGAATCTGGCTCAGGCGGCTGATCGACAACTTCTACGGGCGAGACGTCGGCGCCGCGACAATCTACATCGACAATCAGTCGGCAATTCAATTGTGCAAAAATCTGGTCTTCCATGGCCGGAGCAAGCACATTGAGACGCGCTTTCACTTCATCCGGGAGTGCGTCGAGGGTGGCCAAGTCGCCATCCGCAAAATCCACACCGACGATCAGCTGGCGGACATATTGACCAAATCACTTGGCCGGGTGCGTTTTCTACACCTGCGCTCGAAGCTCGGCATCGTCGACATCAACCACAACTAGATTAGGGGGAGTAATGCTAGATAATCTAGTTAATTTGCATGTCAGTTTTTTCTCTTCAAGTCTGCCGCCCATTTCATGCATGCATGGGCATTAGTAGTCTGCATGTCTTCATGTCTTCATGTCTACATTTAGTCTTCAGTTTCTTCTTGAATAGTGCATGTAAGTTACTACTTTATTTGCTAAATAAAAGGAGGAGTAAACAAGGAAAAGCTGCAGTTCTGGGCAGCACCAAAATGCTTCTTGCGTACGTGTGATTGGTTGTTCAGTTCTAGCCAACACAGGACTAGGAGTTCGCGTGAGTTTCTTTGGGTGTTTCTCGTCTTGGTTGTTCTGTTCCACGGGTGAAGGCGTCTTGTCCAACACAGGCCAAGCCAACATTGACAAGGCGGGATTCTCAGTTCTCAAGTACTTGAAGTTCAAGTGCAGTGTACCTTGGCTGAAATTTGAGGCGGATGCAAGGCCAAATCTTCGGAAGCTCATGCTAGGTTTCAATGCCCTTGGAGCAGATCAACACAGAACTAAACCTATCAGCATTGAGCACTTGCCTGGCCTTAAAGAGATGTCTGCAAAGATTGGTGGTGCAGGTTCTGATGCAGATTCTGCCTTGGCTATAGCCGTTAGCAGCCATCCAAGAAATCCTAGAATCAACGTGCAAGGTAGTAGTATTGTGACTAAAGAGAGAGTATCAAGATGAGATCCACGAGGAAGACCCTGATAAACATTACGGGACTCAAGATGGGGAATCAAGAGAAGATGAGAGCAAACAAGCTGGAAGTATGGCGAGACAAGAGCAACAACACAGGACTCTAGTAGACCAAGAGAAGATCATGGAGGATGACCCAGATGAAATCAGCAGACACCACGTTGAGTCTGGGACTTGAACACTAATGGGCTGGGTGCACACAGACCAGCTTCCTTTTTGTTCTAAATTTTGGTTCTTGCTATTTTCAGATGACTTTTTTCTGTAGCCCTCCTTATTTTTCCTATTTGGAAATCGATATGCGTCTCCTCTTGCATATTCATGTCCAGACTCAACATTCTATTGACCGACAGTGATTTTTATTCTTGCAAAATGGTGGTATCCATGGATAACATTGCAAAATACATAAACAATACAATTATGTGCCTTTTTTTCTGCAAATTTCACGATCTCTATGATATAAATCCCACCATTGCACTTCAGAATAAAGAGTTAGAAGAAAAAAAATTGTAAAGTTGCAAGGGTACTCTTGAGCTTCGGCAATACATCTATTAGCATCGTTTTCACGGCCAATCTTGATTTTTTTTTGGATGGATAGTTTGGGATTGTAGGAAGAGATCGAACGGGATGGTTATGCGAGCGCAATTTAGTGCGTTACTTGGCACATATCAAATATCAGAAATGATTGTCGCTTTCATTAGAACTAGCCAGGTGGTCGACACATCTGCACGGCTATATTTATTTCAATGTTTATAGTATCAAGTGATATAACTTAGATGCTTGAGAATATATCTATGTATCTTATAGGCTATTTAATTTTTAAGACATCACTAGCAAAGTGGCCCATGCACTTGCGTGGGCATCATCCTTAAAACACAGTTAAATGACTTGGCAATACATGTATATTGCTTTTTGAAAAATAGATTGCTGCAAAACTTCATTTGTGATATTTAATATTATATATTATAAGAGAGAAAATACTCATTTTGTTCTCTAATACTTGTCACATGTGATCAAAACTTTTTTCCCCCAAATACTTTTTGATGAAAATACTTGCATAGCAAATAGTGAATTTAGCATTACATAATATTTTCTATTTGTAACAAAGTCATCCTTTTAAATATAACTACCTGGTGTAATCTTCACCTTTAATAGCGTAAGTACAAAACTTCGAGAGATAGAAATGTCTCTGTACTCCACACATCTATGCCTCAAGCTGCCCACCAGCAACCTCTTCCTTGTCGCCAACATACTCTTCTCCATTGGCTGGAAGTTGTAGAACATGGACACATAGAAGGCCAGGCTGGCCATCTTGACAGCGACGTTGACCACCCACCGGTACTTGCAGCTGAGCATGGCTGCGAAGGCCAATAGGGTGATCCGTGTGAAGTAGAGGTACCCAACCATCACAAGGTAGAACTTTGTGAACAAGGTGAGCTTATGGAGGTTCCACACCGCCTTGTCGTCTGTCTTGGATGCCTCCCGCAGGTTCTGGATGGACTAGATGATGGGGAAGAACACCGCGCAGTAGCAGATGACATCCACGAGCAGAAGATCTGGTTCCACACCAGCCAGTCTTGCTACGCCGGCCCTGTCTCCTCGATCACCAGCAACGCGATGTTCTCGATCATTGCAGGGGTATGGTGATCATGAGCACGTTCTTCTTGTGGCATGGCGTGGTTGGCAGCCCAGTCTAACGCGGTGTAGTAGCAGGGTGTGAGGCTCACGGTCTTGGCATGCGCAAACCGCTTCGCAGCAATCGCATGGCTAAACTCCTTGGCCACCTGTGCATACATCTTGTGCGGTAGCATGGTGAACATCATGCCGGAGTCCACCACTATCCCGCCATTCTCGGCACATCCACGTACCCAAGCTCGGGACGGGCCTGGATCCTTGCCCCAACTACTGAGACTGCCTCGAGCGCCATTGAGTAGAAGTACCGGTGCTTCGGGTTGTGGAGCAGTGGCATGTACAGGAAGTCCGTCTCGGAGGTGCCAATCCTGCACAGGCATCATTGACAGTCACGGCTGCTGGAGCAACGCGAATCCCTCATCCCCTCCACCTCTCTCGTTGCCTGCTGGAACGCCGCCGGCTGCCTCCTCGTCACCCAAATCAATTCTCAAACATTTGCCGCCACGGGCATCTCCAACAGTCGTGAAATCCCTCATCCTCTCCACCTCTCCCGTCGCCTTCTTGATCTCCCTCAGCACCACCGGCTTCTAGAACTCCCCGTCCACGTGCACGTCCACGGCACGCCTACACGAGTGTTATAAGTGTGTGGAACTCTAAGATTTGTTTCTTAATAAGAATTATCTTCTCTTCTAAATTAAGAAGAAATATATCTTTAAGCAATAACATCTTAATAAGGATTATCATCTCTTTTAAATTAAGAAGAAATATATCTTTAAGCAATAACATCTAACTGCTACTATAGTTTTGCTTAATTAGAACACACTTAATTAAGGGCCAGATATTTTGCTTTTTATAAGAATTACTAGCTTTTTCTCTTTTTTCTTAGCGACTCTAACATACCTATCATCCATAATCAAAGAAGCCTCAATTTCAACGTAAGTTAGAATATAAGTTTAGAAAATCCACCCCCTCATAGATATAGTATAACATATTATCACATCGAATGATGGAATGGATCGCATGTACAGTCTCCTATCGAGACATAGCAACAACATTATTGGAGCGCATAGTAGATAAACAAATGAAGAGAAACTCCTAGATGTTGACACATTCAGAAATCATTCATGGCTAACATGATTCCACATACAAATGAGAGGTAGTTCTTGCCCATGTGTTCAGTGTAGCACTGTTTCTTCCAACCAATTGCGACCTCGATGCATAAACAGGGACTGTTGTAAGAACAGTCCAATAAATGTTTGTGCTGAGTTCTTCACATCGATCAAGCCAAAGGTTTCCCATACATATTAAGTCAAACTAATCAACATTTCATCCCACATCAACATGTTACTAATGTTACGTCGAATTCTACCAGTTCAACCATCGTAATAACCTCACAAATCAGCGAACCCCAATCATAAAGAACGGCATAAGGAATCCATATATACGAATAAACCAAGAAAAAATTGGCAATTACCGGAATCCTTTTGCTCACCTGTTGATTGAGTTGAGCGCAGCCGAGGCCGAACACGACTGCTTCCCCTCGGACGCATCCATCGCTACAAATCACAGGGAAAACAGGGAACAAAAAGATTTTAGTCAAAGAGGGGACACCACGAAATCACCAAAAAGAAAGAGCCTCAAAATTATGTTGCGACGCGTCTGCAGCGGTGGCGTCCTCAGAGGTGTCCATGCCGGTGGCTGCGCGCCTTGTTCCGGTTCTTGGCCATGGCTGCGCGCCTTTCCCCTCGTCCGCGTCCTAGGGTTTCCCTGGGCTCAGGTTTTGGTGGTCTCGGAAGCGAGTTGTGCCTGTACTTGGTCACGAGAGATTTCAGAACGGGCCAAATGAGGCCTACCGGTTAAGGCCCCTGGGCTGGTAATGTGGGAAGTTTATGTTGAGGAACCGTCGCTGGCGACCAGTCCGAGCGATTCCTCTGTTTAGAACAAGAACGAATCAATCACAGAATCACAGAATAATAGATTGAACACACAGAGAGAGATAGAGAGAACTCCTGGTCTTTTTTTATTGCTTTCATTCATGTGTACATAATGAGAGGGTATAGGTCCCTATTTATAGACTACAATGAGGTGCCCACCATGGGCCGGGGGCTGCTGGCCCAGACCCAGGTTTCTTAACACTCCCCCTTGGGCACTCATCCGACATGTTCATGCCTCACTAAAACTCCATAAAAACCCAGTGGGAAAAATTTGGAGAAAGAGCACATGATACATGTGATGCTGCGATGCACGAATTGCCTCATTAAAAACCTTGGTCGAGAAACTTCATGGAAAACTCGTCAAGGGAAAAAGAGTACAATTCACCCAACTTCATTCAGTCTTCAGGACTTTGCTCATTTGGGTACTTAACCTTCAGGATTAAGATTTAATAATGGGCTTGAAAGAATTCTCCCCCTGAATTCTGCACTTCTCTAAGTCTCATCATTCCAATCCCTCACACGCACCTTTCAAAGTTAGATGCGGGGAGTGACTTGGTGAACAAGTCTACATGACTTAGTGTGCAGTACTTTAATCTTGTCCATCTTTGCAATTCATGAGCATAGAGGAACTTGGGATTGATATGCTTACATAGCCCGTCTGCACTAGTGCAACGCAAGCTGCATTATCTTCATGGATAATTATGGGGGTTTGCACAATGTTCATTCCACATGACTGCTGGATGTGGTGATCTGTTCAGCGGAACCAAGCGCACTCTCGTGCAGCTTCATACAGTGCTATAATTTCTGAGTGATTCGTCGAAGTAGCTACCAGGCTTTGCTTAGACAATCTCCATGAAATTGCAGTTCCACCACACAAAAATACATAGCCTGTTTGTGACTTAGCGGTATGCGGGTCTGACAGATACCCAGCATCTGCATAGCCAATCAAGTTCAGGTCTTGATTCTTTCTGTAAAATAATCCGAGGTCCTTGCTTCCTTGCAAGTATCGGAAGATGTCCTTTATGCCCTGCCAATGCCTTTTGGTGGGCTCTGCACTGTACCTTGCTAACAGGTTCACGGCAAATGCAATGTCCGGTCTAGTGCAGTTTGCTAAGTACATGAGCGCTCCCACTGCACTCAAGTATGGGAATTCCGGTCCCAGGACTTCCTCCCCCTCTTCCCTAGGTCGGAAAGGATCTTTTTCTTACTGCAAAGACCTACCGATCATCGGTACTTTCGAGGGAAATGCCTTCTCGAAGCCAAACCCTTCAAGCACCTTGTGGGTGTAGGTCGACTGATGTACCAAGATTCCTTCAGGGACATGCTCAAGCTGCAGGCCTAAGCAAAACATGGTCTTGCCCAAATCTTTCTGTTGTAGGGGTGGCCCCCACCTAAACCCGGCAGGCCTGTTAAAAGGGTACAAAGACTAGAATGGAACACCTGTAATGACCTAAATACCCCTAAGAGGGATATACAGTTGTAAGGGCACAATTGTAAAAGCATTTCCCATATGAATATATATACCCAAGGTATGGAGAGGGAGGGGGCAGAACACTCACTCCACTCTTCCCACTCTCCACTACCATCTCTCTCTCTGTTTGGTCTGTAACCACAACAGTTGGCGCCGTCCGTGGGGAGGACGAAGACAAGCCTGAAAGTTGAAGATGGCACCGAAAAAAGCTCCAGCGACGGCGGCGAAACGGAAGAAGTCGAGCGAGTCGGAGCAGCGCGTGGGCACCAGGGCTTCGGTGTTGGCCGTGGCAGGCACGAGCGCCAACGTTCGTGCAACGGCGACGACCGACCCGCCACTAGAGCTGCAATGGCGACGACCGACCCCGCCACTAGAGCTGCAACGGCGACGATCGACCCCGCCACTGGAGCTGCAACGGCGACGACCGACCCCGCCACTAGAGCTGCAACGGCGACGATCTACCCCGCCGCGGGAACGGCGACGACCGACCCCGCCACTAGAGCTGCAACGGCGACGATCTACCCCGCCGCAGGAACGGCGACGACCGACCTCGCCACTGGAGTTGCAACCGCGACGACCCAACACGCCAACGGACCTGCAGCGGACCTGGGGCGCCTTCGCAGAGCCACCCAAGACACGCCGGGGGCGCGGAGTCATCAGGCCGGACCGAAGATCGCGCGGAAGCCCGCACCTGAAAGGGCGAGTAACCGTGATGCCCCGCGTAAGCCCCAACGGCACCACCGCAGGCCGTCGAAGGCCTGCCGCGCCCCTGCACCCACCTCGCACGAGCAACGCACATCCGGCTGTGATGAACAACCCCGCATGGAGCAAGAACACCCAGGACCCAGGTGGTGCGAGGTGCACGGGTGCGGCGATCATTGCACAAGGACGTGCGCCGCGGTTGCCGGGCTGCGGCAAGCAAGGGCAAAGTCTCGTGCTTCGCCTCTCCGGTCCCTCACCGAGGCCAGCAAGCGGCATCGCGCCGTCAACGTCATCACCGGGGGCTCCGCACCGGAAGATCCCCTGGAACAGTCGCGCCCACGGACGTTGCCCTGCGGCATCACCTTCACTCTACATGACGCCATGGGAGTGGAGTTTCCTCATCAAGACCCCTTAGTCGTCCAGGCCCGCATCGCAGGATACGATGTTCGCCGCGTCCTCATCGATGGGGGAAGTGCCGCGAACATTTTATTCGTCGAAGCCTTCAACCGCATGAGGATACCTCGAGGTCGCCTGCAGCGGTCCGGAGCCCCGCTTCAGGGCATCGGAGGTCAACCGCTAGAGGCCTTAGGGCAGGTGTCGCTTCCCGTGACATTCCGCCAAGGCGGCAACATCCGAAGTGAGTATATCGTCTTCGATGTCGTAGATGCTCCGCACGCCTACAATGTCATTTTGGGCCGACCCGCCATCAACGCCTTCGAGGCGGTTCCGCACCACGCCTTCTTGTGCATGAAGGTCCCAGGCGCGGAAGGCGTCATCACCATCTTCGGCGACCAAGACCTCGCCAGGCACATCGAAGTCGGCAGTCCGAGCCTGCGTCGCCCAGTGCACGCCCTTTCAGGCGCGTCCGGTGACACGCCTTCCGCTCCAGGATGGATGCCCAAGCCCCGACCTGAGGGCGAAGTCAAGAGAGTACCGCTCCAGACGGAGGGGCAGTTTGTGTCCATCGGCGAGGGGCTCACTCCAGAGATCGAGCGGGACCTGCTTCAAGTGCTTCAGAGCAACGCCGACATCTTCGCGTGGTCCCCGGAGGATATAAAGGGCGTCGATCGCGCGGTGATTGAGCACCGCTTGGCGGTCCGCCCCGACGCCAAGCCGGTCAAGCAAAAACTCCGCCGTATGTCCTTGGATCGTCAGCAGGCGGCCAAGGCAGAGGTGGCGAAGCTTCTCCGGGCCGGGGTCATTCGCGAGGTCCATCACCCGGACTGGCTCGCCAACCCGGTGCTGGTCAAGAAGGCCAGCGGGGCCTGGCGTATGTGCATCGACTTCACGGCGCTCAATAAGGCGTGCCCAAAGGATAATTACCCCTTGCCGCGCATCGATCAATTGGTTGATGCCACAGCGGGGTGCGAGCTCATGAGTTTCTTGGATGCCTATTCCGGCTACCATCAGATCTACATGGCGGAGGATGATGAGGAAAAGACCAGTTTCATCACACCAATCGAGACCTTCTGCTTTGTCAGGATGCCCTTCGGCTTGAAGAATGCGGGCGCTACGTTCACCCGCCTTGTCGCGCTCGCCTTAGCCGTCCAGCTCGGGCGAAACGTGGAGGCCTACGTCGACGACGTGGTAGTCAAGACCCGACAGCTCGCCCTACACGGCCGGGACCTCCAGGAGACCTTCGACAATTTAAGGAAGGCCGGCATCAAGCTCAACCCCGACAAATGTGTATTCGGCGTACAGGCGGGCAAGCTCCTCGGCTTCCTCGTATCCGGGCGGGGCATACAGGCGAACCCGGATAAAGTCGACGCCATCTTGGGTATGGAGCCACCCAAGACGACGAGGGAGGTCCAGAGGCTGGCGGGCCGTATGGCAGCCCTAAGCCGCTTCTTATCCAGGGCGGCGGAGCGGGGTTTGCCATTCTTCAGGACACTCCGCGGATGTGACGGATTTCGATGGGATAACGATTGTGTGGAGGCCTTCAATAACCTCAAGAAGCACCTGGCAAGTCTCCCCACTCTGGTTGCCCCAGCACCAGAGGCTCCCTTGTTGCTCTACCTAGCCGCGTCGACTACCGCAGTCAGTGCCGTCCTGGTCCTAGAGGAAGGTGCCATCCAGCAACCCGTCTACTTCGTCTCCGAAGCCCTCCAAGGCGCCAAGACGAGATACACGGAGCTGGAGAAGCTCGCCTACGCGTTGGTTATGGCTTCTAGGAAGCTCCGGCATTACTTTTTGGCCCATCCGATTACAGTCCCTTCCTCTTTTCCCCTGGCAGAAATGCTACATAACAAGGAGTCTACAGGCCGCATCGGGAAGTGGGCCGCGGAGCTCGCCCCGTTCTCCTTGACGTATGCCTCCCGAACGGCAATCAAGTCGCAAGTCCTCGCCGATTTCCTCGCGGAATGGACTCCGGCTCCGCAGGCCCAGACCGCCCAGAATCACGATGACCCGGTCTGGACGCTCACCATCGACGGAGCTTACGGCGTAGCGGGCGCAGGCGTGGGCGCGGTGATTGTCACGCCCGAAGGCCAGCGCCTGTTGTACTCGGCCCGCCTCGCTTTCCCGGCTACCAACAACTCAGCCGAGTATGAGGCGCTGCTCTTCGGTCTGACAAAGCTGAAGGCGGTCGGAGCACGACGGGTGCTTGTCTGTACGGACTCGCGCTTGGTGGCAGGTCACGTCGACAAGTCGTATCAGGCCAAGGACCCGGACCTGGCCAAGTACCTTGCGGCCGTCAGAGCAAGGGAAAGGCATTTCCTGGGAATCACCATTAGGGCCATTCCGCGTGCGGAGAACGAGCAGGCCGACGCCCTTGCAAAGGCGGCTAGTCAACAACTACCACCCCCCGGCGGGGCATTTTACGAAGTACTGCCGCAGGCAGCCATCGCGCAAGACGTTCGAGACGCGGCCCTCGTACATCACATCATCCCGCAGGGTGACTGGCGGGAGCCCATCTTCAATTTCCTGCAGGGCGTCGCCGAGCCAGACGATCCTGTCGAGCTCCGGCGTCTTCAGCACCGCGCCAGGTCCTTTCAGGTGTTCGAAGAAACACTTTACAAGAAGGGGGTGTGCGCACCGCTCCTGCGTTGCCTCTCCGCGGAGGAAGGCCGAAAGCTTCTCGAGGAAATCCACGCGGGTGCGTGCGGATCTCACCTGGCGGCAAGGTCATTGGTCGGCAAGGCGTTCCGGCAGGGCTTTTACTGGCCAACAGCCATTGCCGATGCCCAAGACCTTGTGCGTCGGTGTCAGGGATGCCAGTGGATGGGGCGCATCATCCGTAGGCCTCCGTCAAGCCTCAACCCCATTCCCCCAGTATGGCCGCTGGCACGCTGGGGCATCGACATAGTGGGCCCGCTTCCCCGGGCCCCAGGGGACTTGCGGTTCGTAGTGGTTGCGCTAGAATATTTTTCCAGATGGCCGGAGGCGGTCGCTCTGGCCAAAATAACTTCGGTGGCCATACGGCGCTTCCTCTGGCAGAACATCATCTGCCGCTTCGGCGTGCCTCGGGAGCTCACCGTCGACAACGGTCTACAATTCGACGCCACCGTGTTCAAGGAATTTTGCGGCGACATGGGCATCGCGCTTCGGTTTGCTTCGGTGGGACATCCCCAGTCCAACGGAGCGGTCGAAAGAGCAAATGGTGCCATCTCTGCCGCCGTCAAAAAGCGACTCGTCGGGATGCCAAAGGGCACATGGCCGGATGAGCTTCACAGCGTCCTCTGGTCCCTCCGCACCACGGTAACACGCCCGACGGGGTTCACGCCCTTCAAGCTCCTCTACGGCGACGAAGCAGTGACGCCCGAAGAAATCAAGGCCGGTTCCCGAAGGGTCCTCGTTCGGGCACCCGACGATGAGCGCGGCGTGTCCTTGGACCTTCTTGACAAGGTACGGGCGAGTGCGACCCAGCACGCCGACAAGTACGCAAGGCAAACAGTGCGTACCCGGGACCGTTCCGTGTATCCGCGAACATTCAAGCCGGGGGACCTCGTCCTTAGAGTGGCGCTCCATGCGGAGACCGCGGGCAAACTGGATTCCAAGTGGGAAGGACCATACATCGTCATGGAAGCGCTACCAAAAGGGGCGTACCGCCTGGCCACGCTCGACGGACAAACCCTTCGCCATACGTGGAACGCGGACAGGTTGCGGCGGTACTACGCCTAGGCGCAGGGCAGCAGCTATAGCGGCATCAGCCCTTTGTTGTATCATGCTAGCCCGCGCAAACGGGAATTCAATAAAGTCCGCCGTTCCTACAACCGTACCGCTGTCCCAAGGCACACCAATCCAGTCTACGGACTCTAAATAAGACGTAGCGTCGAGCCTCGCTGCGCACGCGCGAGTCTGCGGACTATAAAGAAAGTCGTAGCGTCGAGCCTCGCTCCGTACGCGCCAGTCTACGGACTCTAAATAAGACGTAGCGTCGAGCCTCGCTCCGCACGCGCGAGTCTGCGGACTATAAAGAAAGTCGTAGCGTCGAGCCTAGATCCACACGCGCCAGTCCACGGACTCTAAATAAGACGTAGCGTTGAGCCTCGCTCCGCACGCGCGAGTCTGCGGACTATAAAGAAAGTCGTAGCGTCGAGCCCAGCTCCGCACGCGCCAGTCCACGGACTCTAAATAAGACGTGGGGGGACGCCTCCACGCGCACTCTACGGAGTATAAAGAAAGTCGTAGCGTCGAGCCTAGCTCCGCACGCGCTAGTCCACGGACTCTAAATAAGACGTAGCGTCGAGCCTCGCTCCGCACGCGCGAGTCTGCGGACTATAAAGAAAGTCGTAGCGTCGAGCCTCGCTCCGTACGCGCCAGTCTACGGACTCTAAATAAGACGTAGCGTCGAGCCTCGCTCCGCACGCGCGAGTCTGCGGACTATAAAGAAAGTCGTAGCGTCGAGCCTCGCTCCGTACGCGCCAGTCTACGGACTCTAAATAAGACGTAGCGTCGAGCCTCGCTCCGCACGCGCGAGTCTGCGGACTATAAAGAAAGTCGTAGCGTCGAGCCTCGCTCCGCACGTGCCAGTCTACGGACTCTAAATAAGACGTAGCGTCGAGCCTCGCTCCGCACGCGCGAGTCTGCAGACTATAAAGAAAGTCGTAGCGTCGAGCCTCGCTCCGTACGCGCCAGTCTACGGACTCTAAATAAGACGTAGCGTCGAGCCTCGCTCCGCACGCGCGAGTCTGCGGACTATAAAGAAAGTCGTAGCGTCGAGCCTCGCTCCGCACGCGCCAGTCTACGGACTCTAAATAAGACGTAGCGTCGAGCCTCGCTCCGCACGCGCGAGTCTGCGGACTATAAAGAAAGTCGTAGCGTCGAGCCTCGCTCTGTACGCGCCAGTCTACGGACTCTAAATAAGACGTAGCGTCGAGCCTCGCTCCGCACGCGCGAGTCTGCGGACTATAAAGAAAGTCGTAGCGTCGAGCCTAGCTCCGCACGCGCCAGTCCACAGACTCTAAATAAGACGTAGCGTCGAGCCTCGCTCCGCACACGCGAGTCTGCGGACTATAAAGAAAGTCGTAGCGTCGAGCCCAGCTCCGCACGCGCCAGTCCACGGACTCTAAATAAGACGTGGGGGATGCCTCCACGCGCACTCTACGGAGTATAAAGAAAGTCGTAGCGTCGAGCCTAGCTCCGCACGCGCCAGTCCACGGACTCTAAATAAGACGTAGTGTCGAGCCTCGCTCCGCACGCGCCAGTCTTCGGACTATAAAAAAGGGGGGAGGTAGAAGCGTCGAGGCCCGTCTCCGCGTTCACCTTGACCGGACAAAACACAGTTCGCAAACAAACAAGTGGCGCCTCGTTTTATCACAAAGTATGGCTTCCATGAATACACGAGCGCGCAGTTGTGCCCCCCTCACCCCCCCTATGATCACCAGCAGCCTAGCCTTTGCTCGGCGCGGAGGGGCCCGCGCCATCATCACGGCCTCGGGGAACTTCCTCGAGCCAGCGGAGGAAGTCGCCTTCCCCGCGCAGCGTCTGTTACACTGCAACCCTGGCCGCATCCTCCCCGACGCGACCCCAGAACCGTTGATGGAAGTTCTGAAGATCAGGCTCGATGGAGCGAATGGCGTTCGGCAACACCTCCGGTTGGTCTGGAAGGTCCAGCCGAGGGTTCCCCAGCTCATGGACGTGCCTGCACCCGCGGGTGTGGAGCATGCCAAGGGCAAGGCACGCGCCGAGGTAGCCACAGTGCTCGCCGAAGGTCTTGGCACCGCGGAGAGCAACGCCCGCCCCCTCCCCGATTAGCTCAAGAGTCTCCGCCAAGTCCTCCGGCCCGTGAGTCGCCTCCGGCACGCCGACGCTCAGGTCACGAAGGGCCTGGTTCAAAGCCCCCATGGCGTCCCATGCCGATGCGGACGCGCTATCCAGAGCCCGCGTCTTCACAGCGAGAGCCTCCGCCAGCTGACTGTTCTCCTTCTCCAAGCTGGCGATCTGCTGCAAGAAGGAGGCGCGTGCCTCCGCAGCCACGTCTTTGGCTTCCGCGGCCTCGAGTCGCGCGGCCTCCACCACATCCCCCAATGTGCGGAGCTCCGCGTCCTTCGCCACGAGAGCATCCTCGGCGGCGCGAAGGCTGACCACCAGCGCCCTTCGCTCTCGAGTGCGGGCCTCCTCCAGGGCCTCACTGATCATTATCGTCTGCAGAATGCTAAAAAGTCAGCAGCGGCCCAATGTCGCTTCGGCAAAGCATCAGCGCATACTCACCCTTATCTCCGACGCCCGCAGTGAAAGTGCCAGAACGTCCACCTCGTGCACCGATAGCATCCGTCGGTCAAGGCCGCCACTGGCACGCTCCGCCGCCGCGGCAAGGACGCGGAGAATCTCCGGGCGCGGGAGGAAGTCGGACGCAACGGGCTCCAGCCCCGTCGCGTCGGGGGCCGTGGAGACTTCGCCCACTTCATCGACACCAGGCGCGGGCGGCGCACCTCGAACGGCGTCCGCGGTTTCGCGAGCTCTCCCGTTGCTCGATCCTTCGCCATGCCCGGGAGACCTTGTCTCGCCTGATGTCCAGGGAATGAGCGAGCAAATCGGGGAAAGTTTCGCGAAGTCGCGCGAGGAAAAGGAGTTGTGCCCACCTTCCTCACCTGCTGGTAACATAGGAGCCGGCGCTTGCCCAATCGTCGCTCGGGGGGAGCGCACCTCGGTAGACGGTTGCGGAGGGCCTCCAACCACGCCGGACGCCACAAGCCCAAGCACAGGGCCGGCAGTGCTGTACCGACCCCTTGAAGGAGGGTCGACTCGAGGGCGCTTGGCCGGCGGCGCCACAGGCGACTCCTCAGTGGCGCCGGCGGTCGCCGTCGCCGCCGCCGCCGCGCCCCCCATCTTCACCGGCCCAGGCGCGTCCTCCGTAGCGGGTGCGGGCGGCGTGGCACCACCAGATGCAGCGCCCCCACCAGCGGACGTCACCACCACCGAAACCGCGACGGCACGGTCCTCCGAACCGGCCGGATCGGATCCCCGGCCAGTCGAGTGTCCAGCTCCAGGAGTGCCAGTGGCCGAAGGGCCGGACGAGGCGGCCACAGAACGAGAGCGGCGCCGCGAAGGTGAGGCCCCCGCCTGGCCGCCGCCGTCGCCCCGACCTCGAGCACCCACGGGAGCCTCCTCCGGCATCGCACGCGCGGGTACCGCGATGCCCAAAGCCTCGCAGGCGCGGTTTATCCGCCTTAACTTGGCCTCCTCGTAAGCTTGGTGCTCCTCCAGCGTGTACGGGCCGAGAAGCGCCACAGCCGCCTGCTCCGCGTCCTCTAGCCCGGTCACTACCAAGGAAATAATAAGCTAATCAGGCGCATAACAAGCACACAAGATGGGGCGCAGCTCAGCATGCTGGGTCGCTTACACGGGGCAGGCGGCGGAAGCAGACGGGATATCGACGGGCTGACCCCGTCCTCGCGAGCGTCACCCTTTCCAGCGAGCTTCCACCGGGACGAAAGTGGCGCCGCTCCGTACATGGTGAACTCTTCAACCAGGTCACGCATGCTCATCCGGCGGGCGATGCTGACAAGACTCTGGAGCCTCTCTGCGTCCCCAATCTCCGCCTTCAAACTCGGCGAAGTATTGAACGCGATCGGCCCACCTCGGCACTGCAGGCCGCTCTTGTCAGTCGCGACGTAGTAAAACCACCGCCGAGTCCAACCAGACTCCCATTTCTCCGAGGAGGGTGGCACTGGGAACAATGCCGCGCACGACGCCCGCAGCACGAAGTCGACGCTGCCAAAGTTGGATACCGCATCGCCAATTTTTCTGGGATGGTAGCGGGCGTCGTGCAGGATGGCAAACAGGCTCGCGCTGGGCCGGTGCCCTTCTGACCGCATCGCCCACTCATAGATAGCCAGCCGAACTATCGCGTGGGGCGTCAACTGGGCTAGCTCCAACCCGTAAGCCCGCAGGACTTCACCCACAAGCAGACGGGAGGGCATGCGGAGGCCGGCGTCAAAGAAGGCGACAAACACAATCGCCTCCAAGGCCTGGGGCTTCGGCTCTGTCTCGTCGCGGCGAGGAAGCCGAGCCCCGTCACGCAGCTCAATCTTCCTCTCCCGCACCAGTCGCCGCAGCGTCTCCTCAGTCACGCGGCTCTTCCCCAACACACGGGAGCATCGACCTCCCGAGTGCTCCCTGGCATCCCACCACATGTTGGCGCGCGAACCTCCCCGAGGCACCAATTCATACTCCCTCGGAGGATGAGGCCCCTCATCCCGGCTAGCCGGGGCATCGCTGCCAAGATGGCGGGGAGGGTCGCCCTGGCTAGCCATGGCTCTCGGCAATCGGGCAACGCTAAGGAGGAAAGCAGTTAACGCTATCGTTGACACGCGAAAAAGCAGGGCGAAACAGCAGGCGAGAAAGACCGTACCTGCAAACTATGGCGCCTTATAAAGCCCGCTCGCTCCCCCTGAGGCATGAGGCGCAGGCCAAACCCGTAGCGTTTCGGCTACCCATGATGTGGAAACAACCGTCGGGGCCTTGAGGAGCGCGCCCGGTAGGTGGCCGGACAGGGCGCAGAGCCAATACGCCGCCGGCACGCGCCCCACTTCCCTAGGGAAGAGGCGAACGGCCGCGGTACACAACCGCTCATGTCCCACGACGCGCCAATCGCATGCTGCCACGTGCCCCACTTACGGGGAGGACGATGGCACGGCATGGCAGTCTGCCCCCTGACAAGTCAAGCGTCGGCATAATTCAGGCTGCCATTAAAAGCGCACTACCGCACAACCGAGCCACACCAGCCTGAGGGGCGGAGCGCGCGCGCCTCTACTTCGACTTAGGCGCCAGCTTCGCTGCCACCCGTTCGGAGGGTGAGGGACGGAGCGCGCGCGCCTCTACTTCGACTTAGGCGCCAGCTTCGCTGCCACCCGTTCGAAGGGTGAGGGACGGAGCGCGCGCGCCTCTACTTCGACTTAGGCGCCAGCTTCGCTGCCACCCGTTCGGAGGGTGAGGGACGGAGCGCGCGCGCCTCTACTTCGACTTAGGCGCCAGCTTCGCTGCCACCCGTTCGAAGGGTGAGGGACGGAGCGCGCGCGCCTCTACTTCGACTTAGGCGCCAGCTTCGCTGCCACCCGTTCGGAGGGTGAGGGACGGAGCGCGCGCGCCTCTACTTCGGCTTAGGCGCCAGCTTCGCTGCCACCCTTTCGGAGGGGGAGGGACGGAGCGCGCGCGCCTCTACTTCGGCTTAGGCGCCAGCTTCGCTGCCACCCGTTCGGAGGGTGAGGGACGGAGCGCGCGCGCCTCTACTTCGGCTTAGGCGCCAGCTTCGCTGCCACCCGTTCGGAGGGTGAGGGACGGAGCGCGCGCGCCTCTACTTCGACTTAGGCGCCAGCTTCGCTGCCACCCGTTCGAAGGGTGAGGGACGGAGCGCGCGCGCCTCTACTTCGACTTAGGCGCCAGCTTCGCTGCCACCCGTTCGGAGGGTTAGGGACGGAGCGCGCGCGCCTCTACTTCGGCTTAGGCGCCAGCTTCGCTGCCACCCGTTCGGAGGGTGAGGGACGGAGCGCGCGCGCCTCTACTTCGACTTAGGCGCCAGCTTCGCTGCCACCCGTTCAAAGGGTGAGGGACGGAGCGCGCGCGCCTCTACTTCGACCTGGGCGCCAGCTTCGCTGCCACCCGTTCGGAGGGTGAGGGACGGAGCACGCGCGCCTCTACTTCGACTTAGGCGCCAGCTTCGCTGCCACCCGTTTGAAGGGTGAGAGACGGAGCGCGCGCGCCCCTACCTCGACTTGGGTGCCGGCTCCGCTCACCTAGCCCATATCCCGCGAAAGGCAAGAAGTTCACAGGCCGCAGGGACGGAGGGGGCCAAAGGACTCGGCAACATGGCTTCGGCCCTGTGAAGCCCTTCACCATGAGAGGCTCCTGTTGTAGGGTGGCCCCCACCTAAACCCGGCAGGCCTGTTAAAAGGGTACAAAGACTAGAATGGAACACCTGTAATGACCTAAATACCCCTAAGAGGGATATACAGTTGTAAGGGCACAATTGTAAAAGCATTTCCCATATGAATATATATACCCAAGGTATGGAGAGGGAGGGGGCAGAACACTCACTCCACTCTTCCCACTCTCCACTACCATCTCTCTCTCTGTTTGGTCTGTAACCACAACACTTTCATTTCAAATTCTGACTCCAAATAGGAGCTTGCTTCTTTTATTTCTTCGGCTGTCCTGATGATATTCAGATCATCTACATACACAGAGATTATACAGAATCCATTCTGGGATCACCGTATAAATACACAAGGACAGTCTTCATTGTTCGTGTAGCCTTTCTTGCAGAGAAAGTCGCTTAAGCGATTATACCACATTCTTCCAGATTGTTTCAGTCCATACAGTGACTTTCTGAGTTTCACACTGTACAGATTTCTATTTGCTCTGTCTTGGTTTGAGAGAGGTATTCCTTCAGGGACTTTCATATAAATCTCCGAATCCAAGTTATCGTAAAGGTATGCAGTCACAACATCCATCACTTTCATTTCTAAGTTCAAGTTCACTGCCATTGAGATTAAGTATCTAAAGGTAATTCCACTCATGACTGGGGAGTAGGTTTCTTCATAATCAACTCCAGGATGTTGAGTGAAACCTTGGGCTACTAGCCTTGCTTTCTATCTCACTATTTCATTTCTTTCATTTCTCTTTCGAACAAATACCCACTTGTGCCCAACGGGGTGCACATGGGGAGGCGTGCGGCATACGGGCCCAAGCACCTCTCTTTTGTTCAGAGATAGCAATTCAGTTGCTATTGCCTTCTTCCAATCTTCCCAATCTGATCCTTTCTAACATTCAGCGAGCGATGCAGGCTCGAGATCAAGATCAATGATGGAGGCAATTTTCTTTGCAAAGTAGATATCGATATTAGCTGTTGTCCTATTCAGGGACTCTCCCGTGTGCACATAATTTATAGCTATTTCTTCATGAGTTGCTACTTCTGAAGCGATTGCTTCTTCTGGAGCTTCACCTTGCGCATCGCTTCTTTCATTTGCGGTGGCAAGTCCCTTTAGTTTTTCGGCTCCGATGTGTGCGCACACATCCATGCCGACGGGGATATTCAGATCCGGTATGCCCTCTTCTGGAGGTGTCATACTTGTGCCAGGTCTCAACTGGCTCCCCTTCTCATTCTGGGGGACTTCAATGATCGGCTGTGATAAATCTCGCTTATCCTTTTTCGCCAGGCGTCCCCGGTTACTAAGGATTCGAGGAACCGGAGTTCTTGTCCTCTTTTTTATTTTTCTGAGGCCTCTGGACGAGATTAGGGATACCTTCTGTTTCTTTGGTATTTCAACCCTCTCCGGTGCAGTGTGTGCAGGCATATGCGACTTAGTCACGCTCTTCAAATCACTAAAGTGACCAGGCAGCTGATTTGCCAATGCTTGCAAATCAATTGTCTTCTGGACTTTTCTTGTCTTCTGGACTTCTATTGTCTTCTGGACTTCTCTATTTGCTTTACTAATGTCTTCTGGACTTCTCTAGTGCGCGGGTCATCTGCATGGATTCCCCAGGCTTGCCATGTAATTTCCCGACATTCTTCATCAAGGGGTTGATTTCCTCCCCCTAATGTTGGAAAATTTTCGGTGGTGGCCCTTGCGCTAGTTGCATAGGTGAGTGGATGTTGTAGGCCGAAGGTCTAAGATTGATGAGATGTGCTGCATGTAGGACTGCGGGTCCCCAACATGTAGCTGGCAAATTACAATTCTTTAAAAAGGTCAGGCAATAAATTTAATTCTCTTGATTAAAGCCTCTGCCAAACCATTCTGGGTATGGACATGCGATACCGAATGCTCAACTGCAACACCTATCGCCATGCAATAATCATCAAATGCCTTTGAAGTAAATTCTCTAGCGTTGTCCATTCTGATGGACTTGATGTGATGATCAGGAAACACATTTTTGATGCGAATGATCTGCGAGATCAATTTTGCAAAGGAGTGGTTTCTTGTGGATAACAAAACCGACATATGACGACTTCGAGGAAGCGTCAATGAGCACCATAAAATACTTAAATGGCCCTGAGATGGGCTGAATGTGACCGCAAATGTCTTCCTGAATGCGTTCCAGGAATGCAGGTACTTCATCCTTCACTTTCAGAGTGGAGGGTCTAATAATTAGTTTCCCGGTGGCACATGCAGGACACACAAAATCTTCATGATTCGGGAAATTTTTCACATTAATATTATGCCTATGCGAATTATTTATTATGTTTCTCATCATCCTAAGACCTGGGTGGCCTAATCTGTCATGCCAGAGACAGAATAGTTCAGAGCTTCCAAATACCGTCTTCAGGACAGTGTACGCTGCAGGCGCCTTAATGTTAGTATAATATAGCCCAGTTTCTAGTGAAGGAAGTTTTTCTAATATTCTTTTCCATTCTTTTCGCGCTTCGTAGTGAGCAGGTATTCCTTACCGTACTCTTCTTCAGTCTCAACGTGGAAACCGTTTGCGCGGATATTCTTAAAACTTAGGAGAGTTCTAGTCGATTCTGGGTACAATAAGACTTTTTCAATGACCAAAGTTGTGCCCATTATGGCTCTTCCGGAACCAATTATACATGCATCGCTTCCGGCGATTGTCGTAAGGCTGCCAATGCTCTTACGAATCGACTTGAAACTTTTTAGTCACTTAAGATGGTATGCATTGTGCCGCTGCTGGCTAATCACACTTCCTTTATAGGGCGCTACACGTGTTCTAATATAGGGTATTTATTAATATGTATGAGAAGGCAATTAACACATAAATAAAATACTCCAATGTCAGAACATATCATGCCATTATAAACTGAATAAATGAATGAATTCTTCCAAAAATCATCCAACCATCACGAGAAAATAACAATTCTTAAGTACCATCCATGCAAATTCTAACATATTCCACACAAAATAAATGACAATTAAAGTCGAAATGCATTCAAGTGCACTAGACTTCTTCTGCTATTTTCTCGGGGTGACATTCTCTTTAAGAGAAATCATGGTGTTGGCTGCTGCTAGGTTGAGAGGGGGTGCTGCTGCTTGGATGGTCTCAACCTCCATTAGCGCGGCAACTGCTCGTAACTCTCCCCCTCAACTGATGCAGAGTGGGCTTCATGCTACCCTTTGCCATCCCGTTTTGGCTTGCTAGCCTTATTCTCATGTGGAGCGTCTGATTTGCCTTTCTAGGCTACGGCTTTACCCTTCCTTCCCCCTTCTTCATCAAGTGCTTTCGCACCTTGTGGCTCCCAGCGTTGGCTTCACGGCCAGCGGAGCTGCTTGGTGGCTGAGTGACGTAATTCTTGCGGAGAAGTTCGTCCTGAGCCTCCGCAACCTGTATCATATCAATCAATTCGGCGTACTCCTTGTAGCCATCTTGACGATAGATGCGGACGGATTATACGACATTGGGGTGAAAGGTGGACAGGGTCTTCTCGGTCTTCTGCTCATCTATGATCTGCTTGCTACAGAGTTGAAGACTAGTACAAATCCTGTGCATGGCAGAATTGTACTCCCCGACCGTCTTAATATTGACAAACCTCAGTTTGATCCACTCTCGCTCTGCTTGAGAACGAATGGTGTACTTTAGCCTCTCAAACCAGCTTCTCAAGTGCAGTCCAGAGTGCTAGCGCGCTTTTCTCTGCCATATACTCATTCTTGAGAGTAAGGCAGAGGTGATGCCTAAGAAAATGAAGTGCCTGATCATTCTCTTCAGGTGTGGGCTGGGCGGCATTCAGTCCACCAATCCCAATAGCCGCGCGGAGCTTCCTGGCTCCAAGCACAATCTCGACATCAGATGCCCATGTCTGATAGTTTTGGCCATTCTGGGCCAGCTCCCCGAACTCCCGGTTCGTGATTCCAGTCATCTAAATGTGTATAAGTATACTGCTGGTAGACATGCACGGAATAATTTACTGCGGGTAAATAAATGGTACAAAAGGTTCTCGCAATGTTCCAGAATTTTCTATGCATTTTCTATAAATTTTACTGTTAATTTCAGTGATTAAAAGCAATTTTCAGCAATTACAATTAACCAAAACAGTAAATAAATAAAGAAAATACAGAGCATAATAATGGCATAAATAAATAAGTTTCAAATGCTACAAATAATTCAAAATTCAGATTCTCGAGGCCCTTTTATGCTAAAATAAATTTTCAGCAAATTCTGCAATTTCTGGGGGTTTCTACGCAAATATTCAGTTCAGAGAAAAATTTGCGAATTTTCTGATTTACTGAGGGGTTTTCTGCAAAATTCTGGACCCACTCGTAAATTTGAGGACCTATCGGCAATTTTCGAGTCCTAACTGCAAGAAATTCGGGACTAAAATGCAATTTTAGGGGCCTTTTGGTAATATTTATGACTTTCAGGCCTTTTTTGTAATTTCGCCGCGACCCCCCACCGGCCGGCCCCTTTTTTCTTTTCCTTCCCCCCCGGCCCATCTCTTCCCTCCCCACTCCGGCCCATCCCGTTTCAGCCAATCAGCCCATACGGCCCAGAGGCCCACCCGGGCGGTTTTTACTTGGGTAGTGCTAGGGTTTCCCCTGCCTACCCGACCGAGTAATGGCGGCGGTGGCTCAGGCTCTTGCGACGGGGAGGCGGGCCCATGCGACGGCTGTGGGCGGCGCCGACTGAGGCGCGGGCGGCGGTGCTACTTCGGGTAGCGGCGACCGAGAACCAGAGTGGCCGGAGACGCCGGCTTCGAGCGGCACGGTGGCGCGGCAGGAGATGCTAACTTCGGGCGGCATGGCGGCGCGGCGGGAGACGCCGACTTCGGGCGGCATGGCGGCGCGGCGCATGTGGCACGACCGGAGCCGGCGGCGGGCCGGGCGGTGGCACGGGCGACTGGCTTCGGGCCGGGCGGCGGCCGGGCGAGCGGGCGACTAGGCCAATGCGGCGAACCGGCGGCGAGCACGTGCTGTGCAGGGCGACGAGCAAGCGGCGGTGGTCGGCTTCGTGCGCAAGAGGGGTGACCGGCGGCGCCGTGCGGACGAGCGGCCGTCGTGCGGGCGAGCGGCCGGCATGCGAGCACTTTGGGCGCGCGCAAGAGAAGGCGATCCGGCGGCTTGCTCGTTCGGGTGGGGGCTGCCATGCACGGCGGTGTTGGCCGGAGTCGAGCGCATGCGGGCGCGAGGTGGCCAGCGGTGCTCACGTATGCGGAAGTCGAGACGTCGGCCACAGGGAGACACGCGTGCGGGCGCGGTGTATCTGGTGCCGATGGCCGGCTTCTAGGCGGCCGGACAAGCAGCGAAGGCGGCCGGCGGCATGCTTCGGGCACAGCAACCTCGACGACGTGCGGGCGCGGTGAAAGCCGATCGGCGAGGCCGGCCACGCACGGTGGCTTTAGGTGGCTTCAGGCACATTTTCCCAGGCAGCGATGGCCAGACGCCGAGCGCATGCAGGCGCGGTGCGGCTGGTGGCCCATGCGATTTCATGCCGGTGGTAGCGGCGGCTTCAGGCCGGCGACCATGCAAATCAATTTGTTCATGCGCAGATGCCGAACATAGAATCAATTTCTTTTCTTGTGTAATGCCCGTGCAGAAATTGAATAGGAGAACAATGCTTTTTTTGTGTACAATGATCATGCAGGATCAGTCAAATTCATGCAGAAATTTTTCCGTTTCCAATCTACGATGCAATCAACATCTACCCCGTTTCATAATCTACTGATCGGCATTGTGCCAGCAACTTCAAGTCTGCTCATGGTAGATTGGGGCGGATTTGCATCGTTTCTAATCTACAATGCAATCAACATCTACCCTGTTTCATAATCTACCGATCGGCATTGTGCCGGCGATTTCAGATCTGCTCGCGGTAGATTAGGGCGGATTTGCATCGTTTCTAATCTACAGTGCAATCAACATCTACCCCGTTTCATAATCTACCGATCGGCATTGTGCCGGCGACTTCAAGTCTGCTCGCGGTAGATTGGGGCGGATTTGCACCGTAGAGATTTAATCTAGAACACGAAAAGAAAATACAGATTCAAAAGCGATCTAGAAATTCAATCTGTGCTTCGATGATTACCTCGTTCACCAGAGCGAAGTCGTGCTAATAACGTGTTGAGGAACCGTCACTAGCGACCAGTCCGAGCGATTCCTCTGTTTAGAACAAGAACGAATCAATCACAGAATCACAGAATAATAGATTGAACACACAGAGAGAGATAGAGAGAACTCCTGGTCTTTCTTTATTGCTTTCATTAATGTGTACATAATGAGAGGGTATAGGTCCCTATTTATAGACTACAATGAGGTGCCCACCATGGACCTCGGGCTGCTGGCCCAGGCCCAGGTTTCTTAACAGTTTAGACTCTTTAGTACGAGCTTTTTTTTAAAGAAATATATCTTTAAGCAATAACATCTGACAGCTACTATAATTTTGCTTAATTAGGATCCAGTTGATTAAGGGTCAGATGTTTTGCGTTTTTGGCGAGAGTTTCTAACTTTTTCTCTTTTTTCTTAGTGACTCTAAAACACCTGTCATGGATTATAGTAATAAATAGACTAGTCAAATGCCCATGCATTGCAATGGAAAAGAAAATTTATGAGTAAAAGAACCACAAGCCTCCCTTTTGATAGTCTTGTATCTATTATTATTACATTCTATGTGGTGGCTTCCACAGTATCTTCGTACTCACTGTTGCTCAATTGCCATCATTTAGTAAGTAAGAAGGAGAAAGCGAAGCCCGTGATCATCTAAAGGAGTTGTTAAGACTAAAAGACAATGAGGCCAAGAACTTGGTCGTGAACTCCAGTTGACTGCCTGTAGATATATCTTGAGGGTCCAACCTATGTGAAGTTTCTAATTCTACTGCTGCTTTTTAATGATTTTTATTTGATCGGCCTATGTGTAAGTCTACCCTTTTATTTATGCTTCTGCAAGACATGCATTTGATATTTAATAATGTATTTATAAATATTATCTACTGATCTAATGAATAGTACGATAAAATAACAGAAAATTCTATATTAGCAAAATCCAGGTTCAACACTATGCCATCCAAGTCCAGTCAGGTTTGAATCAGCAAAAGGAACCGACAAGTTGGGCGTTATATGCTGTCTTTGCGCTGTACTCAGCATTGTTGGTCCATTTCCTCACTATGGAGTCCGGTGCATTGGTTGGAGGTCGACTTTCTGTAATCTAGTCCAGAGGTCCAAAAAATCTAGAAGCTGTTGTGTAGTGGATATAATTTGTACCGATTGTATCTGTTGTGGCTACGGACCAAACAGAGAGAGAGAGTGGTAGTGGAGAGTTAGATGAGCAATGGCTTAGGGTTGTCTCCCAGGCCAGTGTTGCATATATATATCCACATGGGGAGTACTTTTATAATTATACCCTTACATCCAAGTATTTCCTTAGGGGCACTTATATCATTACACATGTCTTATTCTAGGCCTTACACTCTTCTAACAGGCCTGCTGGGCTTAGGTGTGGGCCACCCCTACGACAGTATCCAACTATCATTATTGAGCTCTAGGTTTGGCACTTCCCCATTTAGCTAGCGTGAGTGCCGAAGCTTTGTTCCCGTCCCGATCCATCGCAAGGCAGTTCAGTGCCTAACCATGGCTTTTCCAGATTAGCCCACTCATTATAAAGCCATCAAAGCCTAAGAGCCCTGCCAAATTTTTGCAAATCCTTTAGGCCCAAGCCACCCCAGCCGCTTTGGTCTACATACTACGGACCAGTTTGTTAGGCAATGACCGCCCTTGATCTCCTCTGCTTCTTTCCAAAGAAAGCCTCTCCTGATTTTGTCCATTCTCTTAATGGCCCATTTGCTCATATTAAAAACCGAGAGATGATAGATGAACTGCGACGAGAGGACTGAATTTGCAAGCGTTAGACGTCAAGCTCGAGGGAGCAATTTTTCTTGCCAGCATGGGAGTTTGGGCGCCATCTTGTCGATGAGTGGTTGGTACTTGATCCGTTGTAGACACCTGAGACTAAGAGGCAATCCGAGATATCTGCAAGGGAAGCTTTTTTGTTGCGCAGGAAAAGAAGAGAGCACTTCATCCATGTTGATGCCATTGCAGCGGATCAATTTTTTAGATAAAGGATATAAAATCCGGCCTCTATATCCACAAGGGATATACACAGCCCAAAGGATACACGAGCTCTTAGGCCCAAATCCTCAACACTGAGGAGTATACAACAGCAAGAAATAGATTTAAAGGACTATGAAAAAGCTAGAAAGACTAAGCTTCAGAACTTCTTCTCCGTCCTTGCTTCTAACCAAGCCCCTAACTTTCTCCAATTGAGCCACCTAAATTCCGGTCTATCCTGTGTGAAGATGAACCTCCGAAGCGACGTCTTCAAAGAAGCGACTAGGGCCACGACGCCGCCCGCCTCACTGAGACAAGGCTTTCACCTGGAGAACAGAGTACATGATGGCTGTGGAGTGCTATGACAACCCTTCAAGAAGGAAAATGGCGTCCATAGACGTCATAGTTGTCGAGACCGGCAGGAACACCGACAAGGCTTTCGCTAGCACAACCACAGCAAACCACGCACACCCACACACAAAAAAGACCACCACCAGCACACCGGGGTTCTGCACGCCTCAAGGCCATGGCATAGCCATCCATTGAACCCACCACAAACCGCTTCCCGCTCGAGCAACGTCGCGCCAAGGAAGCCTGGACAACCCAGCAGCCACCACTCCTGCCGCCTCCCGGACTATCCACCTCCTGGTTCTCGGATGCTAAGGTGTCCATCTTGATCCCAAACCGCTCTGTCCAGTCCTTGGCGACCGCAGCCGCCCTCTCATGCCGAGAACCCAGCACTGGTCCTCACCGGCACCTACGCCGGCTGCCAGGAAGTCGCTGAGCAAGTCGAGGACGAGGCGGGGCGGAATGACCGCGGCGGCGACGGCGGGGACAACCTCCTTCCGCACGGCGGTGAGCTCCCGGCGGCGCGCAGCCACAAAGCGCCAGAGCGCGGCGGCGTCCATGCGGCGGCAAATCCACCGGAGCGTGCCGCGGACGTCGGCGGGGGGCGGCGCGGCGGACTCGGTCTCGACCTCGGCGACGGCGGCGGAGAGCGCTACGGAGGCCTCGGCGAGGCGCGCAGGGACGGCAGCCTCGCGGGCGTCCAGCGCCGCGAGGGATTCGGAGGTGGAGGCGTCGGTGGCGGCTAGGGCCTTGTAGGGAGGCGGAGCGCGCACCGTGGAGTGATCTCCAGGCCTTGGAGGGTGCCGTCGCCGATGAGCAGCCGCGAGAATCGAAGTCCGCCGCCGCCTGCAACGGGAACCCCCGCAGCAGCACAGCCCCGGCCAGCCGCACCAGCGACTCCATCCGGGACGCCCTCTCCGACTGCACGGCCGAAAGGAGCGAGGTTTCCCGAGGGTGGTTGGCTCGGGATGAGCACCGCCGGGAAGCCGACACCCTCGGCGACCCCTGGAGACCTAGTCTCACGGCTCTCAACCCCGGCACCCCGGTCGCAGGTGAGGTTGAAGCCCGGAAAGGAAGCACCCGTCGCTGATGCCGCACGGCCGACCCCGGCCGCCGCTCCCGTCGCTCGACCTCCGCCAGCGCCTTCCAGAGGAGCCCAGCTGCCCCGAAACCTCCCAGATCTGGACGCCGCCGTCCAAAACCAGGCGAGAGAGCCCCGCCGCCGCCTTCCTAGCACCCGCACAAGCCTCCGGCGGCGTGCTCCAGCGGCGGCAAGGCGAAGGGGAGAGGAAGGGATTCGGCGCTGGGAAGGGGAAGGGTCGCTGGAAGGGGAAGGGTCCGTCGTCTCACTCTTGCTCCTCAATGGCCAAGATGAACAACATCGGGGATAAGGGATCGCCTTGACGAAGGCCTCGGCGATGAATTTAGGAGCATCCTTGAGTTAGAGGAGGCTAAAAGCAAGGATATCGACACTTACCATTTCCAATGCTATTAATTGGTCTGTAGTCCTTGACATGCATGGCATCAGCTTTCTTAGCTAGCAATGAAATGTTTGCCGAATTAACCAGGTGGAGAAAGCCACCTCGGAGAGAATAAATTTGGCTGAAAGCTGTCATTAGGTTACCTTCATCAGATCCCAGCAAAGTTCGAAAAACATACCAATGCAGCCGTCTGGACCCGGCGCCTTTTCCGAAGGCATGCTAAAGATGGTGTTCTTCGGTTCATCTTCGTTGAATGGGGCCTATCCGTCGGATTGTATCCAAGAAAATGCCAATTGAGAGATATACTTCTAGCGTCCTTCTTACCCTAAAGAACTTCGTGTTCGCATCTCCCTCTTTTATCCAAGTGACGCGGGATGGCGTTTGATGGCGGCAAGGCCCAGACATCTCTTTTTCAACTTGTTCTTTAGCTCCTTTTCGGCTGCAGTTAATTGTTTAGCCTCCTGCGCTGTATCGAGTAGAAGGATCGCCTTAGCTACTGCCAACTGCAGCCTTATATCTCCAACTTTGATCTGCACCAGAGTTTCAACACTTTGGTGATTCTGGACAGTTTGATGTGCGGCCGGAGGATGGCATCTTGGTGCTGGACTGGCTTGTCCCTCGGTGTTCGGACTACTCCCATGAAGCCTTCCATCTTTGTCCAGTATTTCTCAAAACGGAAATTATTTGATCCGTTCTGTTCCACATCACCAATAATTAAGAGAAGGAATGTGTTTCTATACTTTTTCTCAACAGTGATTTATATAATTTTTGAAGTACGATTAATAGTGAATAGATGTTACTCATTTCTTCATATGCTTTGAAATTAATGTTACATTAGTTAGAGAAGAAAGCATAGAAACACTTGAGAGAGGCAATGGTCAGAAACTTATATGAGGAGAGGGCAAGCATCTGACAGTCCGGAAAAGTGGTGTCCCACTCCTTTGTACAGAAAGCACAGTCTACGCGGGTTAGAGTTGGGTTGTCAGTCTCACTTGACCAAGTGAATTTTCCTCCTGTTCAGGTTGATTTCCATTAGTTCTAAGTCATCTAGGGTTGCTCTAAATTCCCCATCAGACGCCTGTTAAGATTTGTGTTGCTTTTGTCATTGAAATCCTATAGAAAATCTCGCTTATTGTTGTCACCCTGTGGACCATATACACCAGTCACAGTCCATTTGGTCCCATCGGACCTCATTGTTATATTGACCGTAATTGCATTACTAGTGAGAAAATCTCGCTTATTGTTGTCATTGCAGGCCAAGATAATACCACCTCTAGTACCTTGAGCCGACAGCGTGAAGAAATTATCAGCAAAACAATCTCCCAAAGTTTCAAGCACCAAACTCTTGTCGACATGCGCCAATTTTGTTTCTTGCAAGCAAACTATGGTTTCCGAGGTGTCTTTAATTAGTTCCTTGACAACTGACCTTCTCGCTATGTCATTTAGGACTCTACAGATCCAATTCAATATGTGGCAGTTTTGCTGTGACATGCAAACGCAAACGGGTGGAGCAACAGAAGACGAAGAAGGCAACTTTTAGGATGGCCGAAAAAAGTCTGAACCAGGCGTGCAGACATGCATAAACGCAGGAAGAGTGGAGCAGAGTAGTCGACGACACCTCTACAAGGAGAGCCGTAGGGTAGCAGCGGCGACGCCCATCTGTTACATGATGCCCTGAATAAGAGCGGATCAAACGAGTGCTGACTGATTTTGAGGCGGTTTTCCATGCAACGAGGATACCTCCACAAGTGCCAACCGAAGGGAGGAAATTGAAGGAGTAGACGAAATGGCTTGCAATTTAGTTTCTTGGATACAGACTCCCAAGATTTCAAGCACCAAACTCTTGTCGACATGTGCCAAGTTTGTTTCTTGCAAGCAGAGTAGAAAACTATGGTTTCCAAGGTGTCTTTAATTAGTTCCTTGACAACTGACCTTCTCGCTGTGTTATTTAGGACTACAGTTCCAATTCAATACCATTCATCCCCATGAGGTTTCTCTGTAAAAGTTAACACATTCAAATGATTAATGCATTCTTTGTGCGGAAGGGCTTTAGTATTCTTCATATTTTGGTGCTATAAGAGGCACTACAAGGAAATTATGGTAGTTTCTACTTTCTAATGATCAGTGACAAGTTTAGGTAGTTTCTACTTTTATAATGTATGAGCGACTCTTTGAAGAGATACTTGTAACAGTACACGTGCTACGCACATCGCACCACTACATTAAAGAAACAAATCCTAAGTATATTAGATGATTTGAGAAAATGTTTTATTTGGTCTGAGAAACTACGTTTGTCTGGTACATGAAGTAAGAGGGGAAAGGTAATTGCGAGGGGCTAGAATTAATTTTGGTTTTAATGGTAGTGCCACGCCCTAAAAATAAGCAATACTTATTTGGATCAGAAAGACTAAATGAAAAAGGATTTTTTTTATAAATTTAAAGCAGGTACTTTCTATTGCAAAGAGGTATAGATTGTACCGAGCAATTAATGCTGCCCTTTTCCTTATGAGGAGTACATACGAGAAATAAAGGTGGTGCTTTTTTTAGACTTAAAAAGTTTAGGTTTATGTTTTTTTTACTATAGCGATTGAAAATATACTATATTTACTGGTACCTTTTTCAGTGTAATTAAATTTGAAAAAATAAAAAAATATATCATCATAGATAAGATAGAGGAATAAAGAAAAGAGGCATAAAAACCAAAAAAGCTAAAAAAAGAAGAAGCTAGAAGCAGAGTTGCAAACTAACCTTCAAGATAACGCTGAACGTTTCCGTTAGGAACGTACTCAAAGCAGAGCAACCTTCGTCGTACATCTACCAAAACATGTCTTCCGTCTTGTGGCATCATTTCCCCTTGTATATCTGCACAATAGCCTAGAAATCTTACTATATTTTTGTGCTTTGCCCGCATTAAACAGTTAACCTCGTCCGCAAAATTCTTATCAGAAAGATCCTGCCATCCCCAAAGCTGCTTCACAGCAACCCTTCCGCTTGGAAGAACTCCCTGTATTAGCGTTGACACGAGCAGTTTGCTCATTAGCGCAAATATTTGAAATATTACCATTTGCAAGGCAATCAAGAACCACTCCATACCCACCACGACCGATCTCTTCAGAGAAATCTTTTGTAATGAGTTTTATTACTGCGTAGGATAACTTGGCCGGCTCCGCACTTGCATCAATCAATATGCGCTCCAGGGCTTCAAGTTCTCTTGCTTGACCAGCCATTTATATGTCGCACAAAAACCCCTCTTATTCAGACAAACTGCAATTTTCCTTGCAACAAAAACATAGAGGATACATAGTAATATTGGTTTTCGGTATGAACTTGAATAACATGCTATTAATTCCTCCACTAAAACAAGAAAGTTCTATAAACGAAACACAAAACGAACGAACGAACGGTCAGAAGCGTTGTCTTCCTTATATTTCATAACAGAAAAAAGTCAGGGATAGCAGTAAATCGATCGAAGGCCATCGCGAACTGTAGATTAAGTTGCAAAATACCATAAAGTACTGCAAACCCTTGATTCATGGATTTGTTCCCCAAACAATATAAAAGATTATATAACTGTCGTACACGAAAATAATTATAGAAAATAGTCGCATCGTGACTAACCAAGCTAGTTTTGCATGCCATATGTGGTCTCCCAGGTATGTGAACTATGTGTATAAATATCTGTATTTTACATTAGCTTTTCCTAATAAATAGCTACCCAAAGCAAGCTAGTACGCATGTAGTGAATTTCCTCTATTTGGTGCATCCTAAAATGATTGAAAATGTTCTTCAACAATATTGTAGGCAGGGGCAGGGAAGAAGTAGGGGTGAAAACGGGTCGGGTTAATCCCGACCGATCCGGCACCGAATCCGATTGGTACCGAATCCGACTAGTACCGAATCCGGAGAAAAAAATATGGGTTAGGATATGGTAACAGCAATATCCGTCCGAATCCGAATATCCGTCCGAATTCGATACATCTTCAAGTTTGATTTCAAGTTAGTGCTACTATTTGACGTTTCATTTTCTTTTGCAATGGTAAAATAAAATCTTCCACATCAGCTATTAAATAGTAACATCAAGTCAGTGCGTCCTACTCCATTTACTGCACTGTATGCATTCCTTACAAACAAGTAGGGGTGCAAACGAATTGGGTTAATCCCGACCGATCCGACACCGAATCCGATTGATACCGAATCCGGAGAAAAAATATGGGTTAGGATATGGTAACAGCAATATCCGTCCGAATCCGACCCATTTTCACCCCTAGGAAGAAGGGCAAAGGGATGGCATGCCCTGCACCCCAGCCACAAACTCGAGATCTTTTGGAAAATTTTCAGCAGGAATGATGCATGGAAGAAGAACGCACACGCACTAAACAATGAATATGACTCCAATTGAAGTTCTTTTCCTCCGAAACTAGCGGCTTTTGGCTTTTGCACAGTACCTAATTTTCAAACAGAGTATTTTTTTAAAACGGGGTCTACAAGTTAAACGATATACACGTTAAAAAGCCAATATCTGTACCAGCCAAAATCACAAGCAAATATCTCTCTCCGTAATATATACCGCAAACAGCCAAAATTTAAAAACTTCAATCAAAAATTATAAGCCACAGCCGTTGTCAAACAGATCCGAAAACCTGAAGGGGATGCGCTAGCGGCCGGCTCACAAATCAACAAAGAGGGGCATAGAAAAGACTGGCTCCCTACCATGTGGATATAAATGAGCAGAATCGAATCCTATCATGTGGACTATGCGCAGTATCTGTTGACTTCGGGTGCATTTGTATGGTCGATGGGGTTAAATGGGATAGAATCGTACAAGTAGGACGAAATCATCCTGGATGGAATGGTACAGCATCGTGGAACTAAGGTTGTATCGTATATCTTGAATGAGTGGATACAGGCTGAGTGGAATCGTATTTCAGAAAAAGAAGATGTTTGGTTGCCTGTATGAGTGGATGCAAAAAAACTGGAGATGCTGTTTGGTTGCCTGTATGAGCGGATGCAGTCTACCAAACCTGAGAGGCTGACACGTGGGACCGCATAAGATACACTGCATCAACCCATCCAGGATGGCCAGTGAAGCTCATTTTGAGCGCATCCACCCATCCAGGATGAGGGCGTATTTTTGCATCCGCTCATACAGGCTGTATCCGCTCATACAGGCAACCAAACAGACTCTTTCTCAGATTATACGGATCCACTCAGCCAGGACGAAGGAGATTCAGGCAACCAAACACACCCTAGATGTATGTGATAGTACATAAATGTGTTTGATTGGTTGTATGAATGATCAGGACATGAACAAAAGCATGTGGGACTGTGTGGTTCAACTGATTTCGTCGACTGAAATGATACCACGTAAAAGAAGAATATTTCTTTAACTCAATAATTTTGTCTGAAATCGTTTGGTACAATTTAGTCAAACAAACGGTTAAATGACCGCATCTCATGAACCGAACCATTCCCGTTTAACGTGGTAAAGATTCTATCCCCAACTATCTCACATGAAAAAAAACAAATGAGATGTTATTTTTATTTTGATGCTACACGACAACCCTCAGGTGTAACGAAAACAAAACCGGCTAAATTATAGGTGCCACTTATTTGGGCTAAAAACGTGGTTTAACTGAAATTTTACTATAGCTAGTTGAAATTATACTATAACTGATAATGCCTTATTTGACGTAATTAAATTTTAAAAAGATTAAAAATAGAAAAAAAAGTTAGCCTAATACAAACGAATACGAAAAACAGAATAAATTTTTTTGAAAAACCTAAAAAATCAAAAAAAGATAAAATTTAAAAATAGTAAAAATAAATCAAAAGTGACCTATAGAAACCAAGTAAAATGGATGACTTGGCCGCGTCAGTCTTTCTTTTGGCTTGTCGTTAATTAAGAGCCTGTTGAACCTTCGTTTGTCTTATCGTTAATTCAGAGCATGTTACACGTTAAGGCGTGCAGTACAGAAAGCTCCTAAAGCGACGACTGACCTTGCAGGTCTTCTCCCAGTTAATCAACACAACTACGGTCTGTAATACCTTGCAGGTCTACGATCCGATTCTAATGAGAGAGGGAGGGACGAATATTCGGTTGTGATTCATCTCTCAACTATATTTGGTATAGCTATACACTTTATTAATTTAACCACATCAAGGGGCCTATCTCCTATTATATAGAAGGGGCAAATACAATCTTGATCCCTCACATTCTTTCGTATGTTTCATAACAAACCTGAAAGCTACATTTATGACCACTCAGTTACGAACTAGTATTTGGTAACACCAGGGCCGGCTCAACGTTTTCAAGGGCCCTAGGGCGAATTCGGCTCTATGGGTCCTTTACTATAAATTTTTTTCTACTTATAAAATATGCAGTTTAAACTTTATATTGTCTAAAGTGACACAAATCAATAGTTCTAACATGATAAACTAATTAGGTACTAACTAGTTCATAAACCAAATGTAACTAGTAAGAATTAATTTACCTCAAATAGGAGCAATTCGATATGCAACAGAGACATTTGGGTAGCAATCTGCAGCTGTAACGAACTGAAGAATCTCAGATGCCGACATCTTATCATTTGGCAAAGTAACTTGCAGCACTTTTAGTCGAAGCATCGAATCATTCCACAACCTCTTGGATCAAGAAAATTTCACGCACTGGTGAGCTCAACATGAACTTGTCCTGACTCATGAGTCATGACAAGCACAGACCTTAAGTGGCTGTTGAATCTAGAACTTGACGGAGGCTCTACACAGCTTGATCTTTCATAGTCCAATAAATCTGAATTGTTCTTCAGTCAAATTCGGCAAAAAATAAGCTAACGCCATCAACGGGTCTTCCAAATGCTAACCCCTCCTACAGTGGTGCTAGATACAGGAAAAAGACCGAGAAAAACAAATTAACAAGAAAAGTAAAACGGGGAATACTGACTACCAACTTGGGCGGCTGCCTTGCTTGCTATACAAATCTGAACGCTAGGTTGGCCTGAGACCGCCTGCCCAACCGCCGCCGCGCGGCCGCTCGAGAGGATCACAGACGTCGGCAGTCATCTAGGGTTAGAGCCGCTTCTGGACTTGTGCGTTAGACCCCCTTGGATAGAGTTAGCCCTTCACCGATGGACCGAGGCCCAGATGCTACCCTCTCGGCCCAGAAAGCGCGCCCGTCGACCTCAGCCTTCGTCTTCACGCCCGGCGAGCTGCAGCCATGCGGGGAGGGCTTCTGGGCTCTGGCGTAGACGGGTAGTCTGGCGCGGCCGCACGGGGGGCCCTCCCTGGCCCGGGGCCCTAGGCCGGCGCCCCTCCGGCCTACCCTCAGAGCCGGCCCTGGGTAACACTAAATAAACTATTATATATGTAGAAAAATATGACGATCTCAGATCTAAGAAACCTACGTACAATATGTATGAGGCCAATTGATGACACTAAAGAATATAATAATTTTCGCAGTGTCTCATGATAGATTTATCTAACAATCACTAAGACAATCACAAAAATGATGAAGATAAAAACTCTCAAATAATTTTTAAATCTGAGGATGAAATTAAACACAGTCAAATTCTAGAATAAGAATGTTCAAAATCGGGAATTCTCCGAGTCTGATTACACGGGTTGCCCTCGTACCTACAGAGTCGCTCGCTGCAGTACAGGATACAGCAGTTCGGTGGCACAGTGCTTTCAGCGATACAGTACATTTTCGGCGCTACAATGATGACCAACTTGCAGAGGTGCAAGTCGACGCACAGTAGTCGGTATCTACAGTATTCCGCGCTACAGTGCGTGTCGGCAAACAGTGCTCTGCGCTACATACGCGTCGGCAAACAGTACCTGCGTTACAGTGCTTAAGGGGAAACACATTTTGGCTTTGTCTTACTTACTTGCGAGATAAGAAAAATAATTTGGTATATGTTCTTTTGAGTTTCCGTAGATATTTTCTCGAACTCTGTGCATAACATGCTCATATTATTTTCTCTCAACAATCAAATCACCAACTGATTATAACTTGAATAGATATAATATATATGTATTAGGTAGAAATAAATTCTTAATATTATCAAGTGTATATTCATTAAAGAGATAATTTTTTATTCAGCTCAATAATTCCTTTCAGGAGTTAAATACTTTGAATATAAAAGTGTAAAGCATCTTAACCTTGAAAATGCAAAACATGCTCATACTCGTATTAATAAATCTCATAAAGAGAACCAAAATAACGACGTTGAAACAATCATAATGACACAAAAGATTTGACGAGGTCAACCACAAATTTCTTAAACACAATTTCAAAAGAGTACAAAAGATTGTCGCTCACTCACATGCCTCTCAAATCTTTTAGAACTCTTGAATTCTTACCATATATAAGAATCCAGTGCTAAAAAATATCATAACTTCTAATCTTCTTATGCACCTCTACTTTGGATAATTAGACTTGATTGCTTGATTCTTCTTTATGGTCGCCCTCTATGGTTCAAATAGTCTCTCCTATTCAATTTAGAGTAAGAATCCTAATCTAAATAGGAGTATGAGTACTAATCTTAGTAAAATTCATCTATGATTCTTTGTAGGACATATTTTTAAATTCTAAAAAATATACATGAGCACCATAACTCGACGGTTCACTTACTATTCTAAATGACACCCAAAGATAAAAATTGCAATTGAAATCAGCTCAAATGAATTCAAATTCTACTAGAATAGAATTTATAATCGAATTGAACGAATCAAGTTCAATTCTAAAGGATCCAAAACAGGGTAAAGAGTTACTGATGCTCTGTGTGTACTTGTGTGAACCATCAGTGACCGAAAGGCGTACGCCTCTCGCCTTCAAGTCATCAGTGACCGAAAGGTGTACTTGTGTGCTCTGTGTGTACTTGTGTGAACCATTAGTCCATTATTCTTGTCGTACACCTCAGTCTATTATTATTGATGTACATTACAGCTACACACCCACGAATCCCACTCCACGGCGAAGTTCCTGCCACCAGACAACAAATCCTCGATCCCATTCTAATCCGAGAGGGAGGATCGATTGCAAGGAGGAGGAGATGGGAGGAGTTGGGGAGAAGATCATGGTGGGTGCCTTGACTGGGGTGATGGGTCCTGTCCTCGGTAAGCTCACCAACCTCATAGGTGAGGAGTACGCTAAGCTCAAAAGTGTGAGGAAGAAGCTCGAATCTCTCACCAAGGAGCTGATCGCCATCCACGCTTTCCTAGAGAAGTATTCAGCCATAGAGAGACCGGATGTGCAAGCGATGGCTTGGAGGAGTGAGGTGCGCGAGCTGGCCTACGACATCGAGGATAGCATATATCTGTTCACCGACCATGTCGACCGGGAACCGGTTGACAACACTACCGGAGTCAAGAAGTTCCTCCGCAAGGCCTTACAGAAGGTGAAGAAACTTGAGCATCGCTATAAGTTTGCTAAGCAAATCCAAGAACTCCAGATCCAAGTCAATGAAGTATACAAGCGACGAGTAAGTTATAACCTGGATGAGGGCCCTTCTAGCAACATGCATACGGAGACCGATCCTCGGTTGAAAGAACTCTATGTGGAGGTGGAAAAACTCGTGGGTGTTGAGGGCCCAAGTGAAGAAATCATCAATCGGTTCATTGGTGAGGAGCCAACGAAGCAGCTTAAGGTTGTCTCTATTGTTGGATCCGGAGGGTCAGGCAAGACTACTCTCGCTAAACAGGTGTACAAGAAAATCAAACATCAATTCAAATATACAGCTTTTGTGTCTGTATCGCAAAAGCCCAACATAAATAACCTTATGAGGTTTTTGCTCTCGGAAATTGGGAGCAGCAGTGGGAGTTCAGAACCAATGGGATCATACAGTGACCAACATCTCATCAACAAGCTAAGAGCATATCTTGAAAAGGAAAGGTAAGTTAATTTAACTCACTTTCTATGATGTGTTTCCATAACAATAGCATCCATTTTATCCTGTTGTGATATTATGTAGAATTGTCCTTAACAGTTTTAAGTAATCCTATGATTTATGATTAGTGGATGAATACAAACCCAACTTATGACGTGGCCTTATAGGCGACATACACACGAGAGAGTGAACGCTTGGGGCAATGTTTTCTGTTATTTACTCTCACTATGAAAATGGAACAACTAACTGATTACATATGCTTCAATGTGAGCACTGACTAAGTCCTACCATTAACGTGAGTTATGTGACAACATTCAGGAAACACAATAAAGATGCAACATAATTATTCTTCAACAGCCACATCTCACAAATATTGAGTCCGACTTAGGGTTAGAACTTTCCACCTGGTCATAACAATTGGTATTGGATCACAGTCTATGTATTTGTGAAAGTACAGAATCTTTAATAGTGGCTACTGGGTATAGTGATCTTACTGAAGAAATTTGATAGAAGTAATTTCTATTGATACAAATCTGCGGTAAAGGACGTCTTGGCTCCACAAGGATTTATTGAACCTCAGACATCTTTCTTGAAATTAAGTACTCAAGAAAGCTTCACTGCAAAAATAATGAAAAGTTTTAGAAGTACTATTAGCTGAATGCCCGTGCGTTGCTACGGATTTTTAAAAGAAACTCTTGAGTGGTAAAAATTTTTAGAATATACATACAAACATGTTCTAAAATTTTTTAAATCCGTAACAACACACGGGCATTCAACTAGTGCAGGTCAATTGTCAAAAGACAAGAGGAATCAGGGGCATAATTCAAATGATGATGAGTTAATTTTCATCAGTTCCTAACTATATAAATTTCACAGATTTACATCACCAAGAAAGGTAGGGCATATAAAAAATTATACAATCTAAACAGGAGGGGAGGGAGGCGAGAGAGGATGGGTAAAAGAGGGGGTGGGAGATGGTAACTGTTGGTGGAAGTGGAGAGGAAGGGTAGTTAGATATGAGAGAGAGGGAGATGAATGTTAGATAGATGGTCAAGATTTCAGTATTTAGATCGGATGGTTGAGAAGGGAGGATGGAGAATGCATCAACCACCAACTCAAACTTATCAAATAGTAAAGATATGTGTACATAGAGAAAATTAGTGATGGTGTTCGTGACTTGTGAGTTGTGACCTCACTTTCTGTTCAATGTTTTCCTGTTTAAGCTTCTGCAAATTTTTTCTCAAAGGCATGTAAAATAGTAAACCCCTTTTCTGTAAATTTTTGCTTCTGCCCTGGAAGGCAGAAGTCATAATTAACAATCAACTATCAAGGTTTGGATTATGGGGTAATTCTTCTAAGAGACTAACTTGACACATATACATGCGTTGCTGGGGTATGTTGTGTCTAGGGGCTTTTAAATACATGTGGCACTAAGTTTGCAGTTTAGGGAAAAGATAGCAGAAATGTGTCACTAGACACTAACATATGGATGGTATTTTTCTGTATCAAAAGCATGTGGTGGCATGCAACTAAAAATGTCTTGTGTTCAGAAACACACGGACTTGATATGGTCAAATGTAATCAAATTGAAACCACTCCTTTTTATTTTGGTCATATCAATGAAATCATATTTCTTTTACGAATATGAAGTTTAGAATAGATAAAATTATGTGACAAAATATAGTACAATTTGAAGAAATAGAAAACTGTTTTAGGCCGAGAACTAACAAAGAGGAGTTGAATTTGATCACATTTTAATTTCAATAAATACTTGTATGTTGTAGTATGTCTACATGTATGCAAGAATTTTGTTGTGTTTCTTAGTAGAATACTCCTGTTAGCATTGCTTTTAGAGCTGTACTAACTGATACCGTTTCACGAATTTGCTTAATAGGTATCTTATTGTGATTGATGACATTTGGGAAAAATCAGCATGGGAAACCATACAATGTGCTCTTCCTAAAAATGGCCGTGCAAGTAGAATAATTACAACGACACGGATCAACAATGTAGCTGAATCTTGTTGCACTTCAAATGAAGACTTTGTTTATCGAATGAAACCGCTTAGCAGAAGCGACTCCACAAAATTATTTCTAAAGAGGATTTTTGATGCTGAGGATAAGTGCCCTGATCACTTGGAGGGGATTATGAGAGAGATACTGCATAAATGTGATGGCTTGCCATTGGCCATAGTTACTTTAGCCAGCTTGTTAGCTAATAAACCAAGAAAGGAAGAATGGAAGAGAGTGCTGAATTCCATCCGCTTTGTAGATGAAAATGATAAAGAGCTGCAAGTAATGGAGAAGATACTGGCACTGAGCTACAGCGATCTACCTCATAATTTGAAGAATTGCTTACTGTACCTTAGTACATTTCCGGAGGATCACTGGATTGAAAAAGATGTCTTGGTATGGAGATGGATAGCTGAAGGGTTTATCACTGCAAAACAAGGCTATACTTTGGATGAAATAGGAGAGAGTCACTTTAACGAGCTCATAAATAGGAGTCTGATCCAGCCAATATACGAGGACTATGCTTATAGTAGAATTGAAGTAAGTGGATGTCGAGTCCATGATATAGTACTCAACTTTATCATCTCCCGGTCAACTAAAGAAAATTTTGTAACTGTGTTGGATAGTGAGGAGACTCAGGACCGCTCATCTTTGCATAAAAGGATTCGGAGGCTCTCCGTCTGGCACAACAAAGAACATGCAGAGGCAATATCACAAGGAACCATGGATTTGTCTCAGCTCCGTTCACTTAATATCTTCTGTGTTTTTCGCTGGACGATGCCCCCTGTTTTGGACCTACCTGTTCTTCGAGCGTTGGATCTAGAGAATTGTCGTGACTTGGGGAATGGTCCTCTCGAAGGAATTGTAGGTTTATTTCATCTGAGATATCTGAGGCTCCGACTGACAGACATTACCAAGCTACCGGACCAAATTGGGAAGCTAGAGTATTTACAGACGCTCGATCTAAGAATAACTTCGATAAGAGAGTTGCCAGGAAGTATTATTCAGCTCAAACGATTGGTGCGCCTTGTAGGCGATGAACTCATATTGCCGGATGGGTTTGGCAACATGGAAGCTCTTCAGGAGTTAGGGACCATTGATGCCTGCCACAACTCTATGAAAGATCTACAGTTTTTGAGCAAGTTAAGGGTGCTTCGAGTAATGTTCAGGTATGAAGGAATTAGTGATCTGCAAACTAGAAAGGAATCTCTGGCGTCATCCCTCTGTAAGCTTGGGGCAAGCAACCTTCGATCTCTATATATTGAGTGCACCGGATTGGGAGATGGTGCAGACAGTTTCCCGGATTCATGGCGCCCTCCTCCACGTCTCCTCCAGAAATTTAAGTACGGTTGCCCTCACATGTCCAGGACTGATAGGTGGATTAATCCCTCTTTCCCTTACTTGTCCAGGAATCCAAAGTGGATTAATCCCTCTTGCCCTTACTTGTCCAGGGTTCCAAAGTGGATTAATCCCTCGCTCTCTGACCTCACCTTCTTGGATATCCGTGTTGAACAAATGGAAGGGGAGGATCTACGTTTGCTTGAAGACTTGCCTGCACTTCTTTTCCTCAATCTTGAAGTAAAGCAGGTTCCCGAAGATGGACTCAGGGTCAGTCCCAGTGGATTCCGATGTTTAACAGAACTCAGTTTAACTAACGAAGAGGGACCTGGTTTGATATTTGAAGGAGCTCTGCCAAAACTCGAAAGGCTTCGACACATGTTCGATGCAGATAAAGCACAATCCACATACGGCAGTTTACACATTGGCATCCAACACCTCATCTCTCTCAAATATTTCGAGATGAGTGTATGGATTTTCTCTGAAGATGAATATGCTACGTTCGAGGCTGCCGAGTCTGCTATCAATGACAAAGTCAAGATGCTTCCCAACCATCCCACACTCCATATCACGATCCACTTTCGACATCATAAAGCAGGTTTGAGCTTCTTTTTTTTCTCCAGATTCTGTTGTCTTGTAATATTTAGTATAACAGTGCTTAGTACCTGGATTTTTGCACCGAGTCCCCAAGGATTCTCTCTATTCTCATTCCCAACTCCTCCATCCCCAATCCCATCTCCTTCGTTCGATTTCTTCCCCATCCGTCGGCGGCCGAGGCGACGAGCAACAGGGAGGCGGCTGGGCGTGAGTAGTGGACGGCGGCACTCAGCCCCCAGTCCGCGGCAGGAGGACGAGGAGGCGTTGTCTCCCGTAGGTGACCCAGATGGAGGGCTGGCAATAGCGTTGAATACTACGTATTAGGATATTGAAATTGTAGGGTTTAAGTTGTTAGATGCATGTGTTTTGCTGCAAATTTGAGTAAATTGTTGACATATACTGTACTACGTATATCACTACAGTATTTATCTGATCACAGTTAACTCTTATGAATGACCAAGTTAATTATCTGATTGATTATCAACAACACAGTTAACACATGGAAAAGATAACTACATGCTATGTGCTGCATCCTGACGTACCCGAATGCCTCCCAGTATTATCAAGCTTTCAAGAAAAACTGCAATGATACCATTTTTTATCTATCGATTCTAGGAAGAAAGCAGTGTAGTTTATCAGAAAAGGGTTTGCTATTTGTAATTATATATCAATGAATTGTTTATATCAGTACAATATATATGAGTGGAGTTTACAGATAGAACTTTTCATGTAAATTTTTTCCTTGGTTTCAAAAGTTCCCCACAAATCTTGTATCAATGTATCTATGACATGTACTGTTACTTTTGTCATTTGGTTTCAGTTACTACTATGCTAGAAGTTAGCATGGACTGTTTCGGTTTAACACTAGCTTTCATCTCTACCACAGTGAATTCCAAACATTGATTGCTGTATATAGCCTTGTCCTTTGTACAAACAAATTTATCGCATATGCATGTTGCAATCTTGTCAATTTCTGTTGCTAAATTTGGGCATTTTGACGCATTTTGTAGTAACGGATGATGAATTCAGTTTACAAGAAGGAAGCGATGATGATGAATTCAGTTTACAAGGAAGCGATGATGATGAATTCAGTTTACAAGAAGGAAGCCAGCAAGAAGTAGTGCTTGGCAGCTAGGAATTGAAGATAATTGCTCATATGTGTACCTACATAGGAGAGAAAGTTGCTCCTTCATGATACTTTTCAGTTCTTAATTTAGTTAGGAATTGTAAAAAGTACTGAATTTACTATGTAAAGATGCAATTTAAGGATGTCCAGCTTAGAGTCCCTCCTCTGCAAAGGGTGTCAATACGTAAGGTATTTTAGCACTTGTACTCTGTTATGTCGAATAAAGAAACAAGGTTTTGATATATTAGATGTACCTTGCAGGATTGATCCAGGAAGATGCGTTCTATTGTTCCATTGTTGCGACCGCAAGGGCTTCTTCAAGTTCATTCTTATATTTGCAGTCTATCGGAACGAAGATTTGGTATCTCCAAATTAACAAGAACTGTAATTTCTATCATTCTGATACTATTGTCGTGCTACCCTTGCGTGGGTGTTATCCGGTGCCCATATGCGGGTCTTGTACTAACAAGATGTTCAATGAGGTTACAGAGATTTTGTGTCTGTTGGCTTGTTGCTAGGAAGATGGTAGAGTAGGCTCTAGATTCCGAAAATAGGTGAAGTATCGCAACTGAATTTGTTTCATGTGCTGGAGTGTCTTACTCATATATTTGCACATCTGTAGAATTGGAGCGCAAGTTGTTACGATCTTGCATTTTGAAAAAAAAAACACAAAATGAAAAGAAGGATGTTCTACCGTGCTGTACTAGAATCTTCTTGTTTTTGAACTATCTTGTTCTGGCCATTGTTTTGTTGTTTCATGCAACAAAATCTTGTAGCATCCATTAGCAAGAGCATGATAGAATGTTGTGAATATCAGACCCAGATTTATCGATCTGGAATCCTCTGTGATTTTACCATACTATTCTTTAGATCAGTAGATAGTGTACACAGATACTTTGCTAAACATCAAATACATATCTCGTAAAAATAGAACTATTATAATAATAGACTTACACATGAGTCGATCAGGCCGAAACTTTTAAAGAGAAGCAGTGGAAATGGAATAACACATAAGGGACCCTTAGGATATACCCACATGCAACCAACTGAGGTTCACGACCTAGTTCTTGACCTTATTGTCTTACAGTCTTATCAATGCCCTTAGATGACCATATAGCTTTTTTTCTTCCTCTTACTTACTGGATAATAGTAATCGAGTAACAGTGAGTATGAATGTGGGACCCGGATTTTTCAATCCCAAATCCACTGTGATTCCACCGCATTATTCCCTGGATCAGTAGATAGTGCTCACAGATACAGAAATGAACATCAAAGTACATATCATGCGGAAGCGTAGATATAATAGTAAACTTACACATGGGCCGATTAGGCCGAAATCAATAAATTGCAGCAGCGGAAGAACGAAGCACACGGGTGGGACCTTCAGGACATGCCCACGGGCAGCCAACTGGAGGTACGGGCAGCCAACTGGAGGTTCGCGACCTAGCTCTTGTCATCTTCATCTTCTTGGCCAGCTTGTCCAATCTTGTTGTTGAGGCGAGGTGATTTGATTCCTGATTCTGAATTTTGTCGCAAAAGCGAGTGTGAGCACTCCAACCCCGTGCTTCGCAAGCCAACACACAGAATGCAAATATATAACATGCATGGCTTGTCAATGGAATGGCATAGGGCTATTTTGTTTGCCAAAGAGTGCTTTTGAATACAATTACTAAAATTCCCTATGACCTAGCAGGTTTGAAATCACATTTTAAACCATTCATTGTAATAATCCATGTAATCATGTTCTCTATATTTATGGCATCACACCAACTAACCTTATGGCATTGCACTATAAGTTACATCTTGGCATCGCACCGAGGGCTGCATATGACATCGCATCATATGCTCATCGTTGGCATCACACCAACTAACCTTATGGCATCGCACCATAAGTTACCTCTTGGCATCACACCAAGGGCGGCGTATGACATCGCACCATACGCTAATTGTCGGCATCGCACCAACTAACCTTATGGCATCGCACCATAAGTTACCTCTTGGCATCACACCAAGGGCGGCGTATGACATCGCACCATACGCTAATTGTCGGCATCACACCAACAATACATATGGCATCGCACCATATGTGGCTTATGGCATCACACCATAAGTTTCCCATCATATTCATAATAGTTTGAAGGGTATTCCTTGGGGCATTAGTGTCACCCCAAGTAGCTAGCATTCCTAAGCATGCCATATAAATAAGGACATAATTTGTGAAATCATATATTAATTCTTACTACGGCGACAAGGTTCACATTTCCAAGTATGGCAAGGAGAACAATACACAATAGCAATAACAGGGTATATCTAACTTGCTGAAATCAAACATAACATATTTCATGAAATAGTAGCATGCAAGTTGATAATTTAAAAGGAAATAGCTTTGAAATGTTGGGTTCAATATGATCAAAGTGTTGACTCGCCTGGGTTGCTAGTGTCTAGTTCTGGGCTGTTGGGACTGATGTCATCTGCTGCCTCCTCTTGCTGGGCTTCGAACGCTATATACGTTGCGCGAAATTTTTGGATAAAAATTAGCAAATCATACAAATCACAATCAAAAATTCAAATGAACTCAAAAATTTATGATTTCGGTCCCATTAGACAGATCTTGAATTTAGATGAATTTACAAATTTGTTTCATTAAATTTAGAGCTAAAATGAAGAAGTTATGATTGGTCAAAGTTCTCTGTTTTGGTCAAATCCAAAAATTACTAAATCCTGACATGTGGGGCCCATTGTCATTCTCTGCCATTTATTTTGATTTCCCATTTTATTTTTCTTTTATCTCCTTTGTGCTACTGACATGTGGGTCCAGCTACTGTTCAGTGGGGTCCATTTGTCAGTACGGGTTTCTTTTAGGTGCGTCACTGACCAGTGGGGCCCAGTGGTTAGTAGGCGGCTCCGACTACAGCGGCTGACGGGTGGGGCCCACCTGTCAGCCCGAAAGAAAAGAAAGAAAACTCAACCCGACGCTGCGGAGCCGGAGGCTCGAACGCGCGCGGCCGGGGAGTTGGGAGAGAGGAGAGAGCGGTGATAGCCAAGTGAGACGGGAAGTTTATCTTACCTATATAGGGCAATCAATCCCTTTGAGGTGGGTCGGCAGCTGGGTCGGGCAGAGGAGTCGGGGGCGACGGTGGCCGGCGGCGAGGGGCTGTCGGGGAGGTCCGGTGGAGAGGCAAAATGCGCTCCTCGAGCTACGGTGAAGACGATGACGCAGTCGCCCGGGGCCGAAGAGGTTCGGAGATGGGTCGGCGTCGTGCGACGGCGGCGACTCGGAGAAGCTTTCGGTGACGCCGGGGTACATGCGTCGGGGAGCTCAAGCGAGGCTGAGGGTCGCTTCACGATGCTCTGGAGATGGTCCTGGCGCGAGGAATCGGTGGCTAAAGGCTTGGTTTGGCGGTTCGGTGGTCGCCAGAGTTGGGGAGGAAGCTAGGCTCGCCGGCGACTACGGTGTACAGGGGTTCAATTACCTGCTGGAGGACGATGAGTGCGGCGTGGGGAGCTCAACGGAGGGCTTATTGCCTTATATAGGCGTTCGGGTGGAGCTGGCAACGGGGCACCGTTTTGTCACTTCGGGCGACCATGGTAGGCGGCGGGGCAGCGGGAATCCGGGCCACGCGTGACTGCTCGAGCAGAGACGTGGAGGGGGGGTTTGGAGTGTGACCCTCCACTGCAGCTTTGCACCGCGCATGCGTCGGGTACAGAGGGCTTGCGCCACGCGGCCGAGCGGCGTGACCGGGTGGAGGAAAGCTGCAGGCGGCGGCTCGTTCCAGGGGCGGAGGCGGCGAAACCAGGGGCGGTGACGGCTTCGCAGGCGCTCCCACCGGGTGACGGGACGGCTCGGGCGGAGCTGGCAGAGGCATGAGCGCCACGGGGAGGAGAGGCTCTGAGCGAGGCGCACGCACGGTCGCGCGGGCGGAGCTGGCGGAGGCATGAGCGCCACGGGGAGGAGAGGCTCTGAGCGAGGCGCACGCACGGTCGCGCGGGGAGAAGGAGGAAGACGCTGACACGCGAGGGGCCACCGGCCAGAGAGAGAGAGAGCAGTCGGGGAAGGAGACGTGGGCGGGGAGGGCCCGCGGTTAGGGAGAAAGCGGGTGCGAGGGCGGGGCCCGCTTGCCAGGGGCGCACGCATGCGCGGCTGGACCGAGCGGATGCTGGGCTGGGGTGATGGCCGGCCCAGCTCCTTTTATCATCAACTTTTTTTGTTGTCTTTATATCTCTTGCTACATTTTTGGTTAAACTTTGGCACAATTTCCTGTATAAATCCCAGATTTTTATTTAAATTCCTCCCTCCTAATTTCTGGATCATCTTTTCAGATTCTTAATTACAATTTGAAATTTCTTCTTAATTGTATATTTTCTTTTTATTTCAAATTTTGGGAACCTTAACCAAAAATCTTGAAGAATCACCATGAAATCCATAATCAAAAATAGAATATATTGCAAAGTATTTCAAAGGCTCCAGAGTTTACAAAAATCAAATTTTTAGGGATGTTACAATGAAGGTACTCAGTAAGTTAGCACATAGAATGCAATTATAATAAATGCAAGGCTATTAAAAGGAGGCTTGATGTTTTTTGTTTGCAGAAAGCCATAATTAAAATACAATAAGTAGAGAACCTGAGACTTAGCATTTTAACTAAATGATGTTTTAAAGAGTGTAAGAGTATGTAATAGTAATAGTAGTATAGGTTCTATCCACCTACGATAGAGCATAATTCCATCCATCTTATACTAATTTTTATTCCTTTGGTTCCATCAACCATTTATATTCACTAGGTTCCATCCACCCAGGGGAAACCAAAGTTAAGGTTCCAACCACCGCTTCTATTTTTCATCCCAACCATAAAGATTATTTTGTAAAATAGGCACCAACTCGAGTAAGTTTTCATGCTCGCCTATGACCGTGGGTATAGCTGTTCGAACAATTTTTTACTCTACAGAGGTGACATACTTTACCCACAAGAGGTGTTCAACTTATTATATTCTACATGTTTTCTTAGATATGCAGATCAAGAAAACCATCACAAAGCCTTTACAATGCATCTTCTCAACGAGGTTACACCCGCTAAAGTTTCCACCACTAGGATGTTCCATTCACCCTCTCCAAAGGTCACCTCTTGCGCCGCACAACGTCTTACACCAGCTATGCGACTCGTGTTCCTCCAGATGGTGCAACCCACGCTGGGTTGATGCAAATTACTTAGCCAGGCAACACCCATTATAGCTTGTGGTTTTACTATTTTATATTGGGAAGTCATCACAAAATTTAGTCCTTAAAGTTATCAGGGCGGATCTACCATATACCACACTCTTGTGCTCCCTTCATACCAGGCCCTCTTACCATCCGCCTCGATATTTAAACAAGTTTAGAGTTTTGGATGCTGATGCCGATGCGGCTGAGTGGTGTAGCATGGCGCGGTGCGAGTTGGGGTGTGCGTGCGTGCGAGAAAGGGTAGCTCGGTGTGGGCACAACACAACCACGTTGAGCCAAGGCGCGGCGGGGCACAGGCGCATGCGGCGCAGCCTAGCCAGGTTAAGAGCACGCTCTAAACAGAGGGAAAGAGAGGAAGAGAGGAGGGGAAGGAGCGGGCTGGTGGGGTAGGCCGAGCCAGGGAGAGAAGAAGGAAGAAAGGCGGGAAAAGGGAAATGGGCTAGGCGTGCAGCTAGGCCGAGTAGAAGTGAGCCAAAAGTTGAGCCAAGAGAGAAAGAAGGGGAAATGGGCCGAGCCCAACTGAAGTTTTGATTTTATTTACTTTTTTTGTCTTGAATTCGGTTTTGATTTTTGAATTTGAGTTTGAATTTGAATTCAAATCTAGATTTCATTCTTATTGTTGCTTTCAATTTCTCAGGGAATTTACCCTTGATTTAAATCTAGCTATTCTTTTATTTATCTTTCCTTTATTATTATTATGTATTTATTTTTGCATAACACAAATTTTGGAAAAGCCCAAATAAATCCCTAGAAATCCGAATGTCAACAAAAATGCATTTCAAAAGTTTTAAAAATCCCACATTTTCAACATCCTAATTTTTTGGGATGTTATGGTGAAATATTCATGTGCCAGTGGTAATATGCTACCAGTAGCAGAAGCCAACAACAGCAATTGAAGAAATGGAAAGTAATTGAAGAAATGGAACATAGATTCAACAAAATCCAATCAATTTGTTGCATATTGTGATTATGTTGCCAACGATCAAGCACAAACACAAGAAGAAGAACAAAAGATGTAGACCCAGAGTCTCCTCTCAACTTTATTGATTGGTGAGAGGTGGTGTACAAATCAGGCCCCCACCACACACACTTTATAGTGTGGGGAGAGGTGTCATGAATGAGTAAGAAACAATATGGGACTAAACTATTTCCATTATAACTCATGTGCCTTTATGGGTCTCATGGACCTAGTTTTGGTAAAGTGTCCACACCATTGGGTCCTCAAAAATGAGCCAACACCATACTCATGTCTCATTAAAAACTACTTCCAAAAATCAACGAAGAAAAAGGTAAGAAGAAAGGAGTACATAGCTCATGTTATTGCCATTGCATAAGTTGCTTCATTAAAAACCTTTGTCGATGATCGAGTCGCTGATCATACGAATGATATGAGAAAGGAGGTTGGATTCCTTAGAAGTATTTAACAAGAGAAGGGGGATGATCTTTATTGCTTATGAACTGGCCACAAAGGGTTCTATAATAGGGAATTAACTAGTCCTGATCTATAATCTCCCACTGCTTGGAAAATATTGGTTGCCTTGACTTGCTCTGATTCAGGATCAACTGATTGATCGTGTGTCGATTGTCCTTCTGTCTTCTCTCATCAACCTTTAAATACCATTGAAGGGGCACCGGTTATGCGTATGAGGAGGCATCTCATAGAATCAACGCATCTGATCAGAGGGGTGGTTGCTGTCAGAGAGAGATATTTGATGATAATTGATCTTCGGTTGTTGTCAGTGGGAGATAATCATGAGAAAACAACTGCATGGCAGTTGTTGTCAGAGATACAGGCCTGAAACATTGTACCTTTTGGGAAGGATAAAGCACGTGTCTTATCCATTGTATAGGAGGAGTCCCTTAGAAGCGGGCTCTCATACTAGTTCATGAACTCCAAGTGGTCTGCTAGTCGAGCAAAATGCATAGTAATCCTCTGACCAGTGTACTTGAAAAATAGCTTTTGGAAAGCTTACTACTTGGGTCTTAAGGCTTTAATTAAATATTAAAGCCATATTTATGGAATTGTTCAATCCTCATTAGCTAACCTCTGAACTTTAAGTGAATTTACAATCTAAATTTTTCTGATTGAATTTCAATTCGGAGAACAATCTTTTTAATGATGAGAGTAAACAAGCAATTTCCATTCACTTAATGTTGAGAAAACTAACTGGGAAAACTGAAAGGTTTTCTATCCATTAGGCTTATGATTGAATAACTAATGTTTTGTAGTTGGAAAACCCTTATAATAAACCCTAGTGTGGTACCTGTCGGTTTCATGCCTTCCGAACAAACCCTTCATCTTCTTCTGCCCCTTCGCCTTTGCGCCTGTTTGATTGTAGCCTTGAATTCTTTCAATCCTTGCCTATATATCTGCAAGGGAAGCTTTTTTGTTGCGCTGGAAAAAAAGAGAGCACTTCATACATGCTGATGCCATTGCAGCAGATTGGGAAGACCACGCTCTTGTTGAGGTTTGTGATAAGGCCCGAAGCACGTGAAAAGATAAGTAACATCTATCTATCATTCAGTAACCTAGTCCAGGGGTCCAAAAATTCAAGCAGTTGTTGTGTAGTGGATATATTTGTATCGATTCTATCCAACTATCATTATTGAGCTCTTTTGCCACTGACTTGTTCTTCCTCTTAACCAATGTGTAGAGGTTTGGCGCTATGTCCTTTGGGCTTTGGCACTTCCCCATTTAGCCAGCGCGAGTGCCAAAAAGTAGCTTTGTTCCCGTCCCCTAGAACAACCATCGTTGATGCCGCGAAGAGTTGCCTATCCGATCCATCGCAAGGCAGTTCAGTGCCTAACCGTGGCTTTTCCAGATTAGCCCACTCATTCTAATTCCATTGAAGCCTAAGAACCCTGCCAAATTTTTGTAAATCATTTAGGCCTAAGCCTCCCAGTCGCTTTTGTCTACATACTACGGACAAGTTTGTTAGGCAATGACCGTCCTTGACCTCCTCTGCTCCTTTCCAAAGAAAGCCTCTCCTGATTTTGTCCATTCTCTTAATGGCCCATTTGATCATATTAAAAACCGATAGATGATAGATGAGCTGCGTTAGACGTCAAGCTCGAGGGAGCAATTTTCCTTGCCAGCATGGAGCATGGGCGCCAGCTTATCGACGAGCGGTTGGTTCTCGATCCGTCGTAAAGACTTAAGAGGCAATCTGAGATATCTGCAAGGGAAGCTTTTTTGTTGCGCTGGAAAAAAGAGAGAGCACTTTATCCATGTTGATGCCATTACAGCAGATTGGGAAGACCTCGCTCTTGTTGAGGTTTGTGACAAGCCCTGAAGAATTGCCAAAAGTATCTAAAATTGTCTTAAGAGCACAAACATCTTGTTAACTTGGGGTGACGAAAATGGCCACATCATCCGCATATAGGGAAATTCTTAGCTTCGCTAACCTGCAATGTAACCATTGTAGTAGGCCTTGGTTGACCGCCTTATGTAGGATCCTTTGCAGAGGATCGATGGCCAAGATGAACAACATGGCGGATAAGGGATCGCCTTGATTTAGGCCTCGGCGATGGAAGATGTTTTTCCCCAGTATTGAATTTAGGAGCATCCTTGAGTTAGAGGAGGCTAAAAGCAAGGATATCCACACTCGCCATTTCGGACCAAAACCGAGGTTCCGCAAAAGCTTAAGAAGAAACTCCCAACTAAATACGAAACACAACAAAACATCCAAGGCTTTTACAATGTTAGTAAAAGCCTTGATCAAACACAACAAAACAAGGAAACTAATTGATGAGGACAAGGAAACTCACTTCGTATTTAGAACTTAAAGGCCATCCTCCCTCCAAGATAAAGTACATTGGAGTACTAGCTATCCTGCAAAATATAAAAATGTCAATATATTAACTCCCTTAAGTCCTCATTGCTTGGTACACTTGGTACAAAAGATGCAAGAAACATTTATGCATCTTACATCTTATGCGAAATAATCACAAAACTTATTCTTAAGAGGTTTTCAGTTAGTCTTAGTTAGTTGAACAAAGAATTTTACAAAGAAGGGAACTGACAATGACATTCTGAACTTAAATCGTGAGTACAGCTCCACAACGACATTCTTTCCGGATAACAATACGAAGTACAAGATTTCAGCATCATGTAAATCTAATGAGCAAGATAGAAACACTAATTCAAACATGAGCATAAATTGCTGGCTAAAGAGAATTACTATACAAACCTGATCAAGAGCAGATGCGAAAACATCTAACACATGACCTTGATTGACCAATTGCTTGGCAAGACCATCATAAAATTTGATAGCTTTCTGGAAGTGAGGAACTGCATCCTTACCAAGATCCTTATGTGGTCAGTGATCTAACTGGCTCTAACAAATCTGTCGACACAATCTGCATTATCCAATGGAAAAACATTTCAAGACAATATGAAGGCTTGCCAGAGCTCTTCTCCGTCGAGTCATGAGTTTGTGTGAGATGCTTTTTGAGCTGGGTTCACGGAGGATGTTTTGGTAGAGGAGGAAGATCGGCGCCGGCGGCAGAGGCCGGGGTGCGGCAGGAGGTGTGGCAGCTAGGATTCATGGCGTGACGTTGCTCGAGCAGGAAGGCGTGGCGCGGCGGTGGGTGACTTAGTGCGCCAACGGCCGTAGCCTTGATCCGTAGCTCTTGTCCCTGGATCAGTTCGATGGTGGTGCTTATGCGTTGAGTAGTGGTTTCTTCAATGGCGGTCATTGCAGGAAGCGGCTCGTCGTGGAGTTCAAGGGTGGCTATGCCATGGCCTTGAGGCGTGCAAGACCCCGGTGTGTTGGTGGCGGTCTTCTTTGTGTGTGGGTAGTGCATGAGTGCGGTGGAGGTGCTGGCGAAAGCCTTGCCGGTGTTCCTACCGGTCTCGACAACTATGACGCCTTTGGGCGCCATTTTCCTTCTTAGAGGGTTGTCATGGCACTCCATAGCCCACTTGTTTTCTGTTCTCCAGGTGAAAGCCTTGTCTCGGTGAGGCGGGCGGCGTCGGCGACCCTCGTCGCCTCTTCGGAGACGTCGCCTCGGAGGTTCATCTTCACGCAAAGTAGACCGAAGTTTGGGTGGCTCAGTTGGAGGAGGTTAGGGGCTTGGTTGAAAGCAAGGGCGGAGAAGAAGTTCTGAAGCTTAGTCTTTCTAGCTTTTTCATAGTCCTTAAGCTCTGTTTCTTACTATTGTGTACTCCTCAGTGTTGAGACTTTGAGCCTAAGAGCTCGTGTAACTTTTGGCTGTATATATCCCAAGTGGACATAGAGGTCGGATTTTATATCCTTTATCTAAAAAAGTATAGAGAAGAAATATAAAATATTTATGTGAACAAATAGCATGATGCAAAGAAGTACTACGAATCTGAAGGACACCATGTATGTCTTATAAGTTTTTCTTCACTTGAAACCTACTTCTAAATAAAAAAAGGAGATAAAAAGAGGTTACGGTTTTCCACTATCTGTTTCTGAGTGATAAACAGTACCAAGACCCAGTACATTCTGGGGGGGTATGTAAGGATTGCTTTAAGTTTCACCTCGAAATTAACCGCTATGCTCCATGCACACAGTCCTACTGTACACATAGTTTTTACTAACTCTTTTTACTCCACAACCTTAGAACATGATTTATCCTGCTGTTGCACAATGGCAAAGTGCATGCCCATAACCTATGTGCTTCAACACCCCGCCCAACCCCGACAGGAAGAAACTCATCCTCCTGTACCAAGATCACACACACTCCATGCCCCCATGAGTATAGTGAAAGATGCATTTTTAGTTTTAATGTACATAGGATTCAGGCTTAGGTGAACTTAGAAGAATTATTGTCATTATTCATGTTACCTTTAATGTAAAGGTAGAAACTTGCCCTAGTGGTCATGTTGACAACAATGACATATACGCATAAACTAAGATACTACTAATTGTTCAAACGGTATCATCTATAGCACGTTCCTGAGATTCACCACGCATCTTCAACACAAGAGGGCAAAATTTTTAACAGAACTTGGCGTCTTAGTCGCCGTCATGAGTGTACTTCAGAACCATGTTTTTGGTACTCGAAAACCTATAGCCCCAACCAATATATTATCATATCACCAACCAGGTAGAAATTTCCTATTTTTAACGGGCCAACATCTAAGTACTTGAAGAATCATCCACAACGATCACCAAATTGTGACACAATAATGTCCAAACGATCACCAAATTGTGACACAATAATGCCCAGTTGCAAAGCGCACAATAAAGCAGGGATCTTTACCATTCTAGGACCCTTGGTACATGGCCCGGCAAGCAGTGCAATAATCTCTCTAATTATTACTTAATATTGACCATTGCGACATCAAACACACATACACATGCAACCATCACCGATGGCTTTTGGAGACACCCGTCATGCTCTCTACGATGGTCCCGAGTCTCGAGCCTATTCCTTATGACTGCATCATCTCTATCCCGAGCTATTTGCTCCTTCACTTCTATATGTCTGTGCCTCTATTTGTATGGATGCATGCATGCCTATATACATGCATGATATTATACATGCTCGATGTCCCCTTCTCTCGCGTCGATCACTTCTCTTCTTTGATGTTAGCCAACTCAACGCTGTGGCTTCCTCACTAACTACGACGACCTCCCATCTTCACTAATACCAGCACGTCTACTTTAGTCATTATCTAACGATACAGAGAACCTTCTTGCCATAGTTGGTAACGTCGTGCCCGTCACCAGCGATGGCATGATCCTAGCTACCCAATGGTCTCATATCGTCTATAGCCAGTCTTCAATGTAAAGCTTCATCTCCTTTCTATGACGGCTTCTCCATCATTAAGCTTCTTTAGCCATTGGCTTCTTCAACAACACTAACACTCACAACTCATTGTCGTGATCCGTAGCTCCTTCAACTTTGGCTTTTCTCTTCAACAGCTCCGGTTAGCAGCATGACATTATCCTTATATCCGCCATTGTCATCTCGGCTCTTCGCTTCCCTGTGGATCAATGTCTTCTTGCAGGACAGATCGATATCATTGCACTCTTTTGTGGTCTCATATGACACCATTCGTGCTATCTCATTATAACTTTTTTATTAACAATTTTAGTTTTTTATTGGAGTTTGTATACAGATTAAATTGCTAATTTAATTTATTTTATTTAGAGATTTTAATTTGGAATCCACATTAAAATAAAATTACAAATTTTCTTTTTTTATTTTGAATTTCAATTAGTTTTTGTTGTAATCGCCAAAAATACAATTGCTAATTTTTTAATTTTATTCCATATTACTGTTATTTAGGGGGTTTTACTTTAGAATTTATTTTATTTTTATTCTAAATTATATTTATTTAATAATTTTACTTAGGAATCCATATAAATATCAAATTGTTGTTATTTAGATATTTTACTTTAGAATTGATATGGAAATCAAATTGCAAATTTTATTTTATTTTTATTCTAAATTTCAATTTTTTTGTTGGAATTAGTATACAAATCCAATTGCTAATGTTTTCTTTAATTTTTATTTCAAATTACAGTTATTTAGGGATTTTCCTTTGCAAGTCATATTGAAATAAAGAATTATATTTATTTAATGATTTTACTTGGGAATTCACATGAAAATCAAATTGCTAATTTTATTTTATTTTTATTCTGAATTTTGATTTGTTTCTGTATTATAATTGACATGGACTCTTGCTTTTAATCTAGACCGTTATAATTTGTACCCACCATGATTAACAGTATAGATCTTTCTCTTTTTTTACCAATTAACGTGGTAGATTATATCCTTTGTGAGTGGACTAGTAGCTTATTTTGCTTCTACTTTAATAGTATAATATATCAATGGCAACTCTTACCAGTTAGTTAAAGTCATTTGGTTCTTCCATTCTACACACAGATTTCGACAGTTTGTGATCCATCCTTGGTCAAATACCTAACGAAAAATTCCTATTTTCCTTTTATTAAAGTACGAGAGCTTCTTATTCCACAAGTACGAAAGCACCTTTTCATTCGATCTACAAGTCCTGTAAATACCATGCAGGCCATGATCACGCAGCTTTCGTACAATAAACGCAGACAAATATAGTTGGAAACCATGTTATTGGACCAATCTTGAGATTGTACAACGGTGTTAAATATTGATGTATCTACTTCTGCCGTTCTGCGTATAGTATACTATTGAAATAGCCATGTTATTCGACCAATCTTGATACTGTACAATGGTGTTAAATCTTGATGTACCTACTGTGCTGTCATCTGTTTCTTTGAATATAAGAAAACAAATGACAGCACAGCAATGCCAAACTAGTCTTAGAAAAAGAGAGGAAAGAATGGCTTAGGCAAATTGTAGTTCTCTGGGAGCACCTGCCTTTGCTCCGGTCGGCCATGTAAGGTGTTGAGAAGTTTAACAGAGCTCGAGAAAATGGACAACTAGTAGCAAGTGTGCCCAAGATTTCACCATCTGCTTCAGGAAACTTCCCTGTAAAAAGTCTCCCTGTGGTTATCATAAGCCTGTCTTCTGAACTGCAGGCAAAATCTCTATTTTTTTTCCTTCACTTCAGTACAGCGATATACTGCCAATACAGAGGGCTCTTTTATGTTATCTAAAATAAATATAAACCATCCATTCTTTTTTATAAGATGGTTATAGTTTAGTTATACTACCATCGGTAATACTAGCAGTAGAATTCAAAGAAGAATAAAATTGTAAAGGGATGCATAGGGTAAGAGTAATTTTTGCAACACGGCACAGGGCATACGAGAGACGGTGGTGACTGCACAGGTTCAGAGGAAAAATCTATAATATTATCATAAAAAATTAGATTTACAAAGAAAAGTCTATTATACATTTATAAATTAATGATCAGATTTAATTTCTACCACTATTTTTTTACTATAGTAAAATGCACTGTAAAAATTCCCAATACAAAATGCAAACAAGAGTCTTTTATATCAAATAACGGCTGTATGGAAAATGATCTGTACTTAAAATAGGAGAATCCTTGCTCGCAGGATCAAACAATTCATCAGTTTCTTCTCCCTTGGGTCAAGAGAATTTTCAGCAATAATTAACAATATCACACATCAGCAATAATTAACAATTTCACTATCAGTCTGCTTCAGGAAACTTCCCTGTTGAAAGTCTCCTGTGGTTATCATAAACTTGCTTTCTGTTCTACCGGCGAAATCTCTTCTCTTCACTTCAGTGCAACCATTTACAGAAGATAAGTGTACCAGATATATAGATACTATGGTAGATCTGTGACCACATAAGATAAGATTGTATCCGCAATGATGATATATGTGATGGAGTGAAGGTAGCACTAATTAAAGAGAAACTTATCTAATATTGCTTGAGATGGTTTGGACACCTCCAATGGAGGCCTCCTGAGGCACCGGTCCGTAGTGGAATTTTAAGACATACTGAAAACGTAAGAAGAGGCAGATATCAACCAAGACTGACATAGGAGAAAGTAGTTAAAAGAAATTTAAAGAATTGAAATGTATCTAAAGATTTGGCTTCAGATAGGAATGTATGAAAGTTAGCGATCCATGTATCGGAACTATAAAAAAGTTTAGGGGTAGTGTTTTGAACTTTCGGCTAAGATAGCAGGATGTACGACTTATGATTTTTGCATTGCAGGTTTTCAAGGTTCTCATTTCTTTGACCTTAAAAAAGTTTCATTTCTACTCTATCTTAACTTAATTGGGAAAAAAACTTTATTGTTGTTATTATTTTTCAGTACAACCATATACTGCCAATACGAAATGCAAGCAATCCTTTTTATATTCAATAACCACCGTGTAAATCAAGGAGCTTACCAGGTAGGATTAGGAAGTACTACCCTTGAAATAGAAGTGTGTGAATACTGCCAGTACAAAATGCAAGCAATCCTTTTTATATTAAATAACCACCGTGTAAATCAAGGAGCTTACCAGGCAGGATTGGGAACTACTACCCTTGAAATAGAAGTGTGTGAACTTATGATCTCGACCGTGCAATTACCGTGAGAATCAATTACAGTCACTGAATCAAAATTTTACAGTCACTGAATCCGTACATTGGGATGCTGGTGATGCTATCTAGCTTCCTGTGACATGGGCAATGTTACCTTCTTACGATGGACCGGATTGCATCAGAGTTTCTGTTCACTTGCTTTAGGACAAGTTGCAACAATCTCACGAATCCTCTGAACACGATTATAACCCGCTTCTTTCTAATTTATAAAAATCGTTTTTCTTCGTTAACTAGTTTTTAAATATAATGTTCTTTTAAAATAATATTAATTGTAGTACACACTACAGCGACTTTCTTTATATAAGCCAAAATAGTAGGTGAATTTCTATCTTTCTATACTCTCTCACATAAATAGACAAAAGACATAAGCTACAGCTAAAAAATATGATCTAAAAGAACAGACCCGTCTGCTTCTGTCCCCATCAGACGTTTTCACCATCATGAAATCAGTTGATTTATGTTACGCATCCAAAAGTAACACTAATAATAATCACGCACATTTGATAGTCAACCCCCCAACCCTCAAAAAAGTCACGACACAACGCAACGCACTACTACACTGCAAATTAAGACACGCCATATATACCAACCAGACATGCAGGCGTACGTACAAAAGGCAGCTGCGCACGCACGCCACGACAGTGACAGCGAGCACGTACGCCGTCGAACACCTTACTGCTCCGGGTCCGATCACTTGCCGCCGGCGCCGGCGCTCTCGGCAACGAACTCGGCGATGCGTATCAAGAGGTCCCGCGCGTCGTCGAACTCGGAGAAGACGTAGAACGCGTGGATGGCGTCCGGGTACTCGAACACCCTCACGTCCTTGCCTTTGCTCTTGAACATCTCGCAGTACCGCTGCTGCCAGTCTTGCAGCGGGTCGTAGCCGCCGATGGCAAGCAGCACGGGCGGGAACGCCGGGGAGTCGACGTCAGCGGCGGCCACCGGTGAGGCGAAGTTCGCGGCCTCGTGGGTCCGGTCGGCGCCCGGCGGGATGAATGCGCGCCACATCCAGTCGTTGCGGGAGATGGACACGATGGGCGTGGCGCCGTCGCGCCGGAGCTCGGATGGCGTCCGCTCCTCGCCGCCGAAGAAGGGCTGGATGGCGATGAGGCCGGCGAGGCGGACGTTCTTGAAGGTGGAGGAGTCCGCAGCGTAGCGGCGGGCGACGTGGTGGACGATGTTGCCCTGGGCGCTGTCCCCGGCGAGGAAGCAGCGGGATGCGTCGAGCGGGACAATGTCGGTGTGGTGGTTCTTGGGGTCGTCGAGGAACCGGTGCTCCGGGGAGGGACGGTAGTTGACGGAGAGAACGGTGTTGAAAGTGAAGCCATCAGCTCCGATAGCTACTCGCCAGAAGAACACGTACACATGCTACTCGCCAGAAGAACACGTACACATACTTTTTTCCTTAGAACGATATATGCACACGAATAGAGAGGACGACGAACAAACACAAGAGAAACATTTTGGTGGCAACACACGCATTTTTTTTCTTCTCTCTGCTATTCACTCCTCACTTTGCTTTACAGATTACATGCTTAAATAAGCCTCACATACACATGGTTATATCACCTGTACACACACCCACTAACTTCACTGGTTAGACTATCTGTGATCTGGTTTTGTTGTCACGATCCCCATGACTCGACACATACTATGCACTGTCCACAAGACTCGGTCCAACTGAGACCAACTCAGATGCTTACGACCGCACACACCCCTAATCAAGTCTACGACCACACACAGACTTGACCAAGTCATCTTCTTACGACTATGAGTCCTTACGACCATGGCTTCTTCGACCACAGCTGCCTTACGACCATACCTTGTCGACCACAGTGCCTCGATCATGCCTCACGACCACGGCTGCTTCGACCGCTTCACTGACTAGGCTTGTTGACAAACATCTCCGGTAGTACCGCTCACACAGATGGTACTACCGATCTTCGAACACGACCGGGATACTATAGCATACAATTACCGACCATCGACCGCAATACAACTCGACTCATGACTGCAACTTCCACGACTACTGTAGCTATGACAACTATAGCTACGACTTACGACTACGCTCACCGTGCAGTTTGACTTTTGTCTATGACCACTGTGCAGTTCGATTTACGACTACGGAGTACTTGAATACACCAAGTACTCAACACGACTACACAGTACTCGAACACATGAGTACTCGTTACGACCATGCAATACTCAACACACGAGTACTCAACTATAACCACGCAGTACTCAACACATGAGTACTCGACTACGACTACAGTACTCGAACATGCAAGTATGACTTACAATAAGATTAGTTCTAACACATGGCCACGGAGGCGTAGCGCGCGATGCGGTGACAGGCCACGTCGTAGGCTAGGGACGCCACGAAGAGGAACGCAAACCCGCCGCCGTGGAAGAAGACTATCACAGGGAGAGGAGCCGCGTCCTTAGCATCGTTAGGGCTCACCGGGTAGAAGAGGTGCGCGTGGAGGTGAAACTGCAGGACGGGGAAGAGATGGCGGGGACACGTGAGTCCAGGAGAGAGAGCATGTGGCGGTTTAGCGTGCCATCGACGCGGTGGGTGGCATCGGTGACGCAGTCCACGGCCTTGAGGAAGAGGTGCGTGGGGCATGACATGGGTAGCTTCGGCTTCTGTCGCGGGGCCAGAGACGTCTCCGCCATGGTCGTCGTGGGCTACCTTAGAATTGGGGTGGTGTATTTATAGTGGATGGGACTTGGGGAGCAGCTGGGAACAATGTGGTGTTTGCTCAGTGAGCTTTGGTTTTTGTACGTTGGATTGCCAGTGTGGGATAATTGGGTGTGGTGTTAAATTTTGTGGTTTTGTTGTACAATAGGCACAAAGGAAACATTTCAGCAATCATTGCATGTTATTAAAAACAATTCAGATTTATGCTCTAGGATTCATGCTCCTGGGGTGTCAGCTTTGCAGTCCTGTTCAAAAGTATCGGGTTTTAGCTTCTGGTTGTGCGTTTTGTTTTTTGATTGATTACGAGAGAGATTAAGGGAGTAAGAGACACTCGTGTTGAAAAGCCACTACATTCAAAGCGACTTCTGCAATAACTCCTATAAACGACTTATAGAAATCATCTTAAGAAATCACTCGTTCAAAAACCAACTTCTGAAAAACAAAAGTCAAAAGCTGTTTGGAACAAAGCCCAAGTGGCTAGGGCAAGGATTCAATGGGATGAGGACACCACAGTGATAGAGATTTAGGTTTTGTGGCATGTGGTGCATCTAGTGGTGGTAGTGTCATCAGAGACTACGAGAGAGGCATAGGGGGGCGTCCGAGGAGGTGGGCTCGCTTGGCGATGGGGGCAACTGGGGCAGCTAAATATGAAAAGTATTGTGATAAATACAACAAAGCTCTTACCGTTGCATGCTTTCTTGATCCAAAATATAAGCAAAAGTTGGTGAAGTTTTTCTTGAAGAAGATTTATGGCAAAAGGTATGTGTGGGAAGTGGAATTTAATGATTTCGTGGATGTTGTTCACATATTATTTCAAGCTTACAAGTCTAGCACATTTGAGGCAAAGGCCACCACTATAGCGCAAAGTGACTCACCTATTTCCAGTATCCCATGAGACTCCTGAACCATGTCACCAACCACAATTAGATAGGTCAATTTTATGAGTCTAAAATATATCAGTCCCAAGTGTGTGTGTGTGTGTGTGTGTGTATATGTATGTATGTATGTATGTATGTATGTATGTATGTATGTATGTATGTATGTATGTATGTATGTATGTATGTATGTATGTATGTATGTATGTATGTATGTATGTATGTATGTATGTATGTATGTATGTATGTATGTATGTATGTATGTATGTATATATGTGTGTGTGAGTCATGCGCTATGATTAAATTATTTACGAGATCAATTCCAATCTGATCATGTGGGTCAACAGCCTGTAGAGCCGATCCTACAAAACAAACCCATATATTCCGCCCTGTGTTGTACTCAGGTTAAACAAATATATGCATATTAAATTTCAGTAGACTCGATCTCAATAAATATGTCTACCATATTCCAGCACAGCCGTTCTCGGCATCTCGAGTATCAATTCCTCGAGTTAAATTCCGCATCAAAATATTCCCTATCACTTGCATCAATAATATGAATAATTCCATATTGAATAAAGTAGACAATAACCACAATAAATGTTGAAAACCACATAAAAATTCCAACATCTCCCACTTGATTGAAACATTTCAATCAATAAACGAAAACCCCATGATTTAATCATGCTTAAAAAATAAGTCTTGACAAACTAGTTTAGTCGGTGGATCTTCCTTCAATGTGTTTATTTTATTTTAAAATAAGCGATAAGTTGTGATGCACGTTCCACGACCTTAAGTGATGCAAGAAATTCCCATAGCCATACATCTTCCTTTGCTACTTCAAATGCAACAATGTATTCTGTTTCATGGAGTAATGAGCAACTATATCCTGTTTTCTGCTGAACTAAGAAATAGCACCTGCTACAAAAGTAAATAGATAATCAGAAGTCATTTACCAATCAGTATTAGTATAACTTTGCAACTGAAGATTATGACCATTAAAACATATCGAATAATCCATAGTTCCTTTGACATAACACGGTATATATTTGATTTGTTTCCAGTACTCTTCTCCAAGATTCTTTTGATATCCACTAAGAATTCCAATGACATGGTTAAGATAATATTGCGTGAATAACATAGCATACAAAAGACATTTCAAAACTGAAGAACAAGCAATTATACTCGTTCTAGCTTTTTCTTCAGGAGTATTTGGATATAATTCCTCACTGAGTATAGTTCCCTTCACAATAGGTGCATTAACAAGTTTGTTGTTTGCCATAGAAAATCATTTAAAAACTATTTATTCCGATCTCTATATAGTTCCACTCCTAAAACAAGGAAAGCTTCTTTCATATTTTTCATATCAAATTTAGATGACAACCAAGCTTTCACTTCCATCAATGTATTTTTGTTATTAGAAGCAATGAGAATATCAACACATAAAGGCAATAAGACAAAACACTTACCTATAACTTTTGTATATATGCAATGATCACCTTCCGTCATTGAAAACCATATGACGTGATAGCATTATTAGATAGAATATACCATTGAAGTGATTACTATTTAAGACCATAAATTGATCTATTCAATTTGTAAATCTGATTTTCATTTCTTTTTCTTTAAAACCTTTTGACTGTTTTTTATATATGTTCTCCTCCAAAAGACCATTAAGAAAAACAGCTTCAACATCCATTTGGTGGAGTTCAAGATCACAATAAGCCTCAAAACACTAATAATACAAATTATGGTAAATTTAGCAATAGGAGAAAAAAGTTTCCACAAAGTCAATACCTTCCCTTTGTGTAAAGTTTTCACAAAGTCAATACCTTCCCTTTGTGTAAGCCTTTAACAACAAGTTTAGCCTTATATTTTTCCACTAAATCTACTGCATTCAATTTCCTTATAAATTTTAATTTACAACCTATGGGTTCACAGTTGTTTGGTAGATAAACAAGTTCCAAAACTTTATTCCTCTTCATCGAGTTTAATTCTTCCCGTGCTGCTTTCACCCATAGTTTTGGTTCTTCCTCTAAATCTAAAATTTTAGAGTGAATTTCCCCAAGAACAAATAATAATTATCTAGGTATTGGAGTGTCCTTAAATTCCTCCTACTTTTCCTAAGCATATTAGTGTTGGGAGTTTAATTTGCATTTCCTTTAGGAGCTAAGCTTCCTTCGGTGTGAGAATTAATATAACATGTATCCATCTGTGTTTCCAGTGAGTTGCCAATAACTCCATCTTTGCCCACTTAACATGGCGAGGTATGTTTTGATCTAAAAATATTACATTCCTGCTTTCCACCAGTTTATCCTTTTTCTGGATCATAAAACATGTACCTTTTAATTCCAAAGAATAACCAATAACAAATTCCTGATACGCTTTTAAGCTATAATTTTTTCAGTCAACAACTCACAAGGAGTGACTGTTACAGCCTTTGATGGCAAATTATTTAATAAATAAACAATAGTATATAAAGCTTCCCCTCAAAAAGACAAAAAAATCTAAATAAACCATCTTAGACCTAACCGTATCCATAAGTATTCTATTCCTCTTTTCAACAACATTATTTTGCTGTGGAGTGTAAGATATGGTGTAGTGACGAATAATTCCATGCTCTTTACAGAAATCATTTAATATTCCTATAGTGTGTTGTCCTCCAAGATCAGTTATCAAAACTTTAATTTTTCTATTTAATTAATTTTCACTTCAGTTTTAAATGCCTTGAACACATTGAAACCTTTCAACTTTTGTTTAAGAAGATATACATATCTAAATCTAGAATAGTCATCCATAAATGTGATAAAATAAATATTTTTACCTTTTAGTAGTAGGCATTTCACCATAAATATCAAAATAAATAATGGCAAGAGACTCATTAGATCTTTCCACCTTTGGAAAAGGGCGCACAGGTCATTTTACCCATTATACATGCCTCACAAATACTAAAATTTTTCCATTTACAGTGCAGAATTCTAGAATTAATAGACCTCTTAATTCTGTTTTTAGATATGTCACTAAGTCGTAAATACCATAAATATGATTTTAAGCATGTATTCCTAGTATTCCTCGCTATAAAATTATTTTCACCAACTAAGCAATCAATATTGTCATCATTTGATAGTTCATCAATAAAATAAATACTATCATGACGAGTTCTAGTATGCATTAATTTTACATTGAACAATATTTTAACTCTTTCTTTTCCAACTAGTATGTTATAACTAATAGATTGTAATTGAGCAATAGAAATTAAATTTCTTCTCATGCTAGGTGAATATAAAGTGTTCTTTAATAATAATTTTTCTCTATTGAAGAGTTTTAAGACATAATTTTTAATTTCAATTACAACAATTTTAGCATTAGTGCCCAAAACATATATCTATTTTTCCCTTAGAATGTTTGCATATAAGTGAAATCTCTATTATCTCTAGTAATATGAGATGTAGCACTAGAATCGACAACCCAACTATTTGGAAAAGTATTAGTAAGTAAAGATTCAGTGCATACAAAAAATAACAGACGTACCGTTGGGCGAAGAATTGCCTTTATACTCAACTGGTTGATTGTTTTGATTCCTTTGCTCATTCTACTTCTTCTTTTTCCTGCAGTCAGCCCTGAAATGTCCATACTGACTATAGTTGTGACACTTGAAATTCTTGTACTTTTCATTCCTCTGAACTGAGTTATAATTTCCACGATTATCCCAATCACGTTTTTTATAATCACCATTAGACTTTCTCTTTTGCCAATTCTTTTTATTATTACCTTTTTCCTCTCTAAGGTGTAACTCAGAATTATAGGTATTTCTTTCCTTTTTTGAGAGAGTTTTCTATCTTCTTCCATAAGCAAATGATGCTTTAGAATGCGCATATTGAGTATCCTTTCACAATGACAAAAAAATATCTTAAATTGTTCTTATGAATTTGGCAATGAGTTTAGAATAACCATGACATGCACTTCTTCAAAAAAAAAAGGATAGCCAACATTTTTTAATTCCTCTGCTAAAATACGGAGTTTATTGATATGCTTATTAATTGAAGTGCTATCAAACTTCTTAGTAGAGAGAAAGCGATTAACAAGATTAAGCACTTTAATAAAAGATACTTCACCAAAAATATGTTCCAGACTATGCATTATTTTTCGCGCATTCTGTCCACCCTCATACTCAGCAGCCAAAGAATCAGTCATTGATCCCAACATAAAAGTCCTAGCTCTTTTATTATCCTTAGTCCAATTCTCATATTTTTGCTACATAATTTTCCTTTTCCTTAATAGTGGCATTTTTTCTGGTTCTTTCGGTTCGTTTTTGTCTATGACATAATCTATGTTTTCAGCAGAAAGTAAAAACATGAATTTTCTTTTTCAAACAGTAAAAATATGATTTTTTTTTCTTTTTAAAACCGTGAAATTTGAGCATCCAATTTGCAAGATCTAAACAGTTTTTTTAAAAAACATCGTTCGTTACCATTGCGAGAACAAATGTTACCAAATTATGCCGATTGATTAGACCCCGCTCATTTCAGCTTCAGCTTCTGGCTTATTTTTCACTATTCATAAATTTCGTCTTTTTCTAAACTTTTGACTTTTTTGAGCTGTTTTGCTAGTTCTTTTTTTCCGTATTCGTTTGCATTATCCATAATGAGCTAGCATATTTTTTCTATTTTTAAATTTTTTAAATTTAATTACGTCAAATAAGCCATCTTTAGTTATAGTAAAATTTCAACCGCTACAGTACACTTTTAGTCATAAGCTATAACTTTTCAGCCTAACCAAGCGGTGCCTAAATGTGTTACTAAATTGTCCCGATTGATTTTACTGGATCGGTTGTGAAGCACCACCCGAGGACGAAGAAGACACCCGAGCGCGTGCTAGCTGAAGGAATTGATGATCGCGGCCGGCCATAGCCCTGATCAACTCGGTTTCGGCTTCTAGCTTCTGGCTTATTTTTCACTATTCATAAGTTTCGTCTTTTTCTGAACTTTTGGCTTTTTGTTGAGCTTTTTTGTCAGTTCTTTTTTTCCCGTATTTGTTTGTATTATACGTAATGGGCTAACATATTTTTTTATTTTTAAATTTTTTTAAATTTAGTTATGCTAAATAAGCCTCTGTCAGCTACAGTGCTTTTTTCAGCCAGCTACAGTGTTTTCAGCCATAAGCTATGAGCTTTTCAGCCGAACCGATCACGAATTTTTTGTACGGATAATCCATTTTTTATTCGAAAATACATAAATATACCCGCGACAAAATTTTTTACAAAAATAGTCTTCAGTCGCCCCCCCATTGGGCGACTTCTTCCTTTCGCCCAACCGGCAAGCGACACAAAAGGAATGTCTGAACCGTTGGGCGATACCTGCAGTCGCCCTACCGTTGAGCGACTGAAATTGCAGTCGCTCAACGGTTGAGCGACTGCAATTGCAGTCGCTCAACGGTAGGGCGACTGCAATGGATATCCAGCGACTGCCGCCCACTACCCCTCATTCTGCCAAACAACCACATTTCCCCCATTCTGCGCAGAGAGCCAGAGAGAAGAAGAAGAGAGGAGGAAGAGGAAGAAAAGAAGAGGAGAAGAGAAGGAGGGGAAGAAAAGGAGGGGAGGGGAGAAGAGAAGGAGGAGGTGAAGGAGGAAGGAGTCCAAGCTATTCCATCGATTTGGATCCAGGTATTTTCGTTAATTAGGTTGTATTTACACTATGATTTAGATGAAATATTAGTGTTAGTACAAATTGTAGATGTAGTATACATTTTGTAGTATGGAATATTTTGTAGTATAGAAATTTTACTACTCTTTTGAGTATAGAAAGTTTAGTTTAGTGTTGAACGATGATATTTGACATGTCGTAAATTTCAATCATACATGTAGGCGTACATCATTAATGGCCAGTACTACATTGAGAGTGTATTATGGTGCTGGAATGATTCGTGAAGGTCCGAATGGTGTGGATTTGAGCGATTTTCCGCAAGTCACTCTCGTACTTCCGGATGACGAGAATGCTCCAATGACAGATGTGCAGCATTGGCTGACCCAGAGTTTTTCATTGGACCCCGAGGTGTGCAGCGTCGTTGTGCAAGGGCTTTGGAGCCGGTCTCCCACTCACATCAGATGGGAGTTGAAGACATTGGTGCGCTCTGCTTCGTGGAAGGGCTTTGTGCAAGGGTGCCGGCGCCGTGGATACGAGTGTGTCCTGCTTGTGCAACCGTGCTCACTACAAGCAGCTGCGCAAGCTCGTGCGTCCGCCTATGCTTCGGGAGGTGCTAGCAGCTCGGGCGGGCAGCACGATGGCGGAGCTGATGAAGTTGCTCATGATGAAGGCAATGCGGTACATAGAGGAGAGTTACAGCCGTCAAGCTATAGAGGGGGAACTGGGCAAGCCGATGCGGTATATGGAGGAGAGTTACAGCCGTCAAGCTCCAGAGAGGGAACTGGGCAAGCTGATGAAGGAGAGTATAATGAGTATATCGTGCAGCAGATGGAATCTGATGACCAGAGGGCATGGGATGAAGAGCAAGCTGTAGAGGACGAGGAGGAGGACAGTTCCGATGATGAAGAAGTTCCTATCCCCCAGGAATGGAACCGGTTTAATGCGGAGGGTGTTTCCACACATGATGAGCATGAATCACCATGGGAGTATCATGAGACAGAGGTTCGGGTGCATGCTGTGTTTGCTGACAAGGAAGCGCTGCAGGATGCCATCAAGCTTTGGGCCCTTTCAATGCAACGGACATTTCGCGTCGTCAAATCAAGCCAGGAGCAGTACACTGTGAAGTGCGAGCAGGCTGGTTGTCCTTGGAGGGTGCACGCCCGTAGACCCAAGTATGACACTCACTGGATTGTGTCCAAGGTGGAGCCGCACTCCTGCATTCTGAACACTGTCTTGACGAGGCATCGAAACCTGACGTCCGGATTTATAGCCAATTTGATGTACGGGGAGATAGTGGAGAAAAAAGATGTTGCGGCAACACATATTGTGCTAGCTATTGAGAATAAATTCAAGTATAAGATTAGCTACGCGAAGGCGTGGCGTGCCAAGCAAAAGGCGTTGGAAAAACGTTTTGGCACTTTCGAGGCGGCGTACGACAACCTTCCTCGTATGCTTAAGGTGTTGCAACAAAGGAACCCGGGCACGTACATCGCCGTGCACGAGAAGCCGTCCGTAAGTCCACCAGGATTTGCAGTGTTGCAGAGAGCATTGTTTGCATTTGGTGCTAGCATTGAAGCATTCAAGCACATGCTGCCAGTGATCTCAGTAGATGGGACCTTCTTGACAGGCAAATACAAAGGGCAGCTCCTGACGGCCATAGGCGTTGACGGTAACAATCAAATATTGCCGCTGGCTATTGCATTTGTGGAGAGTGAGAATTATGAGAGCTGGCTGTGGTTTCTAAGACATGTGAAGACTGGAGTTGTAGGCACCCGGCCTGGTGTGTGCGTAATCCATGATCGCCACGCCGGTATTATAAAGGCGATACGAAAACTTCAAGAAGACCCTGAGGAGAGCGTTCCTTGGCCGGACATGAGGAACCGGTGGTGCAGTCGTCACTTAGGGGCAAACTTTTTCAAGCAATTCCCGAAACAATCTTTGATGAAGCTATTCAAGAGGCTTGCTAGGCAGAACCAGCAGAGAAAATTTGATGCTTTATGGGGGTTGCTGGATGAGCACACTAGGAAGAACGTCGACGAGAGGAGCAAGGGGCCGGTCACTCCTGGGGCGGCACAACCGCAATGCTTGCCAGCAATCGATGAGTCTAACCCAAGTGGTCCAAGAAGGAGGAGCGCGCGAAACATCAAGTGCTTCTCGCAGTGGATCGAGGGGGAACCATTGGAGAAGTGGTCGCTGTTGCACGACACGGATGGCGCAAGGTACGGAATAATGACAAGTAACCTTGCCGAGGTGTACAATTGTGTTCTCAGGGGTCTCCGTTCTCAGCCCCTTGTCGCCATCGTGGAAGGTGTTCTTCACAGCACAATCCGCTACTTCAGGGACAGGCACGCGAGTGCCGCACTTCATGCGGCCAATCCCGGAGCCCTGTATTCGTCAAAAATTACTGCGTACATGGAGACGAAGGCACAGAAGGCTCAATTGCACACAGTGCATTGCATGGGCAACAGGGAGCATCGTTTCGAGGTGATACTCCGTGACAGAGCCGGATTTGGGACATCTCGTTCACTTATTACTCACGAGGTATGCCTTGGAGATCATGCAAACAGACCTAGCTGCACATGCAACAAGCTTAAGTTGTTACACAGTCCATGCTCTCATGTCCTCGCTGCATGCGGAACCGTGGGCATTGATCCTTCCAACTTCATGTCCGAGTAATTTTTCAAGGAGAGAATACTGCAAGCTTGGTGTGGGGAGCTCCGGGGGTTCAGGGCGGTGGGAAACTTCACCACTTTGGACATTTCAGCGAGGACCTGGGTTCCGGATATTAACATGCTGAAGGGTGGGAAGGGTCGGCGACAGAGCCGACGTATTAGAAATGACATGGACGAATCACAAGCTGGAACATCTGGTGCACGTTGTGGGCGATGCGGTCAGGAGGGGCACACAGCTAGACGATGCAATGCATGACCTGATCAGTAGTTGGTGTTGTAATGCATGCTAAATTTCATGTACCATTTGTTAACCTTGTATGTTACATCCTTGTATGTTGTAATGGACTTATTCCGTGGACATCTGTGAAGTGCGAGCAGGCTGGTATTTCATCCTTGTATGTTGTAATGGACATCCTTGTATGTTGTAATGGACTTATTCCTTGTATGTATGTTGTAACCTTGTATTTCATGCTCAGTATTGCTTGTGATAACAACTCCACGAAGATAACAACTAATCCATCACATGCTTAACACCAGAAGTTTCAACGAAGGTCACAGAAAATGAAGGCATCACGCACTTATAACACGAAACAACACATACATTACACATACGGAATTTATGAAAAGTAGTACACCCAACATTTTAATTCAACACAACAGTCCTACCGCCACAGCATCAACACATGAACAAATACATGAACTAAAATACGACACAAGCATAACCCTCGTTACCTACATACCAAACGAGCCTCGTGGCACCCACATGGAGAATTGCTGAGGGGGCCGCCTCGGACGTGGCTGGCTGTCATGGTAGTGGCATGCACATATGCAGCTCGGGTTCGCGCAGCAACATGTGGGATCATAAGAGCTTCCTATATTCACGACCTCCTCGTTGCCCCTCTCGCGTTGCATCTGTTCGCGGAGGTCGTTGTTCTCCTCAGTGAGACTCTCCATTCGGTACTCCAAGTCCCATATTCGAGCCCATAATGTATCCACATAACGATCAACATACCGTTCGTGAGGAGGGTCGATCCAGTGGGAGAAGTCGCATTTGGCCATCTGCACAAAAAATGACGGTAAACTTCGAGGGTTCATAAGCAATACAAAATGTAACATTACTAATTTGTACCTCGGAGCGTGAGCATCGGAAGAAACGTCGCCCGCCATCGTTCGGGGAATCCAAGATCTGGACGACCGCGTACTCATTGTGTCTGCATTTCGGCCACGGTGGTTGAGCACGCCGGCTTGGTATCAATCGGTACTGCGGACCGAACATATCCCTCGTTTCTAAGGGAATGTCGTCCTTCGGTGACCCAAATCCCACTGGCCCCTCGACTTCAGACATGGTATGTTTCACCACGAAAGAGAGGGTATACTTTGTTTGATTCACAATGTCATGTGACCCCAACCCTGCTACTTATAGCAAAACAGGGCAGCTTAATGCAGTGACCACCAAAAAAAGAGGCTTTTGCTCAGGGACATGACAACACGCCCCAGCTTTGCTCAGTGAGATGACACAAGAGGTCAGCTTTTGCTCAGTGAGATGACAAAAGAGGGCAGCTTTGCTCAGTGACATGAGAAAACGGGGCAGCATATGCCAGCTTTTCGCAGTGACGGAGTAGGCCTTTAGCCTGTACACATATAGGGCGTAGGTCTTTAGCCTTTACAGGAGTAGGCCTGTAGGCCTGTACACATATAGGGGCGTAGGTCTTTAGCCTTCTAGGCTTTGAATGGTCCAATCTCTGAAAAGGCTACAAACTATGAATTTATTACGAGATTATAGTCTCTGAAAAGCCTATATAGGGCCATTTATTGCTACACTGGAATCCAGGAAAAGCGAAAAGATCCTCTCCATGGACTATGCCCACTGCACCAGATAACCTGCCTACATAAAGGCATCCCTCCTATGTCTTCCATACCACATCTCCTCCTCAAGGTATTACAATACTACTACACAACAATGTCTTCCTGGAGGTCCGACCCATTTGGAGTGCCGGAGTGGCATGAGCGCCCGAAGTGCCATTGCGGCTTTAGGACGATGTTGGGAGTCTGGACTGATCGAGTACAACGAGCCAAATACGGTCGTAGGTTCTTCAAGTGTCCTGACCTGGATGACGACTTCGTGGTAACGACCATAACTAAATCATTTCTTTTCCGTTATCGTTTTTCAACTTGATCCATGACATCTACCACGCCACACATAGGCTTGCGGGTTCATGGAATGGGTGGATCGGGTGCCGCCGGCATGGCCAAATAACCGGGCAGTGGAGGTGGAAAACAAAGGACAATACCTTGTCAAGATGACTCAGGCTCGCGAGGTGGAACGCCAGACCCGGCTTGAGCAAGAGCGCCGCGTGAGGGTGGACCAAATCCGTCTGAAGGGCAAGGAGGATGAGCTGCAAAGGAGGCGGGAGCAGCTAAGTCTGCGTGAAGCAGCCATCAAGCGTCAGGAGGAAGAGCTTCAAGCTCGTGAGGCAGCCCTCAAGTCCAAGAGTGACAGGAAGAAGGATGCAGCGGAGCCATCTTCAAGGCGCGACAAAAAGGGGAAACAACCACGCTACACCCAGTAGACAAAATGTGGTGAGGAAAGTGGCCCCGGTCCACACAGTAGGTGGTACGAGCAGTTGGGTGGGTTAGTCGCATATCATGCTATATGTTATGCATGTAATAAAACTGTAAGCGGCATGTTACTCCCAACTGTATTATGAAGTTTATTTCAATTCACATAAGGTTATTATCTCGTGTGTTCGCATTGAATGATTCAGATAGCAAATCATGTAACAATAATTAACATACCAGTTTTCTTCGTACACTAATTCTTAGTAACATAAAAATATCACTTAGCAATGTATATATCAAACGTTCTACAGTCAATTGTTCTTAAAAAAAATTTCTCACAATTTTTAATGCACATACAACATACAATAAACATAACATTTTATTACAACTACACCATATTTTTTTCCAGTTTAAAACTACAAAATTGACAAAACTCTACAAAATCACGGGGAGTAAGTAAAGTCGCCCTTCCATTGGGCGACTGCGTTATAAGTCGCCCATCCATTGGGCGACTGCATGGCAGTCGCCCAATGGTAAAGCGACTACTTGCAGTCGCTCCAAGAACCAGCGACAGATATTGTGTCGCTTTCCGGTTGGGCGAAAGGAAGAAGTCGCCCAATGGGGGGGCGACTGGAGACTATTTTTGTAAAAAATTTTGTCGCGGGTATATTTATGTATTTTCGAATAAAAAATGGATTATCCGTACAAAAAATTCAACCGATCACCACCTCAAAATTGATGTGATCTGTTGAGTGAAGTGTTGACTAATAGATGTGAGAGTTGGAGATACCACCACGTGATGGCACTTCTTGATGGAGTTGGGAGATAGCACCACGTGATGATCTGTGCGATGGTTGATGACATTGGCTTGAATTAAATATTGATTGCACTTCTTCCGCGCCTGGTCTTCGTGGCTTTCTTCCGCGCGCAGACAACACCAGGACCGAGGCGAGGAAATAGATGGCCCGTGATGTCGGCTGTAATGTAGAAGATGAAGATATCCCGTGTGCGGTGTGCGCGTCTGCGCGTGGTGGCCGAGTGCTTGCTCTTGATCTTTGCGCTAGAAATCTCGACGCCCTTCCGCCAAAGCCTGGTTCTGATGTTAATACTGAAATTTTTTTAAACTTTAGATTAATTTTATAGAGACTTTTGATCTATCCTTTATTTCTATCTTATCCGTGATGCCGTTTATAATATATAACTAGGTAGAGACCCGTGCGTTGCAACAGAGTAATAAAAATGATGAAATTGAACTTACTGCCTGGCCAGCTTTACACATCAAACATTGGAAAGCAAGCGACATGGAGAGAAGGGTGGTCAGAATGCGCGAGAAGATGAGGAAAGTAAAGGGGTGGGCGGTTGTATCCTAAAAGAGAGACAGAGAAGGAGGAGAGAGAAATAAATGGTCCAGATCAAATCGGATGGCTAAGAAGAGAGGAGGGAGAACGGACCAACCACCAACTCACACTTTTATAATAGTAAAGATGAAGCTAGAGGATACAGACCCCTTTATAGATTTCATTTCCAGGTGTTACAATGTGACCAACCTATTTCTGGTATCCCGTGAGACTCCTAAACCATGTTACCAACCACGATCAGACAGACCAGTTTTATGAGTCTAAAATATATCATCCCAAGCACACATGTGTGAGTCATAAGTCATAATCAGATTGTTTACAAGATCAATTCCAATCTGATCATATGGGTCAACAGCTTGCAGAGCCGATCCTGTAAAACAAACCCAGCTATTCTGCTTTGTGTTGTACTCAGGTTAAACAAATGCATACATATTAAATTCCAGTAAACTCAATCTCAATAAATATGTCTACCATATTCTAGCACAGCCGTCCTCTACACCTCGAGTATTAATTCATCGAGTTAAATCCTGCATCAAAATATTTCCTAACACTTGCATAAATAATATTAATAATTCCACGTTGAGTAAAGTAAAGAATAACCACAATAAATATTGAAAGCCACATAAAAATCCCAACAGTAAGAGAGCCACTCCATTCAAAGTGGCTCCTACAGTAACTCCTACAAACGACTTATAGAAATCATCTTGAAAAATCACTCCATTCAAAAACCGAGTTCTAAAAAATAAGAGTTATGAGTATTTCTTTCCTTTTCTGAGAGAGTTTTCTATCTTCTTCCATAAGCAAATGATGCTTTAGAGTGCGCATATTGAGTATCCTTTCACAACGATAAAAAAAATATCTTAAATTGTTCTCATGAATTTGGCAAAGAGTTTAGAACAACCATGATATACACTTCTTCAAAAAAAGGATAGCCAACATTTTTTAATTCATCTGCTAAAACACAGAGTTTATTGAGATGCTCATTAATTGAAGTGCTATCATATATCTTAGTAGAGAGAAAGCGATTAACAAGATTAAGCACTTTAATAAAAGATACTTCACCAAAAATATGTTCCAGACTACGCATTATTTTCCGCGCATTCTGTCCACCCTCATACTCAGCAGCCAAAGAATTAGTCATTGATCCCAACATAAAAGTTCTAGCTCTTTTATTATCTTTAGTCCAATTCTCATATTCTTCTGCATAATTTTCCTTTTCCTCAATAGTGGCATTTTTTTGTTCTTCCGATTCGTTTTTGTCTATGACAAAATCTATGTTTTTAGCAGAATGTAAAAAACATGAATTTTCTTTTTTAAACAGTAAAAATATGATTATTCTTTTTTAAACCGTGAAATTTGAGCATCCAATTTGCAAGATCTAAACAATTTCAAAAAATACATCGTTGGTCACCATTGTGAGAAAAAATGTTACCAAATTATGCTGATTGATTAAAAGTGTTACTAAATTGTGCCGATTGATTTTACTGGATCCGTTGTGAAGCACCACCCGAGGACGAAGAAGACACCCGAGCGTGCGCTAGCTGAAGGAATTGATGGTCGCGGCCGGCCGTGACTTGAAATAATTGGCCGTGACTCAAAATTGATGTGATCTGTTATTGAAGTGTTGACTAAGAGCAAGGCTAATAACATAGCCTTCAGCTGGCTGTATGAACACTTACAGCCCACTTATCAGCTCATTTATATAGTAGTTTACAGCCAGCTGAAGGCTGTATGACTCACCCCTTTCTCTCATAAAGTTTCTTGGTTCTTGTGCTTCAGCTGGCTGTAAACTTACAGCCCACCTCTCTTCTCTCTCCTCCTCTCTTTCCTCCACCTCAGCATATAGCTTACTAACAGTCTCTTAGAGCAACTCCAGCAGGGCCCCTACTTGAGCCCTCAAACCTCATATTTGAGGGCTTGAGGCAAAAATAGAGGTCCAGCAGGGCCCCTACTAGAGCCCTCAAATTTGAGGAGCCCCTCAAATCCCCCCTCCAGCCCTCATTCCTAGGGGCCCCCTACTCCGGCTCTCATTTTTCAACTTTTCTCGTTTTTTGTGGAACATTTGTGCTTTCAATTTAAATTCGGAACAAATTTGAATTTAAATTTGAATATTCGTATTTGAATTCATATTTGAATATTCGTATTTGAATTCATATTTGAATTCGGAACAAATTTGAATTTAAATTTGAATGTTATGTGATGAACTTTGTGCTTTCAATTTAAATTCGGAACAAATTTGAATTTAAATTTGAATATTCGTATTTGAATTCGTATTTGAATATTCATATTTGAATTCATATTTGAATTCGGAACAAATTTGAATTTAAATTTGAATGTTATGCGATGAACTTTGTGCTTTCAATTTAAATTCGGAACAAATTTGAATTTAAATTTGAATATTCGTATTTGAATATTCATATTTGAATTCGAAACAAATTTGAATTTAAATTTGAATGTTATGTGATGAACTTTGTGCTTTCAATTTAAATTCGGAACAAATTTGAATTTAAATTTGAATATTCGTATTTGAATTCGTATTTGAATATTCGTATTTGAATTCAGAACAAATTTGAATTTAAATTTGAATGTTATGTGATGAACTTTGTGCTTTCAATTTAAATTCGGAACAAATTTGAATTTAAATTTGAATATTCATATTTGAATTCATATTTATGCTTTCAATTTAAATTTAGAATAAATTTGAATTTAAATTTGAATATTCGTATTTGAATTCGTATTTGAATATTCGTATTTGAATTCATATTTGAATTCGGAACAAATTTGAATGTTATGTGATGAACTTTGTGCTTTCAATTTAAATTCGGAATAAATTTGAATTTAAATTTGAATATTCGTATTTGAATTCATATATTTAAATATTGTCCCTCATTGTGAAATCATAAATATTTTATTGTGTATTGTGCTTTTGTCCCATACATATGCATATATGCATATAGTGTGTGAGGAAATAGAGGGAATTGAGAAGTAGGGCCCTGTTTTAAGGGCTCCTGCTGGAGTGCAGTCCAGAAAACAGGGCCCTCAAAAGTAGGGGGAGCCCTCAAATGAAAAGTAGGGGCCCTGTTTTGAGGGCTACTGTTGGAGTTGCTCTTATTATACTTGCTCTAATAGATGTGAGAGTTGGAGATACCACCACGTGATGGCACTTCTTGATGGAGTTGGAGATAGCACCACGTGATGATCTGTGCGATGGTTGATGACATTGGCTTGAATTAAATATTGATTGCACTTCTGATACCACGCATGGTAGATGGCGCCTGGTCTTCGTAGCTTTCTCCCGCGCGCAGACATCACCAGGACCGAGGCGAGGAAATAGATGACCCTTGATGGTGGCTGTGCTGGACGTGCGCGTGGTGGCCGAGTGCTTGCTCTTGATCTTTGCGCTAGAAATCTCGACGCCCTTCCGCCGGACCGTGACGGACACGAAGACCGAGGACGAAGCGCCTGGTTCTGATGTTAATACTGAATTTTTCTTTCAAACTTTAGATTAGTTTATAGAGACTTTTGATCTATCATTTATTTTTGTATTATCCGTCATGCCGCTTATAATATATAATGAAGCTTGAGGATACATACTTTTTTTTTTGTAGATTTCACTTCTAGGTTTACAAAGTGACCAACCTATTTCCGGTATCCTGTGAGACTCATGAACCATATTACCAACCACGATTAGATAGACCAGTTTTATGAGTCTAAAATATATCATCCCAAGCACACATGTGTGAGTCATAAGCTATGATCAGATTGTTTACAAGATCAATTCCAATCTGATCAAGTGGGTCAACAGCCTGCAAAGCTGATCCTGCAAAACAAACCTAGCTATTCCGCTTTATGTTGTACCCAGGTTAAACAAATGTATGTATATTAAATTCCAGTAAACTCAATCTCAATAAATATGTCTACCATATTCTAGCACAGCCGTCATCGGCACCTCAAGTATTAATTCCTCGAGTTAAATTCTACATCAAAATATTTCCTATCACTTGCATAAATAATATGAATACACATTGAGTAAAGTAAAGAATAACCATAATAAATATTGAAAGCCACATAAACATCCCAACAGTAAGAGAGCCACTCCATTCAAAGTGGCTCCTACAGTAACTCCTACAAACGACTTATAGAAATCATCTTGAAAAATCACTTCGTTCAAAAACCGACTTCTAAAAAAATAAAAGTCAAAAGTTGTTTGGAACATAGCCCAAGCAGCTAGGGCAAGGGTTCTAGTGATGGAGAATTAGATTTTCTGTGGTGCCTCTGGTAGTGGTAGTGTCGTCGGAGACTACGAGGAAGGCACACAGGGGTGTCTGAGAAGGTGGGCTCGCTTTGATGATGCGGGCACTGCTACAGACAGCCCTATCACAGACGGTTCGGAACCGTCATCACAGACGGTTCCTGAACCGTCAGTGTCTAGGTGTCAGTGATAGTTGTGGTTATCACAGACGGTTCCCAAGCCGTCTGTGATAACTCACATTACAGACGGTCTTTATTACTAACCGTCTGTGATAGGCGAGTATCACAGACGGTTTTTTATAAAAAAACCGTCGGTGATAGTCTGGTATCACAGACGGTTTTAAAAAATCGTCTGTGATACGAGACTATCACAGACGGTTTTTTATAAAAAACCATCTGTGATACTTGAATATCACAGACGGTTAGTAATAAAGACCGTCTGTGATATATACAATATGACAGACGGTTTTTAATACTAACCGTTTGTGATATTGTGTATATCACAGACGGTTTTCATTACTAACCGTCTGTGATATTGTGTGTATCACAGACGGTCAGTAGTAAAGGCCGTCTGTGATATCATTCACACCACAGACGGCACTCTTTGACACCGTCTGTGATATTGTATCACAGACGGATTTTAACAACGAACCGTCTGTGATACCAAGTGCATCATCCATTTTATTTGATATTTTTTGGCTAGCCTCAGGATATGCTAGCCATGCCCTCTGAACACAAGCAAGCAAGCAGATTACAGATAAATGACAGATATAAGTTAATTGCAACTCATAGTAAATTACAACAAAATTCGTACACAGCAGATCACATACATATATATATAGAATGAAAATCGTTACACAAAATCTGACAAATGAATTCAATTGAAGGAATTGTTTGATTTGTACAGTTGAATCCAATGTTTCAACATCTAATTATCACCATTGCCGGCGTAGAACTCTCCCGTCCTACTTATGACCTCTCCTAGCAAGAATTCGGAGATGATTGCACGAATCTCGACGAGATTGTCAAGATCATATGCACTTTCGTCGAAGTGCACCCGCTGTCGCTAGGAGCAATGTTAAGTCATTAATTAGCATGTGTGTGTAATATAAATACATATATATAATCAGAAAGTAATAATTATTGGAAGGACCTGACAAACCTCTGGATCATTGATCTTAGTAGCAATGATTTCCTTCATATGGCGGCAAACGTAGAATCCACATACGTTGCCCTGTAGCTGCTGGTGGCACTGCAAAAATAGAATTACATACATCGGTATTGTCAATTCTAGAGGCATTATAACAAAGTATGATATAGGATTGTTGTGTTGTAGCGGGTACCGGAAATCGCGTGTAGTGTCGTAGCGTGTCACTGGATTTTTTGTCGTGTGTTCCTCCTTGAGCAACATAATCGGCAAACGCCCTACGTGATTCAAAAAACTTATCCTCGGCCGTGGCAAACAAAAGAAATATTACAATAGAGTTATGTATGGAGGAAATGAGTTTACCTGTTAAGTACTTCTTGCACACGACTGAAGTCGTGGTTGCTCCTAAGGAGGGAATCAAGGTATATTACCTTGCTCCACTTTGGTACAATCACAAGCAAAATCCAGTGATGCCTAGTCATGTGTGTCGCCATAGTGATTAATCCTAAGTTCATGCTGCATGTAAAGTACAAATGAAACATATGTGTGGCAACTAGTGAAGCACTTACCCTTGGTTGAAGGGTACCATGCATGATGTATTCCTTGTCGGTGTGAGCAATCAATCCCCTCGTTATGTAACCTTGCACGAAGGATGCATCTTCATTGATAGATTGCTCGGAGACCAAGTGAGGGTCGAGGAAACCCACTGGTCGTCGCAATCGCTGGACTTCTTGGATCATGTATCTATACATAAAGAAAGAGTAATGACATTTATCTGTATAACATGAATGTAGAACTTCATTGTGCAGTACACTTACAGTGTCCAGCATCGTAGAAGTGAGGCGTTGAGTTCGTCGAGATTGAATAGTAAGAATAAATCTTCGAATGTCACGACGATGTAGCCCAAGTCGTTGAGGAAATGCGTGTCGTTATATTTCAGAGTCAATGCACTCTGCCGGTTTGGCTTCATGTTGGACTTCTCCATGTACCAGGCATGCAATCTATTGCAAATCATACCAACCTGGCGTAATTGTGAATCGGGCAATAACGACACTCCTAGAACAAACTTCCATGGCACGGGACGCGGCTTAATTTTCATCGCATGAGCCTTGGAGGCCTTGGAGCCTCGCTTACGATATGTTCTCGGTGGCGTCTCGGCGGGAGCCGATGCAACAGACTTTACTGGATTTGGAGGTGAAGGTGAAGCCACCGGAGCCGATGTGCCAGGTCCAGGGCGACGTCCCTCTTGGGCCACTGGATGTGAAGATTGTGGCACAGACATGTCGAGGACGATGTCCCTCTTGGGCCACTGAATGAATGTGTGGACGGCATCCCCGTATGTCTTAATCTCTTCGTTTGGGGGCTTCTCAAGAGGGATGGGCTTAAAAATATCATTAATCATGTCCACCTGGACCTTCATGAAACCGGTGTCTACTTGTACACCGTGCACGAGCGTCCCTGGCAGCAATGGATACACCATGCCGCGCCCAGCATCAATGGGAATAGAGCCAACAAGCCTGACTTTGAGGCTGCAAGGCATGGGCTCCTACATAACGATACAAGATGAGTTAAGGCGTCCACCAGAGATATTTATGTACCATTCTAAAGAGGTACATTACCTGAATGTCATCAATAGGTAAGTGGGCGTCGCTATGTTCAGAAATTGGTGTGGATGCGCAGCTACTGCGACGTTGAGGGGGACTGGGTACCGCAGTAGTAGGAGTGGGTTGCGATTGGTAGCGAACTTGTCTCAGTTCTTCCCGCAACGAATCTATCTCTCCTCGAAGTGAGGCAGTCTGCTCTTGAAGTGAGGCAGATAGTTGTTCCTCAAGTTGAGCATGAAGCTCCTGTTTTATTTGTTCGCTGCGGTACGCCTTGGATCTCTTCCTACTCCTATATGTGTCGGAGTAATCTGGAAATCCGTGCCTCCAAGGTACATAAACCCCCATGCCTCGTGTGCGACCTGGGTGCTCCTTGTTTCCCAAGGCCTGTGATAGTAAATCTATCTCCCTATATTCTTCAAAGGAGCCACAAGAAGATTCGGTAGTCAATGATTGCTGCAAGAGGCAATTAATCATGTTATTTTTGAACCCATAAAGTTCAAGAGGTGTTAACAACTATGTTGTTTATAACATATTTTACCAGGCGTTGGGACACTTCCTCATCTGCGGGGTTTTTGAAAGAGACACCCGAAGATGTGGTTGATGACCTCGCTCTTAACCAGTTTCGAGCGCGCTCGTTTGCGATCCCGGCAAATGGCGGAGAGGCCTCCGATCGGATTGCGATCTCATCCTCCATCCTCCATTGCGGGATTTTACCCGCGTACCCAGCAGTGCTAAGTCTGTGAGGATGCGTGTTTTGTGATTGGAGAGCCTTGTGCGTCGCACTTTGTTGTTCAAATTCGGTCGTCGTCTTCATCTGCACAAAGGCCTCCCATGTTTCCGGCGACACGAAAGGATACTTCGTGAAGGGCGTGACATCCTCGGACACGTACTTCGTCACAAGAGTGCTCTTAAAATTCTTCCATTCTTTTCCCATCGCGAGGAGCGCCTACCGTTGCACGAGTCCCTGTACTTCTGCTGGGAACTCGAACGAATTTGTAAGTTCCTCCCATAGCTGATTTTTGTGATCCTTTGTCAAATCTTTCCAGCTTGCTATGGTGATGGGGACCCGTTGCCTTCCAATTATCCCGCAGGTAGTCCGAAATGATGACGCTGCATTCTTCGGTTCCAGAGGGATCCCATCCGGAGAGACCATCGTGATGATCATTCGGCCCTCTGGTCTTTTCGATACTCCTCGGCCACGTTTAGTTTTCGCAATCTTGGGAGCGTGAGACCCAGATGACGACGACGAAGACTGTGTGGACGCCATCTCTCTTATAAGAAAAAACTAACTGCAGTGAGCTATGGTCCCAGCTTGTCAAAGTTCTATGAATCACGTGACACAAACCAGTGCATCAAGTTCATTGAACAAGATACACTGGAGTGTGTCACTTGCTTTATGCCCTTTGCCAAAGTTCTAACGATTAACTAACTGCAGGGAGCTATGGGCCTTCCAACATGTGAAGCATATAAAATGTGAAGCATATAACATGTGAAGCATATAACATGAGCATATAACATGTGAAGCATATAACATGAGCATATAACATGTGAAGCATACAACATGAGCATATAACATGTGAAGCATATAACATGTGAAGCATATAACATAAAATACATGTGAAGCTCGGAGGGAGCGGCGTCGAAGGGAGTGGCGTCGGGATGGAGCGGCGTCGGAGGGAGCGGCTTCGGGAGGGAGCGGCGTCGGAGGGAGCGGCGTCGGGATGGAGCGGCATCGGAGGGAGCGGCGTCGGGAGGGAGCGGCGTCGGAGGGAGCGGCGTCGGGATGGAGCGGCGTCGGAGGGAGCAGCGTCGGGAGGGAGCGGCGTCGGAGGGAGCGGCGTCGGGATGGAGCGGCGTCGGAGGGAGCGGCGTCGGGAGGGAGCGGCGTCGGAGGGAGCGGCGTCGGGAGGGACCGGCGTCAGAGGGACCGGCGTCGGGATGGAGCGGCGTCGGAGGGAGCGGCGTCGGGAGGGAGCGGCGTCGGAGGGAGCGGCGGTGGGAGGGACCAAAACCTAGCTAGCAGGGGCGCTGAAGAGTGGAGACAACAGAGTGCGCGAATGAGGACTCCGCAGACCTAGCTGTGGGTATGTGTAGGGAAGCTATCACAGACGGTTCTATAGATAGAACCGTCTGTGATAATGGACTATCACAGACGGTTCTATCTATGGAACGGTCTGTGATAGTATAATTATCACAGACGGTTATATATGGAACCGTCTGTGATATTCCAATTATCACAAACGGTTCTATAAATGGAACCGTCTGTGATGTGTTATCACAGACGGTTTTTTTGATAAACCGCCTGTGTAGTTCACTATAGAAACCAGCAGCTATCTAGGTTCCTATGTCATTTTACAATTACAATGGAACATACATACATTTATGAAAAACGCAAGCATAACCATAAATATAACTGTTTCTTAGTTCCTGAGTCATTTTACAATTACAATGGAACATAGATACATTTATGAAAAACACAATTGCATAACCAATATAACTATTTCATAGTTACATAATTGATTACACTTGGCTATATCATTTAAAATAAAGCTCTTCACGATGATCGACACGCATATAGCTTGCTTCATCGCCTTGTTCTTCCTCGAGCCTGATGCCATCTCCAAATGGAGGCAAATCATCAAATTGATTGTACTCTTCCTCATCCACAACATTCTCAACCCCGACAATCCTTCTTTTTCCCTGAAGAACTACATGGCGCTTCTTATTTGTCGGGTCGGTTACATAAAATACTTGAACAACTTGCCTTGCGAGTACGAATGGTTCGTCTTTGTATCCTACACATTCGAGGTCCACGGTAGTGACACCGTACTTGTCAACCTTTACACCCCGTGGGAGTTGGACCCAACGGCACCGAAATAGAGGAATTTTGAACATTACGTAGTCAAGCTCCCAAATCTCCTCTACAAGCCCGTAGTACGAGCTTGGGTCAGCGTACACCTGAGTTCTGCACTGTGCTCTTTCTATCTTGATCTGTTGTATAAAATGTGTAGCCATTAATGTCGTATCCTTGCCATGTCACAATTGTAAATTTTGGCCCTTTTGCCAACCATTGTAGTGTTTCACTTGACGACCTCCTAGTCAATTGCACCTTGAACCATTCGTTGAACTGACGGTTGTGTTGTCTCGTGATCCAAACTTCTGACTGGCCTGCATTCTCCTGACGTAGCATGTCCTTGTGCTCTTCAATATATGGGATCACTTCAGTCATGTGTTGTAAAACCATGAAATGGGCTTGAGCATACGTATTTTGATCCGGAGTTATTGCTTTCCTCCCGATAGTCCCGATACCCTCTAGCCTCCCCTCGTGACGAGATAGAGGTACACCTATCGGCTCTACCTGAGCCATGTAGCCGATGCAGAATTCAATGACCTCTTCTGTTGTATAACCTTCGATGATGCTACCCTCCGGTCGAGATCGATTGCGTACATAAGACTTCAGAATTCCCATGTACCTCTCAAAAGGGTACATATGACGTAGAAATACGGGGCCGCATATTTTTATCTCTTTCACAAGGTGGACAATGAGATGGACCATGATATCAAAAAATGATGGAGGGAAATACATCTCTAGATGACATAGAGTTGTCACCACCTCGGTTTGCAGAGTATCTAGTCCATCCGGATCAATGACCTTCTGAGCAATTGCGTTGAAGAAATAACATAGCCTTATGATTGTCACTCGAACCTTGTTCGGCAAAATACTTCTAATTGCAACAGGTAGCATTTGTGTCATTAGCACATGACAGTCGTGAGACTTCATGCCAATTAATTTTAAATGTTCCATGGAAACAAGTTTCTTCATGCTTGTGGAGTGACCGGATGGAACTTTCACATCATGTAAGGACTGGCACAGTTCAGTTCTCTCGGACTTAGACAGAGTGTAGCATGCTGGGGGAAGGTACGTCTGGCCTTTATCGGTCTCTATCGGTGCTAACTCGGTCCTGATGTTCATAGCGACCAAGTCATGCCTTGCGTTAACACCATCCTTTGTTTTATCAGGAATGTTCAGTAAGAGACCAATCAAACTGTCACATACATTCTTCTCTACGTGCATGACATCGATGCAATTGCGAACTTCTAAGTGCTCCCAATAAGGCAAGTTCCAAAATATTGACCTCTTTTTCCACATGTTCTTCCTCAATTTATGTCCCTTTCCAAACACAACATTTATATCCTTGACCATATCATACACCTCTTTCCCGCTAAAAGGTCTTGGTACTGAGTCATCCTCTTTTTTTCCGTCAAATTGTTTCTTCATCTTGCGGTATGAGTGATACTTTGGAAGGAACCTACGGTGACACATGTACACAGTTTTTCGCGAGTTGTTCAACCACACACTCTCGGTATAATCTAAGCAGTGCGGACACGCTTTGGCTCCTTTTATACTCAACCCTGACAGGTTACCAAGGGCAGGAAAATCATTAATGGTGCAGAACAACATGGCGCGTAGAGTGAAGTTCTCACGTTTGTCCGCATCCCATACATGTACCCCTTCATTCCACAGTATTGCAAGATCTTCCACCAATGGGGCTGGGAACACATCAATATCATTGCCAGGTTGCTTCGGCCCTTGGATAAGTAGTGACATCAAAATATATTTCCGCTTCATACACAGCCAAGGAGGAAGGTTGTACATGCACAGAGTCACAGGCCAGGTGCTATGTCGGCTGCTCATGTTACCAAAAGGATTCATTCCATCCGTACTCAACCCAAACCTTATATTTCTCGGTTCCACACCGAAATCTACAAACATCCTATCGATGTTCCTCCACTGGGCAGAATCAGCAACATGTCTTATCATTCCGTCTTTCTTACGCTGCTCGCAGTGCCAACGCATCAATCTTGCATCCTTGCGGTTTGCAAATAAACGCTTCAAACGGGGGATTACAGGAAGATACAACATCACCTTAGCAGGAGGTCCTTGCTTCACCTCGATGCCCTTCCCATCATCAGAGTCATTTTTACGCTTGTATCGGGATGCTTTGCACACCGGACAAACATGTAAGCTAGCATAATCTTTACGGTACAGGATACAATCATTCCGACATGCATGTATTCTTTCTACTTCCATTCCTAATGGACAAAGAATCTTCTTGGCTTGGTAGGTGGTTCTCGGCAACACATTTCCCGTTGGAAGCATGTCCACTAGGAGACCTAATAATGCCGTGAAACTCTTGTCGGACCAACCATTGCTTGCCTTCAATTTTAGCAGTTCTAGAACTGATGACAACCTCGTGTATTGCGGCTTGCAGCCCGGGAACAAAGGTTTCTCTGAGTCCTTCATCAAGCCCTCAAATTTACCAAACTCTCTCTCACTATAGTTCTCTTCTGCATCACGTAACATCTGATCCAGATTGTCATCCTGCGACCTATCCTCATGATCGAAAGAACAGTCCACAACTGGCATATCGTTGTCTTCCTCGACTATGTCATAACTACCTTCTTGTGTACTCTTCTCTTCACCGTGACTAATCCAACATTTGTACCCTTTTCTGAAACCCCTTCGAATCAAGTGAGCTTCAATCTGCGCTGAGTTGCTAAACATCTTGAGATTATCACAATCAATACATGGGCAATACATATATTTTATCCCCTTCTTCAACATATCCAGCTCGGCCGCCCTTCTAAAAGCAGACACGCCAGTAATGTACTCTTCACTCACACGGTTCTCAATATACATCCAGCTTCGGTCCATCTACGCTACACAAGTGACAAATGGGTGTCAAAAATGATTATTACCCCTACTACTAACCTCTGATCAGATCACTAAGAATGTTAAGTAATTGAGTGCTAATCTCTGATCAGATCACTAAGAATGTTAAGTAATTGAGTATACTAACCTCTGATCAGATCACTAAGAAGACGGTGATATTTTTTCACCTCCAACTCCCTAAAGACGGCCGCCTTGCTCCACCGATGCAGCGCAATGAAGACAGATCGGTGTCGACATCCTTCGAGTAGGTACGCCAAGTAATTAATACTACCGAGAATATCACAGACGGTTCCAACCACAAACGGTCTGTGAAAATGACATATCACAGACGGTTCGTATTAATAACCGTCTGTGAATTATCACCGACGGTTATTAATATTAACCGTTTGTGATACAAACAATATTACAGACGGTTCATATTAATAACCGTCTGTGATTGTTGACTATCATAGACGGTTCGAAATACCAACCGTCTGTGATTTAGAGTATCACAGATGGTTCGTATATAGAACCGTCTGTGATAATCTTTCACAGACGGTTTACATTACAAACCGTCTTTGATAGTTCACTCCGTACGCATGACTGCCAATTCGAAGCATAGCGTAGCTACCGAGGCACATCCGAGGCCTGCTGCTGTGTCTTGCGGAATGCCAAGAGCACTTCAGATGTGGCATGCTCAAGACACAGCAGCAGGCCTCGGATGTGCCTTGGATGATATGCTATGCTTCGAATTGGCAGTCATGTGCCTGACGAAACAGTTCATCTTTCCACCCAAATGGTCCATGTATCTTTTGCAACAATCACAGCTAATACAGAGGCAAGCACAACAACACATTCAGATCTATTACAGCTAAGAACGAACCCATCATGGCACGACGGTGCGGATAAACAAGACACACTTACGACACTTACGGCAAGAGTGTGTTGTCCATCCGCCCGCCGAGCCGTGACGGAGGCGCTAGCTCACAGCGGAGGAGAACCTAGCTAGTGGATGAACTCACGCGTGACTAGTACCGGTGGAAAGGTAGATGGGGTGTTATTTATAAGGGCCGAGCAGAGGGAGGAACTGCTGCCTGCCATTCGATGTGGAGAGAATGGACGGGTGAGATCGAAATCCTGGGTATACGCCAATTATTGGTAACATTAGCTTATCACAGACAGTTATTTACACGAACCGTCTGTGATGCACACTATCACAGACGGTTCGTATTAATAACCGTCTGTGATTGTTCTTATCACAGACGGTTCGTTAATAGAACCGTCTGAGATAGACCTTCACAGACGTTTCATATTATAAACCGTCTGTGATACTTGCCCAGATTCTTCGGTGAGCAGCCGACATAGCCGACTTCTTCGGTGAACGACTACACTTCTGCTTCTTCCCACCCCTTTTCTTCATCTGGTCTCTGGATCACGTACGCCAGTAGCGATGATTCAGTTAACTGAATCATCGCTACTGGTGTACGTGATCCAGAGACCAGATGAAGAAAAGGAGTGGGAAGAAACTGAAGTGTAGTCGCTCACCCAAAAAGTCGGCTATGTCGGCTGCTCACCGAAGAATCTGGGAATGTCTTTTTTTTGAACTTTTGTTTTAAAATTGCCTTGAATTTTGCAGGAAAAAGAAGGATTGTCGGAGTGGACATCACATCTCGGCAGTAGTCGGCATCGTCGAGGAACATGCAAATACAGAGGCAAGCACTACAACACATTTAGATCTATTACAGAATAACAAGCTGGTGAACTTTTCATGGAACGACGGTGCGGGTGAACAAGACACACTTACCACACTTACAGCCATATATGCTCACAGTGGATGAACTCACGCGTGACTAGTACCGGTGGAAAGGTAATGGGGCGTTATTTATAAGGGCCGAGCAGAGGGAGCAACTGCTGCCTGCCATTCGATGTGGAGAGAATGGACGGGTGAGATCGAAATCCTGGGTATACGCCAATTATTGGTGACACGTGATATCACACGCCAATTATTGGTGGTATGTAATTATCACAGACGGTTATTAACGTGAACCGTGTGTGATAATAAACATCACAGACGGTTCTTAATACGAGCCGTCTGTGATGTTTAGTTATCACAGACGGTTCTTAATACGAGCCGTCTGTGATGGTTCAGTTATCACAGACGGCTCGTATTAATAACGGTCTGTAATATTAATATCAAACGAACGGTCTGTGATATTAATATCAGAATATGAACGGTTTGTGATATTAATGGCAGAGATGGTTTGAAATACGAAGCGTCTGCGTTAATGCTTAAATATGCGCGCCCTAATCCTGCTCTTCTACACACTATGCTCTCCCTGATTATAGCAGAGATGGTTTGAAATACGAAGCGTCTGCATGCGTTAATGCTTATATATGCGCGCCCTAATCCTTCTACACACTATGCTCTCCCTGATCATCTTCTTCATCACCAGATCACCAGATTTCTCAATAATGACATCTAAAATTCTTTTGATCTCCTTCCTCTCATCTATCCATCATGAGTTGTTCGGACACAACCTTACTCAGGCGGCCAAAAATTTACGTCTGGAGCAGCTCCTCCGCTCACGCCCTGCTCTCCTTCCTCGACTCGCTTCCATCCGTCAGCTGGACCTCATCATCCGCCGTCGACGGAGCTGTCTCATTGCCACTGAGGATAGGGAAACCGCCCTCAGCCTCGTTCTTCTCTACAATGTGCGCAAAGCGCAGGAAGATCTTGCGGCACTTCAGACACACTTGGATAAACTTGGCGATCAAGCAGATTTGGCCGATAATGCGGAAGCGCATCTTGACATCCTGTTTCAGATTATGGAACATGCTAATGATCATTTGCCCATGCTTGAGGAGGAAGTCGAGAAGGCAAGGGCAATCTTGACGGCATTCGAGAACACAGCGGCTGATCCTCCAACTCCAGAAGTCGACGAAGAAGCATATGAAGCCCAGAAGATTCAAATCTGGGAATGTCTTTTTATTGCACTTTTGTAATAATAAAATTATCTTGAATTTGACTCTCGTCTCTATAGATTCTGTAGTTTAAACGATACCACCGACGGTTCGTATTACTAACCGTCTGTGATGTCTAAAATTATCACAGACGGTTTCAGTTAATAACCGTCTGTGATATTTTCACAGACGGTTATTTACAGAAACCGTCTGTGATAATTTTATACATCATAGACGGTTTATCTTAATAACCGTCTATGAAATTTCACAGACGGTTAGTAAAATGAACCGTCTGTGATGTCTCAATTATCACAGACCGTTGGTGTTAATAACCGTCTGTGAAAATATCACCGACGGTTGCCAGTATAAACCGTCTGTGACAGTTTAATCACAGACGGTTCCGTATGAACCGTCTGTGATGTAGCCATCCAGTATAGCCTCTTGTGTAGTAGTGGGGGGAGCTAGGGTCATGAGTCGGGGTGGTGGCGACAGTGGAAGGGATGCAAATAGAGTGGAAAGGGTGGGCCAAGGCAACGTTTGTGGCTCACTAGCGCCAGCTAGGTGCTTACGGTATGGTGGGGGCAGTCAGCGGAGAGGGTTTAGTGTTTGGGGTGGGGTAGGAAAGAATATATAGAGGTGAGGGAGAGGAGATCAAAAGATTCATTGAATCTTGGTACAATGATTATGAAATCCGAATGATTTCTGTTGCAAAATAAATTAGGTAACTGATGTATAGATTATTTCTTCACATTTTGTAATAGTAAATTTTGGATAGGTTTGAATCCACTTATGCTTAGGCTTTGGCTTAGGTTGCTATAGTAGCTAGCTTTTAAACGTTGTGTTTTTTCAAGATGTGGCCTACAGAAAGATTGTAGTAAACACTGTATCGAGTCCATGTATACCGGCCAAAATCACATGCGACTATTTTCCTCTATGTATAGTCTCTCACAAACAATCAGAATTTAAAAACCATAAGTTAAAAGCCAAATCCACAGCACAAAAGAGGTGAATCCCAAATTGCATACGTCTAACATCTCTTTATGCTTTTATAGCCCGGTTTGGACCGTATGAATTCTACAAGAATTTTATAATAAATGGAGTAAACCATCCGAAATCTCTATCCAATTATGTGTTCTGATGCAAGCCTTAGATTTGGGGTATGTTAAGAAACTAATGCATGATTTTTGCCCAAATATCAAGTACTACCCAGACCACCATGACATTGCAGCTTGCCCCTGTACAATCCAAGATTTAACCAGTGGCTGCAATTTGATGGTGGGCAATGAGAGAGCACCATTGGCTATAGGCATCGTGGTCGACATGAGGTGTTGTTGATAGGGAGTGACAATGTATGACAATGAAAGTGCAAACTTCAACAGCGACAGTTGGTGCGGCTAGGTGATGATGAATTAGTGATGACATTGACGACCACAAGAGGTGGCGGCTGAATGTAGAAGATGAAGATATCGACGATTTGGGTGGAGGGGAAAAGGGTAGGGGAGGGCAACACTAGCGGAGGAGGCAGTTTGCCTAGTAGGAGGTGGAGGGGAGGCGACGCACCACTGAACCTCCTACTTGGGTTTAGCATGAATCTCAAAGGAATCCGATGGTTTAAAATGCAGTGGCGAAGCTAGGATTTTGTTGATAGAGGTGCGAACTTAAGACACGTCTGTTCTAAGACAAGTTCAATGACATAGTACGAAAGTTCAATGTATGTAACTAAGTAATTATTCAAGTATTGCTCACCTATACCTTTTTTTGGCTTGTTAGGATTGATCATAACTTTTGCAACTCCCTTTTGGGTTTTGATTCCCGATATCATCCTTTTAAACCTAAAGGCAAAAAGGAGCATTTACTTTCTCGTGCCCAAGACCAATCTATATACTACAATCTATGACTACCATGAAAATCATCCCATCAGAGCCTTTTGCATTCCCATCTGATCACTAAACCCTGTAACAAGAAAAACCCCTAATACAACTGCACCCCATGCAACAGTGTGGCTTCGCCCTATCAAGTACTACTCATACCACCTTGACATTGCAGCTTGCCATTGGTGGTAGCTGCAATGTAGACGATGAAGAGATTGACGATTTGGGTGGAGGGGAAAGGGGTAGGGGAGGGCAACACTGGTGGAGGAGGTAATTTGCCTAGTTGGAGCCGGAGAGGAGGCAACCACCACTGAACCTTCTAGGTGTGTTTAGCATGAATCTTAAAGGGATCTAAAGATTCAAAATGTACCTAACTTATAGAAAAACATTGGGTACCTAATTCCTAGGCTTGCTCTTTAAATTCTCAAAATTTATGGTATATTTTTAATATAGAGCAAATCAACACCTAGATTTTGAAATTTGGAGGTCATCTCCCATATTTTCCAAGCGAGAGCAAACTAACACCTCAAAGTAGGAGGATTTTTGTCCCTTGCAAATTTTGTGCAACATGTGTGATCATTTTGGTCCTTTACAAATTATTTTGCAATGTATTTGACACATGTGAGAACCGAAAGATAAGTGGTGAAGTGATGACTAGAAGAGACAAGGAGGTAGCTGAAGCCCACAATTAGCAAAAAATGGATTTCATTATTACGACATAATCAATCAATGATGGTAACATGGTCCTAAACAATGGTTACATTAAATTGTACATTAAACCATCATTGATTGTCTCATCCTATGTACCCATGATGGTATAAATCCCATGCACTGCCACAAGCCTAGCTAAGGCCATCTACAATGTTATGTTTTAGTTAGTTCAAAGTTTTATGGTATGTTTCTATGTATTGAGGGTCAAAGTTTTGCTAGTATCATCGCAAAGATTATAGAGTAGAAAAATATCATCTATTATGTCACTACCATATGGCTCCGCCCCACATGTTATTCTCACAAATGATAGTGTTTTCCAATTTATACCTCTTTGCGCTTGTAATGAGCTAATTTTCCCATAAAATATTGACTACATGAATTCCAATATGATGTTTATTTGAGAATGGAGAGAGAGAGAGAGGGAGTACTTCATAGCAAAATTTTCAGTAGTAAAACTAACTTGTAGAAAGCACGATGCTATGGAAGTACTTTTGGTGACAAATTTACTAGAATTTTTTTATATAGTGAATTGGATCATATATATATATGTATATATATGTTAGTGGTAAAAATTTTAAACCTTTTAATGTGTGCTTTCTAGAAAACATCTAGTTTGTAACACATGGAGTAACAATTTAGGTCATGGTTATCAGACCTGGACCGGACCGGCGGTTAGACCGAACAAACCTAGACCCAGAGGCTACGCTAGGCTGGGCACATTCATCGGACCGTCGATGCAGTTGACCTGGGAAAACCCAGTTGTCCTGGCCGGGTTTTAACTGACCCGGTTGACCTGACCGGTTTTTATCGACCCAGCTAGGTTATGTTGATTAGGGCAAAAGACATAAGTACCCTCGAATTAAAGAAATACTTAAGAGGAAACTGATGGGCAAAGAAGTCTTTTGGAATATGGAGAGCTAGTAGGGTTACTTAGAGAGATAGAGAGTGAGTAAACTAGCCATCGGGCATCAGCCATGCGCCGTCGCCAGTAGCCCACCCCAAATCGGGAAATCCCTAATACGTGCCAGCAGCATGTTCCACCACGGTTCCACACTGGCGGCCCAACGCTCCATCAAAGGTCTAGCTAGCAGGCTAGCAAGGCTCCTTCGGACTCCTAAGTCTAGAGGTCCGGCTCCGGTAGGCACTCTCCATAGCTCCTCCAGAGGTCTGGCAATGGCATTCATCCTCTTCCTGCCGCACCTTCCCTGAGTTCCCTTGCCTCTGGTGCTCTGCCTACTGCCAACACTGGCAACTAGACTTCCATTTCCATCCCCACGAGCTGCGACTGGTCACTGGTCAGATCTAAAATTCTAAACCCTCCCCTCTTGCATCTCTTGCCGCCGGTTGCTTCTCCTCCCCCACGTGTGCTGGCTGCTGCTACATCTCCTTCGGTCCTCCCCCACACGCCATTCAATTGAATCTTTATTGCTAATATAAGTTCTTGATTATTGTTACTACTGACAACACAATGATTTCCTTTTCTATTGTAGTGATGTGATTTGAGGATGATCTTTTGATCAGGCACCATTTACGGAGGAGCTGGTTTTCAAGGCGTGCATGATACCTCTTCTTCTATGTAGAGGATTCAAAATGTATAACATTATATTTCTGAGTCCAGTCTTCTTTAGCCTAGGTAAGTCGGTATAATATTGCACCAAATTTTCATTTCAAAGGAATCAACCTGGCACATATCCTTAACCTAATGTTGTGTATCAATTATTAACTGCTCCATGAATTCATTTAGTTTTACCTATATGTTCTCCAGTATTGATATTATGTAACTATTCTTAATTAATAACAGAGCCTTTATGTTGACAGCACACTTAAACCATTTGTTCGAGCTATACCAACAAGGATGCAATTTTATGAGATCTCTCCTAATTGTAGGTATTTTTCTTGACATCATCTGGTTTTCTCTTTTCTACAGTATCTTCCTGCAATGATGTGAGAACAGATTTGACAACTAGATTTAACTTACCTTTTTGCTACCAGGTGAAACTAAGGAGAATTCTAATCCCTTACCTTTTATGTGGTCACGCCATGGTCTCAAATGTTTCATGTTATGTGGTCTGCAATATACAGTGCAGTAACATCTGCATATTTCTAACTATGGTCAACACAGTACTTTGAAATATTCTATTGCCTGTTTGGAAGAGGGGGATTGCTCTAGGAATTTTTAGGATTTAGGATAATATTAATGTGTTATCTCTATTCTGTTGTGCTATTAATCTCTTAGCATTTTTTTTGCTAGTATTAACTTCCCAGCTTACACTATTAAATTACAGGCATTAGGGAATCATTGATACTGCTACAGATTATATTCATTCTGTACATCTTTTTGAAACTTATCATCAGAGATTGTGTAATTACTTTGGTTTCACCAATTGTGAACACCTTTTGCTTCACCTGTTGGGCTTGCCTTGCCTTCTTGTTTTTCATTCTCAGGTGTCCAGTTAGGGTACACTATAGTTTTTGGGTGGTATGCAGCATTTTTTTGTTCATCCGAATAGGTCTAACCGATAACCCACCAGTCTGATCACCGGGTCACTTATGCGGTCCGATCGATGATTCATCAGTCCGACCACCGATTTAGTGACCCGAGACCTCAGCCGGGTCGCTGGCCGGTCTGAGCTTGATAACACTGATTTAGGTTACTTTCAAGGTCTTCTTCATTTTGCGTCTACTTTTGTGTAGATAAGCACGATTTACGTCTACAAGTCTTTGAAGGTACCATTCACCACTTTAGTCAGTATCCTGGCTACTTCCACCAGTGTCTCCACAAAAATTTAGTCTGCGGATACATGCATGTAAACTCTGTTAGCAAAATTAAACAACTCAGTGCGTGTCTTCTCATTAGGATCTGAGCGAGTGTTTAGATGAGGGGGGTTTCTTTGTGAATTTTTGGGATTTAGTTCCTTTATTTGTGAATTTTTGGGATTCAGTTCCTAGAATTTTGAGAGGAAAAAAATCCGCGACTAAATTAAGGGGACCTCGATCCTTGTAGTAGTGAAGCAAGAACCATTGGATGACAAGGAATATCTTAAATCTATCTGACATTACAGCACTGTAGCACAACACTGTACCACTGTAGCAATGTAATATTGACCGATCTGGCCCATTGGATTTGTGATCAGACGATGTGAGATCGAATAGTAGAATCACTATTGCTTCAGCGAATGGAGGTGAATGATCAAGGTCCAATGTAAGGAAGGACATCACTGATCAAAAGCTGATAGGTGAACTCTATTGGGATATGGATAGGTTACACTAACATAGATTAAAAGTTTCTACCGCGTAAACTAGAAAGCCAAGTGAGTAAAAGATCATAGATCGTTAGCACTAGATGCGCAGTGCAGCGGAGTAGAGTTGAAGCAGCCGATTCAACGATGAGCGTGTCGATATAGTGGTAGTAGCTGATCGTCCTCCGGCCAACCGTCTCCTCCTCACGATAATCCCAATCAGCACTACAGTCATAGCAGCGCCTCTACCGAGGTCCATAGTCTAGGGATGGAACACCGTGCATCGGCGTGCTAACACCAGCACGCACAACAGGGGTTATAAGAGGTGGCGACTAGGGTTTCGACGGGTGTGTTTCGGGGATACCTCCCTCAGCACCGCACATCTCCTTATGTACCTTCCAATTGGATCCTTATCCTATACAAGTAGAGGTCATATCCCACTCAGAGACTATCATCTGAATCCATATCGTTTCAGCCTATTAAGTGTGTGACCCTGTGGATTCATGTATATTTGACCATGGGCCGAAAACTTCTTTCTGGTGCATAAGTCGGTAGCGGTCCTTAGTAGAATATAACGACTCCTAAATATACATAAAGATCATATCGGACGAACCTATATAGTGATTATGTATTGATCCCTTTGCCTTATGATGCCAGATCAAACTCAAGGTGAGAAGCGTGTCATCCTATGATAGCTCGATCCTTCACTCATACCTATAGTGGATTACTCAATTGTGATTGACTCCTCAACTGCATTTGACATAGCCATGCACTTCCTTACTCTAACCATATCGAGGGGCCCAGAGATATCTCCCCTGTTATATAGGAGGGGCACATTTTATCTTGATTGTTTATATTCCTCCGCATGTTTCATAATAAACCTGAAATCTACCTTTATGACCACCCAGTCACGGAGTATTATTTGGTAACTCCTAAGTAAACTATTACACATGTAGAAAGCAATGATGATCTCAGATCTAAGGATCTTACATACACTATGTAAAGACCAATTAATGACACTTAAAAATATAAAAATTCCCGCAATCTCATAGTGGGTCAATTTAACATTATGTTCTCTAACATGTGTTTATATTATTGATTTGATATCCCATATCTATGATTGGTGAAACATGATTATCAATCAATACATGCGCTGGTCTGTAAATCATATTGTTCCACATAATGATATAAGATCAGGGATAATTTAGAATAACATCAAAATATAAATAAAGAGTTTCACGAATAAGTCACATACTTATTAATCAATATAAAAGATATTCATTAAAGGAGCAAAACAATATATTATTTAAAGATTATAAATATAAAAGTGATACAATTATTTCTATGATTGTTTCTAGGGACAAACTCATGGTGACCATTGCTCCACGAAACAAAAACAACCAAACGTAAGAACGAAGCAAGAAATCATGGATGGCATTTCGATCGTCTTATTTTAAGACATTTTACACGAAGTGATCAGGAAAGAATCTTTGGCAAAGGTCATCCATTCACTACCCATTCGGAAAGGCTCCACGCGCATGAAGTGGTAATTTTACACGGTCGTTGCATGACCAACTGTTGTATATGTGAGGGCATTTTGGGAATTTCCTAATTGAGAAAAGAAAAAAAAACTTATGCCGGTGGGGCCCACCTGTCGGTGGGCCGACTGAGGAGATGAGGAGGAGACGATTCATCTCCTCCCCACGGGCCGGTGTGGGCAATGCGGTTCTTCCGGATCTGTGTCTTCCTCGGGCGACGGCGGCCGGGTCTTGGGGGCGATGGCGACGGAGGCGGCGTCAGCGCAGGCATCTCGGCGCCAGCCACACCGCAGCCCGCCGCTCCCCTTTGCTCTTCGCTCCGCTATAAATCCCGGGGCTCTCCTCTCTTCGGTACACGGCGAAATCCAGTGAGCTCTCTCCCCTCCTCTCTATATTCTCCGGTGGTGATCTCGGGTCTTTGGACTGTTGGCCGGCTCTTTGTGTTCCGCCGACAGTCGTGAGGCTTGACCCGTGATTAAGGTTTTGATTTGTGCTTGAACCGGGAGATTCACCGTGAGATTTGAGTTGTGCTTTGAGTATTCTTGGCCAGAATACTCTTGTGGCTTGTGGTCTTGTGCGGCAACTTCTACCTCAACTTCCTGTTGGCTGCGGCTGAGACGGGAAGAAGGGCATTGTATCTCCGGCAACCATCTCCCTGCTCGGTTTGTGGGGGGCATTGGTTTTCTGGGACAGCGCAATCGCGTGCCTTGCCCCCATTTCGATTACTTCAGGTGATTTTGAGTATCAACCCTGCAGTGAGTAATTTTGTCCTTGCCTCTGTGCAGTCTGGTGATATTTTCCATATATCAGTGAAGACTGTTTAGTGAAGATTTGCAAAGATAGATGCTGTGATATGTTTGCTCTGTGATGAATTAGACAAATCTGAGATTATATATGATTGAGACGGTAGATTATTCTTGAGCTAATACTGCTGTCTTTGTTCCTGCTATGCATGGTTAGTGGTATCTGTTCAGTTCTGGACAGTGCAGGTTTTGCACTGTTTTGGTCTGTACCGAAGCTGTCATTTTGTTAAATCATTGATGATCTCGGTGTAGGATTGATAGAGTGATTTACAAATACTTCCGCAGTGTATAAATCTGCTGATTTGTTGATCTGTTAATTGTTGACAGTAGCAAAGTTTATTATTAGCTCAAGATTTAAATCTACAACTATCATATATAATTTTGAATGAATTTGTCATGGCGGAGAGGGCCAAGAATCAATCTTGTGCAACTAGCCTTCTGAGAGCACTAATCAACTTCCAATTTGTCAAACATATGCTAAATGATGTCATATATGTTTAAGTCACTAAGGTTAGCATTTCTTTGCTCATATGCTCTTGAGATCATGAACGGTTATATGACATTTATTTTGAGCATGTGTTTAATTTGCAATGACTTAAGTGATTCATATGTTAAGGCCAGTCTCAGTGGGGTTTTATGGAGTTTCATGGGCATTAAATACGCTGACATGGCACTGTATTGATGAAGAGAGTGATGATAAAAGTTTCATGGGAGTAGAGAGAGTTTCATGGGGATGAAACTTTTCTGCATTGTTTCCAAAATATGAGTGTGTTGGAAACTGGGACATGAAATCTCCACTGAGAATGGCCTAATATGCTGGTTAAGTCATCTTTAGAGCATCTCCAATAGTGCCTTATGAGCTAGCTCTAAACATATTATTTCATATTTTAATAGAAGAGAGAGAAAAGCTATCTCTTGATCAAGAGCTAGTCTCATACACACATTCCAAGATTATGTGAGAGTGTCATGTGGGGCTATTTATGTTATGAGCTATGTGCTAAAAGTTAGTACCATTAGAGAAGTTATCTTAGAGTTAGTAACTAACTCATACTATTGGAGATGCTCTTATGCCTTGTTTATCATGCTTGGACTATTTTAATTATTGTTGGAATTAAACTGAGAATTATGCTTATACCGCAATTATTACAACACCAACATGGTCGGGGGACAACGTTTAGTGGACGTGTTATCCCCGACGTGTGCATCAGGGCAAGCAAAGTGATGGAGGAAGGGAAATGATCTGGCAAATAAAACAAGGTAGATGGAACCGCTGCTTTATTCTAGCACAAGTGCACAACTACAAAGTTCCTGCCGTCACACAAAGTAATTCATCGGTTCAACTATAATCCTCGATCTGATTCTAGTCCGAGAGAGGGAGGATCGATTGCAAGGGGGAGGAGATGGCAGGAGTTGTTATGACTGGGGTGATTGGTGCTGTCCTCGGCAAGCTCACCAACCTCATGAGTTACAAAGGTACCCTATGCTCAGAGGTGTGAAGAAAAAGCTCGAATCTCTCACCAAGGAGCTGATTGCCATCTCACAAGTGCACAACTACAAAGTTCCTGCTGTCACACAAAGTAATTCATGGGTTCACCTATAAGCACAGAGAAGAGGAGGGGGGTTCACTTTCAATTCCAAATAGCATGCAAACATAAAAATTGAAATTGAAATCAGCTCGAATTAATTCAAATTCTAGTAGAATAGAATTTAGAATCGAATTGAACGAATAAAAAACAGGGTACAAGAGTAACCGATACTCGTGTGAACCATCAGTGACCGAAAGCCGCACCTTTAGACATCAATTCAGCCAACGTCCATTATTCTTGTCGTAGACCTAGTCAGTCATCCCCAGCTCAGTCTATTTTTGTTGTCCTAGGAATAATTTGCCTCGAGATTATATGCTCACATTAGGGGTCCTCGAGATTATATTATGCCTCTATTATTTTGCAGAAATAATTTGCTAGTTTGATACATAAATTTGACTGACACGAGGACCTCCAATTTTGAGCTAGTGTCTCGGGCCCGTCCGTCTGTCCATGTCCTAAATCTGGTAGGTGTGGGTCTATCCTCAAGGACAAAGTTCTGTGGGCATGTTATTCCTGATGCATCACCAAGAAATGGGATGGAGGAGGGGAAGTTTAGATGAAACGTTCTCCAGTATATCTACACAGCCTGTCTTGCACAGGAGCCTCGCACAATTGCAAAATTCCTGCTACCACATAAAATTAATCCGAGAGAGAGGGAGGATCGATTGCAAGGGGAAGGAGATGGGAGGAGTTGGGGAGAAGATCATGGTGGGTGCCTTGACTGGGATGATGGGTGCTGTCCTCGGCAAGCTCACCAACCTCATGGGTGTGGAGTACGCTATGCTCAAAGGCGTGAGGAAGAAGATCATCTCTCTCAAAAATGAGCTGGTCGCCATCCACGATTTCCTAGAGAAGTATTCTGCCATAGAGGGACCGGACGTGCAAGCGAAGGCCTGGACGAATGAGGTGCGCGAGCTGGCCTACGACATTGAGGATAGCATAGATCTGTTCACCTACCATGTCGATCGGGAACCGGCTGACAACACCACCGGAGCCAAGAGGTTCCTCCGCAAAGTTACTAAAGTATGTATACAAATCAAATTGCTAATTTATTAAATTTTTTTCTGAATTTTAGTTATTTAGATATTTTACTTTAGAATTTTTATGGAAATCAAAATACAATTTTTTTATTTTTTATTCCTCCGCAAGGCCTTGCGCAAGGTGAAGACACTTAAGCATCGCCATAAGTTTGCTAAGCAGATCCAAGAATTCGAGGCCCTTGCCAATGAAGTATACGAGCGGCACAAAAAATATAAGCTTAATGAGGGCACTTCTAGCGACATGCAAACGGCGATCGATCCTCGGTTGCCAGCACTCTATGTGGAGGTGGAAAAACTCGTGGGTATTGAGGGCCCAAGTGAAGAAATCATCAGTCGGTTCACTGGTGAGGAACCAACGAAGCAGCTTAAGGTTGTCTCTATTGTTGGATCCGGAGGTTCAGGCAAGACTACTCTCGCTAAACAGGTGTACGAGAAAATCAAACACCAATTCAAATATACAGCTTTTGTGTCTGTATCGCAAAAGCCCAACATAAGTAACGTTCTGAGGGTTTTGCTCTTGGAAATTGGGAGCAGCGATGGAAGTTCAGGACCAATAGAATTATACAGTGACCAACAACTCATCGACAAACTAAGATCATATCTTGAAAAGGAAAGGTAAGTTGATTTAACTCACTTTCTATGATGTGTTTCCATAATAATATGTAGGATCGTCGATGGCAATCAGAGGGGGGTGAATGACTGCAACGCCAAGCGGAAGCCTCTTCACAAAATCACAAAAAACAGCATGAAAATATATTTTTTTCTCGGCATACTGTAGCAATTACTGTAGTAAAGTACCATAGCAGTTATTGTAGTGATTTACTGTAGCACAAAAATAATTCCGATCAATAACTGATCAGCAAAACACGTTTTTCATTCAATCTAGCAATTGATTTTTAATCAAAACTGATTCATGTATGTAGGCAAGAAAAATACCTAGACATAGATCAATACATGGAGAATTTATAGGAATCAGAAAATCAGGAAAAATGATAATATATGCGAATTAAAATACTCACGAACTTTTATTCGAAAACGTAGACACTATTCATCTCTAGAACCACGTCGCCCATGCGCCATCCTTTTTTTCTTTTTTTTTCTCACGTCACGGCCGCCGCACGCTATTTTTTCTTCTTTTTTTCGTTCCCTCTTTTAGCCACGGTGCCGCCCTCTCCTATTATGAGCACTAATCACCGTATCTCACTTGGAAACGGCGCCGCAAACTGTAAAAATTTCCAGCCACCGCTGACGACTCTCTCAAAAATTCAATCTATACTCAAAACTCTAATACAACTCATCTAACTGGGTCTAGGCCTTTTTACCTCAACTAGGCTTTTGGCCTACTAATTTTCAAGGGACCCGAAACCCTTCCTAACACGGATTTTTCACACTCCTAACTTTTCTAACACGTCACGTGTCGAAGCCTCCAGAACCGCACCTCCCGTAGCTTCTCCACGCATCATCCACCACGTGTCGTAGCCTCCGGACCGCACCTCCATAGCTTTAACACGTATCATCCATCTCTGATCTCTATGCGCCCCAAGCATGAGCCCGACCATGTCGTGACCTCCTTGACCGTCTGAACCTCGGATCTCCCCATCCTAGTCTCGGTCCATCTCGTCACCGACCATGATCACCTCTATGCTCAACCTGCACATGCAAAGACCAAAGAATATTTTTTCTACACAAGTTCGTCCCAACTTGACCAATCATCAGTCCGCACACGCCATACGCTTCGCAAAACACCGATAAGCAATATTATCAAATATTCATCATCGTAAATTAACCATTGTTAATTATTCATCACAAAAATATTCTAGACCTCGCCACATGGTCTAACACAATAGCATCCCTTTTATCCTGCTGTGATATTATTTATAATTGTCCTTAGCAATTTTAAGTAATCCTAGGATTTACGATTGGTGGATCAATACAAACCCAACTTATGATGTGGCCTTATAGGCGACACAAACAAATCCAATCCAATCCCAGCCAAGAAAGTAAAAACTGCAGTTTAGGGAAAAGATGGCAGAAATGTGTCACTAGTCACACGTGGATGGTATTTTTCTGAATCAAAAGCATGTGGTGGCATGCAACTAAAAATGTCTTGTGTTCAGAAACACACAGACTTGATATGGTCAAATGTAATCATATTGAAACCACTCATTTTTATTTTGGTCATATCAATGAAATTCTATTTCTTTTAAGAATATGAAGCTTAATTAGAATAGATAAAATTGTGTGACAAAATCTAGCACAACCGTAGATAAAAGTATGTGACAAAATCTAGCACAACTTCAAGAAAATATAAAACTGTTTTAGGCCGAGAACTAACAAAGAGCATTTGAATTTATCACATTTTAATTTTAATAAATACTTGTATGTTGTAGCATGTCTCAGGGTTCAGAAAACTGCTACCAGGATAAATCCCGGCCAGGGGTTGGTACCAGAAAAAACTGCTAAAAACGGAAAACCGCTAAAAACCAATTTTTCAAATTTGAAATTGAAAATTCTTAATACATTCTTGGTAAAAAGTATGAAGTCAAGCATGAAAGGTATATAAATCTTGCTAGCTAATACATTCTATTACGGTTAAACAATGTAAACATTTTTTGGGAAACTAACTTTTATATTTAAAATTTTAAATTTGAATTAAATAAAAACCACTGGTCTAATATATTCATGGCAAAAAAACATGAAGTGAAGCACGTGAGATGCATACGTCTTCCTCATATATTCCATTAGTATTAAACTATGTAAATATCATTAGGGAAACTAACTATTACATTCAAAACTTTAAATTTAAATCAAATAAAAAACCATCGGACTAATACATCCATAGTAAAAAGCATGAAATCAAGTATGTGAGGTATTTGTATCTTTCTAATATATTCCATTAGTGTTAAACAATGTAAACATTATTAGGAAAACTAATTTTTACATTCAAAATTTTAAATTTGAATTAAATAAAAAACCATCGGTTTTTCATTTCCCAATTGCCACTGGGAAATCCAGTTATTGGCCGGTAACCGCTGGTTTTCCAAACCTTAGCATGTCTACATGTATGCAGAAATGAATTTTGTTGTGTTTCTTAGTAGAATACTCCTATTAGCATTGCTTTTAGAGCTGTACTAACTGATACTGTTTCACAAATTTGCTTAATAGGTACCTTATTGTGATTGATGACATTTGGGAAAAGCGAGCGTGGGAAACCATACAATGTGCTCTTCCTAAAAATGGCCACGCAAGTAGAATAATTATAACGACACGGATCAACAATGTAGCTGGATCTTGTTGCACTTCAAATGAAGACTTTGTTTATCGAATGAAACCTCTTAGCAGAAGCGACTCCACAAAATTATTTCTAAAGAGGATTTTTGATGCTGAGGATAAGTGCCCTGATCACATGGAGGGGATTATGAATGAGATACTGCATAAATGTGATGGCTTGCCATTGGCCATAGTTACTTTAGCTAGCTTGTTAGCTAATAAACCAAGAAGAAAGGAAGAATGGAAGAGAGTGCTGAATTCCATCCGCTCTGTAGATGAAAAGGATGAAGAGCTGCAAGTAATGGATAAGATACTGGCACTGAGTTACAGCGATCTACCTCATAATTTGAAGAATTGCTTACTGTACCTCAGTACATTTCCAGAGGATCACATGATTGACAAAGACATCTTGGTATGGAGATGGATAGCTGAAGGGTTTATCACTGCAAAACAAGGCTATACTTTGGAGGAAATAGGAGAGAGTCACTTTAACGAGCTCATAAATAGGAGTCTGATCCAGCTAATAGATATGGAAAATAATGGTAAAGCATGGGGATGTCGAGTCCATGATATAGTACTCAACTTTATCATCTCCCGGTCAACTGAAGAAAATTTTGTAACTGTGTTGGATGGTCAGGACCTGCCATTTTTGGATAAAAGGATACGCAGGATCTCCGTCTGGGACAATCTAAAACATGCAGACGCGATATCACAAGGAACCATGGATTTGTCTCAACTCCGTTCACTTAATATCTGCCGTGTTGTTGGTTGGACGATGCCCCCTGTTTTGGACCTACCTGTTCTTCGAGCGTTGGATCTAGAGGGTTGTCGTGATTTGAGGAATGTTCATCTAGATGGAATTGTAGGTTTATTTCATCTCAGATATCTGGGGCTCCGTGTGACATACATTACCGAGCTACCAGTCCAAATTGGGAAGCTAGAGTACTTACAGACGCTCGATCTAAGTAGTACTTTTATAAGAGAGTTGCCAGGAAGTATTGTTCAGCTCAAACGATTGGTGCGTCTTGTAGGGGATGAACTCATAATGCCGGATGGGTTTGGCAGCATGGAAGCTCTTCAGGAGTTAGGGAGACTTGATGGCTGCCGCAGCTCTATGAAAGATCTACAGTTTTTGAGCAAGTTAAGGGTGCTTCGAGTAATATTCAAGAATGAAGGAATTAGTGATGTGCAAACTAGAAAGGAATCTCTGGCATGGTCCCTCTGTCAGCTTGGGGCAAGCAACCTTCGATCTCTACATATTGCGTGCACTGCATTGGGAGGTGGTGCAGACAGTTTCCCGGATTCATGGCACCTTCCTCCACGTCTCCTCCAGAAATTTGAGTACAATCGTTACCCTTACCTACCCGGGAATATGAGTTTAACGGATCCCTCTTTATTTTACTTGTCCAGGGTTCCAAAGTGGATTAATCCCTCGCTCTTTGACCTCACCTACTTGGATATCGGTGTTAAACAAATGGAAGGGGAGGATCTACGTTTGCTTGAAGACTTGCCTGCCCTTCTTTTCCTCGAACTACGCGTAAAGCAGGTTCCCGAAGATGGACTCAGGATCAGTCCTAGTGGATTCCGATGTTTAACAGACCTCAATTTTTGTAACGGAAGTGGACCTGGTTTGATATTTGAAGGAGCTCTGCCAAAACTCGAAAGGCTTGGACTCATGTTCCATGCAGATAAAGCACAATCTACATACGGCAGTTTACACATTGGCATCCAACACCTCACCTCTCTCAAACATATTGAGGTGCGTGTATGGATTCACTCTGAAGATAAAAATACTCCGACGATGAAGGCTGCCGAGTCTGCTATCAAGGACCAAGTCAAGATGCTTCCCAACCATCCCACACTCTATATCAACATCTATCGCTCCATGTGAATTGAATTTGTTATAGCAAAATTCTGGTCTGAAATCAGGTTTGAGCTTTTCCCCCCAGATTATATTGTCTTGTAATATTTAGTTAACCGTATTTTGGTTAGTGATCCACGATTCTGGTCTGAAATCAGGTTTGAACTGGGAGTGGAATTTTGCACCGAGCCCCATGGTTTCTCTCTATTCTCATTCCCAACTCCTCCATCCCCAATCCCATCTCCTCTCGATTTCTTCCCCATCCGTCGGCGGCCGAGAAGACGAGCAACAGGGAGGCGGCACCCCAATCCTAGTGGCGGCGCACGAGTCCGACGGCTCCGCAGCAGGAGGACGAGGAGGCAATAGCGTTGAATACGTGATTTTCTAGTGGCAGCAATCGGCCGATTAGGATATTGAAATTTCTGGGTTTAGGTTGTTTGATGCATGTGTTTTGCTGCAAATTTGAGTAAATTGTTGACAAATACTATACTACGTATATCAGTACAGTATTTTATCTGATCACAACAGCATGTTGATATATACTGTACTACGTATGCTAGCTCTTATGAATGACCAAGTTTATTATCTGATTGATTATCAACAACACAGTTAACACATGGAAAGGATAACTACATGCTATGTTCTGCATCCTGACGTACACGAATGCCAATGCCTCCCTGTATATCAAGCTTGCAAGAAAAACAGCAATGATACCATTTTTAACCTATACGATTCTAGGAAGAAAGCAGTGTACGTAGTTTATCAGCAAAGGGTTTGTTATTTGTAAGTCTGTATCAGTACAGTATATAACTAGAGTTTACAGATAGAACCTTTCATGTAAATTTTTTAATTGGTTTTAAAAGTTCACCAAAGATTGATTGGTGTACATAGTCATCTGCTTCGTACAAGCAAATTTCACGCAAATGCATGTTGCAATTCTCTCAATTTAGGCAATCGTCTCGATTTCTGTTGCTAAATTTAGGCATTTTGTTGGAACGGATGATGATGAATTCAGTTTACAAGAAGGAAGCCAGCAAGAAGAAACCAGCAAGTAGTGCTTGGCAGTTAGGAATTGAAGATAGTTGCTCATATGTGTACCTACATAGGAGAGAAATTTGCTCCTTCATGATATCTTTCAGTTCTTAATTTAGTTAGGAATTCTAAAGAGTACTGAATATACTATGTACAGATGCAATTTAAGCATGCTAAGTTATGACTCTTAAGGCCCTTTATTATTCTCATGCGCTGCGTGGATGCTTGTCCGGCTTAGTCTCTCTCCTCTGCAAAGGGTGTCGGAAGATATAATGGAAGGAGTAGTGATGTTGCACGAAACTATTCATGAATTACATACGAAGCAACTAGATGGGGTGATCCTTAAGATAGACTTTGAGAAGGCCTATGACAAAGTAAAATGGTCTTTCCTCCAGCAAACTCTTCGTATGAAAGGATTCAGCCACCGTTGGTGTAGCTGGATCGATAAATATGTCACGGGTGGAAGTGTAGGCATCAAGATTAATGATGATATTGGACATTACTTCCAAACAAAAAAGGGACTCAGACAAGGAGATCCTTTGTCACCTATTTTGTTTAATATTGTAGTTGACATGCTCTCGATTTTAATTCAGAGGGCAAAAGATGATGGCCAAATTCGGGGCGTCATACCTCACCTTGTGGATGATGGGTTGTCTATTTTACAATATGCGGACGATACAATCCTCTTTCTAGACCATGATCTAGAGCAGGCTAAGAATATGAAGTTATTGCTCTGTGTTTTTGAACAACTTTCTGGTCTGAAAATTAACTTTCATAAAAGTGAGATTTTTTGTTTTGGAGAAGCAAAAAAATATGAAAAGGAATATACTAGTCTGTTTGGGTGTGATGTAGGGTCTTTTCCTTTTAGATACTTAGGTATTCCGATGCACTACAGAAAACTTCGCAATGCGGAGTGGGGTGTTCTCGAGGAAAGATTCAAGCGAAAACTGAGCACTTGGAAGGCTAAGCATTTATCCTATGGGGGACGTCTGGTCTTAATAAATTCAGTCCTAAGCAGTTTACCTACTTTTATGATGTCCTTTTTTGAAATCCCAGAAGGAGTCATTAAAACTCTGGATTTTTACAGATCAAGATTTTTTTGGCAAGGCAATAATGATAAACAAAAATTTCGCCTAGCCAAGTGGGACATTCTGTGTCGCCCTAAAGATCAAGGGGGCTTGGGAATTGTTGATCTCTGGCTTAAGAACAAATGTCTCCTCAGTAAATGGTTATTCAAACTCCTTAACGAGGAAGGGACTTGGCAGACCCTACTCAGAAATAAATATCTGAGTTCGAAAAGTCTTACACAGGTCCAATTAAAACCTGGGGATTCTCAGTTTTGGAAAGGTTTGCTAAAGGTCAAAGATGATTTTCTAGGATGTGGGACGTTTAAAATAAGAGATGGCTCACAAACCAGATTTTGGGAGGATACATGGATAGATTCATTACCTCTTAAAGACCAATTTCCTAACTTATATAACATAGCCAATTATCCCCATGTAACTGTGCGGACTGTCATGAATCAAGTGCCTCTTAATGTCTCTTTTCGCAGAGCTCTAGCTAGGGATAAATGGATAGCTTGGCTAAAGTTAGTAGAAAAAATAGCTAATGTTCAACTTTCTAATTAGAGGGATGTCTTTAGCTGGAATCTCCATAATCATGGTCAGTTCTCAGTGCAGTCGATGTACCTGCATTTCATAAATCAACATATCCCTTTTACTAATAAATTTATCTGGAAGTTGAAGCTTCCCCTAAAGATAAAAATTTTCCTCTGGTATTTCCAGCGAGGGGTTATCTTAACAAAGGATAATTTAATTAAAAGGAATTGGACTGGTAGCAAAAAGTGTTGTTTCTGTGATTGCAATGAAACAATTAAGCACCTATTTTTTGATTGTTACCATGCGAAATCTATTTGGAACATTGTTCATATAGCAACTGGTTTAACCCCTCCTAGATCCACTACTCATATGCTTGGCAGTTGGCTAACAGGCATTGCGAGAATGGAAAGAAATTTGATTTTTGTGGGGGTGGCGGCTATTATTTGGGCAATTTGGTGTACTCGTAATGACATTGTTTTTGAGAAAAAACCAAATTCTTCTTTTGTGCAGACTATATTCAGGGGGTCATATTGGCTGCGGTTTTGGGCGCTGCTGCAGCGTGACGGCACAAAGGAAAAAGTCCGGTTGGCAAGCAAAGCATTGGAGGTTGTCGCCTTGGATGTTTTCGCCAAGAATGGGTGGCCAAACAATAATAGACTTTGCTTTTGATTTCTCTTTATTTGAATGTACTCTTTCTCATTTTATTTGTCCAGTGTTAGAGCTGGGAATTTTGTAAGGTTTTGGCTATGTGCGCATGCAGAGGCCGGATATTTCCATTATCTAAAAAAATACAATTGGCAAAATCATAATATAGAGAAGTTACAGAACGCCTTTTGTGTACTATGTGTAGATAACTAGAAGCTCCGGTACAAAGGGTATAAATAGCCATGTAAATAAGAGTTCCAGATGACAAAAGAACAGAGTCGTAGTCAGCAATGAAAGCAGAAATCTACTCAAAAACTGAAACAATAACATGTTCGGAGATGGGAATAACACCCTGTTCTGAAGATAATAACTCATGCTCCCTTGCAGTCAATCAGGACGAAGATTTCGTATCTCCAAATTAATGAGAATTGTAATTTGTCATTCTGTTACTATTGTCGTGCTACACTTGCGTGGGTGTTATCCAGTGCCCATATGTGGGTCTTGTACTAACAATATGTTTAATGAGGTTGCTGAGATTTTGTGTCTGTTGGATTGTTGCTAGGAAGATGGTAGACTAGGCTGTAGATTCCAAAAATAGGTGAAGTATCGCAACTGATGTTCATATTTGGTTCATGTGCTGGAGTGTCTTGCTCATATATTTGCACATCTGCAGAATTGGAGCGTAAATTGTTATGATCTTGCATTTTGAAAAAAAACACACCAATTGAAAAGAAGGATGCTCCACTGCGCTGTACAAGGATCTTGTTGTGTCTGAACCATTTTGTTCTTCCCATTATTTTGTTGTTTCATGCAACAGAATCTTGTAACATCTTATTAGCAAAAGTATGATGGAATGTTGTGAAATATTTATGTGTCAGTGGTAATATGCTGCCAATAGCAGCAGCCAACAATAACAGTTGAAGAAATGGAATATAGATTCAACAAAATCCAATCAATTTAGTATACATTGGTGGTCGTGTTGCCAACGATTACAAACACAAGATGTAGTCCTCAAATCGTCCTCTCAACTTTATAGATTGGTGGGATGTGGTGTATAAATCAGCCCCCTCTAACTTACGTAGGTGGAGAGAGGTGTTACAAAGGAGTAAGAAATCATATGTGACTAAACTAATTCTATTATAACTCATGTGCTTTAATTTATAGGCCTCATGGGTCTAGTTTAGGTAAAGTGTCTATACTATTGGATCCTCGAAAACAAGTCGATGCACAACACTTCCGTTTGGACACTTTGACAATGGCATGCTCATGCCTCATTAAAAATTTCTTTCGAAAACCCAGCAAGAACATGTTTTACAAAGGAAGAAGCTGTTAAAGCCTTTGTAAATAAATCCACAAGATTTTCATTTGTTTGGATTGTTTGCACTTCTATGTTCTTGTTGTGGCTACTGACCAAACAGTAAAGTAGGAGGGTAGTGTAGTGGAGAGATGATAGATGAACAATGCTCGCCCCTTCCCTATGACCAGGGCCTGTATATATATCTCCATGAAGTGTATTTTACAATCCTACCCTTACACTCATGTGCCCTCCATAGGGATATCTATGTCATTACACATATCCTATTTTGGGCTTTACAACTCTTTGGTAGGCCGGATGAGCTTAGGTGGGGGCTACCCCTACAACAGTTCCCATTCTCCTGTTGTTCAGGGAGATAGAAGTGTTTTATGGAGTATATGTTTTGTCATATATATTTTGACGTAGCTATTCTTCAAATGTGCAACACAAGCAGTATTATCCTCGTATATGACAGTGAGAATTTTATCCACCTACACCACATGATTCTTGGATAGTATAAATCAATCTTCTAAGCCATATGAACTCTCGAGTTGTCCCGTGCCTCTTGATTTTCAATAAATACTCGTAGGTTGTAGTATGTATACATGTATGCAAAAATGATTTTTGTTTTTTTTTCAAACAATGGCCGGAGCCCTGCATTTCAATTAAGATGGAAAGGAGAATAATAACATCCTAATAGGCAAGCAGCACCAGGAGCCATGTCCTCAACATCTAAAATAGTTCAAAAGACTGAACTACAAACTAGCTAGACTAGTGCAGCAAGCAAAGAACACCTAGGAGTGATGTGCTGTCATTCTTGCCGCCATGAGTTCTTGCTACCATGGGTTCTTGCTTGATGATTTCCGCAACCCACTGTGGCTGGAGAGAGACATTTTGGAATGTCCGCCTATTTCTTTCTATCCATAAGTTCCAACATGTGTAGATAATGATGTTGTTTAATTAACGTCTTTCTGAGCTCCTTCATGGTTCTACAAAACCACAATTTCCCACAAATTGGGAATGTCGATGCCGTCTTGTAAAATATTCATGCTAAAGTCGAGACCCGCATCAACTCAGTATATTTTGCCAAACCTCTTTTGCAAAGATACAAGATAAGCAATTTTGCAAAGATATAAGATAAGCAAATGTGAAATGCTGTTTCGGGTGCCTGATCACAGAGAGCGCACATCAAATTGTGAGGTCAGCATTTCTTAGCTAGGTTATCTGTTGTGTTAATCTTATTTTGCACCAGTAGCCAAGCAAAGAATTTATATTTGTTTTCAATATTTGTGTAACATCCCAAAATTGTAGAATGATGAAAATATGAAAACTTTAAAACTTTTAATGCATATTGGTGTTGTTCAAACTTTTTGGCTTTCATTAGAGAATATTGATTTGGGTTTTGCTAAACAATTCAACTAATAAAATAAAAATCTAGAGTGAAGTGCCAAAATAATTGAAAATCAAATTGAGCAAAAATTCGAATTTGAAATTCAAATTGAAAATCAAAATCTGAAAAAAAATATTAAATAAAACCAAAAGCAAAGAAATATTAAAATTCGCGTCCAAATGACTGAACCAAGAATTCAAATTTAAATTCAAACACTATTCAAAACTCAAAAAGGAAAATTCAAATCCAAAATCGAATTTCCAAATTTTACTAGCCCATTCTCTTTTCTTTCTTCTTCTCTTTTCTTCCTCTCTCTATCACCTGACCCTATCCCTTTCCTTCTCTCTCCTCTATTTATTTTAGGATTTAATTCTGATTTAAAAATTGGAAGTCCCGTTCTCACTTATTTTAAATCCAAGTTGAATGAAACTTATTTTTAAATTCATCTAAAATTATGATCTTTCTAATGGAAGTAAAATCGTAATTTTTAGAGTTTATGTGGATTTATTTGCATGTTTGTGTATTTATTTACTTTTCATCTCGATCATCCAAATAGAGTTCGAAGATACGGAAGAGCTGTTGTTCAAGCCAAGCCAGGACTTTCAAGACCAACTAACTTGTGAGCCGTGTGAGTCAATATTTTGATCATGTTGAACCTACGTTTAATGCAAATTATGTTGGTTTAAATTATCAAATTGCATACTTTAATTTGTTATACAAATTTATATTTGTTGTAAGGTTGTAGTTTCTTGCCAATTAATCATTGTACTAGTATACCCTACCCTTTGATACTTGATCAAATAATCCCTGTTGCCCTAGATTTAATAGAAACATACTAGATATAAGTTGTATCTAAGCGCCATACTTAGATACCCAGGGCATTAAATTGATATGTCATCATTTCAAAACATGAAACTAGTTTTGGGCATCCATTGGACGAAAATGGTTGGTATGTTGATATAAATTATTTTATGCTTCTCAAAACTCTAAAACTTGCTTTACATATTTGGGTGGATAGTAAGAGGTGTTGGTGCGGATGAAACATGAGAATGAGATTTGTGATAGAATGCTGAGATAATCTCAAGGACTTAATCTTGTAACCCTTCCCAATGTAAAACAGTGTAATCACAAGTCTATAATGGGTACGACCTAGCTAAATAATTTGCATCGACTCCTTGCTGTTGTGCCAAAAGAGTTAAACACGGGTCGTGTTGCTAGATGTAAGCCACCGTGTGGTGTAAGAATGGGCCTCTGGGAGTAGACGTAACCTCACAGGGGGCCATCGTGTGGCTTGAAGGCTCGAAGCCTATCCAAAGATCTTTAGAATATATTTGACAACTCGAATGTCTTGGTGGGATGGGGCAATGAAGAAAACAACATCATCGGCATATAAAGACATGTGCTCTTGAAGGCCTGGGATTCCAAGGGGGGGTAAGAATTTGAAGAGAGCTCGCTTTTTGAAACAAAGCATTGAGTCCTTCCATGACTAGGATGAAAAGCATCGGTGACAACGGGTCTCCCTGTCAAAGACCCCTTCGTAAGCCAATTGTATTGCCTGGAGCACCATTGAGAAGGATTCTGAATGATGCAGTGCATAGCAAGAGCGATATCCATTCATGCCACCTGGAACCAAAACCCATGTGGGAAAGGATTTCTAGAAGAAACGGCCAAGAAACAGAGTCAAAGGCCTTAGAAATGTCCACTTTTAGCAATAAAGCATATTTTTGTTTTGCTTGCAGTGTCTTGGCGACCAATTGGACAAAGCGGAAATTGTCATGGATACTCGAGCCAGCAACGAAAGAGCTTTGGTTCGGACTGACCAGGCGCGGAAGAAACACGCGGAAGAAACACCTTGAGCCTATTCGCCAGCACTTTAGACAGGAGTTTTGCAAAGCTGTGCAGCAAGCTGATTGGTCTGTAATCTGCAACGCATGCTGCATCTTGTGTCTTCGGCAGAAGAGTTATGAGGGCACTGTTCAAACTACGAAGAAACCTCCCATTTGGATAAAAAATGGCTTGGAACGTTGCAAGGATGCTTGGTTTAATGACAGGCCAAGCGCTTTTGAAAAAAGCTCCCGTGAACCTGTCAAGACCTGGAGATTTGGCAATCGGGAGCTCTTTGATCACTCCCCAAACCTCTTCTTCCGAGAAAGGCACCTCCAGTTGTTGCAAGCTCAAGGAAGGCATTTGAAGGAAGGAAAGATCGAGGGTATGCTCTCTGACCGAGCAGTTTCCCAAGAGTTGTGAATAGAAATCCTGATAGCGGTCTGCTATTTGGTCCGCGTGAGTGAACGTTGTATTCCCTATCGAGATGGATGAAATGAAGATTTTCCTTCTCCAGTGAGAAGCTTGGGAATGGAATTGAGAGTTGGCATTCCCTTCCTTAAGCCAATTTATGTGAGACCGCTGTCTAGCAATTGTTCTTTCCAATGATGCTAGCCGAGGCATTTTACTTTTAGATTGCTACGGAGCCAGGCCTCTTGAGGGGAAAGTGGCTGATTGTCTTGAGCACGGTCCAACTGGAGAATGAGCTCTCTGGCCATCTGCAACATTAGCTTAATATTTCCACATCTCTTCTCTACCCAACTCTCGAGACCCCGCGCTGCATTTCTGAAAAGGCAGTCCAGGCGCCTCAATGGATCAGAGATTGAGGGGCTGCATTTCCAAACCTCATGAACCGCCTGAAGGAAACCCTCTTGTTTCATCCAGAATGACTCGAAATGGAAGCGGCGAGCTGCTGAGGTTTTAAATTCGGTGGAAATGAGAAGCGAGCAGTGATCCGAGATTGATGACGATTGGGCCCGCATGAAAACGTCAGGGTACATCTCTTCCTAACCAATAGAAACGAACGTTCTGTCAAGCTTAACAGAGTTGGAGATTCCCTTTCACTGGACCAAGTGAAACGTCGGCCGTGAAGATGGAGCTCTTTGAAATCGAGATCGTTGAGGAAGCGCTGGCAAGTGCCCATAAGGCGTCGATGAAGATTTGAGTTGTTTTTGTCTTGAGCCGAGAGAACCATATGAAAAACGCCTGAGAGAAGCCATGGGCCTGCGCATAAGTCGCAGACCTGTCTGAGTTCAAGGACGAAAGCCGGCTTGTCGCCCTGTATTGTCGGACCATATACAGTGGTTACCCACCAAGAGCTACCGGATGGAATCAATGTCACTTTCAATGTGACTGAATAAGAGCGGATCAAACGAGTGCTGACTGATATTGAGGTGGTTTTCCATGCAATAAGGAAATCGAAGGAGTAGGCGGAACCGATAATCTGCATTACATTGCTTGCCGAAATGGCTTGTAGTTTAGTTTCTTGGATACAGACTCCCAAGATTTCAAGCACCAAACTCTTGTCGATATGCGCCAAGTTTGTTTCTTGCAAGCAAACTAGCTAACTATGGTTGCCAAGGTGTCTATAATTAGTTCCTTGACAACTGACCTTCTCGCTGTGTTATTTAGGACTACAGTTCCAATTCAATATGGGCAGTTTTGCTGTGACATACAAACGGGTGGAGCAACAGAAGACGAAGAAGGCAACCTTTAGGATGGACGAAACAAGTCTGAACCAGGCGTGCAGACATGCATAAACGACACCTCTACAAGGAGAGCCGTAGGGTAGCAGGAAGAACAAAAGCGGCGACGCCCATCTGTTACATGATGCACTGAAGAACACAAAGACCATTTCTGGACGATGGCGACCACCCGGTGACAACCAAGGCCTACATATGGGAATTACAAAGACGAACCGCCAGCGGGACGGACTCACAATTATTCTTCTCATCCGCAGCAGTAGTAGTAGTATGGATCTAGGTTTAGATCTTGCTTGCCTGCTTTTCCACGCAGTGTGTAAAACACCTGGAAAACCCGCAATCGGAAGGCTTCTGATGACATTATCCTCTCTAATCAGGGCATTGAGGCATTGCCGCCCGACCTGGAGGTATGGCTCTCATGCAGCAACAACCATCGATCGAAAGATCAAGCCACTGCCTAGAGGACTGTGATTCAGACCGTATGGAAAGATCAAGCCACTGCCCATCGCAAGAAGCAGATCCTTGGAGTCTTGGACATTTTCTGTGGCTTTCCTTTCAGGTAAGATGGATTTGAGTTCTGAACATAGGTCAAGCCATGTGCAGCTGGCATGGCCATGTGGCCAATTCTTTCCGGATGCAAAGGTTCTAAATCCTCCTAACTCAAGAGTCAGGAGGTCGCTTAAATGTAGGTGACCATGCAGCAGTTGCATTGGTGAAGTTCTGTTTCGTCAACAAGCGACCCAAGTTGCATTGGTGAGATGGATTTGAGTTCTGTAATACCCCAGCCCAGCTCGGCCCAGCCCAGCCCATTGTGCAGCCCTATAAGAGAGAGGGAGCCAGGTGGAGGGAGAGGCAAAAGTCATTTTGCTTTCTCTTCCCTGAGCTCATCTCGCTGCCTCTGCTCTCTCCCTCGTGCTTGCTGTCGCCGTTTGTCACCCGTCGGCACAGCCGCTTGCTAGTCCCCGGCGCCGCCGCTTGTCACCGTTGCTGTGCCGTTGTCGCCATCCCCGTTTCCCCTGCTGCTGTGGCTGCCAGCGCCGCCGCTTCACCTTGCGTTGCTGCCGCTCATGTGCGCCATCACCGCTACCCCGCTGCCGCTCACGCGCGCGCCGCCGCCCTCAGCTCATTGCCGCTTGCCGCCCTCCGGCCGCCGCCGTCGCTGCTCCCATGCTCAACCGGCTGCGCGCCGTGCAAGGGAGCGAGGGGGAGGGCCAGGCTCCGGCGGGGGAGAAGAGGACAGGGGAGGGCCACGCCGGCCGACAGGGAGGGAGAAGAGAGCGCCGGCCGTGGAAGGGAAGTAGAGGAGGAGGGAGTTAGCCGACGGGAGTGAGGAAAGGAATAAGGGGCGTCGATGTGAAGTAGAAAAAGAAAAGAAGAGGAAGGCCAGGAGAGAGAGCCGGTCAGCTGAAAAGAAAAGAAAAAAAGCAAGCGTCGACCGAAGGGAAAGAAAAGAAAGAGAGAGAGAGAGAGATAGAGAAAGTGTGCCTAGCCGTCAGATCCGGCAAGGAAAGGAAAGCAGTGCCTCGATCCAGTCGCTCGGGGCCAGGGTAACGCCTCGAAAACCCTTCTCCCTGTTTATTTGCCGAGTCGAGAATAAGTTAATATGTTCATAATTAGAATTAATACATGTGTTCAGTTAGATATCGTTTATTAATATGAATACCTGATCGGTGTAATTGGTACGGCCACTATAGATCATATCAGTCCGTGGCAGAAGAGGGAGGAAGAGAGAATAAATTGAAGTTAAATAATGTAGTCGATTAAAGTGAAATTAAGCGTATAGAATTCGATTGGCGAGTATAAATAGTGAAATCACTAATTTTATAGATTGGTTAAGCACCGGGACAACGGGAAGTCGCCCGGTGGTACAGGATTTGATTATGTCGGGTTGGACGTTAGAGCGAAGTCATTTGCTCGTACATGAATGTATTGCATGAGTGATGATTGAGATGATTAATGCTTGTTCAGGTGGCGGTTCGAGTCTGGTGCCGTCCATGCACCGTCCGCCAGGTTAACAGGCAAGTGCATAATAAAACGATAAATTCGGGTAAGTTTATTGATAGATGAATGATGATGCATTGCTTACCATGTGATGGTAAGTTAACTATTTTTGGATGTATGATGAGAAATGATGAATGACGATTGTTGAGACATGAGATGTTGATATGCATAAATGGGGAATTGGCATTGCATTCATGCCATGGAAATAGATGGCCTTCGTGGCATCTATGGTCTACTTGGTGTGGACCCTCCACGAGAGTGGAGAAAGACCTACTTCGGTAGGCATCCCACGGGAGAAGGTAAAGACCTACTTCGGTAGGCACTCCACGGGAGTGGAGGTTGTGGTCCCCGTATGAAAGAGGATGGGCTTATGGTCCCCACATGGAAACAAGGCGGGCCTGGGTGAGCATCAACGGGTGCTCGCTCTGCTATACCAGTTGTAACACCCCACCCATCCTCTGGGCCCGGAATGCTACCACCATTGCAAATTTTTACCTTACTTTCAATTGCTAGAAACTCAACACTAATATAATTAAGTAGCAGCGATTAGATACATCATAGTTTTTCTTTACTCCCTACTCTAGCAGTCTAGTAGAGACTAAAATAAACTGACAAAAGGTGGTACATGAAGTGCGGTTAGTTCGTGAAGATTATTCATGTACTACTCCCACCTTGGGCACAGCATCCTCAACGATCACCTAGATAAATAAAACAACAAAGCAAGAGTGAGTCCAAGGACTCAGCAAGTACATAATAGGACGATAAATACTAACACAACATGAAACAATTTAATCCAATGAACCTACTCTGCATACATAGCCATGCTTATATCATCATTCTCAAGGTTTCACCTTGATCGTACATACTTCACATACACTTACGTGTTGCACATAGCCACATCATCAATGCAATGCAATGCATCCCTACTCTATATGCACATTTGCTCATCACATTGCAAATACCGGTATCGCGGAGTGAACACCCGTCGATGTTCACCCATCATCTGGGCCCGCCCGTCTCGGCACGGGGTCCCCTCCACTCCCGTGGAGGCCTACCGAAGTAGGTCTTACTCAAGAGCACTCCGGATTAGCCCACTAGCTTTACTTGTAGCTAGGGACTTTCTCACCGCCCTCACTCTTGAGTGCACATAATGCAAATGCATATGCCATTGTCATTATCATGGTCATCCATAAACATCATGTCATGTAAACATCGTATTTCCACATCAACATTAGCACATCATGTAAGCATCGCATATTCATAATCTCTACGATCTACCGCTCTACCATGCACTTGCCTGTTAACCAAACGGAGCGGAGCAACGTGCGGACGACGTCGACACGGGACCTCCACCTGGACAAGTAAACAATCAGATTTAACGCATCATACAAAACCAGAGATTAAATGGGCGACGAAGATACTATATGCATAAACTGGTTCGGGCGTAAAACGCGTGGGTTTTCAGGGACCTGCCGAGAGGCACCAAAACCCCCCAATTTTTTTTCTTTTTTCTCCTCTTTTCTTTTCTCTCTTCTTCTTTTCTTTCTCTTCTTTTCTTCCTTTTCCTTCCTCTCTTACCCGGCCGGCCCCTCCTCGCTTTTTTTCCCTACCTTTCCGGTCCCCCTCTTTTCCTCCCACACCCGTCTCTCTCTCTCTCCCTCCACTCATCTCGGCCGACCGGCCTCCTCCCCCCTCACCTTCTCCGCTCGGGGCGGCGCAGTCGGCGCGCGGCCAGACGCGGCGGCGCCGGCGGCCCTCCCACCGCCCTTGCCTTCTCCTCTACCACCTCTCTCTCTCGCTCCCTCGCGCTCGAGCTACGCTCAGCGCACCCCCGGCGGCGCGGCAGCGTGAGGCCCGCTCGATGTCGCCGGCCCCGGCTCCCTGCCACCGTCCCCGCCTCCGGCTTCCCCTCTCCCTCTCAGGCGCGGGCGCCCTCCGGCAGCACGACGGCGCGGCGCGGTTCGTGGAGCGGGAGCGTGCCGCCAGCGGTTCTAGCTAGCCGGCCGGGCCAGATCTGGCTGGCGCCCTACCTGTGGCGGCCTCCCCTCCGGTCTCCCCTCGTCCTCTGCCCCGGATCCGGCCAACCCGAGCGGAACCGCCACCTCTTCCGTGCTCCTCCCTCTCTCCAATCTCTTTGCCTCTGGTCACTCTCCCTCCCTCTCAGTAGCTACCGGTTGGCTCGACTTAAGAAGGAGCTCGGGTGTTGACTTCTGCAGGGTGCAGGGCACAGGTGGCATGCATGCACGCTTAGGGCGAACATGCAGCTGCCACATCTCCCTGGCAGAGGAAAGGTAGGTGAGGTATTACATTCTACCCCCTTAACAGAATTTGACCCCGAATTTTGGCATTCAATAATCGCATAGAAGAACAAAATAAAATGATCTACATATAACATAACTTTAACTCATACCCGAGGAGAACAACTCTGGGTACTTCTCGCGCATGCGAGACTCCAACTCCCATGTTGCTTCCCGCTCGGACTGATGCGACCAGAGCACTTAACATACTTTATAGCTTTATTCCTCAACACCTTCTCTGATTCCTCCAGAATCCGAACAGGGCGGGACTCGAAGGTGAGGTCTTGCCTTAAGGACACTGGTGCTAGCACAATCTCATGCTCTGGATCTCGCAAGAACTTTCTCAACATTGACACATGGAACACATTATGCACTCCTCGCATGGAGTCAGGGAGTTCCAAACGGTATGCCAACTTTCCAATTCGTTCCCGAATTGGAAATGGCCCAATGTACCTCGGGCTAAGCTTCCCTTTGGTACCAAATCGCACTATGCCTTTAGTGGGAGATACTCTTAGGAGCACATGATCCCCCACTTCGAACTCTAGCTCTCGCCTCCTGACATCGGCGTAGCTCTTTTGCCTACTCTGGGCAGCTAGCAGATTTTGTCTAATTTCTGCCATTCGTTCCACTGTTTGCTGGACCCAATCTGGGCCCAAAACGGCCTTCTCGCCCACTGCATCCCAACACAGTGGCGATCTACATTTTCGCCCATACAGAACCTCGAATGGCGCTGCTTGAACACTGGAGTGGTAGCTGTTGTTATAAGCAAACTCTGCAAGTGCCAAATGATCCTCCCAGCTACCCTTCCATGACAAAACACAGGACCTCAACATGTCCTCTAGTGTCTGAATGGTGCGTTCAAACTGTCCATCCGTCTGCGGGTGGAAAGCAGTACTAAACTGGAGTTTCGTGCCCAGAGCGCCTTGCAAGCTCTCCCAAAACTTGGAGACAAACTTAGCGCCTCTGTCCGAAACTATCGACTTGCGAACACCATGCAATCTCACGACGTCCCGCACATAGATGGGCGCCAACTCACTTGCCGAGTTCGTAATGCGGATGGGGATGAAGTGTGCGGACTTACTGAATCGGTCCACCACTACTCAAATCGCATCCTTACCTCGCTGGGTACGGGGTAAGCCGATTACGAAATCCATGGTAATATCATCCCATGGCCACCGAGAAACCACCAAAGGCTGCAATAGCCCAGCGGGACGCCTATGCTCAGCCTTTACTTGCTGGCAAACCCCGCAAGATGCCACATACTTGGCGATATCCACTTTCATCCTCTTCCACCAGAAGCTCTTCTTGAGATCACGGTACATCTTGGTTTCGCCAGGATGCACCGTGTAGGGGGTACGGTGGGCTTCCCTCAAAATGTCATCCTTGACTTGAGCCTTTTGCGGCACGCAAAGGCAGCCTTTAAATCGCAAAGCACCTGAATCATCGAGGCTGAAATCCCCCGTTTTTCCTTCATTAAGGCACTTCATCACTTGCTGAAGCAACCGATCATGCTGTTGCGCCTCCTTTACTCGCTCCAGAATTGCTGATTCCAGCAATAGTTGCGTCTCAGCCTGTGCTGTACCAGCGAAACAATAGGAAATTCCCATCCGTTCAAAGTCAGCAACGAGACAACCTAGAGTGGAGGGTGTCAGCTTGCGACTAAGAGCATCAGCAACCACATTTGCCTTGCCCGGATGGTACTGAAGAGTGAGATCATATTCTTTGATAAGCTCCAACCACCTCCGTTGCCTCAAATTCAGCTCCTTCTGAGTGAAAATGTATTTGAGGCTTTTGTGGTTAGTGAAGATATCACAAGATTCTCCATACAAGTAATGCCTCCAAATCTTTAGAGCAAAAACCACAGCGGCAAGCTCCAAATCATGAGTTGGGTAGTTCTGCTCATGATTCTTCAATTGTCGCGAGGCATACGCGATCACTTTGGTATCTTGCATGAGCACACAACCTAGTCCCACTCGAGACGCATCTGAGTAGACCGTGAAACGCTTCCCTGGCTCAGGAAGTGTGAGAACAGGAGCAGTTACTAACTTCTCTTTCAGAGTATTAAAACTGCGCTCACATTCATCAGTCCACTGGAATTTCACATTCTTCCGTGTGAGCTGAGACATTGGCTTGGCAATAATGGAGAAGTCTTTCACGAATTGCCGGTAGTAACCAGCTAAGCCAAGAAAACTTCTCACTTCTTTAACATTAGATGGCCTCTTCCAATCCACGACAATGGAAATCTTGCTTGGATCTACTGAAATGCCTTCCTGGTTAATTACATGACCCAGGAAAATCACTTCAGAAATCCAGAAATCGCACTTCTTCAATTTGGCAAAGAATTGATTCTTCCTCAGAGTCTCAAGTACGAGCCTCAAATGCTGCTCATGTTCTTCATCCGTCTTGGAATAAATCAGGATATCATCGATGAACACCACTACAAAGTCATCCAGGTACTTGTGTAGCATACTGTTCATCGTTTCCATGAAAACAGCAGGGGCATTTGTCAGTCCGAAGGACATAACTGTAAACTCATAGTGCCCATATCTGGTGGAGAAAGCTGTCTTCTCAATGTCTTGCTCCCGCACTCGGATTTGAGTATAACCCGATTGTATATCAATTTTTGAGAACACCTTGGCTCCTTTCAATTGATCAAACAAGTCCTCGATACGAGGCAATGGGTATTTATTTTTGATGGTCACCTGATTGAGAGCACGGTAATCTATACACATGCGCCAACTCCCATCTTTTTTCTCGGTGAAAAGGACAGGGGCTCCCCAAGGTGATACACTACGATGGATCAAACCGTTGGATAACAACTCATCCAATTGTTTCTTCAACTCTTCCTGCAAGGGTCGTGCCAAACGGTAGGGGGACATTGAAATAGGTCTTGTGCCAGGAACAAGGTCAATTCTGAACTCCACATCTCGCTTGGGTGGCATACCCGGAAGCTCTTCGGGAAACACATCAGGATACTCACGTACCACAGGAATATCCTCAACGTGCAAAGACGCACTAGGCTTCTCCACAATTGATAGGAGTAACCCAGACTTCGTTGTTCATCGGCCAGGGAATAAGCTGCCCAACACAAGGAGGGAACACGTGGGTGCATTCCCTTGAAAGATTATCTCCTTCCCTGAAGGTGCTTGCAAGGTAACTGTCCTCCAGAAGCAGGAAATCACGGCTTGGTAGCGATGCAACCAGTCCATGCCAAGGATAACATCAAAAGACTCCAACTGAATAACCATGAGGTTGGCGACAAATCCCTCACCATCTATTGCAACCACACAGCCAGGACATACTGTGGAGCTAGCAATGATACCCCTTGGGGTACTAACCATAATCAATTGAGAAATTTGCTGAACACTCAGCTTGGCCTTTCTAGCAAACTCCCAGGACACAAACGAATAGGTAGCACGGGAGTCAAAAAGAACAAGGGCTTCACATGAGTCCACTAACAGAGTACCTGTCACCACGTCAGGTCGACCCACGGACTCAGCAGCAGGCAGTGTGTAGACTCCAGGTGGTGTCGGGGCAGCGAGAGCCCCGACACTCTGCTGTGGCGGCAACGGGACTGGAGGCGGTGTAGCATGCTGGAATGGAGGAGTCGGTGCCGGATGCCAGTAATACCCAGCGGGTGGAGCCCAGGAGAGTGGAGGCTGCAAAGCAGGGGCAGCCGCCATCATCTGGACTGACCCCCCGAGGTGAAGAATTTGACGACGAAGAAGATACGGGCTCCCACTTAAGAATGCTGGAGGGGTTCTGACGACAAACCCGCTCCATGTGGCCTGATCGGCCGCAATGCCGACACTCCCCCCATCCAGGAGCACTCAGCGGCACGGTGCCTGCCTCCACACTTGAAACAAATCATGCCCTGCCCTGGGACAGGACGGTAGGTTGGGGTTGCCGATGAAGAACGAGGCACTGAAGAAGACAACCTCGAGGACTTGGACTTGGATGATTGTGGGGGATGCTGGCCCCACTTGGACTTCTTAGGAGCGGGCCGCTGAGATGACCCACCCCCTTCAGTGAAGCTTCTCTTCTGGCCACCACCAGAAGCGCTCGAACCACTAGAGGGTTGCAGCCCTTTAGTGAGCTGCATCTCCATCTCCATCCCCCTGGCCCGCTCTACTACAGATCGAAAGTCACGTGGAACAGTAGCTCCCATGACATGCCGGAACTCTGAGTTGAGCCCACGACGGAACCTTTTGGCCTTCTCAAGGTCATTGTTCGCGATTGATGGCATGAAGCGGACCAAATTATTGAATGCCGCCTCGTACTCAGCCACGGTCATCTTTCCCTGTACGAAGGTCGTCAGGGCGACCTCCATACTCTCCACAAAAGAATCTGGGTAATACTTCGCCTTGAACTACTCGGTGAAGACTCCCAGGTAGCGGGACCTTGTGCAGGGGTCCTGGCGGAAAGAACTCCCTCCCACTAGATGTCCGCTTGTCCCTTCAGTTGAAAAGCCACGTAGCGAGCTTTCAGCTGAGAGCTCATCTCAAGGGCTTCGAATTGCCTCTCCATGTAGCGCAACCAATCCGCAGCCTGGACTAGCGTGCCCGAACCATCAAAAGTATCTAACCGCAAGGCCAACCACTCCCGAAGGCCCATTCTTACCTCTGGTACAGCCAGAACAGCAACAGGGGTAGCAGCGGGAATGGCCGCAGTAGCGGCTGCCGGCGCTTGACGGCGAAGCGCACGGATTTCCTCTAAGAACTCCTGCAGCAAGGCTGAAGATCCAGCCGAATCTCTGGCTACGGACTGTTCAGCGGAATCCACTTCTGCATCAGGTGCCTCCTGCTGAACCTCCAGCGGTGGCTCCGCTTGGGCATGGCCACGACCACGGCCGTGACCTCCACGGCCACGCCCGCGTCCTCTCGCTCTCGGCATAACTAATCAGGACAGATAGCCAATCACTCAACAAGCCCACAAACATCCATTTCAATAACACACATCAACATCAATGCTAACGAAAACGTAAATGCAATATAAGACCCATTCCCCATCCTATGGTGCACCAGTGTGTCAAAATTTTAATTTTAATTATTATTAGGCCTAAGTTGTCAAATTTCCTACCATGGACCTAACGCCTGCTCTGATACCAACTGTAACACCCCGCCCATCCTCTGGGCCCGGAATGCTCCACCATTGCAAATTTTTACCTTACTTTCAATTGCTAGAAACTCAACACTAATATAATTAAGTAGCAGCGATTAGATACATCATAGTTTTTCTTTAGTCCCTACTCTAGCAGTCTAGTAGAGCCTAAAATAAACTGACAAAAGGTGGTACAGGAAGTGCGGTTAGTTCGTGAAGATTATTCATGTGCTACTCCCACCCTGGGCACGGCATCCTCAACAATCACCTAGAAATAAAACAACAAAGCAAGAGTGAGTCCAAGGACTCAGCAAGTACATAATAGGACGATAAATACTAACACAACATGAAAAAAATTTAATCCAACAAACCTACTCTGCATACATAGCCATGCTTATATTCTCATTCTCAAGGTTTCACCTTGATCGTACATACTTCACATACACTTACGTGTTGCACATAGCCACATCATCAATGCAATGCAATGCAATGCATCCCTACTCTATATGCACATTTGCTCATCACATTGCAAATACTGGTATCGCGGAGTGAACACCCGTCGATGTTCACCCATCATCTGGGCCCGCCCGTCTCGGCACGGGGTCCCCTCCACTCCCGTGGAGGCCTACCGAAGTAGGTCTTACTCAAGAGCACTCCGGATTAGCCCACTAGCTTTACTTGTAGCTAGGGACTTTCTCACCGCCCTCACTCTTGAGTGCACATAATGCAAATGCATATGCCATTGTCATTATCATGGTCATCCATAAACATCATGTCATGTAAACATCGTATTTCCACATCAACAATAGCACATCATGTAAGCATCGCATATTCATAATCTCTACGATCTACCGCTCTACCATGCACTTGCCTGTTAACCAAACGGAGCGGAGCAACATGCGGACGGCGTCGACTCGGGACCTCCACCTGGACAAGTAAACAATCCGATTTAACGCATCATACGAAACCAGAGATTAAATGGGCGACAAAGATACTATATGCATAAACTGGTTCGGGCGTAAAACGCGTGGGTTTTCAGGGATCTGCCGAGCGGCCCCAAAACCCCCTAATTTTTTTCTTTTTTTCTCCTCTTTTCTTTTCTCTCTTCTTCTTTTCTTTCTCTTCTTTTCTTCCTTTTCCTTCCTCTCTTACCCGGCCGGCCCCTCCTCTCTTTTTTTTCCTACCCGGCCGGCCCCCCTCTTTTCCTCCCTCACCCGTCTCTCTCTCCCCCTCCACTCATCTCGGCCGACCGGCCTCCTCCCCCCCCTCAACTTCTCCGACCGGGGTGGCGTGGTCGGCGCGCGGCCAGACGCGGCGGCGCCGGCAGCCCTTCCACCGCTCCCTGCCTTCTCCCCTCCCACCTCTCTCTCTCCCTCACGCTCGAGCTGCGCTTGGCGCACCCCCGGCAGCGCGGCAGCGTGAGGCCCGACTCAGTGTCACCGACCCCGGGCTCCCTGCCACCGTCCCTGCCTCCGGCTTCCCCTCTCCCTCTTTGACGCGGGCGCCCTCCAGCAGCACGATGGCGTGGCGCGGTCCGTGGAGCGGGAGTGTGCCACCGGCGGTTCTAGCTAGCCGACCAGGCCAGATCTGGCCGGTGCCCTACCTGTGGCAGCCTCCCCTCCGGTCTCCCCTCGTCCTCTGCCCCGGATCCAGCCAACCCGAGCGGAACCGCCACCTCTTCCGTGCTCCTCCCTCTCTCCAATCTCTTTGCCTCTGGTCACTCTCCCTCCCTCTCAGTAGCTACCGATTGGCTCGACTTAAGAAGGAGCTCGGGTGTTGACTTCTGCAGGGTGCAGGGCACACGTGGCATGCATGCACGCTTAGGCGAACATGCGGCTGCCACATCTCCCTGACAGAGGAAAGGTAGGTGAGGTATTACATTCTACCCCCCCCCCCCTAACAGAATTCGACCCCGAATTCTGGCATTCAATAATCACGCAGAAGAACAAAATAAAATGATCTACACATAACATAACTTTAACTCATACCCGAAGAGAGCAACTCTGGGTACTTCTCGCGCATGCGAGACTCCAACTCCCATGTTGCTTCCCGCTCGGACTGATGCGACCAGAGCACTTTAACATACTTTATAGCTTTATTCCTCAACACCTTCTCTGATGAGGTATTACACCAGTATAGGCTAAAGAGATTAGAGAGAGGAGTATGTGCGTATGCATAATGATTGATTGATAAGAGCTTAAAGAGTTTGAACGGTATCAAATGGTGATTGAACCTATGATGACTATGGTCTGATTTGTGAGCCTGTATTTACTGTTTTACTTTGTACTTGCTGAGTTTCCGGACTCACCCTTGCTTTGTCGTTGTTTTTAGGTGAATGATGACGACATGCATGAAATGGGAATAATCCTTTCGGCACTGCACATATGCAATAACAGTTAGCTTTACAGAGCTTTTATGTTTAATCTAGTATTAAGTTTTTGGTGGCTAGCCGTTTGGACTAGTTTGTTAGTGAGCCGTGATGGTGGGTCTCATATGGTTGTGGAACCTAAAGTCTGTTTATGTTATAGTTTGTGCAATATAAAGTTGGTTGGTTTATTGCAATTATCCAATATTTATCTGTTGTTTTCTCCCTGTGGGTAATCAAAACAAAAGAGGATGTGCTGCTAAAAGTTGGATTAGCACCACATCTTTGAAAGGGTAGGTGTATGGTGGTAGCACCTTGGGCCTTTTGGAGGGTCGGGGTGTTACAAGTTCTGAAAAAAAAACAAGTTGTAAGAGCCAGGTGACATTCAACGTGTTGTTCTTCATTGGTTTCTATGGACTATGCGATGTATGTTTCTTATTTTCTAAAGTAAATTAATGCGTTGCATGATCTGATCGTTGTTGGTTGTCTTTTTCTTTTTCATCGGATTCACTTATGTTGAACAGATCGTGTACTTGCATACAGGGAGGAAACTTGGTGTTGTTTGGTTGATCTAAAACAGAGGAGTTTTCTTGAGCAAGCTTGTTAATTTGAGAAGCATACATGTTACAGCTCCCATTCCTCTCATCGTTTTTACGGATTTGTAGAATTGCATGATTACGTAAGCAATGTCGTGCAGGTCCTGAACTTAAGCATGGGAAGTTTACGTGCGTATCAATGTAGGCACGTAGGTACGTGCTGTTTTAGGTTCAGGTCTTGTTTCGAATGCGATATTCTTGTTTTTATAATTTCTAAAAAAGTTAAATTATTTGTCGTATAATTTCTCCGATCTAAACGGAGCCTTAGAATTGTAAGCAATGTTGTGCTGGTCCTGAACTTAACAATGTAGGCATGTAGCTAGGTGTTGTTTTAGGTTCTCATCGTGCTTGGAGCGCTAGATTTTTTTTTCGATTTCTACAAAAGTTGAATTATTTCTCGTGAAATCCCTCAATCTAGATGGAGCCTTAAAATTGTCACATAATTTTTAGTGGGTTTCGATATGCTAAGCTATTTGTTTTGGTTCAGTATTGTAATTGCAATTGTGATGGGTTTCGATAAATTGGAGATTATATATCTGAGTGCCTAATACGGAGAAAAAGAGAGACCCTTCGAATCAAAACACCACATCGTGGCCATGTTAATTCCAAAGAGGAGGCCTCCTAAACCCTCAAGCCCCCGAATCCAATCTCAACCAGATCGGAATCGCAGGCGGAGGCAGCCACTATGGCCATCCTGGATTCGATCAACCAGATCGGAATCTCAAAGAGTTCTTTTTGTTTACCGTGGATGCAAGTGATTAATTCTCGGTTGTGTGATGAGAAATTTTCTCAATGAAAAGGAAATAGTAGTACTAGCCCTGTCTTTTTATGCTTCATTCATCCTTGCAAATTATATATATCGTCAAATTTGCGACTACTCTTATTCAGATAAAAAAATGGAACAAATTAATTCCGATTCATACTTTTGGTCCTTACGATTGCATTCACTTGCCTTTATGGACTATAATGGCTGGGAATCCTGAACTTCTGGGCTGCAATATAAGTACATCGTTGATCAACTACTGTATCACTGTGGACTGATAAAACCATATACTTGAAGTAAGAAGCAAAGGATCACGGATAGAATCTCGATACACTTCAATTTGGGACGCAATTAGAACGAAGCGGTCTGGAAAGCTCCTTTAGATTAAGGCGACAAACCCCTAGCTAATAAACAAGTCAGGATAAGACAAATCAGAAGCCGAACTAGCTGACAGGCAATTCTAGCCCAGAAAACAAAGCAGAACAACAAAACCTGCTGAAACAGAGCAACTCCAAGAAAAGCAACACTGAAATTTGATGTTACACTAAGTGATCACTGTAATAAGAGATGTTTTTTTTGCATGTTCCGCTAGTCTGTTAGGGAGAGGCAATCCAGTTATCTACAAGTGACGTTCTCTTTCTTAAGTAAGCCAGTGAATTTCATCAGTAGGCCCTTCAGTAGGACCTATTTTCAGATACAATACTTTTTCTAGTAGGTGTGAATGTGAACTACAGGTCTTTCAAGCTAGCTATCTATAGAAAAAGGAAGTATGCAGCTACGGAGAAGCCAGACGTGCAAATGAAGACCTAGATGAAGGAGGTGTGCGAGCTGCCCTACCACATTGAGGATCGCATATACAGATTCACTTATCATGTCTATCATGAACCGGCTGACAATATCACCCGGTGTCAAGAGGAGCTTGAACATTCGCAAATTGAAGAAACTGCACCATCGCCATAAATTTGCCAAGGAAGTCCAAGAACTTCGGGTCCTTGTCAGCGAAGTGTATGAGCGACATAAGGCACAACCTTGATGAGAGCACTTCTAGCACCATGCATACGGAGATCGATCCTTGATTGCCAGCTCTACATGTGGAGGTGGAAAAACTTGTGGGCATTCAGGGACCAAGCGGGGAAATTATCAATCAGTTGATTAGCGAGGGTGGGCCAATGAAGCACCATAGAGTTGCCTATTGTTGGATCCTGGAGGTTCAGGCAAAACTACTCTTGCTAAACAGGTGTACCAGAAAATCAAAAATCGATTCTTTTATAAAGCTTTTATGTCTGTATCACAAAAGCCTAACATAAATAACCTTCTGAGGGAGTTGCTGTCAGAAATTGAGTGCGTTGGTGGAAGATTGGATAAAGATCAACCAGCAAGATCAAATAGTGAGCAACAACTCGTGGACAGACTAAGAGCATATCTTGAAAACAATAGGTAATTTTACTCGGCTCACTTTTCTACGATGTGTTTCCATAACAGCCATAGCATTCGTTTTATCCTACCGTGACATTATTCTGAACTGTCTTGTGTTTTTAGCAATTTTTTATTGGTACAAAAATAAAAAATATAAATTACAAAAGTAGGCAAGAGTAGCTGCTTTTTACAGATGGAGGAAACTGCGGACCTGGGTGTGCAATCTGGACGAAGGCAAAAAGGATCTCCAGATAGATTGATGGACGCGCTATCAGTGCCTCCTGAAACTGCGGACCTGCGTGTGCAACCTGGACGAAGGCAAAAAGAATCTCTGGTTAGATTGATGGATGCTATCAGTGCCTCCTGACACATGAAAAAATGTTACTGCAATAATTGTCTTTTGACTAACTTCCTTTCAGTCAAAAATTGTTGTCACTTCAGGTTGGTTTTGGGTTCGGAAGTACTGGAACTGGAAAAAATAATTTAACTAAATTGAATTACACTGAATAGTCACCTTTACATGGTAGAGTAAATATTTTGTAAAATACTTGCATGTTTACGTTTATGCAAATATGAATTTTATTGTGTTTTCTAGTTGCATACTCAGCTTTTTAATGCTTTTCTGATACATGCTTCTGCATAATAGGCACCTTATTGTGATTGATGACATTCGGAGTAATTCGGCATGGGAAATGGGCCTGTTTGATTGCTTGGTTATTTGGGTCTTCTCCATGGTTTATAGTCTCCTCTAGTTTTTCTTCAATTTAGAGTAGGAATCATAAATTAAATAGGAGTAGAAGTCATAATCTTAATAGGATTTATCTATAACTCTTTATAGCATACCTTTCCAAATCCTAAAAGGTTATATATGAGTCACCTTGCTTGAACGGTTCGCTTTGATCAATTCCAAATGGCATCTAAACATAAAAATTGAAATTGAAATCAGCTTGAATTAATTGATCAAATTATACTCAAATAGAATTTAGAATGAAATTGAACGAATCAAATTTAATTCTAAAGGAGCCTAAACAGGGTACAAGAGTAACTGACACTCGTGTGTACTCGTGTGAACCATCAGTGACCGAAAGGCGTCCCTCCATCAGCCAACGTGTGGGGTTCATCCGTTCATTATTCTTGTCATCAAGGATCCTATAAGTGATATCAGAGTAGGTTATAATAGCATCAGATCCAGATTGTTTTTTAGGTAAGCCACCATTTTTTGATGGATCAGATTATATCTATTGGAAAACACGCATGGAGATTTTTTCTACAAGCACAAGGTAATAATATTTGGCAAAAAGTTGAAAATCTATATGAATTACCTCATGTTGTTACTACTGGAAATATTGCTGATGTTAAAACTAATACTAAGGCTAGAATATTTTGTTGCAAGATCTAAGTAGAAACGAGTTTGTCAGAATTTCTCATAGTAAAACTGCTAATAAAATTTGGACTATTCTATTGCAAAGAGGTATAGATTGTACCGAGCAATTAATGTTTCCCTTTTTCTTATAAGGAGTACATATGGGAAACAAAGGTGGTGTTTTTTTAGACTTAAAAAAGTTTAGGTTTATGTCTTTTTTTTGGTACTATAGCGACTGAAAATACACTGTATTTACTGATACATTTTTCAATGTAATTAATTTAAAAAATAAAAAATATCATCACGGATAAGATAGAGGAATAAAGAAAAAAAAGACACAAAAAACAAAAAAGCTAAAAAAATAAGAAGCTAGAAGTAGAGTTGCAAACTAACCTTCAAGATAACGCTGAACCAGTGGCGGACCCAGGAAAAAAACTAGGTAGGGTGAAGTCCAGTGGCAAACCCAGGAAAAAAACTAGGTAGATTGAAGTCGGAAGCGTGAAATAAACAGTAGTACCCAAAAGCAAAACAATCCATGATCAAACTATGTTGCAATCACACTAATAAAAGTATGTGATACGAAATAGAAACAATAACTACAATTCGCATGTTAACATATGTAGATAACGGAAGGACAATGAAAAATACATCACTAATGAAGCTTAACCCATAATTGTAGATGAGCTGTAAAAGAAACAACCTGTCAATTGTGAAAGATAGATAAATCAGTAGTGTCACAATTCGATAATAGAATATAAAAGATGCAATAAAAACAGAAGACAAAAATATAGCAGTAAATAACTAAGTACGTCTAGGAGAACAAGGTATTTTCATTCTTCGAGTTTTCATGTCTTGAAATCATTCCTTGATATTTTTCACGATCAAGTCCTTTGAATATCTCTCGCTCGATATAGCACACCATCAAGTCATTAAGCCAATCATCGGACATCTTATTACGCAAATCAGTCTTGAAAATATTCATAGCTGAGAAGGCTATTTCAACCGATGATGTCGCCACCGGTAGTAGTAATGCTAACTCGATGAGGCGGTAGACCAATGGAAATGCAATATGCCTTTCAGCTTCAACCAACTTCACAGCCAGACTTCCAAGATCATGACAAGTAACAAAATCATCAATTCTTCGCACATGAAGAATGAAGGTTTCAAGTTGATCCTTGATAGCCGCACGATCAGAAATAGAGAAATCTTCGTCATAGATATCCGCAAGTCGAGCAATATTATCCACATTGAACTTTGAAAAGGAGTCTCTTGGATCAAGACAAGAAAAACATACAAGTAACTCCGAAGATACCTCATTGAAGCTATGATCCATCTCAGTGGTAATAGCATCAATGGCAGCAAAGAAAGTATCAACATGATAATGATGGTCTTGAGTGACTCTGATCCCACCCCTCCTTGATCGGCCCCATTCTGGAATCGCTTCATCCATATTTGGCACTGGAATCTTATTTTCATCACAAAATTTTTTAATTTCTGTAAATAGTGGCTCCCAGCCATGGTTCCTCTGGTTGGTCAACCGTGTTTTGACATCAACAAGCAATGACATGGCCAAAACAATATTTTAATCCTTCCTTTGCAATACAAGAGATAACTCATTTGTAATGCGAAGCACTTTCAACATCATCTTTAATATGAACACAAAATTAAAAGTATCCATTATATGCAACAAACCTGCTGCCTTAGATGGATTACGCCCATCTTCGTGCACAATGCCTAGCACATATGTTACTGCATCCCACATGGTCTCAATACGGATTAAAGTTGCATAATGAGAACCACATCTAGTGTCTCTAGGTCTTGCCAAGCTAGTTTCTTGATGCTTACCTTTTCCTGAAAAAATCTCACCACTCTCCAACTTACCTAAAATATTTTGACGAAGCTTGTCTAGCAATACATCCTTCCTCTTGCAAGATGCACTAGTAGTAGTCAAAATCAAAGTGACATACTCAAAGAAATCATTAATAGATGAACAACAACTCGTGACAGCAACATGATCAGCATATGATTTGTATTGATTCTTCCAATTGTTATACCCTATTTTGATGAAGACATCATGACCAAATTGTTCATGTAAAGGTTCGTGCTTGAAAAGGAAGCAATAAAAGCAATAGCCGCATCTTTCGCTACACTATATCCCAACCAATCGTGCTTTTTAAACCATGATTCACGAAAAGCTCTAAGATCCTTTCCATATGTTTTACGAGGGTAATTATGGCAAATTGGTTGAGTAGGGCCCTTCAACAAATAATCCCTCCTCACTTGATCTCTAATGTCGGGATGAAAATCATCAAGCGGTATACGAAGTCCCGGATCAGCAATGATGTGATCCGGGTTGAATTCCTTAATACCTTCATCCATTTGTTGCAGTTGTTCAGCTGCAGCCTCTTGTTCTTGTGGTCGTTGTTGTGTTGGACTTGGTTCGATTGGACTTCAAGTTGAGATTGTGCATGTGCGGCCACCGTTCCGCTTTCCTTGGTACTTCTGCTTGAAAATTTGCTAAAATAGCTTTTCAAATCCTTTCTATTCATTTTGAATTTGAACAAGCCTCAGGTCACTGTTTCTGGAGAGGTAAAAATATAAGTACCCTCATTTTGACAAGCTAGTTTACATATTCTACATAAAATTTTGACAACCTATCAAAACTGATACTCAAATACACAAGTCTGGTCTCTAGAATAAATAGAATTTGTTGTACCTTTATAAAATAGAACTATAGAACTAATCCTCAGATCACCTCCTCAGCTTGACGGTTTCTCCTCAAATCACCCGGCCGGCCGCTCCCGACTGCTCCTCGCCTCCTCAAATCCACCGACGCGGACCCGCTCTCCTCAAATCCGCCGACGCTGACCCACTCTCCTCGGCCCTCCCCCGTCCCCCGGCCACAGCGCCGCTCCTCCGTTCCCCGGCCATCGTCTCCCGGCCTCCCCTGCCACTGGGCCCTGGCTGGCGGCCACCGCCTCCCGGCCTCCCCTAGCCGCCGCGCCACACCGCCCTCTGACTCCTCCGCCTGGGTGCCGTCGCGCCGCGCCGTCCTCCGACTCCTCCGCCTGGGCGCAGCCGTCGCGCCATCCTCCGCCTCTGCCGCCCGGGAGGCCGGGATCTAGGTTAGCACTGGCTCTCTTTTCTTGGACTTGGTAGACTGTTGGCCCGTGCGTCCTCCGCTAGTATATCTCATTCCCTTGTTGTTTTGTTGGGCCGTGTGTTTATTAGGTGTTGCTTGGACTTAGGCCTTGTCCACCAACTCTACACCCCGGGGGGGGTGTGCTTCCACCGGGGGGCAGAGGGGGACCGGCTGGCGAGAGGAGCTCGGGTAGCCACCCGGACTCGCCTGAAGGGCAGGTCCGCCCCCGGCTGAACGTTTCCGTTAGGAACATACTCAAAGCAGAGCAACCTTCGTCGTACATCTACCAAAACATGTCTTCCGTCTTGTGGCATCATTTCCCCTTGTGTATCTGCACAATAGCCTAGAAACCTTACTATATTTTTGTGTTTTGCCCGCATTAAACAGTTAACCTCGTCCGCAAAATTCTTATCAGAAATATCCTGCCATCCCCAAAGCTGCTTCACAGCAACCCTTCCGCTTGGAAGAACTCCCTGTGTTAGCGTTGACACGAGCAGTTTGCTCATTAGCGCAAATATTTGAAATATTACCATTTGCAAGGCAATCAAGAACCAATCGTACCAGGTAAACCACTCCATACCCACCACGACCGATCTCTTCAAACGGTTCTAGATAAGAACCGTCTATGATGTCTGCCATCATCACAGATGATTTTTATTAAAAATCGTCTGTGATAATGAAGTTATCACAGACGATTCGTATTAAAAACCGTCTATGAAAATACCACAGACTATTATTCGTATGAATCGTCTGTGATACTTGCAGCACAGACGGTTCCTAGGAACCGACTGTAATATAAGCGTCTAGTTTAGCCTCTTTTGTACTGAGAGGGTGTTTAGATGTATTAAAGTATAAGTAAATTATCTGTTTTTTCTCGTTAGTTTAAGTTTTTGGGTGAACTGGCTGGTACATGTAACTTAATATAGTATCAAAGTCAAGAGATCCTAAGTTCAAGATCTGGCTGGTGCAATTAAAAAAAGCTATCCATATCTTAGGCTTGAGAAAACCTACATTGAAGGAGAGTGTTGAATTATAAGTAAATTTCCCCTTTTCTTATCATGTGAGGGGCGCATTGAATTATAAGTAAATTGCTCTTTTTTCCTTATTAGTTTAATCTTTTAGATGCACAGCCTGGTCGAGGCAATCAAGAACCAATCGTACCAGGTAAACCACTCCATACCCACCACTAGAGCTGGGACTTGGGCCGTGCTTTTTTGGGCCAGCCCAAAGCACGGCCGGCCCGGCACGGCCCAAGCACGGCACGGCACGACACGTGGCGGGCCGTGCCGGCCCGGCACGAACCGTGGGCCGGGCCGGGCCTGGCAAACTGGCACGGTGGGCGGCACGGCACGGCAGATCGTGCCGTGCTTGGGCCGGCACGGCACGGGGGAGCACGGCAAGCACGAGCGGCACGGCAGGCACGGGCGGCACGGCGGGCACGCCGGCGCCAGCGGCCGGGCCGCCTCGGCCTCTACCTCGCCTCCCCTAGTCCCCCTCCCGTCGACATCTCTCACGGTCATCCCATTCCCAGATTCCCCACAAGGCCACAACCACAGCCCATCACACACATCATAGCAGAGAGAGGGAGTAGAGGGGAAGGAGGTGTACCGGTCACCGGGGCTCGGACGAGTGGACGATGGCCGCAGGAGGAGGAGCGGTGTGGCCGCAGCAGCTCCAGCGCGAAGACACCCGGCGACGGCGGCTCAAAGAGCGAGCCATCGATGACGACCTCGTCGTCGCCGCCCCAGTCGCTGCCCGGCCATCCGCCGTTAGTGGGCTCGCCGTCGGAGTAGTCGAGGTCACCGTCGGAGTAGTCGAGGTCGCCGTCGGCGTCGCTCGGAGCAACTGTAGGCCAGGGGAGGAGGGGGGAGGCGGCCGGGGGAGGAGGGGGCGGCCGGGGGGAGAAGGGGCGCCGGGGGAGGAGGGGACGACCGGAGGAGGAGGGAGGCGCCGGGGGAGGAGAGGGCGGCCAGGGAAGGGAGGGAAAGGAGGCGGAGGGGGAGGAGGGGGCGGCCGGGCGAGGAGGGGGCGGCGGCGTGGAGGAGGCGACCAGGCGAGGAGGGGGCGGTGGGGGAGATCTGGAGAGGAGGGGGCGGCGGCGTGGAGGGGGCGACCGGGCGAGGGGGCGGCGGGGGAGATCTGGGGAGGTGGGGGGCGGCGGGGAGGAGGGGGGCGGCGGGGCAGATCTAGGAAGGAGAGGGGCGACAGGGAGATCGGGGGCGGCGGCGTGGAGGGGGCGACCGGGCGAGGGGGCGGCGGGGGAGATCTGGGGAGGTGGGGGCGGCGGGGCAGATCTGGGAAGGAGAGGGGCGACAGGGAGATCGGGGGCGACGGGGGAAAAGGGACCGAGAGAGGCGCGGAAATCGGGGGAGGAATGAGTTGGGCGGCGGCGTAGGATTTTAGGGTTAGGGTTTTTAGATATTTTGCGATTTAGTCCTTTAGGTTTTCTGAAATCTACGAATAAGTTTTTATCTATTTTAATTTTTTCTGTTCTAGCCCTCATAAATTCTAATTTCATCGCGAAAAGATCATATACATCCGCTGTGACGTGTACATCTATACAAAGCAGTCCTTAGAATGCCAAATTTGATGATTGAGTTAGGTTTTGAAGATATGAATGTGTGATGTATATATATATGAGATGAGGAGAAAGATGAGGATTATTGGATCTTAATATAATGAATGAAAAAAGTGACTGAGATATGCTGTGATTTAGGCCGAGTTCATTTTGCACTTGTGATATAAGGTGTCTTTTGTTGTTCTTCATTTTTGCACTTTGCGATATAAGGTATCTTTTATTGTTCTTTCTTAAGAAATATCATCATACAAAAATAATGAGTATTTTTAATGTTGCTCCTCCTTAGGTCACCACCATCGAACCCAATGTCGCATCCTCACGAATTTCTTACTTCTTTGTGTAAAATCATAGGGCTGGACTGCTGGAGAAGAAGATCAATCAAATCAACATATTCTAACATATATTATAATTTGACAACATAGCTCACCCCATTGTGATTTTATTTTATGTAAGCAAATTACTACTACATGTGCTTCTAATTCTAACATAGCTTCCTTCACCGACTGCCTTTTTAATTCGAGCAATTGATGAGATAACCACCCCACGTATGTTACAATTAATCATTATGTAAACAGAGATATATTGTTATTGGTGTGTATTCCAAGTAGTTACTAAATGTTTCAGAAACTATTTAAAATTGATTTCTTAATTATAGTACGCTGCACTCATGACTCTCCTTGAGCTTTTCTATTTTACTAGTTGGGCAGCTCTATGCTAGATTGTCGGGCAATGAGCTAGATGTCCACGTACGCCACAATCCAATTTGCACCAAGATACGCATGTTGTAGTATTTTGTATATACATATATTGTTACTGTACTCTTTTCCTTGCTCGGGAAACCCCACTCTGGGGCGTAAGGTTTTTAACGAGGCAGTAACATTGTATTTCTAAAATATTAAAGAAATTTCACTTTTTCCCGAAATATTTATGTTGTTGCGTGCCTATGTTTTTATGCAATTAATTTAATTTCAACTAGTTTTAAACGAGGCGGGTACGAGAGAAAGGAAGATGACGACCGTCGCCACCGCGTTCGCGTTCGCGTATAGTAATTTCGGGCTGGGCTTGGGCTGGCACGGCACGAACGCTGGCACGGTGGGCTTTGGGCCGGGCTTGGGCCTGGCCGGAGACGACGTGGGCCGGCACGGCACGGCACGGCGAGATGACTGGGCCGAGCCGGCACGGCACGAAGAGGCACGAAGCACGATGGCCCGGGCCGTGCCGGCACGGCACGGCCCAAGTCCCAGCTCTACCCACCACGACCGATCTCTTCAGAGAAATCTTTTGTAATGAGTTTTATAACTGCGTAGGATAACTTGGCCGGCTCCGCACTTGCATCAATCAATATGCGCTCCAGGGCTTCAAGTTCTCTTGCTTGACCAGCCATTTATATGTCGCACAAAAACCCCTCTTATTCAGACAAACTGCAATTTTCCTTGCAACAAAAACATAGAGGATACATAGTAATATTGGTTTTCGGTATGAACTTGAATAACATGCTATTAATTCCTCCACTAAAACAAGAAAGTTCTATAAACGAAACACAAAACGAACGAACGGTCAGAAGCGTTGTCTTCCTTATATTTCATGACAGAAAAAAGTATGGGATAGCAGTAAATCGATCGAAGGACAGTGCTCCACGTTACAGTGCATGTCGCAGGACAGTGCTCCGCGCTACAGTGCTTAAGGGGAAACACATTTTGGCTTTGTCTTACTTGGTGAGCTTCATCATTTTCTGGGGATTCATGTTGACCGGTCTCCAAATGGATATACTGGAGCGCACAGGGATGTCGGACGCCAAGCCTTGCAGCACACCAGTTGACACCAACTCTAAGATGTCTGGCACTGTTGGCACCCCCGTGAGCGATCCTACCCATTACCACAGCTTAACAGGTGCTCTCCAGTACTTGACATTCACTCGTCCAGATATTTCTTACGCTGTTCAGCAGGTCTGCCTATACATGCATGATCCTCGGGAACATCATCTCACTGTTGTCAAGCGTATCCTACGCTATCTTCAGGGTACAATTGATCATGGCCTTTTTCTACGTTCGTCGGCGCCCTCCGAGTTTATTGTCTACTCTGATGCGGATTGGGCTGGTTGCCCGGACACTCGGAAATCCACTTCTGGCTATGCGGTTTTTCTTAGCGCCAATCTAATCTCCTGGTCCTCCAAGCGGCAACAAACTGTGTCTCGCTCCAGTGCTGAGGCCGAGTACCGGGCTGTTGCAAATGGTGTTGCCGAAACTTGTTGGTTGCACCAGTTACTACAGGAGTTGTGTAGCCCTCTCCCTCGGGCTACTCTAGTTTATTGTGACAATGTAAGCACAGTATACCTGTAAACAAATCCTATGCAACACCAGCGGACAAAGCATGTTGAGATCGATCTTCACTTCGTTCGAGACAGAGTCGCCGTCGGAGAAGTTCGGGTTCTTCATATCCCAACTACGTCCCAGTTCGCCGATATCTTCACAAAGGGGTTACCGACGTCCGTATTCACCGAGTTTTGCTCCAATTTGAATGTCGTTTGTCCCGACGTTCTGACTGTGGGGGGGGGGGGGGGTTAGCAAACGCCTGTTCACATGGCTGCCTCTCCATCTTCCCACGCATGCATGAATGCATGCACAGCATGCCTCCTTGATTCAGCTTCTAGTCTCTTCATTTCTCTCTTTGTATTCACACTCATATGTGTGTAGCTAGTGTTATATATACTTGTAAGATGTAACTTCATTCATCAAGTAATCTATGCGCAAAGCATTTCACGTTATCAGAACTGTAGATTAAGTTGCAACATACCATAAAGTAGTGCATACCCTTGATTCATGGATTTGTTCCCCAAACAATATAAAAGATTATATAACTGTCGAACACGAAAATAATTATAGAAAATAGTCACATCGTGACTAACCAAGCTAGTTTTGCATGCCATATGTGGTCTTACAGGTATGTGAACTATGTGTATAAATATCTGTATTTTACATCAGCTTTTCCTAATAAATAGCTACCCAAAGCAAGCTAGTACGCATGTAGTGAATTTCCTCTATTTGGTGCATCCTAAAATGATTGAAAATGTTCTTCAACAATATTGTAGGCAGGGGCAGGGACGAAGGGCAAAGGGATGGCATGCCCTGCACCCCAGCCACAAACACTCGAGATCTTTTGGAAAATTTTCAGCAGGAATGATGCGTGGAAGAAGAACGTACACGCACTAAACAATGAATATGACTCCAATTGAAGTTCTTTTCCTCCGAAACTGACGGCTTTTGGTTTTTGTTACAATACCTAACTTTCAAACGGAGTATTTTTCTCAAAACGGGGTCTACAAGTTAAACGATATACACGTTAAAAGCCCAACATCTGTACTAGCCAAAATCACAAGTGATTTTCTCTTTCTGTAATATGTACCGTAAATAGCCAAAATTTAAAAATTTAGTCAAAAATTATAAACCACAGCCGTTGCCAAACAGACCAAAAAACCTAAAGGGGATGCGCTAGCGGCCGGCTCACAAATCAACAGAGGGGCTAAGAAAAGACTGGCTCCCTACCATGTGTATATAAATGAGCAGAATCGAATCCTATCATGTGGACTATGCGCGGTATCTGTTGACTTCGGGTGCATTTGTTTAGTCGATGGGGTTAAATGGGATAGAATCGTACAAGTAGGACGAAATCATCCTGATGGAATGGTGCAACCAACCTGTTTGATTAGATGTATGTGATAGTACATAAATGTGTTTGATTGGTTGTATGAATGATCAGGACATGAACAAAACCACGTGGGATTGTGTGGTTCAACTGATTTCATCGACTGAAATGATACCACGTAAAAGAAGAATATTTCTTTAACTAAATAATTTTGTCTGAAATCGTAAGGTACAATTTAGTCAAACAAACGGTTAAATGACCGCATATCATGAACCGAACTATTCCCGTTTAACATGGTAAAGATTCTATCCCCAACTATCTCACATGAAAAAAAACAAATGAAATGTTATTTTTATTTTAATGCTACACGACAACCCTCGGATGTAATAGAAACAAAACCGGCTAAATTATAGGTGCCACTCATTTAGGCTAAAAAAGTGGTTTATAACTGAAATTTTATTGTAGTTAGTTGAAATTGTACTATAACTGATAATGTCTTATTTGATGTAATTAAATTTAAAAAAGATTAAAAATAGAAAAAAACAGGTTAGCCTAATACAAACGAATAGAGAAAACAGAATCAGAAAAAATCTTAAAAAATAAAAAAAAGATAAAATTAAAAATAGTAAAAAAATAAATCAAAAGTGACCTATATCAACCAAGTAAAATGGATGACTTGACTGCGTCAGTCTTTCTTTTGGCTTGTCGTTAATTAAGAGCCTGTTGAACCTTGTTTTGTCTTATCGTTAATTCAGAGCATGTTACACGTCAAGGCGTGCAGTACAGAAAGCTCCTAAAGCGACGACTGACCTTGCAGGTCTTCTCCCAGTTAATCAACACAACTACGGTCTGTAATACCTGTCGTGTCATATAATTGACATCAAACTGATGTCAACGTTTGGCCCCGCACGAAATGCCTTATAAAAAATCAGCGGGCGATGTATATATCAGTAAAACCCAGCTCAGTCCTAGGTCCGGTGGCGCCAGTCCTACACCACGGCAAAGTTCCTGCCATCACACAACAAATCCTCGATCCGATTCTAGTCCGAGAGAGAGGGAGGATCGATTGCAAGGGGAAGGAGATGGGAGGAGTTGGGGAGAAGATCATGGTGGGTGCCTTGACTGGGGTGATGGGTCCTGTCCTCGGCAAGCTCACTAACCTCATGGGTGAGGAGTACGCTATGCTCAAAGGTGTGAGGAAGAAGCTCAAATCTCTCGCCAATGAGCTGATCGCCATCCACGCTTTCCTAGAGAAGTATTCAGCCATAGAGGGACCGGACGTGCAAGCGAAGGCCTGGACGAATGAGGTGCGCGAGCTGGCCTACGACATCGAGGATAGCATAGATCTGTTCACCTACCATGTCGATCGGGAACCGGCTGACAACACCACCGGAGCCAAGAGGTTCCTCCGCAAGGCCTTGCGCAAGGTGAAGAAACTTGAGCATCGCCATAAGTTTGCTAAGCAGATCCAAGAACTCCAGACCCATGTCAATGAAGTATACAAGCGGCGAGTAAGGTATAACCTGGATGAGGGCCCTTCTAGCAACATGCATACGGAGACCGATCCTCGGTTGCAAGCACTACATGTGGAGGTGGAAAAACTCGTGGGTGTTGAGGGCCCAAGTGAAGAAATCATCAGTCGGTTCATTGGTGAGGAGCCAACGAAGCAGCTTAAGGTTGTCTCTATTGTTGGATCTGGAGGTTCAGGCAAGACTACTCTCGCTAAACAGGTATACGAGAAAGTCAAACATCAATTCAAATATACAGCTTTTGTGTCTGTATCGCAAAAGCCCAACATAAATAACCTTATGAGGTTTCTGTTCTCGGAAATTGGGAGCAGTAGTGGGAGTTCAGAACCAATGGGATCATACAGTGACCAACATCTCATCAACAAGCTAAGAGCATATCTTGAAAAGGAAAGGTAAGTTGATTTAACTCACTTTCTATGATGTGTTTCCATAACAATAGCGTCCATTTTATCCTGTTGTGATATTATGTAGAATTGTCCTTAGCAGTTTTAAGTAATCCTAGGATTTATGATTAGTGGATGAATACAAACCCAACTTATGACGTGGCCTTATAGGTGACATACAAACAAATCTGATCCAATCCCAGCCAAGAAAGTACAAACATTTTTTTACATGAAAGAAGCTAGGTGGACACACACACACCGTGCCTGGTGGGATGAATACAGGATTTCAGTTATTCACTCTCACTATGAAAATGGAACAACTAACTAAATGCATGTGCAAGCATTCTAGGTGATTAACGTGAGCATAAGTCCTACATGCACCTTCTAACAAAATAACATTAACGTGAGTTATGTGACAACATTCAGGAAACACAATAAAGATGCAACATAATTATTCTTCAACAGCCACATCTCACAAATATTGAGTCCGACTTAGGGTTAGAACTTTCCACCTGGTCATAACAATTGGTATTGGATCACAGTCTATGTATTTGTGAAAGTACAGAATCTTTAATAGTGGCTACTGGGTATAGTGATCTTACTGAAGAAATCTGATAGAAGTAATTTCTATTGATACAAATCTGCGGTATTAATCACCGCAAGAAATCAATTGGTATTGATAGAAGTCTTGGCTCCACAAGAATTTATTGAACCTTAGACATCTTTCTTGAAAATAAGTACTCAAGAAAGCTTCACTGCAAAAAATTATAAAGAGTTTTAGAAGTACTATATGTGTACATAGAGAAAATTACTGATGGTGTTCGTGACTTGTGACGTCACTTTCTGTTCAATGTTTTCCTGTTTAAGCTTCTGCAAAAATTTTCTAAAAGGCATGTAAAATAGTAAATCCCTTTTCTGTAAATTTTTGCTTCTGCTCTGGAAGGCAGAAGTCATAATTAACAATTAGCTATCAAGGTTTGGATTATGGGGCAATGCTTCTAAGAGACTAACTTGACACATATACATGCGTTGCTGGGGTATATTGTGTCTAGGGGCTTTTAAATACATGTGGCACTAAGTTTGCAGTTTAGGGAAAAGATAGCAGAAATGTGTCACTAGAAACTAACATGTGGATGGTATTTTTCTGTATCAAAAGCATGTGGTGGCATGCAACTAAAAATGTCTTGTGTTCAGAAACACAGAGACTTGATATGGTCAAATATAATCATATTGAAACCACTCATTTTTATTTTGGTCATATAAATGAAATCATATTTCTTTTACGAATATGAAGTTTAGAATAGATAAAATTATGTGACAAACTCTAGTACAATTTCAAGAAATAGAAAACTGTTTTAGGCCGAGAACTAACAAAGAGGAATTGAATTTATCACATTTTAATTTTAATAAATACTTGTAGGTTTTAGTATGTCTACATGTATGCAAAAATGAATTTTGTTGTGTTTCTTAGTAGAATACTCCTGTTAGCATTGCTTTTAGAGCTGTACTAACTGATACGGTTTCACGAATTTGCTTAATAGGTACCTTATTGTAATTGATGACATTTGGGAAGAATCAGCATGGGAAACCATACAATGTGCTCTTCCTAAAAATGACCGTGCAAGTAGAATAATTACAACGACACGAATCAACAATGTAGATCTTGTTGCACTTCAAATGAAGACTTTGTTTATCAAATGAAACCTCTTAGCGAAAGTGACTCCACAAAATTATTTCTAAAGAGGATTTTTGATGCTGAGTGCCCTGGTCACTTGGAGGGGATTATGAATGAGATACTGCATAAATGTGATGGCTTGCCATTGGCCATAGTTACTTTATCTAGCTTGTTAGCTAATAAACCAAGAACAAAGGAAGAATGGAAGAGAGTGCTGAATTCCATCCGCTCTGTAGATGAAAAGGATGAAAAGCTGCAAGTAATGGATAAGATACTGGCACTGAGTTACAGCAATCTACCTCATAATTTGAAGAATTGCTTACTGTACCTTAGTACATTTCCAGAGGATCAAAATATTCAGAAAGACGTATTGGTATGGAGATGGATAGCTGAAGGGTTTATCACGGCAAAAGAAGGCTATACTCTGGAGGAAATAGGAGAGAGTCACTTTAACGAGCTCATAAATAGGAGTTTGATCCAGCCAATAGACATGGCATATGATGGTAAAGCAAAAAGATGTCGAGTCCATGATATAGTACTCAACTTTATCATCACCCGGTCAACTGAAGAAAATTTTGTAATTGTGTTGGATGGTCAGGACCTCTCATCTTCGCATAAAAGGATTCGGAGGCTCTCCATCTGGCACAACAAAGAACATGTGGAGGCAATATCACAAGGAACCATGGATTTGTCTCATCTCCGTTCACTTACTATCTGCCATGTTGCTGGCTGGACGATGCCCCCTGTTTTGGACCTACCTGTTCTTCGAGCGTTGGATCTAGAGGGTTGTCATGAATTGAGGAATGTTCATCTAGATGGAATTGTAGGTTTATTTCATCTGCGATATCTAGGGCTCCGTTGGACAAGAATTGAGAAGCTACATGTCCAAATTGGGAAGCTAGAGTATTTACAGACGCTCGATCTAAGAAAAACTTTGATAAGAACAGGTTTCATAAGAGAGTTGCCAGGAAGTATTGTTCAGCTCAAACGATTGGTGCGTCTTGTAGGGGATGAACTCATATTGCCGGATGGGTTTGGCAGCATGGAAGCTCTTCAGGAGTTAGGGAGCATTGATGGCCGCAAATGCTCTATGAAAGATCTACAGTTTTTGAGCAAGTTAAGGGTGCTTCGAGTAATATTCAAGAATGAAGGAATTAGTGATCTGCAAACTAGAAAGGAATCTCTGGCGTCATCCCTCTGTAAGCTTGGGGCAAGCAACCTTCGATCTCTACATATTGACATGGATTCATGGCTTCGATCTCTACATATTGAGTGCACCGGATTGGAACGTGGTGCAGACAGTTTCCTGGATTCATGGCGCCCTCCTCCACGTCTCCTCCAGAAATTTGAGTACAAAGGTTCCCCTTTCATGTCCAGGTTTCCAAAGTGGATTAATCCCTCGCTCTCTGACCTCATCTACTTGGATATCGATGTTGAAGAAATGGAAGCGGAGGATCTACGTTCGCTTGAAGACTTGCCTGCCCTTCTTTTCCTCGATCTTCAAGTAAAGCAGGTTCCCGAAGATGGACTCAGGGTCAGTCCCAGTGGTTTCCGATGTTTAACAACACTCAAGTTATTTAACGCATATGGACCTGGTTTGATATTTGAAGGAGCTCTGCCAAAGCTTGAAAGGCTTGTACTCGAGTTCGACGCAGATGAAGCACAATCTACATACGGCAGTTTACACATTGGCATCCAACACCTCACCTCTCTCAAAGATATCGAGATGTATGTAAATGTTTTCTCTGAAGATGAAAATACTCCGACGATGAAGGCTGCCCAGTCTGCTATCAACGACCAAGTCAAGATGCTTCCCAACCATCCCACACTCAATATCAAGATCCATCGTCTGTCACGTGGGGGTACGCTCCATGTGATCCACGATTCGCTCCATGTGAATTTTGCAAAATTGTTATAGCAAAATTCTGGTCAGAAATCAGGTTTGGACTGGGAGTGGAATTTTGCACCGAGCCCCAAGGTTTCTCTCTATTCTCATTCCCAACTCCTCCATCCCCAATCCCATCTCCTTCGTTCGATTTCTTCCCCATCCGTCGGCGGCCGAGCAACAGGGAGGCGGCTGGGCGGTGAGTAGTGGACGGCGGCACTCAGCCCCTAGTCCACCCCAATCCCAGTCCGACGGCTCCGCTGCAGGAGGACGAGGAGGCGCTGTCTCCCGTAGGCGTCCCAGATGGAGGATATTGAAATTTCAGGGTTTAAGTTGTTTGATGCATGTGTTTTGCTGCAAATTTGAGTAACGTATATCAGTACAGTATTTTATCTGATCACAACAGCAGTGTTGATATATACTGTACTATGTATGCTAGCTCTTATGAATGACCAAGTTTATTATCTGATTGATTATCAACAACACAGTTAACACATGGAAAGGATAACTACATGCTATCTTCTGCATCCTGACGTACACGAAAAACAGCAATGCTACCATTTTTGACCTATACGATTCTAGGAAGAAAGCAGTGTAGTTTATCAGCAAAGGGTTTGCTATTTGTAAGTCTGTATCAGTACAGTATATATGACTAGAGTTTACAGATAGAACCTTTCATGTAAATTTTTTACTTGGTTTCAAAAGTTCTCCACCAAAGATTGATTGGTGTACATAGTCTTCTGCTTCGTGCAAGCAAATTTCACGCATATGCATGTTGCAATCCTCTCGATTTCTGTTGCTAAATTTAGGCATTTTGTTGGAACGGATGTTGATGAATTCAGTTTACAAGAAGGAAGCCAGCAAGAAGAAACCAGCAAGTAGTGCTTGGCAGTTAGGACTGAAGATAGTTGCTCATATGTGTACCTTCATCGGAAAGAATGCTGCTCCTTCATGATATCTTTCAGTTCTTAATTTAGTTAGGAATTCTAAAGAGTACTGAACATACTATGTAAAGATGCAATTTAAGGATGCTAAGTTATGACTCTTAAGGCCCTTTATTGTTCTCATGCAATGTGTGGATGCTAGAAGAATTACGGTAAGTTCAGTGTTGTCATGGATACAGTACATGTGATGCTTGTCCGGCTTAGTCTCTCCTCTGCAAAGGGTGTCGGAAGGTATTTTAGTACTTGTACTCTGTTATGTCGAATAAAGAATAATGTTTATATATTTTACCTTGCAGGATTGATCAGGAGAAATGTGCAACGAAAGCCGACTTGACAAGATAATCAACGAAGAATAGATTTAATGTGAAAAACCCTTACGGAAAGAAGTCACGGACATAGAATTAGCAAAATCATAATATAAAGTTACAGAACGCCTTTTGTGTACTATATGTGTAGATAACTTGAAGCGCTGGTACAAGGGGTATAAATAGCTAGCCATGTAAATAAGAGTTCCAGACGACAAAGGAACAGAATCCTAGTCGACAATAAAAACAGAAATCTACTCGAAAACTGAGACAATAATATGTTCGGAGACGGAAATAACACCCCGTTCTGAAGATAATAACTATGTTCCCTTGCAGTCAATTAGGACAAAGATTTGATATTTCCAAATTAATGAGAATTGTAATTTCTGTCATTCTGATACTATTGTCGTGCTACCCTTGCGTGGGTGTTATCCGGTGCCCATATGTGGGTCTTGTACTAACAATATGTTTAATGAGGTTGCTGAGATTTTGTGTCTGTTGGATTGTTGCTAGGAAGATGGTAGACTAGGCTGTAGATTCCGAAAATAGGTGAAGTATCGCAACTGATGTTCATATTTGTTTCATGTGCTGGAGTGTCTTGCTCATATATTTGCACATATGTAGAATTGGAGCGCAAGTTGTTATGATCTTGCATTTTGAAAAAAAAAAACACAAATTGAAAAGAAGGATGTTCCACTGCGCTGTACAAGGATCTTGTTGAGTCTGAACCATTTTGTTCTTCCCATTATTTTGTTGTTTCATGCTACAGAATCTTGTAGCATCTTATTAGCAAAAGTATGATGGAATGTTGTGAAATATTTATGTGTCGGTGCCTCGGTGGTAATATGCTACCAATAACACCAGCCAACAATAACAGTTGAAGAAATGGAACATAGATTCAACAAAATCTAATCAATTAGTGTACATTGGTGGTCGTGTTGCCAACGATTACAAACACAAGATGTAGTCCTCAAATCGTCCTCTCAACTTTATGGATTGGTAGGATGTGGTGTATAAATGAGCCCCCTCTAACTTATATAGGGTGGAGAGAGGTGTTACAAAGGAGTAAGAAACCATATGTAACTAAACTAATTCCATTATAACTCATGTGTTTTATAGGCCTCCTGCGTCTAGTTTAGGTAAAGTGTCCGTACCAACGGACCCTCGAAAACAAGTCGATACACAACACTTCTCCTTGGATACTTTAACAATGGCATGCTCATGTCTAATTAAAAACTTCTTTCGAAAACCCAACAAGAACATGTTTTACAAAGGAAGAAGCTGTTAAAACCTTTGTAGATAAATCCACAAGATTTTCATTTGTTTGGATTGTTTGCACTTCTATGTTCCCATTCTCCTGCTGTTCATGGAGATAGAAGTGTTTATGGAGTATATGTTTTGTCATATATATTTTGACGTAGCTATTCTTCGAATGTGCAACACAAACAGCATTATCCTCGTATATGACAGTGAGAATTTTATCCACCTACACCACATGATTATTAGATAGTATAAATTAATCTTCTAAGCCATATGAACTCTCAAGTTGTCTCGTGTCCCTTTATTTTCAATAAATACCCGTAGGTTGTAGTATGTATACATGTATGCAAAAATTATTTTTGTTTTTTTAAACAATGGCCAGAGCCCTGCCTTTCAATTAAGATGGAAAGGAGAATAATAACATCCTAATAGGCAAGCAAGGCCAGGAGCCATGTCCTCAACATCTAAAATAGTTCAAAAGACTGAACTACAAACTAGCTAGACTAGTGCAGCAAGCAAAGTACACCTAGGAGTGATGTGCTGTCATTCTTGCCGCCATGAGTTCTTGCTACCGTGGGTTCTTGCTTGATGATTTCCGCAACCCACTGTGGCTGGGAGACATTTTGGAATGTCTGCCTGTTTCTTTAATTTCTATCCATAAGTTCCAACATGTGTAGATAATGATGTTGCTTAACTTCTTTCTGAGCTCCTTCATGGTTCTACAAACCACAATTTCCCACAAATTGGGAATGTCGATGCCGTCTTGTAAAATATTCATGCTAAAGTCAAGACCCGCATCAACTCAGTACATTTTGCCAAACCTCTTTTGCAAAGATACAAGATAAGCAAATGTGAAATGCTGTTTTGGGTGCCTGATCACAGAGAGCGCACATCGAGTAGCCAAGCAAAGATAAGCAAATGTGAAATGTCAGCCTTTCTTAGCTAGGTTATCTGTTGTGTTAATCTTATTTTGCACCAGTAGCCAAGCAAAGAATTTGTATTTGTTTTCAATGTTTGTGTAACATCCCAAAATTGTAGAATGATGAAAATATGAAAATTTTAAAACTTTTAATGCATATTGGTGTTGTTCAAACTTTTTGGCTTTCATTAGAGAATATTGATTTGGGTTTGCCAAACAATTCAACTAATAAAATAAAATTCTAGAGTCAAGAGCCAAAATAATTGAAAATCAAATTGAGCAAAAATTCGAATTTGAAATTCAAATTGAAAATCAAAATCTGAAATCAAATTAAATAAAACCAAAAGCAAAGAAATTTAAAAGTTACGTCCAAGTGGCTGAACCAAGAATTCAAATTTAAATTCAAACACTATTCAAAACTCAAAAAGGGAAATTCAAATCAAAAATCGAATTTCCAAATTTTACTAGCACATTCTCTTTTTCTTCTTCTCTTTTCTTCCTCTCTCTATCACCTGACCCCATCCCTTTCCTTCTCTCTCCGCTGTTTATTTTGAGATTTAATTCTGATTTAAACTTTGGAAGTCCCGTTCTCACATCGGCGTCCCAGATGGAGGATATTGAAATTTCAGGGTTTAAGTTGTTTGATGCATGTGTTTTGCTGCAAATTTGAGTAAATTGTTGACAAATACTATACTACGTATATCAGTACAGTATTTTATCTGATCACAACAGCAGTGTTGATATATACTGTACTATGTATGCTAGCTCTTATGAATGACTAAGTTTATTATCTGATTGATTATCAACAACACAGTTAACACATGGAAAGGATAAGTACATGCTATGTGCTGCATCCTGACGTACCCGAATGCCTCCCAGTATTATCAAGCTTTCAAGAAAAGCTGCAATGATACCATTTTTTATCCATCGATTCTAGGAAGAAAGCAGTGTAGTTTATCAGAAAAGGGTTTGCTATTTGTAATTATATATCAATGTATTGTTTATATCAGTACAATATATATGAGTGGAGTTTACAGATAGAACTTTTCATGTAAATTTTTTACTTGGTTTCAAAAGTTCTCCACAAATCTTGTATCAATGTATCTATGACATGTACTGTTACTTCTGTCATTTGGTTTCAGTTACAACTATGCTAGAAGTTATCATGGACTGTTTCGGTTTAACCCTAGGATGTCCGGCTTAGAGTCCCTCCTCTGCAAAGGGTGTCAATACGTAAGGTATTTTAATACTTGTACTCTGTTATGTAGAATAAAGAAATAAGGTTTTGATATATTAGCAGTACCTTGCAGGATTGATCCAGGGAGATATGCGTGCTCATGTTCTGAAGATAATAACTCGTGTTCCATTGTTGTGACCGCAAGGGCTACTTCAAGTTCATTCTTATACTTGCAGTCAATATGTTCAATGAGGTTGCTGAGATTTTCTGTCTGTTGGTAGAGTAGGTTGCAGATTCCGAAAATTTGAGTAGGTTGTAGATTCCGAAAATAGTTCAAGTATCACATCTGATGTTCATATTTGTTTCATGTGCTGGAGTGTCTTACTCATATATTAGCACATCTGTAGAATTGTAGCGCAAGTTGTTACGACTTAGCATTTAAAATAAATGATGTTTTTAAAGAGAGCAAGAGTATGCAATAGTAATAGTAGTACAGATTCTATCCCCCTACTACAGAGCATATTTCCATCCATCTTATACTAATTTTTATTCCTTTGGTTCCATCAACCCTTTATATTCACTAGGTTCCATCCACCCAGGGGAAAACAAAGTAAAGGTTCCAACCACCCCTCCTATTTTTCATGCCAACCATAAAGATTATTTTGTAAAATAGGCACCAACTCGAGTAAGTTTTCATGCCCGTCTATGATCGTGGGCACAGCTGTTCGAACAGTTTTCATTCTACAGAGGTCGCACACTTTACCCACAAGAGGTGTTCAACTTATTATATTCTACATGTTTTCTTGGATATGTTACAATGTATCTCCTCAACGAGATTACACCCGCTAAGGTTTCCATCACTAGGATGTTCCGCCCACCCTCTCCAGAGGTCACCTCTTGCGCTGCACAGCAGCTTAACCAGCGATACAACCCGTGTTCCTCCAGATGGCACAACCCACGCTGGGTTGATGCAAATTAATTAGCCAGATGACACCCATTATAGCTTGCGGTTGTACTATTTTATATTGGAAAGTTGTCACAAAATTTAGTCCTTAAATTATTAGGGCGGATCTACCATATACCACACTCTCGTGCTCTCTCCACACCAGCTCATCTTACCATCCGCCTTGATATTTAAACAAGTTTAGAGTTTTGGGTGCTGATGCCAACGTGGTTGAGTGGCGTAGCATGGCGCAGTGCAAGTTGGGGTGTGCGTGTGTGCGAGAAAGGGGTAGCTCAGTGCGGGCACAACACAACCAGGCCGAGCCAAGGCAGCGGGCACAAGTGCATGCGGCGCAGCCTAGCCAGGTCAAGAGCACACTCTAAACAGAGGGAGAGAGAGGAAGAGAGGAGGGGGAAGGAGCAGGCTGGTGGGGTGGGCTCAGCCAGGGAGAGAAGAAGGAAGAAAGGTAGGGAAATGGGCCAGGCGTGTAGCTGGGCCGAGTCGAAGTGAGCCAAAAGTTAGGCCAAGAGGGAATGAAAGGGAAATGGGCCAAGCCTGATTGACGTTTTGATTTTATTTACTTTTTTGTCTTGAATTTCAGTTTTCAGTTTTGATTTTTGAAATTGAGTTTGAGTTTGAATTCAAATCTAGATTTCATTCTTATTGTTGCTTTCAATTTCTCAGGGAATTTACATTGATTTAAATCTAGCTATTCGTTTATTTATCTTTCCTTTATTATTATTATTTTATATTTATTATGTATTTATTGTTGCATAACACAAATTTTGGAAAAGCCCAAATAAATCCCAAGAAATCTGAATGTCAACAAAATACATTTCAAAAGTTTTAAAAATTCCATATTTTCAACATCCTAATTTTTTGGGATGTTATAGTGAAAATATTCATGTGTCAGTGGTAATATGCTACTAGGAGCAGAAGCCAACAACAACAGCTGAAGAAATGGAAGTAATTGAAGAAATGGAACATAGATTCAAGAAAATCCAATCAATTTGTTGCATATTGTGATTGTGTTGCCAACAATCAAGCACAAACACAAGAAGAAGAATAACAAAAGATGTAGTACCCAGAGCCTCCTCTCAACTTTATTGATTGGTGAGAGCTGGTGTACAAATCAGCCCCCACCACACACACTTTATAGTGTGGGGAGAGGTGTCATGAATGAGTAAGAAACTATATGGACTAAACTATTTCCATTATAACTCATGTGCCTTTATGGGTCTCATGGACCTAGTTTTGGTAAAGTGTCTACACCATCGAGTCCTCAAAAATGAGCCAACGCCATACTCATGCCTCATTAAAAACTACTTCCAAAAATCAACGAACTACTTCCAAAAATCAACGAAGAAAAAGGTAAGAAGAAAAGAGTACATAGCTCATGTTATTTGCCTTGCATAAGTTGCTTCATTAAAAACCTTTGTCGATGACCGAGTCACTGGTCATACGAATGATATGAGAAAGGAGGTTGAATTCCTTAAAAGTATTTAACAAGAGAAAGGGGTTGATCTTTATTGCTTATGAACTGGCCACAAAGGGATCTACAATAGGGAATTAACTAGTCTTGATCTATAATCTCCCACTGCTTGGAAAACATTGGTTGCCTTGACTTGCTCTGATTCGGGATCAACTGATTGATCGTGCATCGATTGTCCTTCTATTTTCTCTCATCAACCTTTAAATACCATTGAAGGGGCACCAGTTATGCGTATAAGGAGGCATCTCATAGAATCAACGCGTCTAATCGGAGGGATGGTTGCTGTCAGAGAGAGATATTTGATGATAACTGATCTTCGGTTGTTGTCAGTGAGAGATAATCATGGGGAGCAACTGCCATGAGCCCATGATACAGGCCCAAAACATTGTGCCTTTTGGGAAGGATAAAGCACGTGTCTTATCCATTGTACATGAGGAGTCCCTTAGAAGCGTTGGAGTACCACTATGGTGAATAATCACTAACTAGTAGTACAACACTTTAGTAAGAATAAATTAGACCAGTGTAGTGGATACGCAAGCAAAGTCTTTGGTGGTGCCTTTGACCACAAATGATGCCTAGAATTTAGACCACAATACCCAGCGAGCTGAAGAAAGAAAACCAGATTCCATAAGGACAAGGGAACCCGATAATAGCGATGCTAGCTACTATATCGGCATCTCCAAAGCCATCCATTCCTTCTGATATAGGAAATTACTGTCGATCCATCAATAGGAAGTTTCTGACCGTCCTAAGGCCAATTGACGACACGACCATTCAACCCTTTGATGTTTTGATGGTAACAATGTTGAGTAGCAAGCACTAAGAAGAGCAAGTACTCTACAATGAAGTGAAGATAACTATGACCTACCTAGAAGAACAAGGTGTGTACAAAGTGTGTGCGGTGGTGTAACCATGTGTTCAGGAGGCATATTTAAAGGCATGTACACCTGTAGAGCTCTGAGAGAGAGAGAGAGAGAGAGAGAGAGTTTGAGAATACAGTGAATAGAAGAGGAAGTTGTAGAAGGCGTGTGTCACCGGAGACGAAGAAAAAAGTCCCTCTGTGTTTCGCTCGTTCTTTCCCCTCTCCCCCTACACTTCATATCTCACCTCAGGCTTGGGGCCAACACTTGGTATCAGAGCTTGGTGATTCCTGTGAGTCAGAGAATCAGAGCTCGCTGATTCCCGTTAGTCGAAGAATCAGAGTCTTGGGGCTCTCCGTGCGTTAGAGAAGAAGAAGAAGCGCAGGTGATCTCCGTGTGTCAGAGAAGAAGCCGAAGCAATTCTCCGTAAGTTAGAGAAGAAGAAGTATCCTTGGCAATTCTCGTTAGTCAGAGATGATGCCGAGACAAGAGGCTTCCGTAACTGACTGTGCGTTGGTCAGATGCAAGGGGACGAGGTGAGTGGGGGCTACCGCAACCGACCGTGTGGCAGTCTGATGGCAACATGCGTTCGGGTCGGTGTGGAGGCACACGTAGCGACGTGCATCGGGCGGAGGTGCACAGGGCAACGGCGACGAGCCAGCTGCAGCACCAAGCGCCCAGGAACATGACGACGGAGCTCTGCGTGGCCATGGCGAGACCATTTGTGTACCAGCATCACACACAACATGCGTAGTGGCGACGCCAGCAGCGAAGGGCAGCAAACAGTGCCGGAGCGGATGAGCCATGAGGAAAGTTAGTTTGTGGCCAACGATGGTGGCCGTAGCCATCGTCATGATCAAAGGCGCGTGAGTCACGCAAGGAAGCTGCTACATGCAGCAAGATGGGGCGGTTGAACACATCGAAGTTTTGACAACAAGATTAGGGAGGTAAATGTTAGAATTAATATTGTTGTATTGTATTGTGCTCATGTGTCGAGTACTGTATAGTGGTCGTCACCAGTGGTCATAGCCAGTGGTCGAAGGCATTAGTCAGAGCAAAATTGTACTCGTGTGTCGAGTACTGTATAGTGGTCGTAGCCAAATTGTACTCGTGTGTCGAGTACTGTATAGTGGTCATAGCCAAATTGTACTCGTGTCTCGAGTACTGCATAGTGGTCGTAGCCAGAGACCTAGCCAGTGAAGAGAAGGCGTAGTTGACAAGCCATGGTCGATGCCATGGTCAAAGGCGTAGTCGACAAGCTGTGGCCGATGCCATGGTCGAAGGCGTCGTCGACAAGCAGTGGTCAATGCCATGGTTGGAGGCGTCGTCGACAAGTGGTGGTCGATGCCATGGTTGGATGCATCATCGACAAGCCGTGTTCGATGCCATGGTCGGAGGTGTCGTCGATAAGCCGTGGTCGATGGTCGGTAGTCGGAGCTAATGTGGTCGATAGTCGGTAGTCGGAGCTACCGTAGTCGATGGTCGGTAGTCAGAGCTTCCATGGTCGATGGTCAGTAGTCAGATCTGCCGTGGTCGATGGTCGGTAGTCAGAGCTACCGTGGTCGATAGTCGGTAGTCAGAGCTACCGTGGTCGATAGTCGGTAGTTCGAGCTATCGTGGTCAATGGCCGGTAGTCAGAGCTACCGCGGTTGACGGTCAGTAGTCGGAACTACGATGGTCGATGGCTAGTAGTCGTAGCTACTACAGTCGACAGTCGTGTGCACTGGTTGTGGTCGAAGCCTGGTCGAAGCCATGATCAAAGGCCTAGTCGATGCCGTGGTCAAAACCACGATCGAAGCTACAGTAAGACGGTCGGTGCTCGAAGACCTATGTGGTCAGTGAAGTGGTCGAAGGGAAGCCGTGATCAAGTAGCCGTAGAAGCCGTAGTCGTTACGACCACGTTGTGTGTGGTCAATTATGACCACGTTGTGTGGTTGTCGTAACGACCAGCGTCACAGTCGCTGGTGTCATAGTCGAAGCTCCAGTACAGTGGTCGAAGACAAGCCGAGGATGAAGCCAGTGGTCGTGGCCGTACATCAATCACTGTAGCAGTTGGTAGCAGGCGTCAACACGGGTGGTTGTGGGTGACGCAGGTCATCCTCAGTCAGCTAACTGCCCAGTATGGGTGGGTGGCTGGTCACTGTAGCGGTCGGCATGGGCTGAGCAGGTGGTTGAGTGGAGCGGCTTGGGCAGACGACTGAGACCAGTCAGCACAGCAGGTGGCTGAGTGGAGCGGCATGGGTAGCCATCAGAAATGTAGCAGTAGAGAGTGTATGCGGTGGTATAACTATGTGTGCGTAAGGCCTATTTAAAGGCATGTACACCTATAGAGCTCTGAAAGAGAGAAAGTTTGAGAATACAGTGAAAATAAGAGGAAGTCGTAGAAGGCATGTGTCGCTGGAGACGAAGAAAAAAGTCCCTCTATGTTTCGCTTGTTCTTTCTCCTCTTCCCCTGCGCTTCATATCTCACCTCAGGCTTGGGGCCAACAGGGTCGAGCTGAGGAAGAGGGTGAGAATGATGGTGCAGGGAGAGAGCAAGCAGGATGGCGGTGATGTAGATGGGGGCGAGCGCAGTGAGAAAGCGGGCAGGATAGTGGTTGGGTGACAGTGATGCTAATGGAGGCGAGTGTGGTGAGAGAGCGGGCCAGATGGCGGCCAAGCGATGGTGATGCGGATGGCGCGAGTGCGGGACTAAGGATTCGGGAATGAAAGAATGTATCACTTATCAATTCTCTTTTTTAAGTAGTAGAGACAAATATTAGAAATAACAATGTAGAAACTTGAAGAAAAATATATCTGAGGAACGTAATTGAAGTATGAAATTTGATTAAAGAAAATCATTGAGTATAGTTTGAGTTCTAAGAAATGTAACCACTCTTCACCACGCATGGTGCATGTAGCTACATGCCCCTATTTTTTTCTCCATTAGTTACTTTTTTCTAAAATATATGCAAGTACATGTATTTCCATTTAATCTCAAGCAATACATTGATTATATGTACGGCAAAATATCTTATTAGTTTACACAGTATTAGAGTGCCTTGCTCACATAAACACCGAGCACTATGGGCAACCTACCTTGAACTTATCTTCTCTCACACGGTGAACGACTGCCCCACCGAACTGTGTGTCTTCTATCTCTTCTCGCTACCACAGCTTTTCTACTTCAACCTCTAATAGCAAGCACAATTCTTGATTGATCTCTCTCAGTTTCTACTCCTAATACAATACTCTACCACATAATTATCTTCTATTTCTTTCCTATTATTATTTAATGTTAGCCGTTGCAACCGTCCCAAGCTGTTTGCTCATTCACTTCTATATGTCCATGTTTCTATTCATATGGATGCGTGAATGTCTATACACATACATAATGTTATAGATGCTCTATGTCCCCTTCTCCTGTGTTGGTCATTTCTCTTGTTCAACATTAGCCAACTCAACGTTATGGCTTCCTTACTAACCGCGGTGACCTCCCATCTTCAATGATACCGGCATGTCTGCTTTAGTCATTGTCTAACGATACGGAGAACCTTCTTGCCATCACTGGCAAAGTCGTGCCACCAACGATGACACACTCCTAGGTACCTAATGGCCTCATATCATCCATAGCTAGTCTTTAATGCAAAGCTTTATCTTCTCTCTGCCACAGTTTTTCCATCATCAAGTTTTTTTGGCCACTAACTTCTTCAACAATATCAACACTCATAACTCATCGTCGTGATCCGTAGCTCGTTCAACTCTAGCTTTTCTCTTCAACGGCTCCAGCTAGCAGTACGACATTGTCCTTATCTACGCCATCGCCATCTCGACTCTTCACTTCCCCGTGGATCAATGGCTTCTTGTAGGACAGATCGACGCTATTGCACTCTTTCGTTGTCTCCTCTAATATCATTGGTTCTATCTCATTATAACTTCTATTTTTATTCAAATTTTTAGTTAACTTTTATTGGAGTTCATATTCAAATTAAATTGCTAATTTAATTTAGAGATTTTACTTTGGAATCCACATGAAAATAAAAGTGCAAATTTTTTTATTTTTTATTCCGAATTTCAATGATTTTTTGTTGGAATTCGCCTACAAATCCAATTGCTATTTTTTATAATTATTCCATATTATAGTTATTTAGGGATTTTACTTTAAAATTTGTTTTATTTCTATTCTGAATTATATTTTTTTAATAAATTTACTTATGAATTCGGATGAAAATCAAATTGTTGTTATTTAGAGATTTAAATTTGAAATTCATATGAAAATCAAATTGCAAATTTTATCTTATTTTTTATTCTAAATTTCAATTTTTTGTTCGAATTAGTATACAAATCCAATTGATAATTTTTATTTTGAATTACAGTTTTTTAGGGATTTTACTTTGGAAGTCACATTGAAATCAAGAATTATATTTATTTAACAATTTTACTTTGGAATTCATATGAAAATCAAATTGCTAAATTTATTTTATTTTTTATTCTGAATTTTGATATTTTTTGTGTTGTAATTGATATGAACTTTTTCCTTTAATATAGATAGTTATAATTTGTACCCATCACAATCAATAGTATAGATTTTTTTTCTTTTTTTCGCCGATTAATATGGTAATTTATACCTTTTGAGCGTGAACGTGATAACTTTTTTTTTACTTCTGCTTTAATAGTATAATAGATCAATGACAAGTCTTACTAGTTAGTTGAAGTCATTTGGTTCTTCCATTCTACACACAGATTTCCGATAGTTTGTGATCCATCCTTCGATCTACAAGTCCCGTAAGTACCATGCAGCCCATGATCACGCAGATTTCGTTCAATAACTGCAGACAAATATTGTTGGAAGCCATGTTATTGGACCAATCTTGGGATTGTACAACGGTGTTAAATCTTGATGCACCTACTTCTGCGTGTAGTACACTATTGAAATAGCCACGTTATTCGACCAATCTTGAGATTGTACAATTGTGTTAAATCTTGATGTACCTACTTCTGTGCTGTCATTTGTTTCTTTGAATGTAAGAAAACAAATGACAGCACAACAATGCCAAACTAGTCTTAAAAAAAGATAGGAAAGACTGGCTTAGGCAAATTGTAGTTCTCTGTGAGCACTTGTCTTGCTCCGGTCGGCTATGTTAGGTGATGAAAAGTTAACAGAGCTCGAGAAAATGGACAACTAGTAACAAGTGTTCACAAGATTTCACTGTCAATCTTGCTTCAGGAAACTTCCCTGTAAAAAGTCTCCCGGTGGTTATCATAAAGCCTGTCTTCTGAACTGCAGGCAAAATCTCTATTTTTTTTCTTCACTTCAGTACAGCAATATACTGCTAATACAAAGGGCTCTTTTACCATACCGAAAATAAATATAAATCATTCGTTCTTTTCATCAGATGGTTAGGGTTTAATTATATTATCATTGATAATACTAGCAGTAAATCCTAAAAGAGGTAAAATTATAAAAAAGAATATGTGGCGTAAGAGTACCTTTTTATATCAAATACCGGCTATATGAAAATGATCTGTACTTAAAATAGAAAAATCCTTGCTCGCGGGATCAAATGATTCATTAGAGTTTCTGTTCACTTGTGTCAAGAGAATTTTCAGCAATAATTAACAATCTCACACATCAGCAATAATTAACAATTTCACTATCAGTCTGCTTCAGGAAACTCCCCTGTTAAAAGTCTCCCTGTGGTTATCATAAACTTGCTTTCTAAACTACCGGCGAAATCTTTATTTCTCTTCACTTCAGTACAACCATATACTGCCAATACAAAATGCAAGCAGTCCTTTTTATATTCAATAACCACCGTATAAATCAAGGAAGCTTACCAGGTAGGATTAGGACCTACTACCCTTAAAATAGAAGTGTGTGAGATGATGATCTCGACCATGCAATTACCGTGAGAATCAATTACAGTCATTGAATCAAAATTTTACAGTCACTGAATCCGTACATTGGGATGTTGGTGATGCTATCTAGCTTCCTGTGACATGGGCAATGTAACCTTCTTACGATGGACCGGATTGCATCAGACACTACACCAAGAAGGAGCTATAGTAACACGTCTATGTGCTACAACATGTCAATAAAGGTGTTACTAGTCTTTGCAGTAACACAATTTTTAAGTGTTCTTATAGCCCATGTTACTAGCTAGGTTTGAAGTAACACATGATAAGTGCTACTACATGTCTGAAAACATGTTACTACCTTGCAACACATATCTTATCTATAAGAACACATATTATGTGCTACAACAAACTACCTTGGTAACACAAATATGTGCTACAACAAACTACTCCAGTAACACATTTTTGAAGCAATAGTAACACCATTGTAATATGAGTAGCAACACACTTTCTTACACCAAAACATTTTGTGGAAACTTATTTTAATACACATAAATATATATACACAGAGATCTAGAGAGAGGAAAAAGTAATGATTTTTTCAAAATGACAATTAATTAATTGCAGAATTATTTTCTTTCACAAGAATCACATATTGCACAAAATTATAACCATCACCAACATTGCATTCCACCGGGAAATATATAAAACATGGTTCACATAATTTTATAACATACATGACAATCCATTTGAGAAAACAAGTCTCGGGAATAACAACACAAACTTTTTATCCTAGAATGATATAATGATATCTATCTATTCTTCTAAAAATCTTTGCCCGATGATCTATCCATGAGGTGATCTTTGCCCGATGATCTATTCTTCTCAAATCCACGCCCACTGGAAGCAAAGCACCAAAAATTGAATGCCTTATGGATTCCGTAGTTGGCCATCTTTAAACAAAAATTTTCCACACCAGCACTCCAACCTAATTTTTGCAGGCATCCCTACAATATAGACATATGCAGGCCTCAAATGATAAGCTTGTCTTCCAAATGGAGTATTGTGAAACTCAGCAATTAAAAAACATGATTAAATTAAAGATTGTTCATACAAATTTACACGAAATATAAAAGAAAATGCCAAATGGAAAAAGAAAGTGGGTGAAAGAAACGATGTTTTGTACAAACTTAATTTAACTTTATAGTCTCCCTTAAAATGGACAGAAATATAAAAGGATAAGAGACCAAGAGATGAACAATTGCAAGTTATATCATCCATATTTACTACTCCTACTGATGAATTTAACATGGGAATAGCTGTGACAGTGGCTGTAGCACCCTGCAATTCTGATCAGCTGGAGTTTGCACTGGCCTTGTGAAATGAAGGTTCTCCAAAACAGGTTCTGTACCTGCAGAAACAGGCTTCAAGGTACCAACTTGAGCAGCAGAGGTTGACATGGAGTTCGTCACCGGCATGCTGGGCACATACTGGCTCATTTGCTGGGCACGGTAATTTCTAGTAACCTGAGTTCAAATTTCCCATAGTATAAAATAAACCAGAAATCATGATCGATTATTTCATAAGTGAATGAATCACAGGATAAGAGAACAGAACCATTTCGTATCAACGCACCTTTGCATAGAGCAATGAATCAGCGATGAATGTTTCCCAGTTTTCCTCTTTCACAATCTGCTAAGCATTACATAGTTTTATTAGCAAAACATAAACATCTTCAGGAGCTTCTACATGATTCATTTTTTTCCATACAAGTTACATGATTCAGAGCTCAAAAGTACAATCCACTTCGCACCCTCCACTTTGTAGAAAACTCATAATTGGTATACCATTTTTAATGTTCTCCTAACACAAAATAAAGTCATGTGTTCTGCTAATCCACATGATGTGTGACAAAAAGCTGTACAAAAACACGGAAATCCCACCTACACAAGACCATGTTCTTTTGAACGGTTGAACCAAACAAAGCATAACTTCAGTATTCCTACAATATGTCGTGCTATTCACTACAACATGCAAATGTTATCTTGACTTTGCAATTTTATCTTTCACCACAACAAAACTATCCACTTCCACCAACAAATAGATAATGCATGTGTGAGTTTCTTTGCATATCTGCAATATGTTAGAAATTGACCCACAATAAACAGTGTGGCATTGTATCTCAAGCCACAGACGGACAATGTTATTTCTTCCATTGAAGTCACATAGTTAATATGATGCCATCCTTACGGGGGTACACTTGCTAGTTGCTACTAGCTGCCTTTTTTCTCAAACAGCTTACCATAGCCATAGACACGGCACTGCAATTAAAAGAAATCCTCCTACTGGATTGCAATCTCGTTACATTTTGCATGATGGATTAGTTTTTCTCAAACTTACTAACCACATGGCGATCTAATTCCACTACAATAGGAATCCATCCACTGACCTAGATTCAGGTTCACTCAGATATGGCATTGTTCCCTCACGTTGCAACTTAACTGATCACAAATGCGAAAATTTAAAATTCACAAAATCACTGCCTATCGAGCACCATATCACATAATGGCACCACACTCGCATTCGCATCACACGGAAGTTCTACATTTCCAGCTCTCTTTCTCAAGCTACTCCGACCAATCTAATTACCAAATTCCAGTACAATACTTGGAAAACAAATTTACACAGAAACACTAGTCGTCACCAAACACTGTACCTTCACGGCGAAGAGAACGAGGAACACGAGCACCGCCTGGATCTCCTACAAAAACACAAACAAACACCGATCCGCAAGAGCCAAAACAATTCAAGCACCAGCCGAATGGCACGATCCGGATCTATATGCGGGCAAGATCCAGTTGGTTCGGTGGCGAAGAGCTTGGACACTAGCGGCGGAGACCGTGATGTGTGGCGGTGAGGGAGGAGGGAGATGGCGACCGATTGCGGCGGTGCACCGGTGGACGAGAGGGCGGCGGTGGGGGCCCCGGTGGAGGAGAGGGCGGATCTGGGGGCGGCGGAGGAGGCCGGGTGGGGGCGGAGGAGGAGGGCGGCGGCCGGGTGCGGGCAGAGGAGGCAGATCTGGGGGCGGAGGAGGCGGCTGGGTGGGGGCGGAGGAGGAGGCCGGCGGCCGGGTGCGGGCGGAGGAGGCGGATCTGGGGCCGGAGCAGGAGGCCGGCGGCCAGGTGCGGGCGGAGGAGGAGGCCGGCGGCCGGGTGGGTCGGAGGCGGCGGATTTGGGGGCGGAGGAGGAGGCCGGCGGCCGGTGGGGGCGGAGGAGGAGGAAGAGGCGGCGGCGAGACTGAGAGAGTGCGAGAGGGGGCGGACGGAGAGTGGGGGGCAGACGAAGAGTTAGGGGGCGGGCGGGCGGGCGAGATTTAGGGTTTATTACTTTAGCGGGAAGTACTAGTATGTGGAGGGAGATTTGTGTGTGAAAAATTTCAGGCCATGTATAAAACAGCATTATTTTTAAATGATTTTTATATTTAATCGCTCCATAGAAAAAATATAAGGCTTTTTAAAGTATATTTAGCAAAAATAGAGCGTACATATTTTTCAAAACTCTAATGCTTTTTAAATGATTTTAATATTTGATCGCTTCGTGGAAAAAAATATAATTACAGACTCGGCTCTAGATTTTCACTTGTTTTAATCCGATTGTTCATTATACACTTAGTATATGGCACGATCCGGATCTATATGCGGGAAAAAAATATATTTCGTGCAGCAAGTTGTTACAAGAGGTACGAACAAAATTTTATTCATGTTGTAGACCCAGGTTTTCTTATTAGGGTTCGGCATGCAAGTAGATGAGGATTTATTTAGTAGAAAATAGCATGACTTCCCCTCTAATGTTTTCATCGCAGCATACCCATTAGGCAAATAAAGTCCAAGAAACATAGAGATGCAAAAAGAATCACTCCTACACTACTCTGGGACTACGTGCCCAGCGACGCTCAAGAACTCGCTCTCGAGACCGCCCAAATCCTTGAGTACGCCCAGGACTTCGTTCCTGAGTACGCCCGAAACTTACGCGTTCGAGAGCGCCACGGACCACTCGTCCGGGAAATCTCATATGCAGAAGTGAGAAAAGTAAATTTTATTTTGGTTCATCTGCCATCATGAATAGTCATAATATTTCCTTTCTTTGATGGTCTCTACTAAATTTTGTGATGGCGGATGCGTTCATTTAGTTGCAAGAGCGAAAAGACAAGGGTCTCAGAGTTTTAGTTCACTTCTAAACCATTATAACTATTCATATTTACCTTAGTTTGCCCTATATCGCTACGGTTGAGACAATGGAATAGCAATCATGTATTTGGCTGAAATGCAATAATTTAAATGTAGAATATCTAATTGCAGCAAAATTAAATGTTAAGCTCATAATTAAAAATTATATTGCTTACCAACTACCATTAGAGTTTTGTAGACTAACACTGTTACCGATGAAAAGAACTAGTACCATAATTTAGATCGTCATAACTATTATTATCACCGTTCCCATCCTCGCTACCCATTCTAGCTCTAAAATTAGGTGGTGGTCTAAAAGTAACGATGCCGAGCCTAGAGCTAACTAAATACAAAATTATGTAAAGATGAGAAGTATTAAAGAATACATATTTGACATATAGCAGGGACAACATCCTTAAGTCAAAAACCGTCTCTAATTATTTGCGTGGCCCTCGAACCATTGCTCTAACGGATGTCTATAATGTTGGGGTAGCTAAGATTCAGTTGCAGAGTTCCTAAACACTTGTAGTTAATTTATTTATTTTTGGCAATTCGCTAAAGCAAGATTATTACAATGCATGCTCATGAGTGTTCTTAATTTAGCAACTCTACTTTTTCACAATTCTACTTAACCTTCCTATTTTCCCCTTTCGCCCCTGCTCTGCTCTTTCTGGAACCGCCGGCCGACCCTTCCTCTTCCGCCCGGCCTTTATTTCTCGCCGCTCCACCGACGCCTCAACTCCCTTCTGCCCTGACCTTTATCTCTTCGCCACTCTACCGATGCCTCGGCTCCTGTCTCCCCGCCTCCCTTCTCTTATTTCCTCGCCCGCTCCGCCGACGCCTCCATTCCTCCTCCCCGCCTCTAATTAAGCTCTAGTTTTCACCAATACCGATTCGTGATATTTTATACTTTTAACATGATTAGTATAATGCTAGCAAGTAATTTAATCTGTAATCTATCACTTAAATTAAATATTTACAAAGACAAAATTTTATTATACGCACGCTTCCCTCAAAAAAATGCATTCGTGCACTTTCCCTCAAAAAAGCACTATTAGGGAAAAAAACGGGTTCCCGCTAGAATGAAAATTTTCGCTCCAACAGTCCTAAAATCAATAGCCTTTAGTCTTTACTCACCAAACTCCTCGTTCCCTGCTTCTCTAATCACTACTCAGACCGCCGACGCCTCCTTATCTTTCTCCCCTGTTTCCCCTTCTCTCGGCTCTCCTCCTCCCGATTTCCCTTCACCCCGGTGCCTCTTCTCGGCTCCTCCGTGCTGCATCATCTCGGCTCCCCCTCACGTGTCTTCCCCTCGCGCTACTGGTCCCAGCAGCGCCGCGCCGCCGCGCTGGCCCCTACCTACCGCACCGCTCGGCTTCTCCTCCGCCCCCAGATCCGTCTCCTCCCCCCACCTGGCCGCCGCCCTCCTCTTCCGCCCCCAGATCCGCCTCCTCCGCCCCCCACCCGGCCGCCGCCCTCCTCCTCCGCCCCCAGATCCGCCTTCTCCGCTCCGCACCCAGCCGCCGGCCTCCTCCTCCGCCCCCACCCGGCCGCCGTCCTACTCCTCCGCCCCCACCCGGCCGCCGCCCTCCTCCTCCGCCCCCAGATCCAGTTGGTCCGCCGGTCGCCCCTCCACCCCTACCCGGCCGCTGCATTTTCCGCAGTGGTAACGAGTATGACAACCTCTGAGTTATGTGGGATCCTTCTGAGCTCAAACAAGGTATGCAACAAATCGATTGTTGATTAATTACAGAAGCAATGATGTATGGTTATTTCAGGCATGTGAAATCTTTGCACAAAAACAGCTTTTGCTATGCTATCCTCATTTTCTGAAGATATCTTTTGCTATGTTAACCAACTCGAGTCTATGGGGTTGGAGTAAAATAACAGAAATCTTGAACTGTATGCAGGCCGTTGAATTTGTTTTGGAGCAATACGACGATGAACTATGGGAGGAACTGATAAGACAGTGCCTCCAAAAGCCTGAAATGGTAATTGAATGTTTAATCTTGATTCTGTTTACATTTGATTGCACATGATCCGAGCTGTGATTGGCAGTGAAATTCTTGTCGTTTTGGTAGAGGAAATATGTCATGACTGAATAGCTAATTTTGTTTCCTGTTTGTACTTTCATCTCTGGAATGCAGATGGATGGGCTGATAATTTTAGATGAACCATGCTTCTTGCTATGATATGATTGAACACTTCTGTGAGTACATTGGGAAGCAACTCAGCGGCCTGCAGAAACAGAGGACAGTAGCATTCATAATATATATCCATATGATTATTTTGATGGTTTGGTTTAGTGTTAGCAAAGTTATTTTTTGTTTGGAACTTCAGATAATGAATGTACCCAATTAACCATTATTAGTATATCTTAGGAGTGCAAACTGAAAGGAATTTCAATTATCGGTTGGTTTTGATACCAAGGCATTGGAAATCAAGTTATGGACAGCACCAGAAACTAAACATGTATGTTTACATTAACTTGTGTAAATGAATCTAATGTATGCAATGGTCTATAATTGTAATCAGGCTTTCTTTTAATATTGATGTATAGATGATACTATAGGTTTTCTAAATGTAATTTATATTCTCCGTTGATTCGGATGTAACTGAATATGTATGAGATGGACTTGGTGTAAATTAATTCCCGAACTTCCTAACCAAATACTATTGTATTACAATTGCTTCATTTTTGAGATAGTTATTTGGTTAAGACACAAAATTGTATATTTGTTGTAATTCGTAAGGTGGCTATTATGTAATACAATTGGTAATATTTTTATTAGACTTGATATGCGTTCTAATCGTCGATCAATGGATGTTATTGATTTTATCCCACACAGATTGTAATTTAATGACTAATGTACTACGGATTGTTATATATATAATTTAATTGAGTTGCAAGTTTTTACCTTTCGTGCAATCACATTTTATCTCACTCTAGTCTATACCAATTGGTCTTCGCCCTCGTCGATGGAGTTGCGGTATTAACGTAGTTATTCATCGTTCATTGGTTTCAATCTATATTGATATATAAAAGTTTAAATTTCCCCGTATTTTAGTTCATTAGTTATGTATAATTAATCCTGCTAACGTCGTAATTCGTCACTTATGGTTAATTAATGACGTGGGTCGTTACATATAATGTCTAATTATTTTGGACTATACAAATCTGGATTATTTTGTATGAAGAACATGTTAGCACTTTTCATCATAATTAAATTTTCAACTTTACAAATCCGCCTTGTGGTTCCACGACTTGAAAGCAGATTTTCTAACATGAAAAATAGCAGCGAGGTTCCACATATTTACCTTAAACTGCAATTTTAAGGTTTCAAACCAAAAACTGCAATTTTCTATTATAAGGGACAGTTAGTGTAAATTTAAGGACTTCTACCTTTGCCCTTCCAATTTCTTTTAAAAAAAGATCAATATCTTCAATCTAGTAGTGGTGTTGTTTGTACAAATCTATCAATGTTGAACAAGATTATCCCTATAGTAGAGAGTAACACATGTCTGTAACACATATATTGTATGTTACCGGATGACTTTGTAACACATGTTTATGTTGCGGTACTATATGCTTGTAACACGTTTATTGATCATACTGAGTATGTGTTACAGGGTCTCCTGGGGACACAAAGTATGTGTTGCTGAGTTTTTTGCCTGTAACACAATTTGTATTATGTTGCAGTCAAGTGTTACCATAGCCATGTTCTGTTGTAGTGAGAGTTTCTGTTCACTTGCTTTAAGACAAGTTGCAGCAATAACAATCTCACGAACCCTCGATATGACTACGGCTCTCTTGTTTTCAGTTTTTAAGAGCTATTTTTCTATAATAAGGGTTTTGTAAAATATTATCTAGATATTTTCTTTCTAATTATCATTCAGATTTAGGGCTGTTGGATTAGAGATCCAATGGTCATAAATTCTCCTTCCTCCCCCTTAAATTCTACCCCCCACCCCTTGAAAAGAAATCTCTCCCCTTCAAAAACAAAGGGCCACTCGATTTCTAATCCAAGGGTCACAAATTTGAATGATAATTAGAAAAAAACATTCAGATGATGTTTAGACACACCTCTATAATAATTATCTTTCAAACGGAATATCTTTTGAAGACATAGTCTATAAATTAATTATAGTACAGTAATATACTGCAGTGACTTTATTTATATCAACCAAAATCGCATATAAAGTTATCTCTTTATTCTCTTTTATAAATAACTAAAAATCATAAACTGCAGAATAAAAAACAGACGGCCTACTTTAGTCCCCAGCAGACATTTCCACCATCACGAAATCACTTACTAGCTTGATTTACATTACGTATCCAAAAGTAACACTAATAATAATCACACACATTTTATACTCAAACCACCCAAGCACACACACCCCTAAACCTTAAAAAAAGTCACAACACAACGCAGCGCACTACCACACTGCAAATTAAGACGCCATACCAACCAGACAAGCATGCGTACGTACAATAGGCAGGTGCGCACGCACGCCACGACAGTGACAACGAGCACGCCGTCGAACACCTTACTGCTCCAGCTCCGATCGCTCGCCGCCGGCGCCGGCGCTCTCGGCGACGAACTCGGCGATGCGTATCAAGAGGTCCCGCGCGTCATCGAACTCGGAGAAGACGTAGAACGCATGGATGGCGTCCGGGTACTCGAACACCCTCACGTCCTTGCCTTTGCTCTTGAGCATCTCACAGTACCGCCGCTGCCAGTCTTGCAGCGGGTCGTAGCCGCCGATGGCAAGCAGCACGGGCGGGAACGCCGGGGAGTCGATGTTGAATGTGTGGGCCAAGCCCATATAAGAAAAGATAATTCTTAAATTAAATCTCAAAGGCCCACTCATGCAAAGGAGGCATGCATGTGAACTTTAGTACCACATTGCTAGTTCTAGGAGAGGAAGACCAACTTAAAAGGAATGGTGCTCTCCTAGCCACTTAAGGCATGTGTGGGAGAGAACTAGAGGATCACACGCGCGCGCTCGCCTCGCCTCGCCTCGCCTCGCTGGGCTGGGCTGGGCTGGGCGGGGCGGGGCGGGGGGCGCGGGCGCGGGCGTGAATGGTCCGCCAAAATCGGCTCCAGGTGCTTGCGCAGACGCGGCTTTCTTTTGCAGTTTTATTTTGCTGTTTTGAGTGGCGGTGAATCCGGATCGGATACGCGTGCCCAATCCGCTTCGGTTACGAGTTATGGAGAACGTGCAGACGTCCTGATCACGCGTCCTGATTCTTCTATAAATACCGAGTCGCCGCCTCCATACAATATATGCGAAAATCAATCTAGGGTTTTGCCTCCTCCATTGTGCTGCGCCGTCCCTCGTAGTCTACTCCGTCCCGTTCGCCGGCGTGCACTGTCGTTCGGGAGAGCAGGTCTCCGGAACCGTCGCCTTCGAAGTCCTGCACCGGGAGAGGGCGAATAAGGTTTTTGGGAAGCGCTCTGCGCGACTGCTTGCTGTAGCTCTGGCTCGTCTTCCTCGTCGTTCGGCTTCGGCGAGTCGTCGTCGACTCCGTGTCATCCGCACCGTGCCAGCATCGTCAACATCGATAAACCAACCAGAACAGAATCGTCGGTACGTAACAGTCATGTTCTCCGTATTAGATCTATTCATGTATAGTTTCCTGGTTTACATGTCTAGATCTTTTATGCATGTGGTGGTTCTGTTATTTTGCGTGCATGATGTCATGATTTATTTATGGAATAAATTAAACCTACATGTGTTTAAATTTTCAACAATCCAAAAACCTTATTGTAGGCACTGTGGTTTTACTATGGCTGGATTTGCCGATGCACTGAGGCCGGATAAGTTCTCCGGTGTGCACTTTAAGAGATGGCAGATCAAGGTCACTCTGTGGCTTACTGCTATGAATGTATTCTGGGTTAGTAATGGCAAGCCTGAAGGTGTTCTTGATGCTGAAAAGCAGAAAGAATTCGAGACTGCCACTACTCTCTTTGTTGGATGCATTCTTAGTGTTCTTGCTGACCGTCTGTGCGAGGTGTATATGCACATGACAGACGCGAAGGAGTTATGGGATGCACTGAATTCCAAATACGGTGCTACTGATGCCAGCAATGACATGTATGTCATGGAGCAATTTCATGACTACAAGATGGTTGATAACCGTTCTGTAGTAGATCAGGCTCATGAGATACATGCCATTGCTAAGGAACTCGAACTCCTGAAGTGTGCCTTACCCGACAAGTTTGTGGCTGGATGTATTATTGCGAAATTACCTTCTTCATGGAGGAATTTCGGAACAGCACTCAAACACAAGAGACAAGAGTACTCTGTTGAGAGTCTGATTGGGTCTCTTGAAATTGAGGAGAAAGCTCGGAAAAAGGACGCCGTGTCTAAGGGTGATGGAGGGCAGTCTAGTGCTAATGTGGTACAGAAACCCTCAAGCAAGAACAAAGGGAAATTTGTCAAAGCGCAGCAGACAACCAACTTCAAGAAGAAGAAGAAGAACAACAATCAGGATGATAGAACTTGCTTTGTGTGCGGTGAGGTTGGTCACATGGCCAAGAAGTGCCCACAACGCAAAGGAAAGAAGGCACCTGTAGTAGGACTGTGCATTCGGTTAATTCGGTAAAATCGGTTCGGTATGTACGGTATATACGGTAAATACGGTATTGTTAGTTCGGTAGTATACGGTATTTTTAAAAATACGGTTCGGTATCGGTAAATCCCAATTTATTTCGGTGCGGTATCGGTAAATACCATATTTACCAAAGTTAACGCAAATTGTAAATAATATAGTAATTAGCGAGACAAGTAGACTGGATGGCATGACACAAAAAATTTCTGAACACTACAACACAACGGCGGCTATGCAGGAAAACGGAAGACTGCATGTAGCCATGTAATCGGCTGGTCTTACATGCTCTTTCACAACTAGAAAATAAGTTAACAACCCACGCTACAAGCATAGTCACTGCAAATCCAGACAAATTTTCATTAGCATGGGCCATGGCATCAGAAATGATCAAAAGGAGGTGTCTGGATCCAGATTTCCAGAGGCAGATAGTCCAATATCATTGTTAATTTGGTGCCATGGAAAGATGATTAGGACGATGTTTACTGATAAACATTTATATATATATGTATGTGGTGCATAATACCGTCACGGTTGCTTGCGGTCCCTACCTTTGAGAGCAGAGACCGGAATGCATGCCCCTGTACATTCCCTGCTATTCGGTATATCGGTTTGTTCGGTTTTTTTTCGGTTTTTCCCGAAAAAACCGAATACCAAAAAAACATAAAATATAAAAACCGAACCGAAAACCGAAAACCGGTCAAACCGAGTTGACCGGTTCGGTTCGGTTTTTTCGGCTCGGTTTTTTCGGTTCGGTTGAAATGTGCACAGCCCTAACCTGTAGGACAGACTTCTAAGTCTGTTAACGTGACCATTGGCAAGACTGGAGATGGGACTGGGTATGGTAATTTACCTACTATTCTTTCAGTTAGTCAATCTACCAATTGGTGGATTGATACAGGAGCTAATGTACATGTGTGTGCTGATATTTCGTTGTTTTCTTCTTATCAGGTCGCCCGGGATTCCTCCGTCCTAATGGGGAATGGGTCACATGCTACTGTTCATGGTGTTGGCACGGTAGATCTGAAGTTTACTTCGGGGAAGATCGTGCAGCTGAAGAACGTGCAGCATGTCCCTTCTATAGACAAGAATCTCGTTAGTGGCTCCCGTTTATGTAGAGACGGGTTTAAGTTGGTGTTTGAGTCTAATAAAGTAGTCGTGTTTAAGCATGGATATTTTATTGGTAAAGGCTATGAGTGCGGAGGCTTGTTCCGTTTTTCTCTTTCAGATTTCTGCAATAAGTCTGTGAACCATATTTGTGGCAGTGTGGATGATGAGGCCAACGTTTGGCACTTACGTCTATGTCATATTAATTTTGGCTTAATGTCTCGGCTTTCCAGTATGAATTTAATTCCAAATGTTTCCATCAACAAAGGTTCTAAATGCCATAGTTGTGTGCAATCAAAGCAACCTCGTAAGCCTCACAAGGCCGCCGAGGAGAGAAACTTGGCACCACTAGAACTCCTGCATTCAGATCTTTCTGAGATGAATGGCGTGTTGACGAAGGGTGGAAAACGATATTTCATGACATTGATTGATGATGCAACTAGGTTCTGTTATGTGTATTTATTGAAAACGAAAGATGAGGCTTTAGACTATTTTAAAATCTGTAAGGCAGAAGTTGAAAACCAATTAAACAGAAAGATAAAAAGACTTAGGTCAGATCGTGGTGGAGAGTATTTCTCAAACGAATTTGACTTATTTTGTGAGGAACATGGCATTATACATGAGAGGACGCCTCCTTATTCTCCCGAGTCAAATGGGATTGCCGAAAGGAAAAATCGCACATTGACTGACTTGGTCAATGCCATGTTAGACACTGCGGGCTTACCTAAGGCATGGTGGGGGGAGGCTTTGCTAACGTCTAATCATGTATTAAATAGAGTTCCTAACAGAAATAAGGACAAAACACCATGAGAGGTATGGATTGGAAGAAAACCATCACTTTCTTACTTGCGTACATGGGGGTGCTTGGCGAAAGTCAATGTGCCAATAACTAAGAAACGCAAGCTTGGACCCAAAACTGTGGACTGTGTCTTTCTGGGATATGCTAATCATAGCATTGCTTATAGATTTTTGATAGTTAAATCTGAGGTACCTGACATGCACGTTGGTACAATTATGGAGTCTCGAGATGCAACGTTCTTTGAGAATATTTTTCCAATGAAAGATACACATAACACTACTAGTCAATCTTCTGAGATAATTCCCAGTTCAATCACACCACCTGAACCTTTTGAACATACACATGAACTTGTCAATGAGGAGGATGACAGTGAAGCCCCTAGAAGGAGCAAGAGACAAAGGATAACCAAATCCTTTGGTGATGATTTCACTGTGTACCTTGTGGACGACACTCCCAAATCTATTTCAGAAGCATATGCATCCCCTGATGCAGACTACTGGAAGGAGGCTGTCCGTAGTGAAATGGATTCTATTATCGCTAATGGAACCTGGGAGTTGACAGATAGACCTTATGGGTGCAAACCTGTAGGGTGCAAGTGGGTGTTCAAAAAGAAACTTAGGCCTGATGGTACTATTGAAAAATACAAGGCTCGGCTTGTTGCCAAGGGCTATACTCAGAAAGAAGGTGAAGATTTCTTTGACACTTACTCACCTGTTGCTAGACTGACCACAATTCGAGTACTACTTGCTTTGGCTGCCTCACATGGTCTTCTCGTTCATCAAATGGACGTTAAGACAGCTTTTCTTAACGGAGAGCTGGATGAGGAAATCTACATGGAACAGCCTGGTGGATTTGTAGTAGAAGGTCAGGAAGGCAAGGTGTTAAAACTGTTGAAATCTTTGTATGGTCTGAAACAAGCTCCTAAGCAGTGGCATGAGAAGTTCGATAGAACACTGACGTCTGCAGGCTTTGCTGTCAATGAGGCAGATAAATGTGTATACTATCGCTATGGTGGGGGTGAGGGAGTTATTCTATGCTTGTATGTGGATGACATCTTGATTTTTGGGACAAACATCAATGTGATAAATGAGGTCAAATTATTCTTGTCTCAAAATTTTGATTTGAAAGATCTGGGAGTGGCTGATGTTATTCTAAATATTAAATTGGTTAGAGGTGAGGATGGTATTACATTATTGCAATCTCATTATGTGGAGAAGGTCTTGAGCCGTTTTGGCTATTCTGAAAGCAAGCCTTCTCCAACACCTTATGATCCTAGTGTGTTACTTCGTAAGAATAAGAAAATTGCTAGGAATTAGCTGGAATACTCCCAGATAATTGGCTCACTTATGTATCTAGCTAGTGCAACAAGGCCAGACATCTCCTTTGCTGTGAGCAAGTTGAGTCGGTTTACTTCTAACCCAGGAGATGATCACTGGAAGGCGCTTGAGCGAGTGTTGCGCTATCTGAAAGGTACCTCGAACTTTGGACTTCACTATACTGGGTACCCGTCGGTACTGGAGGGTTATAGTGATTCCAACTAGATCTCTGATGCTGATGAAATCAAAGCCACTAGTGGATATGCTTTCACTATTGGTGGTGGTGCTGTTTCATGGAGGTCTTGCAAACAGACTATTTTGACGAGGTCAATCATGGAAGCAGAGCTCGCGGCACTAGACACTGCTACTGTTGAGGCAGAATGGCTACGGGATCTATTGATGGATCTGCCTACAGTGGAAAAGCCAGTGCCAGCTATTCTTATGAACTGTGATAATCAAACTGTTATCGCTAAGGTGAACAGTTCTAAGGATAATATGAAATCGTCTAGGCATGTGAGTTATAACCTTGGATTACATCCAAACAAATAGAAACCTGGCAGATCCCTTTACAAAGGGACTATCACGGAATGTGATAGATAGTGCATCGAAGGAGATGGGAATGAGACCCATGTGAGTTATCTATGGTAGTAACCCAACCTATGTGATCGGAGATCCCGTGAATTAGGATTTGGGAAAAACAAGCCATTAGTTAACTGGAGGAGAGTAATTTCAACCCTCTCTATGTGAAGATGCATTACTCTCAGAAACTGCAAGGCAGGTTGGTTAAGGCCTTAATGTGTTCCATTGGCTTTCAAAAGCGAAGACGTTATCCTGCAGAACGTTCTTGGAAGAACACACCTATATGAGCCCGACTGTTAGTTGCAGTCTATGGAGATCTTGGAAAAATCTCCTACTAAGCTCATGAAGAGACCAAGGAGTATGACTTATACGCTCCAACCGAGGGGTAGCCTACTGGCGGTCTAGTATCAGTTAAGTCTTTAAGCGAAGCTTGCTTGCACCAAACTTGCAATTCAAGGCGTAGTCCATTGTTCAAGTTGTGAGTAAGTGTAGCTTGGAGTTCTAGGTGGATGTTCAACCTTAATCGGTCTCCATCGAAACACTGATATATAAACAGTACATTGGAATTCAGGCAAATCTCTTTGGGACTTTGAGATCTGGTGGGGGATTGTTGAATGTGTGGGCCAAGCCCATATAAGAAAAGATAATTCCTAAATTAAATCTCAAAGGCCCACTCATGCAAAGGAGGCATGCATGTGAACTTTAGTACCACATTGCTAGTTCTAGGAGAGGAAGACCAACTTAAAAGGAATGGTGCTCTCCTAGCCACTTGAGGCATGTGTGGGAGAGAACTAGAGGATCACACGCGCGCGCTCGCTCGCCTCGCCTCGCCTCGCCGGGCCGGGCCAGGCGGGGCAGGGCGGGGGGCGCGGGCGCACGGCACCTGCGTGAATGGTCCGCCAAAATCGGCTCCAGGTGCTTGCGCAGACACGGCTTTCTTTTGCAGTTTTATTTTGCTGTTTTGAGTGGCGGTGAATCTGGATCGGATACGCGTGCCCAATCCGTTTCGGTTACGAGTTATGGAGAACGTGCAGGCGTCCTGATCACGCGTCCTGATTCTTCTATAAATACCGAGTCGCCGCCTCCATACAGTATATGCGAAAATTAATCTAGGGTTTTGCCTCCTCCATTGTGCTGCGCCGTCCCTCGTAGTCTACTCCGTCCCGTTCGCCGGCGTGCACTGTCGTTCGGGAGAGCAGGTCTCCGGAACCGTCGCCTTCGAAGTCCTGCACCGGGAGAGGGCGAATAAGGTTTTTGGGAAGCGCTCTGCGCGACTGCTTGCTGTAGCTCTGGCTCGTCTTCCTCGTCGTTCGGCTTCGGCGAGTCGTCGTCGACTCCGTGTCATCCGCACCGTGCCAGCATCGTCAACATCGATAAACCAACCAGAACAGAATTGTCGGTACATAACAGTCATGTTCTCCGTATTAGATCTATTCATGTATAGTTTCCTGGTTTACATGTCTAGATCTTTTATGCATGTGGTGGTTCTGTTATTTTGCGTGCATGATGTCATGATTTATTTATGGAATAAATTAAACCTACATGTGTTTAAATTTTCAACAGTCGACGCCGGCGGCGGCCACCGGTGAGGCGAAGTTCGCGGCCTCGTGGGTCCGGTCGGCGCCCGGCGGGATGAATGCGCGCCACATCCAGTCGTTGCGGGAGATGGACACGATGGGCGTGGCGCTGTCGCGCCGGAGCTCGGATGGCATCCTCTCCTCGCCGCCGAAGAAGGGCTGGATGGCGATGAGGCCGGCGAGGCGGACGTTCTTGAAGGTGGAGGAGTCCGCGGCGTAGCGGCGGGCGACGTGGTGGACGATGTGGCCCCGGGCGCTGTCCCCGGCGAGGAAGCAGCGGGATGCGTCGAGCGGGACAATGTCGGTGGGGTGGTTCTTGGGGTCATCGAGGAACCGGTGCTCCGGGGAGGGACGGTAGTTGACGGAGAGCACGGTGTTGAAAGTGAAGCCATCAGCTCCGATAGCTACTCGCCGGAAGAACACCTACACATGCTTTTTTCCTTAGAACGACATATGCACACGAATAGGGAGGACGACGAACAAACACAAGAGAAACATTTTGGTGGCAACACACGCATTTTTTCTTCTCTCTGTTATTCACTCCTCACTTTGCTTTACAGATTACATGCTTAAATAAGCCTCACATACACATGGTTACGCCACCTGTACACATACCCACTAACTTCACTGGTTAGACTATCCGTGATCCGGTTTTGTTGTCATAATCCCCATGACTCGACACATACTATGCACTGTCCACAAGACTCGGTCCAACTGAGACCAACTCAGACGCTTACGACCGCACACACCCCTAATCAAGTCTACGACCACACACAGACTTGACCAAGTCATCTTCTTATGACTATGAGTCCTTACAACCATACCTTGTCGACCACGGTGCCTCGATCATGCCTCACGACCATGGCTGCTTCGACCGCTTCACTGACTGGGCTTGTTGACAAACATCTCCGGTAGTACTGCTCACACAGATGGTACTACCGGTCTTCGAACACGACCGGGATACTGTAGCATACAAGTACCGACCATCGACCGCAATACAACTCGACTCATGACTGCAATTTCCGTGACTACTGTAGCAATGAAAACTATAGCTACGACTTACGACTACGATCACTGTGCAGTTCGACTTACGACTACGGAGTACTTGAATACACCAAGTACTCAACACGACTACACAGTACTCAAACACATGAGTACTCGTTATGACCATGCAGTACTCAACACACGAGTACTCGACTATAACCACGCAGTACTCAACACATGAGTACTCGACTACGACTACAGTACTCGAATACGCAAGTATGACTTACAATAAGATTAGTTCTAACACATGGCCACGGAGGCGTAGCGCGCGTTGCGGTGACAGGCCACATCGTAGGCTAGGGACGCCACGAAGAGGAACACGAACCCACCGCCGTGGAAGAAGACTATCATAGGGAGAGGAGCCGCGTCCTTAGCATCGCTAGGGTTCACCGGGTAGAAGAGGCGCGCGTGGAGGTGACACCACAGGACGGGGAAGAGATGGCGGGGATGCACGAGTGCAGGAGGGAGAGCACGTGGCGATTTAGCGTGCCGTCAACGCGGTGGGTGGCATCGGTGACGCAGTCCACGGCCTTGAGGAAGAGGTGCGCGGGGCATGATTCGGCTTCTGCCGCGGGCCAGAGACGTCTCCGCCATGGTCATCGTGGGCTACCTTAGAATTGGGGTGGTGTATTTATAGTGGATGGGACTTGGGGAGCAGCTGGGAACAATGTGGTGTTTGCTCAATGAGCTTTGGTTTTTGTACGTTGGATTACCAGTGTGGGATAATTGGGTGTGGTGTTAAATTTTGCAGTTTTGTTGTACAGTAGGCACAAAGGAAACATTGCAGCAATCATTGCATGCTATTAAAAACTGTTCGGATTTATGCTCTAGGATTTGTGCTCCTAGGGTGTCAGCTTTGCAGTCCTGTTCAAAAGTATCGGGTTTTAGCTTCTGGTTGTGCATTTTGTCTTTTGATTAATTATAAGAGAGATTGAGGGAGTAAGAGACACTCGTGTTGAAAAGCCACTACATTCAAAGTGACTTCTGCAGTAACTCCTATAAACGACTTATAGAAATCATCTTAAGAAATCACTCGTTCAAAAACCGACTTCTAAAAAACAAAAGTCAAAAGCTATTTGGAAGAAAGCCCAAGCGGCTAGGGCAAGGATTCAATGGGATGAGGACACCACAGTGATAGAGATTTAGGTTTTGTGGCATGTGGTGCCTCTAGTGGTGGTAGTGTCATCAGAGACTACGAGAGAGGCATAGGGGGGCGTCCGAGGAGGTGGGCTCGCTTGGTGATGAGGCAGTTGGGGCAACTAAATATGAAAAGTACTGTGATAAGTACAACAAAGCTCTTACCGTTGCATGCTTTCTTGATCCAAAATATAAGCAAAAGTTGGTGGAGTTTTTCTTGAAGAAGATTTATGGCGAAAGGTATGTGTGGGAAGTGGAATTTAATGATTTCGTGGATGTTGTTCACAGATTATTTCAAGCTTACAAGTCCAGCACATTTGAGGAAAAGGCCACCACTATAGCGCAAAGTGACTCACCTATTTTCAGTATCTCATGAGACTCCTGAACCATGCCACCAACCACAATTAGATGGGTCAGATTTATGAGTCTAAAATATATCAGTCCCAAGTATATATATATGTGAGTCATGCGCTATGATTAAATTATTTACGAGATCAATTCCAATCTGATCATGTGGGTCAACAGCCTGTAGAGCCGATCCTGCAAAACAAACCCATATATTCCGCCCTGTGCTGTACTCAGGTTAAACAAATATATGCATATTAAATTTCAGTAGACTCGATCTCAATAAATATGTCTACCATATTCCAGCACAGCCATTCTCGGCACCTCGAGTATCAATTCCTTGAGTTAAATTCCGCATCAAAATATTCCCTATCACTTGCATCAATAATATGAATAATTCCATATTGAATAAAGTAGACAATAACCACAATAAATGTTGAAAACCACATAAAAATTCCAACATCTCCCACTTGACTGAAACATTTCAATCAATAAACGAAAGCCCCATGATTTAATCATGCTTAAAAAAATAATTCCTGACAAACTAGTTTAGTCGGTGGATCTTCCTTCAATGTGTTTATTTTTATTTTAAAATAAGCGATAAGTTGTGATGCACGTTCCACAACCTTAAGTGATGCAAGAAATTCCCATAGCCATACATGTATTCTGTTTCATGGAGTAATGAGCAACTATATCTTGTTTTCTACTGTACTAAGAAATATCACCTCCTACAAAAGTAAATAGATAATCAGAAGCCATTTACCAATCAGTATTAGTATAACTTTGCAACTGAAGGGTATGGCCATTAAAACATAATGAATAATCCATAGTTCCTTTGACATAACACAGTATATATTTGATTTGTTTCCAGTACTCTTCTCCAAGATTCTTTTGATATCCACTAAGAATTCTAATGAATGGTTAAGGTAATATTGCGTGAATAACATAGCATACAAAAGACATTTCAAAACTGAAGAACAAGCAATTATATTCATTCTAGCTTTTTCTTCAGGAGTATTTGGATATAATTCCTCACCGAGTATAGTTCCCTTCACAATAGGTGCATTAATAGGTTTGTTGTTTTCCATAGAAAATTGTTTAAAAACTATTTATTCCGATCTCTATATAGTTCCACTCCTAAAACAAGGAAAGCTTCTTTCATATTTTTCATATCAAATTTAAATGACAACCAAGCTTTCACTTCCATCAATGTATTTTTGTTATTAGAAGCAATGAGAATATCAATACATAAAGGCAATAAGACAAAACACTTACCTATAACTTTTGTATATATGCAATGATCACCTTCCGTAATTGAAAACCATATGACGTGATAGCATTATTAAATAGAACATACCATTGAAGTGATGACTGTTTAAGACCATAAATTGATCTATTCAATTTGTAAATCTGATTTTCATTTCCTTTTTCTTTAAAACCTTTCGACTGTTTTTTTATATATGTTCTCCTCCAAAAGACTATTAAGAAAAACAACTTCAACATCCATTTGGTGGAATTCAAGATCACAATAAGCCTCAAAGCACTAATAATACAAATTGTGGTAAATTTAGCAATAGGAGAATAAAATTTCCATAAAGTCAATACCTTCCCTTTGTGTAAAGTTTTCACAAAGTCAATATCTTCCCTTTGTGTAAAGCCTTTAACAACAAGTTTAGCCTTATATTTTTTCACTAAATCTGTTGCATTCAATTTCCTTATAAATTTTCATTCACAACCTATGGGTTCACGGTTGTTTGGTAGATATACAAGTTCCAAAATTTTATTCCTCTTCATCGAGTTTAATTCTTCCCGTGCTGCTTTCACCCATAGTTTTGGTTCTTCCTCTAAATCTAAAATTTTAGAGTGAATTTCCCCAAGAACAAATAATAATCATCTAGGTATTGGAGTGTACTTAAATTCCTCCTACTTTTCCTAAGCATATTAGTGTTGGGAGTTTAATTTGAATTTCCTTTAGGAGCTGAGCCTCCTTCAGTGTGAGAATTAATATAACATGTATCCATCTGTGTTTCCAGTGAGTTACCAATAATTCCATCTTTGCCCACTTAGCATGGCGAGGTATGTTTTGATCTAAAAATATTACATTCCTGCTTTCCACCAGTTTATCCTTTTTCTGGATCATAAAACATGTACCTTTTAATTCCAAAGAATAACCAATAACAAATTCCTAATGCGCTTTTAAGCTATAATTTTTTCAGTTAACAACTCACAAGGAGTGACTGTTACAGCTTTTGATGGCAAATTATTTAACAAATAAATAATAGTATATAAAGCTTCCCCTCAAAAAGACAAAGAAAAATCTAAATAAACCATCTTAGACCTAACCGTATCCATAAGTATTCTATTCCTCTTTTCAGCAACATTATTTTGTTGTGGAGTGTAAGATTTGTTGTAATGACGAATAATTCCATGCTCTTTATAGAAATCATTTAATATTCCTATAGTGTGTTGTCCTCCAAGATCAGTTCTCAATACTTTAATTTTTTTCTATTTAATTAATTTTTTCACTTCAGTTTTAAATGCCTTGAACACATTGAAACCTTTCAACTTTTGTTTAAGAAGATATACATATCTAAATCTAGAATAGTCATCCATAAATGTGATAAAATAAATATTTTTACCTTTTAGTAGGAGTAGACATTTCACCATAAATATCAAAATAAATAATGGCAAGAGACACATTAGATCTTTCCGACTTTGGAAAAGGGCGCACAGGTCATTTTACTCATTATACATACCTCACAAATACTAAAATCCTTCCACTTAAAGTGCAGAATTCTAGAATTAATAAGCCTCTTAATTCTGTTTTTAGATATGTGACTAAGTCGTAAACACCATAAATATGATTTTGAGCATGTATTCCTATCATTAGTATTCCTCACTATAAAGTTATTTTCACCAACTAAGCAATCAATATTGTTATCATTTGATAGTTCATCAATAAAATAAATACTATCATGATGAGTTCTAGTATGCATTAATTTTCCATTGAACAATATTTTAACTCTTTCTTTTCCAACTAGTATGTTATAATCAATAGATTGTAATTGAGCAACAGAAATTAAATTTCTTTTCATACTAGGTGAATATAAAGTGTTCTGTAATAATAATTTTCCTCCATTGGAGAGTTTTAGGACATAATTTTTAATTTCAAGTACAACAATTTTAGCATTAGTGCCCAAAAAATATATCTATTTTCCCTTAGAATGTTTGCATAGAAGTGAAATCTCTATTATCTCTAGTAATATGAGATGTAGCACTAGAATCGACAACCCAACTATTTGGAAAAGTATTACTAAGTAAAGATTCAATGCATACAAAAAATAACAGACATACCGTTGGGCGAAGAATTGCCTTTATACTCAACTAGTTGATTGTTTTGATTCCTTTGCTCATTCTACTTCTTCTTTTTCCTGCAGTCAGCCCTGAAATGTCCATACTGACTATAGTTGTGACACTTGAAATTCTTGTACTTTTCATTCCTCTGAACTGATTTATAATTTCCACGATTATCCCAATCGCGTTTTTTATAATCACCATTAGACTTTCTCTTTTGCCAATTCTTTTTATTATTACCTTTTTCCTCTCTAAGGTGTAACTCAGAATTATAAGTATTTCTTTCCTTTTTTGAGAGAGTTTTCTATCTTCTTCCATAAGCAAATGATGCTTTAGAGTGCGCATATTGAGTATCCTTTCACAATGACAAAAAAAATATCTTAAATTGTTCTCATGAATTTGGCAATGAGTTTCGAACAACCATGACATGCACTTCTTCAGAAAAAGAATAGCTAACATTTCTTAATTCCTCTGCTAAAACACAGAGTTTATTGATATGCTTATTAATTGAAGTGCTATCAAACATCTTAGTAGAGAGAAAGCGATTAACAAGATTAAGCACTTTAATAAAAGATACTTACCAAAAATATGTTCCAGACTACGCATTATTTTTCGCGCATTCTGCCCACCCTCCTACTCAGCAGCCAAAGAATCAGTCATTTATCCCAACATAAAAGTCGGTCCTAACTCTTTTATTATCCTTAGTCCAATTCTCATATTTTTGTTGTATAATTTCCCTTTTCCTTAATAGTGGCATTTTTCAGGTTCTTCCGGTTCGTTTTTGTCTATGACATAATCTATGTTTTCAGCAGAAAGTAAAAACATGAATTTTCTTTTTCAAACAGTAAAAATATGATTTTTTTTTCTTTTTAAAACCGTGAAATTTGAGTATCCAATTTGCAAGATCTAAACAATTTTTAAAAATACATCCTTCGTTACCATTGCAAGAAAAAATGTTACAAATTATGCCGATTGACCCCGCTCATTTCAGCTTCAGCTTCTGGCTTATTTTTCACTATTCATAAATTTTGTCTTTTTCTAAACTTTTGGCTTTTTTAAGCTGTTTTGCTAGTTCTTTTTTTCCGTATTCGTTTGCATTATCCATGATGAGCTGGCATATTTTTCTATTTTAAAATTTTTTTAGATTTAATTACGTCAAATAAGCCATCTTTAGTTATAATAAAATTTCAACCGCTACAGTGCACTTTTAGCCATAACCTATAGCTTTTTAGTCTAACCAAGTGGTGCCTAAAAGCCGAATTTTTTCTATTTTAGCCTTTTTTTTGAAAAATATTCACATTTAGACCCCTGGACGTCTTAATTCCGTTTTTGGACCCTAGGCTCGGCGCCGTGACGTATGGCGCCAAGGTAACACGTCTCGTCGCCGTAAGTCACGGCGCCGAGCTGCGTGGGCCGCGTATGCGTGGCGGCAGACGTGGCGGTGACATGGCACACCTCGGTGCCACTGGTCACGACGCCGAGGTTAGCGCCAGGATACACGGCGCCGAGCTTGGCACCAGAATCCACGGCGCCGAGCTCGGCGCCATGACCAGTGGCATGTTTGCTTGTTACAAATGATAAAATGCGGGACCACTTGTTTCAACTGCTTGGCACTAGTTTTATCCCCAGATGGAAAGGAAAGCATCAGGTTTGTTTCTCATCTGCAGAACTGAACCATGAAGTCTGTACATTCTAGAATATTGAACAACTCATTAAACGAGGTTTCTTGCTCCATTTTAACGAGACGATGCAAAGCTTGGTCACAATCTGAGGCTCGGCTATTGTCCCTGTGTTGGACATGTCATATGAGTAGGTTTGATGACATGTCCACAAACTTGCTCTGAATGAGTTTTGCTCTTGTGGCATGTGGCAATTTTTAAAGAAACAAGAGCTGGCATGGTGGCATGTGTGGAACTCTGTACTTCTAATGTTCAGAACTCCACCACTAGTCCTAACATGCCTTAGGGAATATAACTTGCTGGGTCTATTACATTTTGTCTACTGGGTGTAGCGTGGTTGTTTCCCCTTTTTCTCGCGCCCTGAAGATGGCTCCGCTGCATCCTTCTTCCTGTCACTCTTGGTCTTGAGAGCTGCCTCACGAGCTTGAAGCTCTTCCTCCTGACGCTTGATGGCTGCTTCACGCAGACTTAACTGCTCTCGCCTCCTTTGCAGCTCATCCTCCTTGCCCTTTAGACGGATTTGGTCCACCCTCACGCGGCGCTCTTGCTCAAGCCGCATCTGTCGTTCCACCTCGCGAGCCTGAGTCATCTTGACAAAGTATTGTCCTTTATTTTCCACCTCCATTGGCCGGTTCCGTGGCCATGCCGGCGGCACCCGATCCACCCATTCGATGAACTTGCAAGGCTATGTGTGGCGTGGTAGATGTCATGGATCAAGTTGAAAAACGATAACGAGAAACAAAGAATTTAGTTGTCGTCGTTACCATAAAGTCGTCATCCAGGTTTGGACACTTGAAGAACATACGGCCATAGTTGGCTCGTTGTACTCGATCCGTCCAGACGCACAACATCGTCCTAAAGCCGCAATAGCACTTCGGGCGCTCATGCCACTCCGGCACTCCAAATGGGTCGAACCTCCAGGAAAACATTGTTATGTAGTAGTGTTGTGATGGCTTGAGGAGGAGATGTGGTATGGAAGACATAGGAGGCCTTTATGTAGGCAGGTTATCTGGTGCAGTTGGCATAGTCCATGGAGAGGACGACATGGGAATCTTTTTGCTTTTTCAGGATTCCAGTGTAGCAATAAATGTCCCTATGAAGGCTTTTCAGAGCCTGTAATCTCGTAATAAATTCAGAGCTTGGACCATTCAATGTATTTGGTACAACATAGCCTTTTTCAGTCGTTTGCTGGAAACAGTACATTCCACGAAATAAGTGCTACAACGTTCCACGAAAAAGGTGCTTTATTGCAAAAGTGCTATAGTGAGGTAGCTTTTTATCAGGAGGTACTGAGGGGAGAAGGGGACTGAATAAGAGAGGAAGTGAGCTGAGCCAATGTACAGGGAACTCTTGGTATGTGTTTTATATGGTTTCTAATAAGAATTTTAGAATTGATTACTTATAATTTCCAATTACTATTTATGATTTATGAATTATGACGACTCGGTGTATAGTGTACTTACGAATTTATGTATTCCCTAGGTAATTTACAATTATAAATTTAGAATTTGGACGGCAATCTAGAGTTCTAGTCATCTAGACTATTAGTATCTAATTGTATTTTGTGTAGCAATAAATTTTATAATTTGTTGATAGATTTACAATAATTTAAATTTTTTATTTTTATCTCTTTTATTTACATATAAATTTAGATCACACAAGATTTAAATATTATGTTTAGAGTAAAGTCCATTACCGGTCCTTAAACTTTTTATGCTGTGTCATCCCGGTCCATAAACTTTTAAAGTATGTCATCCCGGTCCTTAAACTTTCAAAGTGTGGCAATTTCTTTTGAAAGTCTATGGACCGGGATGACACAGCATAAAAAGTTCACTGCTACAACTACATAGGATATTGCCACACTTTGAAAGTTTAAGGACCGGGATAACATACTTTAAAAGTTTATGGACCGGGATGACACAGTATAAAAAGTTTAAGGACCGGTAATGGACTTTACTCTTATGTTTATACCAGTTTAACTTAGTCTTTTTGAGCCCACCCGCTGTTTTCGTTCAGGTATACCAGTTTTCTTGTTTTCGTTCTATATATATATATATATATATATATATATATATATATATATATATATATATATATATATATATATATATATATATATATATATATATATATATATATATATATATATATATATATATATATATATATATATATTACATCGGTGTAGAAAGAATGTTACATATAGGTCAGCTGTCTCATGTAATGCTTCGTGATTACTTTCTGGTTTTCAAAACTGCGGAAGTGCAGAGGAATGCTGTACCAACAAATTCATACAGTTGCCTCCAAAATCAAGTAGACAGTTAATTTTTGACTATGGGATAATGGGCTCTATTTCTCATTCATCAGGCGCTCAACCAGGAGCAAGTCATCAGGAGTTGTCACCTGCAATAAGTTTGCATTTTGACAGTCAATCTCTTCAACAGTTCAGGATATCATAGTTCAAATCACTAATTTGGAAAACCTTAATGTTTGTGTAAGAGCCCTCGGTGATATAAACAGGATGTTTCAGGTATTCTACAATGGAGACATCATCAGTGACTTCAAGGCCATCCCTGTGAATGCAAAGTTAGTCAGCAACGAGAATTGAGAACCAGCATATCAGTAAATTACATTTGCCGTGAGCTAAGAAAGCTGTAGGATACATTGTAGGATTCCATGTCTATATCACAATGCAGAATGAAGGAATTGCAAAAACAATTATGGCGAAGAAATGAACCTGTGCAGTGCAATTGGTACTCCCAATAATGGTAAATATTGTTTTGGCATACTTGCCTGTTACAAAATGGTGGACGAATTTTAGACAGAGCAATCATACACTGGAAGGATATGCTAAATTCACTTCCAACTGACACAACTACTTTGACGGTCTTAACTAGCACAATTCATTGCACACATCTAAATTGGTAGCAACAAGAATTGACTCTGCAGTCTGTTCCTTTCGTTTAACTCCATTCTTCATGTTCAATAGAGTGTATTAATCTTGATGCATTGCAACTATTCTAATTTCTAAATGAACTATGGCATAAGCACTCCAACAGAAGCAATTATCAAACTTCCTATGCTGAGGTAAAACTTTTATTCCCAAAAAACGTGTCGGCATATCAACTACTTTTATCATGGTCATCAGAAAATTTCGGCAGAATTTCCCCTGTTTTTGGAGCCACTCTAAACACAAATATCACATGAATATAACATATACACATATATACAACAGTGCAGTGATGGCCGGAGGGTTGAGGGTGGGCAACCCACGGCGAACCTGATAAGAGATGGCGTCTAGGTCAGCCCTCTCCAGGAAGGGAGTGTACCTCTCGTCGTACCGCATGTCCAGGAACCCGTCATGTGTTCGAGGACGAAGGATGGACAGCTCCTGTATAGAATAGACCAATTTTTTTAGTTAATGCATCAACATAAACGCAAATTGCACAGGAAATGATGAGGGCAGTACCCTCCCCTCCGCGGTGAGCCGTCCTCGGTGGTTCTCCTCGTAGTATGGGTCTAGCAGGTGAAATTGCGCCATCCTACAAAAAAAATTGAATTTCTCAGTCCAACATAGAAGAATAAGAAATTAACATATGGAAAGAATAAGAAATTAAACAAGAAACAAAGCAAATTGTATATGGGAAAACAACTAGACAAACTATGAAACATAACGGACAACAAGCACTCGCACCTGACTAAGTGGCCAATGGCATGTGCGTGAATTGTGGCCAAGTCTACCACATCTGCTACATTGGTTCTGCTCGGGGTCAGTAAGAAAGGGGGTTGCTCTCCCTCGCGTCATTCTTCCTGAAAGCTGATCCATAACCATCTTGTGTCTCGTCCTCTTCCTAGTTTCACGTTTGTTCCAACGGCTACCCAGATCCGCAATGTATTTGGGCCCGGTGTATGGTGGCCACTCTCCCTCATCCCGGTAAGGCTCGAAACGGGGAGACCACGTAAGCACAAGGTTGTCAACACTGAACTCCCGAGGTATCTTACTCTTGTAGTCAAAGTTGTGATGCCTTGCAGGTGCCACATAATGAGAACATGGAAAGTGGTACTGCCTCGGTTTACCACATGTGCATGAGAAAGCAATAAGGTCAACCTTATGCCTCCTCGTCGGCCGGAGCTCTCCATCGGTCGTTGTACCACCCCTTTCTACAACCTCGTAAGTGCCCGTGGCGTTGTCAAAACAATGTACCTCATGTGCCTCAGCCCTCGCCTTTGCCTTTTCAAGGTGGCGCTTCGGTTTTGGCGCCCATCTCTCTTGTTTACTCTGTAGCGCCATTGCATGTGCGTGTCTTTCGTTGAACCAGGCAACAAGCTTGTAAAAGGTGAAGGATACGATAGCATTGACGGGCATACCACGTATACCCCTAAGCAAATTATTGAACGATTCGGCCATGTTGCTTGTCTGAAACTCGTACCTCCAGCCACCATCGTCATGAGCCCTTGTCCATTTGTCGACATCTCTCATCAATCCCGTCAACCACTGTCTACCTTCTGCGTTTGTTGCAGTTTTAAGCTGCTCCAACTTCTCCTGGAAGAACTTGACTTCAAGCATTCGAGCGACCTCCTCGAAAAGAGGAAAGTTATCCTTCGTACCATCCTTACGGAATATATTCTCGGCAAGATGCCGAGTGCACCAACGGTGGTGCAAAGCTGGATATCCCGGTATCTGCTCCTGTACGGCAGCAAGTATGCCCTGGTGTCTATCAGATATGACACCAACCGCCCTACCAGGGCCGACCACGTGCCTCCGAACGAGCCGCAAGAACCATCCCCAGCTGTCTTTGTTCTCCCTCTCAACCAAAGCAAACGCCAAAGGAACCAACGCGTTGTCTACGTCACAGGAAATAGCTATCAGAAGTGTGCCCTGGTACTTGCCAAGAAGAAACGTACCGTCAATGGAGAAGACGGGACGACAATGCCGAAAGGCCTCGATGGACTGAGCAAAGCACCAGAAAGCACGAAAGAATATCTGCCTCCCATCTTGTGTCCGTTCATTTGCTTTCGGGACGTACTCATAATGCATGCATGGATTAACCGCTTTGATTGCATTGAAGAGTGCTGGCAACTGCTCGTACCCATCTTCCCAGTCCCCATATATCATCTTCCAGATGCGTTGCTTTGCCCTCCATGCTTTTCCATACCTTATCTCGTATCCAAATTTCTCCTTAACAAACCCAGCAAGTGTCTTCACCTTCATATTGGGTTCTCCCTTTACTATGTGCCACAGTGACTTGGCAATAATGGTAGAGGTCAACTGCCGATGCTTCTGTTTGAGCTCTGTTTCAGCACAAGTGTGTGGGCCAACGATTCTTGTGATCTTGAACTTTCCCGTGTCCTTCTGTTTCCTAGCACAAACCCTCCATTCACATGTTTCCTTCTCGCACACAACGGTATACCTCCGCTCCACATAAGAATGCCTCACCTTGAATAGCCTTTTACGAATCACTGAATACTCCTGCAGCCACCTTTTCAATGCAGGCAAGTCCTCAAACACCATGCCCTTCTCAATTGTCATGCTTGGCCCGGCCTCAGGAGCATCTAGCAGCTCGTCATCCCTTCCTTCTGCATAAGCCTTATGAGAATGCCTAAGATCGCTGAATTCATGAACTGATGGATCCCGGCCAGGGCAATAACGCCTGATCAGTTCAATATCACTTTCGGTCAGCTCTCCAAAAGGGCGGTCATCATCAGAATCAACGGCCCTTGCGATCTCGTAAGGCTCCAGATCATCCACAATTTGAACATCCACACTGTTGGAGTCCCTACAGACTTCTTCAACGTTGCCAGATGGAGCAACGGGAGGAACACCCACATTATCAGGAATGTCTCCTGCATCATAAGCACGAAAACGATGGGATTGAGACAAAAGAATGGAATGACGGGAAAAAGCTAAAGTGTTGCTCGACACTTACTGGGATGATTCTGGGTCAAAGGGATCTCCTGAGTGGCCGCCACGACATCATCAGTCCGACATTCAACTCGGACTGGTTGAAAAATCTGAACCTCGTTCGGGGCAGATAGAGCATCGGGCACCTCAGGCACTTCTTCCACATCCACCGCAAGGTCCAGTAACGGAGGGTCAAAGGGTGCCTGATGACCTAGTTCTGGTGAATAACCATGAGGGGTGGGATCAATGGACACCTTCCGCACAACAAGGTCCAAACATTGGAATTCATTCCTCATAACCAATTTGACATATTTGTCCCACTGATCCTCACAACCAATTAAGATCAACCGCCTTAGAATTATGTCTTTCGAACCGAAATGAAGTAACCCCTCAACTGTGATGCTCTCCTTGTTTGCATGACAATGTAGCTCCTCCCCGGCCCTAGCAACCAACTCACTAAACGACGGCCGATCACTGAATATCAGAGGCACCCTTTGCATTTCAACAAACCGAACATTTCCATAATCATCACTTGTCACACTGCCTCCATGATATAGGGTGACTAGGTTGTCCATCTAGTTCATACAGAAAACCAAACTTAATATCTTTAATCAAAATTGGATACTAGATAGTAACTAACAAGTATCTAGTCACTAACTAAATGCTACCTAACTAACTGGCTGACTACCTAAGCACCTAAATTAACTAACTACTACACTATAATTGATGCTAATTAACTAACTAAATTGCATAGTCAATTTTACCTGTCCGACGATGGTAGTGGACAAACCGGGTGACGCGGTGGCAGGGACGGCGTCGGCGCGCGGGCCGAGGCGGGGTGGTGTGGTGTGGTGTGGTGTGTGCGGCGCCGAGGGACAAAGCGGAGCGTTCGCGCAGCGAGGTACCTGTGAAATGATGTGTTACCACTTACCATAGATGTCACCACGACCATATAGCAAAACAATGCATATTCCACCAGGTTCACCATGGGGATGTCTATACACTAAGCACTAAAAGTTGGTCATAAAGATAACCATGACTGCGTCGGACTCAAATCTGTTTTATATATGTACTAGCTGATATTTGGTTCACTTTAGGAAGACATCTGTGGAGTGATTTTTTAGAACAGAACTTGGTAACTTTGAAGCAAACTGTTAACACAAAATTAGTTTTTGATTATTAATGAACATTTTTGTCATCTTGACCACAATGGGTAGAAGAGGGGGCAGAAGAAACCTCTAGCAGATGTATCTGACTTTTGATACAGTGGAGGAGGATGTTTGGCTATCCAAGCTTCAGCCCATTCACTCCACGAGATATTGCATCATCACTAGCAGGTAGGAGGTCATCAATTCTGTGCCACGAGATTTCCTGTCAAATTCGCAGAGGGCCATAGATTAGCGGTGGTCATTTCACTTTTTTTTTAACTAAAAAAGGTTTAAAAAATGAAAGGAGAATAGTAAAGGAAAACCAACCAATGCAAACAACAATAGCTTTAAATTTCAAGCAGACACAAAATAAGTGAGCACAAAGTTCCAGCTGATAGTATTGTGGATAATAACAAGAAACTGCGAGCAGTTTATTGACCAAAATAAAGAAGACGGTGCTGCAGTTACAAGCAAAGACATGTGGCTACAAACCACACAAAAAAGAACATGTAGTCATTTAGCAGTTACAAACTTAGAATAATGATAATATGACTACATAATGCCACAAGCCCACAACACTACTGCGCTTCTCAGGTGGGTTGCAATCTTGCAGAGCATTATGATCATTCTATTATCAGTAGTACAACCAGTTGTTTTGAAATGATAAATCCTTTATTACAATAAGTCAATACTACATACTAAAAAAACATAAAGGTTTTGTGGGTCAAGCAACCATGTCATATCATACCATTTCATCATAATGCACAAGAATCCTTACTGCATTGAGCAGTGTTACCATCTGAAGTCTGAACAACATTTCAGACATCATCCAAAGTGCCAAGAAGAACAGCACGAGCTCGCGTGCGAAAGAGAGGCATATTTATCACAAGAAAGATGGGGCATTTGTTGCGTTCATGAATACATACATTACCAGAAAGGACATGGAAAACGAAATAGCATATATCCTCGTGAAGTTAACAGCTAACCACACCCTTCCAAAGTCTATACATATCAACTTATCAGAGATACACGAGGTGATGCTTTGCCAGGCTCCTAGGAACGTAAAAAGGAAGCCTCCATAGACTCTAGGATGCTTGCGGTATCAAACCTGAAGTCTTGAAGGCCGCGGGCGGGGAGGCGGGCTTGGAGGCGGCCGGCGGCGTGGATGGGGCGGGCGGGGAAGCGGGCGGGCGGCCGCGGCCGGGACGCGGGCGGGCGGCCACGGCGGGGAGGCGGGCTTGGAGGCGGCCGGTCTTGGAGCCGGCCGGCGGGGAGGCGGCCGGCGGCGTGGATGGGGCGGGCGGGGAGGCGGGCGGCCGGGGAGCCGGTGGGGGCTCGGCCGCCGGCGGGGACGCGGGCTGGCGGGGAGGGGAGGCGGCGGCACCACGGGGCGGCGGGCGGGCGGGGAGGCGGTGGGGGCTCGGCCGCCGGCGGGGACGCGGGCTGGCGGGTAGGGGAGGCGGCGGGGAGGCGGGCGACCGGTCAAGAGAAAAGAGAAGGAGAGAGCGACAGAAACAGAGAGCGACAGAAACAGAGGGAGTAAGGAAAAGGCCAAGATCCATGGCGCCGAGATACCCGCCACGTCGACGTTACGCACGCCGCCACGGTTATGGCACTTCTTGATGGAGTTGGAGATAGCACCACGTGATGATCTGTGCGATGGTTGATGGCATTGGCTTCAATAATATTGATTGCAATTTTGATACCAGGCATGGTAGATGCAGCGCAGATTCTCTGACTTTACGTTGCTTCGTAAAGCCCCTCCATCCGGCGATGAACGGCCTAGATTCTCTAGTATTTTTTGATTTTTTGTACTTCTAATTTTTAGCTTTTTATTTTTAACTTTTTCTAGATTTTTTATTTTTTCTTATATTTCTTTATATTATCTGTGTAAAAATAACATATTTTTTATTTTAAAAAATAGGTTATTTTTACACAGATAATATAAAGAAATATAAGAAAAAAGAAAAAAAGCTAGAAAAAGTTAAAAATAAAAAAGCTAAAAACTAGAAAGAAAAAAGAAATCAAAAAACGCTAAAGAATCTAGGCCATTCATCGCCGGATGGAGGGACTTTACGAAGCAAAGTCAGAGAATCTGCGCCGTGGTAGATGGCGCCTGGTCTTCGTGGCTTTCTTCCGCGCGCAGACAACACCAGGACCGAGGCGACGAAAGAGATGGCCCGTGATGCCGGCTGTGCTGGACGTGCACGTGGTGGTCGAGTGCTTGGTCTTGATCTTTGCGCTAGAAATCTCGACTTCCGCCAGACCGTGACGGACACGCAGACCGAGGACGAAGCGATGCGAAGTCCGATCCGCCGTGCCTCCTCCGAGCCTGGTTCTGATGTTAATATTGAATTTTTTTAAAAAACCTTACATTAATTTTATAGAGACTTTTGATCTATCTTTTATTTCTGTCTTATCCGTGTTAGCAACAATAGGAGTTTTACCTTGTATGGTAACAAACCAACCGTGATATATGGATGCCGTGCATGCTAGGATAGAGAAAGATATATATATATGGATGTTGTAACAATAGATAGAAATAGTACTGGCTATTCATGAATCACGGTTGGTTACTTGTAAGCCACGCAGAGGGCTGTTCTCTGCATGTATTAATAGAGCTACGCGGCCTCGAGAGAGGTTGAACGCTTCCACAAACTTTCACATGGTATCAGAGCCTTTCCTCTGAGCCACGTCCAACAACTTAGTCGCCATGGCGACGCCGTCCAACAACAGCTTCATCTCGCCCCTCGCCCATCCAGTGACCGAGCGCCTCATCAAGAACAACTACGCGCTGTGGAAGCTGCAGGTTCTTCCTGCGATCCGCGGTGCTCAACTCGTCGGCATGATCGACGGCTCGTCCCCGGCTCCGGCCAAAGAGGTAGAAGGGAGTGATGGCAAGGGCAAAGTGCCCAACCCGGCGTATGGTGCCTGGCTGGCAGTCGACCAGCAAATCTTCACCTATCTCGTCGCGTCTCTGGGTAAGGATCTGATGAAACAGGTCTCCAGCTGTGAAACCGCAGCTAATCTATGGCGCACGATTGAGGAGTTGTGTGCCTCCCAGACCAGGGTGCGTGCGGTCAACATTCGCATTGCGCTCGCCACTACGAAGAAGGGGTCAATGACCATCGACGAGTACGTCACCAAGATGAAGGGCTACGCCGACGAGATGGCAGCGGCAGGCAAGCCTATCGACGATGAAGAACTAGTCTCCTACATCTGCACCGGCCTCGACCTCGACTACAACCCCGTCATCTCCGCCGCGCTGGCACGTACCGAGCCGATCACCGTCACCGAGTTCACTGTCCAGCTCCAAGCTTTTGAGCAGCGCGTGAACCTCTTCCACGGCAACAACGGCTCGGCTCCCTCAGGCTCCTCGGCAAACGCTGCTTCTCGCACCCATGGTGGTGGTCGCGGGCAGCGTGGCCGTGGCTCGCGTGGCCGCGGAGATCAGGGAGGACGAAGCCGCGGCACCTACAACAGCAACTCCGGCAAGCAGAAGGTCAAGTGCCAGATCTGCAAGAAAGTAGGCGTACACACCGCTGCCGAGTGCTGGCACCGTTTTGACGAGGAATTCGTCGTGCCAGAAGAAAAGAGCGCGAACTCAGCAAACTATGGCAGCTATGGCGTGGACTCCAACTGGTACACCGACTCGGGTGCCTCCGACCACGTCACGGGCGAACTGGACAAGCTTCACATCCATGACCGTTACCACGGCAATGAGCAGATCCGCACAGCGGACGGGTCAGGTATGGACATTGCAAACATTGGCCATGTTATTTGTCGCACTCCTGGTAGGAATCTACATCTTAAGAACGTTCTTCATGTTCCTAGTGCCGCAAAGAATCTTGTCTCGGTTCATAGATTAGCTGCTGATAATGATGCATATCTTGAATTTCATCCAAATCTTTTCTTTATTAAGGACCGAGCAACGAAGCAAACTCTTCTGCGAGGAACATGTAAGGGAGGTCTCTATCCTTTGCCAGCTGCGGCTTTCAAGAATAAACACATCCTCAGTGTGTCGAGTGGCGCCCAACCATCCTTGGAGAGGTGGCACCATCGCCTAGGTCATCCGTCCTTTAGCATTGTTCAGCAAGTAGTCAATAACCACAAACTACCATGCTCCTCGCAGCCTAGAATTGGTTCTGTTTGTGACTCATGTCAAATGGCCAAGAGCCATCAGTTGCCTTATCAAAGGTCCTCGAGTCAGTCTACATTTCCTTTAGAACTTATTTTCTCAGATGTTTGGGGCCCAGCTTGTGATTCGTTTGGACGTTATCAATATTATGTGAGCTTCATAGATGATTATAGTAAATTCACATGGATTTATCTTCTGAAACACAAGTCAGATGTGTTCCAGCGCTTTCGTGAGTTTCAAAGCCTTGTTGAGAGACAATACGATAGGAAAATCCTAGCCGTCCAATCCGATTGGGGAGGAGAGTATGAAAGCTTAAACACCTTCTTCCGTCAACTTGGCATCTCACATCATGTGTCCTGCCCACATACGCACCAACAAAACGGTTCCGCGGAACGCAAGCATAGGCATATTGTTGAAGTTGGGCTCTCCTTACTCGCCCAAGCTTCTATGCCTCTGAAATATTGGGATCAAGCTTTCCTAGCCGCCACCTATCTTATAAATAGATTGCCAAGTAGGGTGATCAACAATTCCACCCCTCTTGAGCGCCTCCTCAATCAGGAGACTGATTACAGTTCTCTTAGAACCTTTGGTTGCGCTTGTTGGCCTAATCTTAGGCCATACAACCAGCACAAATTGGCGTTCCGTTCCAAACAATGCGCCTTTCTTGGGTACAGCAACATGCATAAGGGGTTCAAGTGTCTCGACATCAATACAGGACGCATCTATATATCACGTGATGTAGTCTTTGACGAACATATTTTTCCCTTTGCTCAATTGCACCAAAATGCCGGCACCAGATTCACCACAGAATCCCTCTTGCTGCCTTCTAGTGCTCCTAGCTTCCAGGGTGCACAAGTGCATGACAATGAGTTGCATACTCCAGATACTAATCCCGCTAACCGTGTCCAAGAAATCCAGGAAGAAAATCCAGTATTTTTTGGTGCAGAATCAGCAGGAAACGGTGATTTTACGCCATGTATACCGCCTAGCGCGTCTCCCGGAGATGATCCGCCAACCAACGCCGAACCGCGAGGAGCAGATGGCGCTGGATCTTCTGCGCCCACGGACGCCGGGCCAGCCACCACAGCTCCCGCACCCGGATCCGGTGCAGCGGGCGCTCCTCTCAATGACGATTCGCCCGGATTGCCTGTGCCATCGCCGCCTGCTGCTCACCGTTCGCGACCTCGCACCAGACTCCAATCCGGCATTCGCAAGCCCAAACAATTCACTGATGGGACTGTCAAGTATGGTCTCCTTGCTGCTAATGGTGAGCCGAATACTCTTGATGAAGCACTCACTAATACAAATTGGAAGCATGCCATGGATGTGGAATTCTCAGCCTTGCAGAAGAACCAAACCTGGCGGCTTGTCCCATCTGTCCCAGGGAGGAACATCATCGACTGTAAGTGGGTGTACAAAATTAAAAGATGTGCAGATGGCACAATCGACAGGTATAAAGCTCGGCTAGTGGCCAAAGGCTTCAAACAGCGATATGGCATTGACTACGAGGACACATTCAGTCCTGTAGTCAAGGCAGCAACTATCAGACTGGTTCTCTCCATTGCAGTATCGCAAGGGTGGAGCCTACGTCAGTTGGATGTGCAGAACGCGTTTCTCCATGGTGTTCTAGAGGAAGAAGTTTACATGCGACAGCCTCCTGGGTATCAAGATAAAAGGTTCCCTGATTACGTTTGCAAGCTTGACAAAGCCCTTTATGGTCTGAAACAGGCGCCCAGAGCCTGGTATCACAGGTTAAGTGCAAAGTTGCAAGAGTTAGGTTTTAAACCATCTAAGGGCGACACCTCTCTCTTCTACTTCCGCAACAATGACTTGGTCATGTTTATTCTCATCTATGTTGATGATATTATTGTTGCCAGTTCGTCAGCAGAAGGTACCAAGGGGTTACTTCGTGCTCTCCAGTCCGACTTTGCTCTCAAGGATTTGGGTGATCTACATTACTTTCTTGGCATTGAAGTAAATAAAATCAATAATGGGATGGTGATGACTCAGTCAAAATACAGCAAGGATGTTTTGAGAAGAACAGGGATGCTCAACTGCAAGCCGTGTCATACTCCCATGGCAACCTCGGAAAAACTATCAGCCTATGAAGGTACGCCACTGGGTCCTGAAGATTCTACTCAGTTCAGAAGTGTTGTAGGAGCACTCCAGTACTTGACACTTACACGGCCAGACATTTCATTTGCTGTAAACAAAGTGTGCCAGTTTCTTCATAAACCTACAACAATACATTGGAAGGCAGTAAAAAGGATACTACGGTATATTCAGCACACCTTGGGACTGGGACTCAGGATTACCAAATCTATGTCTACATTAGTCAGTGGTTTCTCGGACGCAGATTGGGCAGGCTGTGTGGATGACCGACGCTCCACTGGTGGTTTTGCCATATTTCTTGGTGGTAATCTTGTGTCATGGAGTGCACGCAAGCAGCCCACAGTGTCAAGATCAAGCACTGAAGCGGAGTACAAGGCGATGGCAAATGCAACAGCAGAAGTAATCTGGATTCAGTCACTACTGCGAGAACTTGGCATCAAATCTCCATCAGCTGCAACACTATGGTGTGACAATCTTGGTGCGACGTATCTGTCGGCAAATCCGGTGTTTCATGCAAGGACCAAACATATCGAAATCGACTATCACTTTGTTCGAGAAAGAGTAGCACAAGGACTATTGCGGATTCGGTTCATTGGAACAGGAGACCAAGTCGCTGATGGATTAACCAAGCCACTGAATGTCTATAAAATGGAGGAGCTAAAACGCAATCTCAAACTTGGATCAGCAGGTTGAGATTGAGGGAGGATGTTAGCAACAATAGGAGTTTTACCTTGTATGGTAACAAACCAACCGTGATATATGGATGCCGTGCATGCTAGGATAGAGAAAGATATATATATATGGATGTTGTAACAATAGATAGAAATAGTACTGGCTATTCATGAATCACGGTTGGTTACTTGTAAGCCACGCAGAGGGCTGTTCTCTGCATGTATTAATAGAGCTACGCGGCCTCGAGAGAGGTTGAACGCTTCCACAAACTTTCACAATCCGTGATGCCGTTTATAATATATAATGAAGCTAGAGGATTTCACTTCCAGATGTTACAAAGCGACTAACCTATTTCCGGTATTCCGTGAGACTTCTGAACCATGTTACCAACTATGATCAGACAGACTAGTTTTATGAGTCTAAAATATATCATCCCAAACACACATGTGTGGATCATAAGTCATGATCAGATTGTTTACAAGATCAATTCTAATTTGATCATGTGGGTCAACAGCCTGTAGAGCCGATCCTGCAAAACAAACCCAGCTATTCTGCTTTATGTTGTACCCGGGTTAAACAAATGCATGCATATTAAATTCCAGTAAACTCAATCTCAATAAATATGTCTACCATATTCTAGCACAACCGTCCTCGGCACCTCGAGTATTAATTCCTCGAGTTAAATTCTACATTAAAATATTTCCTATCACTTGCATAAATAATATGAATAATTCCGCATTGAGTAAAGTAGAGAATAACCACAATAAATATTGAAAGCCACATAAAAATCCCAACAGTAAGAAAGCCACTCCATTCAAAGTGGCTCATACAGTAACTCCTACAAACAACTTACAGAAATCATCTTGAAAAATCACTCCGTTCAAAAACCGACTTCTAAAAACTAAAAGTCAAAAGTTGTTTGGAACATAGCCCAAGCAGCTAGGGCAAGGGTTCAATAGGATGAGGGCACCATAGTAATGGAGAATTAGATTTATAGGCCTCCTGGGTCTAGTTTAGGTAAAGTGTCTGTACCATCGGACCCTCGAAAACAAGTCGATACACAATACTTCTCCTTGGACACTTTAACAATGGCATGCTCATGCCTCATTAAAAACTTCTTTCGAAAATCCAGCAAGAATATGTTTTACAAAGGAAGAAGATGTTAAAACCTTTGTAGATAAATCCACAAGATTTTCATTTGTTTGGATTGTTTGCACTTCTATGTTCCCATTCTCCTGTTGTTCATGGAGATAGAAGTGTTTATGGAGTATATGTTTTGTCATATATATTTTGACGTAGCTATTCTTCGAATGTGCAACACAAGCAGCATTATCCTCGTATATGACAGTGAGAATTTTATCCACCTACACCACATGATTCTTGGATAGTATAAATCAATCTTCTAAGCCATATGTACTCTCAAGTTGTCTTGTGCCTCTTGATTTTCCAAAAATACTCGGTAGGTTGTAGTATGTATACATGTATGTGAAAATGGTTTTTATTTTTTTTAAAACAATGGCCGGAGCCCTGCCTTTCAATTAGGATGGAAAGGAGAATAATAACATCCTAATACGCAAGCAAGGCCAGGAGCCATGTCCTCAACATCTAAAATAGTTCAGAAGACTAAACTACAAACTAGCTAGACTAGTGCAGCAAGCAAAGTACACCTAGAAGTGATGTGCTGTCATTCTTGCCGCCATGAGTTCTTGCTACCGTGGGTTCTTGCTTGATGATTTCCGCAACCCACTGGCTGGAGGGAGACATTTTGGAATGTCTGCATGTTTCTTTAATTTCTATCCATAAGTTCCAACATGTGTAGATAATGATGTTGTTTAACTTCTTTCTGAGCTCCTTCATGGTTCTACAAACCACAATTTCTCACAAATTGGGATTGTCGATGCCGTCTTGTAAAATATTCAAGACCCGCATCAACTTAGTACATTTTGCCAAACCTCTTTTACAAAGATACAAGATAAGCAAATGTGAAATGTTGTTTTGGGTGCCTGATCACACAGAGCGCACATCGAATTGTGAGGTCAGCCTTTCTTAGCTAGGTTATCTGTTGTGTTACTCTTATTTTGCACCAGTAGCCAAGCAAAGAATTTGTATTTGTTTTCAATGTTTGTGTAACATCCCAAAATTGTAGAATGATGAAAATATGAAAATTTTAAAACTTTTAATGCATGTTGGTGTTGTTCAAACTTTTTGGCTTTCATTAGAGAATATTTATTTGGGTTTTGTCAAACAATTCAACAAATAAAATAAAAATCTAGAGTCAAGTGCCAAAATAATTGGAAATCAAAAAATTGAGCAAAAATTCGAATTTGAAATTAAAATTGAAAATCAGTTTTTGAGGATTGCCCATGTCACATGCTGATTTTTGAGGATTTTTGGTTCCAACAGCTAGTTTTTGTGGTATGGACTATAAATACCCCTATGACCGGTTGGGAGAAAAATCTTTGGCACTTCATTTCACTTTCTTGATTGAGTGTGAGTTTCTCCTCTCAATTTTGCATGTATTGCACCTTACGCATAAGGAGAGAAGTCTCTAGTTGTATGTGTTGCATCTAGAGGTGGATTTCATATTCACTTGATCTTATGCATTCATTGCACGTGATGAGAGTCAAGTAAGGGACTTAACTTGTTACTCTTACAAGTTGCCGACTCTTAGATGGCTTTGGAGGTATCGTGTCTGGTGATCTTTTCAAAGAAACTTGTGAGAAGGCCTGATGTGTGTGAAAGTTGAAGCTCACATATCCAGAGCGGGGATGAGCTATCATTATTGGAATTGAGGTGTTGACTTAATTTATGGAGCCAGCCCAATTCATTTGGATTTACCTCAACGTGGACTAGGAGAGGCTCTCCATCTGGCACAACAAAGAACATGCAGAGGCAATATCACAAGGAACCATCGATTTGTCTCAGCTCCGTTCACTTAATATCTGCGGTGTTTTGGCTGGACGATGCCCCCTGTTTTGGACCTACCTGTTCTTCGAGCGTTGGATCTAGGTTGTTGTCATCAATTGAGGAATGTTCATCTAGATGGAATTGTAGGTTTATTTCATCTGAGATACCTGGGGCTCCGTGGGACAAACATTACCAAGCTACCGTTCCAAATTGGGAAGCTAGAGTATTTACAGACGCTCGATCTAAGAAGAACTTCGATAAGATAGTTGCCAGGAAGTATTGTCCAGCTCAAACGATTGGTGCGTCTTGTAGGCGATGAACTCAGATTGCCGGATGGATTTGGAACATGGAAGCTCTTCAGGAGTTAGGGACCGTTGATGGCTGCCACTGCTCTATGAAATATCTACAGTTTTTGAGCAAGTTAAGGGTGCTTCCAGTAATATTCGAGTATGTAGGAATGTGTGATCTGCAAACTAGAATGGAATCTCTGATGTCGTCCCTCTGCAAGCTTGGGGCAAGCAACCTTCGATCTCTACATATTTACAACAGAGTTGGTCATTGAAAAACCCCAAAATTTCAACCCCAAAAATTTTTGTGAATTTTTGCTGAATTTTTGAGTGAATTTCCGAAACTTTCCCTTTCGGGAAAGTTTCCCCTCAGCCCGCTTTCCCCTTTTTGGCAGTGCGCCTCCCCTCTCCTCCGGCGCCTTTCCCTTTTCCGCCTTCCCCCTCTCCCTGACGCCCGCGCCCGATCTCTTCCTCCCCCTCTCCACTGGCGCCCCCGATCCTCCCCGCTTTCTCCCCGCGCACGCGCGATAGCGCTGCGCGCTGCGCCACCCAGCTCCACCCTCCGCACCGCCCCTGCGCTCGCCTCGCGCCCGCGGTTTTCCTCCCCGCCCACAGTGTCGCCTCGCCCCACTGCCGTCAGTAGCTGCGGACACCCCGCGCCACGCGTCGCCGCTCTCCTGCGCCCGACCCCACCTGGCAGCGGCAGCCCCGTCCCTCCCCGCGCGCGGACGCTTCCCCGCCCATGCCGCAGCTCCACCTGCCCTCCCGTGCCGTCACCTCGCCATTACAGCCCTGCCAGCCCCGTCACAGCTCCATTACGCGGAGAGGACCTCCTGCCAACTCCTGTTGACCCCGCGCCACCGCCCGTTGCCTTCTCCCCGAAGGTTTCTCCCCCTCCCGCTCGGGTATAAAACCCCCTCCCGTGGCTCCCTCTCTTCTCTTTACTCTCTGAGCTTCGCCACTGCCTCAAACCCCTTCCACCACTCCCGTGCATCTTCCCGAGCAGTGGATTGCAACCCCATCGCCCGTAGCGCCGCCGCCGTCCTCCCCTGCGCCGGCGCCCCCGCAGAGTCGATCTCCCTCCTCCTCCCTCCGTTTCTCAATTATCCTCGCCCGAAGCATCCCCTCCACTTGCTGATCATTTTGACATTTGCCCCTGGACAGGAGGATCACCGAGGAACTCCGGCACCGTCGACCCTCTCCGACCGCCGCACCCCCCTCCGTGGCCAGCCCTCCTCGCTACTCCCCAGCTCCTACCACCACTGCCAGTGTGAGCCCCTTGACCCTCTGTCCGTGTAGCCGCGGCCGATTGACCTCTCTCGCCGCCGGCAACCCTCTCCGCCACATATTACCCGAAGCACTCCCCTCCATCTCTCTCTCTCCCCTTTGACTTCCTCAAACTCTAATTAGCCAAAAAGGACTCCCCGTGCTCCGCTCCACCCCCTGGTACCCTCCGCTACCGCCGACGAGCCCCCTGGCGCCCGGGCTGCCGTCTCCACCGTGTCCCTGCCGCGGGAACACTGTAGCGGCGAGAGGAGGAAGAAGACGACCTCCCCGGCGACGTGGCCCCGCCTCCGCCCTCCGATCGTCTTAAGTTCCGTCCTCCCCGTCCGTTGGATCCGCGCGTACCGGTTCGCCGCCGCTCTTTTACCCCCACCGTCGGATCATCCCCGTACCGCTTCGCCCCTCCGTTATAACCTCGCCGTCCGATCCCACCTCCCCGCTCTGATCCGGACCGTCCACGCTCGCCGCTCCGCGGACGTCCGCACTGCCACGCGGCGGTCATCCGACCCGCGCGGGCGCGACCTCGCTGGGCCGCCTCCCCCCGGCCCATCTCCCTCTCCCGCGCGCGCGCACGAAATCCCCGCGGGCCGCGCGATTCAAACGCCAGGCCGGGCCGTACTGTAGCAAGCGGCCGGGCCAGCACTGTTCCTCCCGATTTTCCAGCATTTTCTGATTTCCAAAATGCCAGAAAACTCAAATAAATCCTAGAAAATCCCAGAAAATCCCAAAAAAACCCCAAATTTCACCACTTTGCTCCAAATAATATCCTGAACCCATTTTTGGCCTCCACTTCCACAAATTCATCCCAGATAAATTCCTAAAGTTCCCCATTTGGAGATTTATGCATTTTACTCCTTTTTAATAGATTATTTTTCCTCGCTTGATTAGGCTCAAGCCGGATTTATGTTATTTTCAGTGTTTGCGCTAGTGTTGGAGATTCCGGAAGCTCAAGTGCAGTCGCGGGATCCAGGAGCTTCTACGTTCAAGCTAGTCGAGTTCGTCCCGATTCACGGCAAGTCACAAGTCTTTGATCATGTTGCAACCCATGTTATCTAATTATGCTAATATGTTATTTGCATTGAGCTAATTCTGAAATGTTAATTCGAAAGTAAAATAAAATGTTTGGAATGACATGCTATATAGTTAAACCCACCACCGACAAATGCCCTGTTAAATTGTTGCCATGCCTTTGTAACCCTAGAAATAATTATCTGTTAATCTAGATAATTGTAGGATATTATTATCATGCAAAGTGTTACACTAATAAGGTTGTGGCTGTGGGGCCAATAGAATTTGGAAAACCCGACTCTAAGGTAGGGTGGTATGGGACACCGTATCTTAGAGCGGAGAGTGCCGGCGTGCACAAGGTAGGGTAAGGGGGAGTGGAAACCGCAAGACGGTCCTCGCCAATCTTTTACCCTAGGATTGAAGTTAGGGTAAGGGTGTTGTGGGGAGCCGCGAGACGGCCTTCGCCCACCGCTTACTCTAGGTTGGAGGTCGCGGGCCTGGCGAGGCTGCGGACCATGTGAAAATATAAGGACTGAAACCCTTACGCTGAGCAAATGTCACAGTGATCGCTCAACCACAGGAGTTGACTTGTCAACACTTGTCTAGTAGCTGCTCAACTCGATTGAAACTCTACAGGAGGTTTAGCAGTGAGGTTAGGCAGGCCGTGCTGTGGGTGCCTAACAACGGTAGAGTCCACTCGAAGCGGATATTTGTTTTCTCTTGTGTGGGTGTGTGTGTGTGTGTGTGCGTGATCCAGACCCGAGTGGGTTCTACCGGGTAGAGTCTATATAAAGAGTTGAGCAGTGAAACGACCTGGCTTTCTTAACTCAGTCATGAGGGTTAAGGAATCGTGTGGGTAAAGTTGAGAAAACTCTGCAGAGTCAAATAAATGGTATTCGAATACGCCGCGCTCCCGGTTAATGGAGCTGTGTCACTTGGGTGATTCCATCAGCAAAGCTTAAGTAGTTTTGTACATGTTTTAACTTGATTAGTTGGTTAATGAAATTTTCATGAAAAACCCCTGAGATCTTAAGAAGTAGTTTTGGGTCCATTTTATAAAATGTTTGCAAATAAAACTGCATCCACCAAATGTAATAAACCAAGTATACTCCCTTCCTTTGTTGATCCATGCAAATAGTAAATTAGGGTTTCCCTTGTGATTTGCTGAGTACGGGGTCGGAGTACTCAGGCTTGCTAATGCCACAGATTCCAGAAGTAAAGAAGGCAATTCAAGATTTCGTGTTCAGAGGGTCTCCCCGTCGAGGACCCGTGGCTTTAGGTCTTGGCCGCGCTCAAGCGGATTCTGGAGTTTTTGTGATGTAAGTATACTTTGGGCTTGCACGCCCCGCTGTCGAAAAATGGATGTTAATCCTTATGTGAAATATATGCTGGTCTTTTGTTGTAAGCATGCAATGGTATACTCTTGCGCGACACTTCATAACTGTTCATGCGTGAATAGTTGCGGAGTGCCGTGTCCGTACGCGCCCCTGGAAACGAGGGTGTTACAAGAAGTGGTATCAGAGCAGGCTCTTGACCGTAGGTTGAGACCTAAGGCAAACTAGAAAGCGATTTTATCGCAAAACTTAATTTAAGCCATAAAAAGGGTTTACGAAAAATATAAGTATTATTGCTGTCTTTTCCTCTCTTGCTGCTACCTTACCTAACTTAGTCTATTCCTGCTTAAGTTTTACTTTGGCAAAATGTTTACTGTCTTACTTATCTAGCTTCAAAATTTCATTTCTCGGCAGCTGGAGAAGTAGCCGTTGTTCGCTAAGTCTAGACTGACCCTGAGTAGTAGTGGTGCTTTTGTAATGTAACGCAGGTGTAATCATGAACCCTAAGTGGTTTGTGTACCACTTGCATATTGTAAATATACGTTCATTATCCTTGTATGTTGTTTGCTTAATTATCAGTAATCCCCCTGTGTTCAAAGTTTTCTCCTGCCCCTTTCGCTCTCGTTCTTACCCCCTTCGCCCTATACTTACCTTGAAAATTCAAAGTCTTACTTATCCCCTCTTATTCTCCAAAAGCCGCTGCAAGGCTGATCTCAAGTTCCCAATTGGCAGATGGATCCAGCACAGCAGAGTGGTCAGACCAACGGGCAGGGTGCACCTGCCACAGATCAAGCAACAGTTGCCAGCACGATAGCAATGATGGAACAGAACCGTTGCCCAAGAGAGTTACAGCCACCGTTCATTGTCAAGGTGACACCCGAAGAGTCAGTGTCAGCATCAAGCGCAACTGCATTGAAGTTTACAGCATTCCTGCAAACTCAACCCCCTAAATTCCCCTCAGCAACAGAGTCACTGAATGCAGATACCTGGTTACAAGATGTTGAGAGAAGAATGAATACTATCCAGTGTACAAATAAGGAGAAGGTTCTTTTCGCCACCTATCAGTTGTCCGAGCCCGTAATTACTTGGTGGAATGCTATCCAGTGGATGCACCCTAAGGAAAAAGATATTACATGGGAAGATTTTGTGAAGAGATTTCGTAAAGCCTGCATTTCTCCTAGGGTTATCACTGAAAAACAACAGGATTTTCTTGATCTTCAACAAGGAGAGAACTCCAACACAGCATATCTACAACAATTTCATCAGTTATCCCAATTTGCTCAAGAGGAAACTAACACCGAAGCTAAAAGGATGGAGTATTTTATGAAAGGTTTACAACCCAATATGAGACAACGCCTTCAAACCATGGAGTTTTCAAGCCTATTGAACCTGACTGATCGAGCTCTACAGATAGAAGAAAGACCAGGTTACGTGAAAGTTATGAAACGAAAGCAGCCTTCACCTCCATCACCAACGGCTTGTTTTCACTGCCAACAGGATGGGCATTATCGTGACAAATGCCCACTGAAGTCCTTACCCGAAGAAGAAGCAAGGAAGCAAGCAAAGAGGCAGACATCATCATCCCGCCTGCCACCGATGGAAGAAGATGAATCATACCCTAAGAGGACCAGAATGGAGGATTACAGAAAGCATAAAGCAGCGCACGAGTCTCAGTCTTCACACAATGCTCAGCGGAGCGAAACCACGGGATCACCCTCATTTCGATCCCAACCCTTCCGTCAGTTTGTGACGATACCGAAGACCCAGTCTGGACAGTCTCAGCGGTATGCCACTCCCTCACCACTCGCCATCGAGTGCCTCACCTGCGGTGGCAAGCATCTTGCTAGCAGCTGTCCACGAAGGACAGATGCATGTTTCCATTGTGGAGAAATTGGACACTACAAGCATCAGTGTCCCAGGAGGAGTTTACCATCAGATGCAGCTAAACTCCAAGTCCAAAACCAGCAGCAAGAAACAAGTCCACCTGGAGGAATGACATAAAGAAGAGAAGCAAAGCAGACAGTTAAGAAAATATGAGCTATGCAGAACAAGAAATGAGATGATGTACTTTTGGTTATCCTTTTGTAAGCTAGTTGGAAGAACTGAATGGTTTGTCTGTAAATTACTTTAGCTAAGTCTTGTGGCAAAACTATGAAGGTGTATGAAGACCATTTGTGTAAAGTGAAATGGGTGTGATGGTCATGTTGTAATAGAGATAATCCCAGCAGACCCAATCATATCCAACCTTGGTACGACGTAATTCATCCAAGTGGGAACCTTCACCACACACGCAAGGACGATGTATAGGTACAAGTCAATCCAGAGAAGGTTAAGGCAGATTTGTTGCAGCCAGATACGCAAGGGTTAGATGTCATTTTGGGCATGAACTGGCTAGCCCAGAACAAAGGCAAAGTCGATTATGAGATCAAAACAGTATCATTGGTAACCCTTGAGGGTCAGAAAGTGGTAGTACAAAAAAACGAGAAGTATTGAAGGATGCAAGAAAGCGTATGATCAACATGCTAGCAGTTACACCAGATCAAGTGCCAGTAGTACAAGGATACCCTGATGTATTTCCAAAAGAATTACCAGACAGACCCCTGACCGACAAGTAGAACTTGCCATAGAATTGATTCTAGGCACAAAACCAATTGCCAAGTATCAGTACAGAATGTCAGCCAGTGAACTGAAAGAGCTCAAAAGAGAGTTAGATGAATTGCAAGGAAAAGAGTTTATTCGACCAAGTGCTTCACCTTGGTCGGCCCCGGTTTTGTTTGTGAAGAAGAAGAATGGAGAGCTAAGAATGTGTGTTGATTATAGAGGTTTGAATGCTGTTACAATCAAAAACAAGTACCCTTTTTCGCAGTTATGGAATGGAAGCAGCCCAAGACAGTGACGGAAGTGAGAAGCTTTCTTGGATTGGCGGACTATTATCACTGATTCATAGAAGGATTCTCCAGGATCTCTCGTCCACTCACTCAATTGTTGAAGAAAAACATGCCATTCACATGGACAGATGCTTGTGAAGAGAGTTTTCAGTCGTTGAAGACCAAGCTGACAACAACACCAGTGTTAATTTTGGCCAACCCAGAGAAAGAATTTCAAATCTATTGAGATGCTTCGAAGCAAGGTTTGGGTTGTGTGTTCATGCAAAGACGGGAAGGTAGTTGCCTATGCGTCAAGACAGTTGAAGCCGCATGAAGAGAATTACCCCACACACAATCTAGAGCTAGCAGCTGTGGTGCATGCCCTCAAAATTTGGCGGCACTACCTACTAGGAAATCGTTGTGAGATATTCTCAAATCACAAGAGTTTGAAGTACTTGTTTACACAGCCCGAACTGAACATGAGACAGCGAAGATGGCTGGAGTTGATAAAAGACTATGACATTGAGCTTCAATATCATCCGGGCAAGGCAAATGTAGTTGCAGATGCCCTTAGCCGCAAAGCTCGTCCAAGCAAAGTCGGTCGATCAGAATACCCGCCAGAGTTGCAGAGAGATATAATACAACTGAACTTAGTGATCACAGAACAAGGTGAAGAAGCAGCATTAGAGATTCAACCATTACTGACAGATCAGATTAAAGCAGCCCAAGATGAAAATGAAGAGATTCAAAAACTGAAAAAGGACGTTGAAGAAGGAGATTCGTCAGAGTATGCAATAGACGAACATGGGATCCTTACCTTCCGTGGTCGCTATTGCATACCCGACAAGAAAGAGTTAAGGGAGTTAATATTATCTGAAGCTCATTCGTCACAATTCTCAATCCATCTAGGAAGCACTAAAATGTACCAAGACTTGAAGAAACAGTATTGGTGGAACCGAATGAAGAAAGAAGTGGCAGAGTACGTAGCTAAATGTGATGTTTGCCAACAGATCAAGGTAGACCACCAAAAACCGTCGGGAGTGTTGCAGCCTTTGTCAATACCCGAATGGAAGTGGGATAGTATCGGCATGGATTTCGTTACTGGACTCCCTAAGACTCGTGAAGGATATGATGCTATCTGGGTTATTGTTGATAGATTGACCAAGGTGGCTCATTTCCTCCCGATCAAGCAAACCTATGGGAAGGATAAGCTTGCCGAGCTGTATTTAACAAGAATAGTGACATTACATAGAGTTCCAAAGAAAATCGTCTCAGGTAGAGGAGCACAGTTTACATCCAAGTTCTGGGAGAAGTTACATGAAGCCATGGGCACTGATTTGAACTTCAGTTCAGCATATCACCCTCAGACAGATGGACAGACAGAGAGAACCAACCAGATTTTGGAGAATATGTTGAGAGCTTGCGCAATTGTGTATGGTGCCGCATGGAACACTTGTTTACCGTTTGCTCAGTCCTCTTACAACAACAGCTATCAAGCCAGCATCCAAATGGCACCGTTTGAAGCACTGTATGGCAGAAGATGCAGGACCCCACTGAATTGGACAGAAACAGGAGAACGACAACTCATTGGTCCCCAGATTGTTCAAGACGCCGAAGCACATGTCAGAATTGTCAGAGATAGACTCAAGATTGCCCAAGACCGACAGAAGAGCTATGCAGACAACCGCAGGAAGGACTTGAGCTGTGAAGTTGGAGACTTCGTATTTATCAAAGTCACCCCATTCAAGATAGTTAAGTGGTTTCAAGTGAAAGGCAAATTAGCACCAAGATATGTGGGACCGCTTCAAATAATTGGAAGAGTTGGGGAGGTAGCTTATCAAGTACAGCTGCCGCCCAACTTGTCAAGAGTACACAATGAGTTCCATGTATTCCAGCTTCGAAAGTGTCTATGCCAACCCACGGGTGAAGTACCATTATCAGACATTGAATTACAGGATGACTGCACATATGCTGAAGAACCACTACAAATACTTGAAATTTTAGAAAGGCAGCTCAGAAACAAAAATGTCAGGTGTTGCAGAGTGCAATGGAGGAATCACACCGCGGATGAGTCCACTTGGGAACGAGAGTCAGACTTGCAGCATGATTTCCCCAACTTACTCCCTGGACCAAGTTAATCTCGGGGTCGAGATTCTTTTAAGGGGGTAGGTTGAAAAACCCCAAAATTTTTTGTGAATTTTTGCTAAATTTTTGAGTGAATTTCCGAAACTTTCCCTTTCGGGAAAGTTTCCCCTCAGCCCGCTTTCCCCTTTTGGGCAGTGCGCCTCCCCTCTCCTCCGGCGCCTTTCCCTTTTCCGCCTTCCCCCTCTCCCTGACGCCCGCGCCCGATCTCTTCCTTCCCCTCTCCACTGGCGCCCCCGATCCTCCCCGCTTTCTCCCCGCGCACGCGCGCTAGCGCTGCGCGCTGCGCCGCCCAGCTCCACCCTCCGCACCGCCCCTGCGCTCGCCTTGCGCCCGCGGTTTTCCCGCGCCACGCGTCGCCGCTCTCCTGCACCCGACCCCACCTGGCAGCGGCAGCCCCGTCCCTCCCCGCGCGCGGACGCTTCCCCGCCCATGCCGCAGCTCCACCTGCCCTCCCGTGCCGTCACCTCGCCATTACAGCCCTGCCAGCCCCGTCACAGCTCCATTACGCGGAGAGGACCTCCTGCCAACTCCTGTTGACCCCGCGCCACTGCCCGTTGCCTTCTCCCCGAAGGTTTCTCCCCCTCCCGCTCGGGTATAAAACCCCCTCCCGTGGCTCCCTCTCTTCTCTTTACTCTCTGAGCTTCGCCACTGCCTCAAACCCCTTCCACCACTCCCGTGCATCTCCCCGAGCAGTGGATTGCAACCCCATCGCACGTAGCGCCGCCGCCGTCCTCCCCTGCGCCGGCGCCCCCGCGGAGTCGATCTCCCTCCTCCTCCCTCCGTTTCTCAATTATCCTCGCCCGAAGCATCCCCTCCACTTGCTGATCATTTTGACATTTGCCCCTGGACAGGAGGATCACCGAGGAACTCCGGCACCGTCGACCCTCTCCGACCGCCGCACCCCCCTCCGTGGCCAGCCCTCCTCGCTACTCCCCAACTCCTACCACCACTGCTAGTGTGAGCCCCTTGACCCTCTGTCCGTGTAGCCGCGGCCGATTGACCTCTCTCGCCGCCAGCAACCCTCCCCGCCACATATTACCCGAAGCACTCCCCTCCATCTCTCTCTCTCCCCTTTGACTTCCTCAAACTCTAATTAGCCAAAAGGGACTCCCCGTGCTCCGCTCCACCCCCTGGTACCCTCCGCTACCGCCGGCGAGCCCCCTGGCGCCCGGGCTGCCGTCTCCACCGTGTCCCTGCCGCGGGAACACTGTAGCGGCGAGAGGAGGAAGAAGACGACCTCCCCGGCGACGTGGCCCCACCTCCGCCCTCCGATCGTCTTAAGTTCCGTCCTCCCCGTCCGTTGGATCCGCGCGTACCGGTTCGCCGCCGCTCTTTTACCCCCACCGTCGGATCATCCCCGTACCGCTTCGCCCCTCCGTTATAACCTCGCCGTCCGATCCCACCTCCCCGCTCTGATCCGGACCGTCCACGCTCGCCGCTCCGCGGACGTCCGCACTGCCACGCGGCGGTCATCCGACCCGCGCGGGCGCGACCTCGCTGGGCCGCCTCCCCCCGGCCCATCTCCCTCTCCCGCGCGCGCGCACGAAATCCCCGCGGGCCGCGCGATTCAAACGCCAGGCCGGGCCGTACTGTAGCAAGCGGCCGAGCCAGCACTGTTCCTCCCGATTTTCCAGCATTTTCTGATTTCCAAAATGCCAGAAAACTCAAATAAATCCTAGAAAATCCCAGAAAATCCCAAAAAAAACCCCAAATTTCACCACTTTGCTCCAAATAATATCCTGAACCCATTTTTGGCCTCCACTTCCACAAATTCATCCCAGATAAATTCCTAAAGTTCCCCATTTGGAGATTTATGCATTTTACTCCTTTTTAATAGATTATTTTTCCTCGCTTGATTAGGCTCAAGCCGGATTTATGTTATTTTCAGTGTTTGCGCTAGTGTTGGAGATTCCGGAAGCTCAAGTGCAGTCGCGGGATCCAGGAGCTTCTACGTTCAAGCTAGTCGAGTTCGTCCCGATTCACGGCAAGTCACAAGTCTTTGATCATGTTGCAACCCATGTTATCTAATTATGCTAATATGTTATTTGCATTGAGCTAATTCTGAAATGTTAATTCGAAAGTAAAATAAAATGTTTGGAATGACATGCTATATAGTTAAACCCACCACCGACAAATGCCCTGTTAAATTGTTGCCATGCCTTTGTAACCCTAGAAATAATTATCTGTTAATCTAGATAATTGTAGGATATTATTATCATGCAAAGTGTTACACTAATAAGGTTGTGGCTGTGGGGCCAATAGAATTTGGAAAACCCGACTCTAAGGTAGGGTGGTATGGGACACCGTATCTTAGAGCGGAGAGTGCCGGCGTGCACAAGGTAGGGTAAGGGGGAGTGGAAACCGCAAGACGGTCCTCGCCAATCTTTTACCCTAGGATTGAAGTTAGGGTAAGGGTGTTGTGGGGAGCCGCGAGACGGCCTTCGCCCACCGCTTACTCTAGGTTGGAGGTCGCGGGCCTGGCGAGGCTGCGGACCATGTGAAAATATAAGGACTGAAACCCTTACGCTGAGCAAATGTCACAGTGATCGCTCAACCACAGGAGTTGACTTGTCAACACTTGTCTAGTAGCTGCTCAACTCGATTGAAACTCTACAGGAGGTTTAGCAGTGAGGTTAGGCAGGCCGTGCTGTGGGTGCCTAACAACGGTAGAGTCCACTCGAAGCGGATATTTGTTTTCTCTTGTGTGGGTGTGTGTGTGTGTGTGTGTGTGTGTGCGTGATCCAGACCCGAGTGGGTTCTACCGGGTAGAGTCTATATAAAGAGTTGAGCAGTGAAACGACCTGGCTTTCTTAACTCAGTCATGAGGGTTAAGGAATCGTGTGGGTAAAGTTGAGAAAACTCTGCAGAGTCAAATAAATGGTATTCGAATACGCCGCGCTCCCGGTTAATGGAGCTGTGTCACTTGGGTGATTCCATCAGCAAAGCTTAAGTAGTTTTGTACATGTTTTAACTTGATTAGTTGGTTAATGAAATTTTCATGAAAAACCCCTGAGATCTTAAGAAGTAGTTTTGGGTCCATTTTATAAAATGTTTGCAAATAAAACTGCATCCACCAAATGTAATAAACCAAGTATACTCCCTTCCTTTGTTGATCCATGCAAATAGTAAATTAGGGTTTCCCTTGTGATTTGCTGAGTACGGGGTCGGAGTACTCAGGCTTGCTAATGCCACAGATTCCAGAAGTAAAGAAGGCAATTCAAGATTTCGTGTTCAGAGGGTCTCCCCGTCGAGGACCCGTGGCTTTAGGTCTTGGCCGCGCTCAAGCGGATTCTGGAGTTTTTGTGATGTAAGTATACTTTGGGCTTGCACGCCCCGCTGTCGAAAAATGGATGTTAATCCTTATGTGAAATATATGCTGGTCTTTTGTTGTAAACATGCAATGGTATACTCTTGCGCGACACTTCATAACTGTTCATGCGTGAATAGTTGCGGAGTGCCGTGTCCGTACGCGCCCCTGGAAACGGGGGTGTTACAGTCATGCAGACATTTCCACAGATTCTTGGTGCCCTCCTCCACTTCTCCTCCAAAAGTTCGAAACTGACTTCTGGATCCCCAGGTTTCCAAAGTGGATTAATCCCTCACTCTCTGAGCTCACCTACTTGCGGTTTAGTGTTGAACGAATGGAAAGGGAAGATCTACATATGCTTGAAGAATTGCCAGCCCTTCTTGTCTAGATCTAATTGTACAGCGAATCCCCGAAGATGGACTCCGGATGAGTCACAGAGGATTCCCATGTTTAACACATCTCGACTTCTTCAATATATTTGGAGCTGGTTTGAGGTTTGAAGAAGGAGCTACGCCGAAGCTCGAAAAGCTTAAGCTCGGATTCGACGAAGATAAAGCACATTCTGAGTACGGCAGTTTTGGATTTGGCATCCGGCACCTCTCCTCTCTCAAATTGTGCGTTCTATGCGTCGGGACTAAACGTGAACTTGAAGATATTCCGGAGAACAAGGCTGCTGCGATGTCTGTTATCAATAACGAAGTAAAGCTGCTTCCCAATCATACCGAGGTCGAGATCAAAATAGTGTACATGTGTATGTGAATTCACATTAACACGGAGCCAGTCAAGTTGGAAATCCACGCATGTCAATTCTCCATGGTGTTAATTTGCTTAAGGGGAAGAGTATTATACTTTCAACATTCCCTTATATGCAGTATCCCTCATATTAGCTCTGAGTTACGAGATATAGCACGAGCGTGCACGTATGTAATGTCTCATTGTATAGAACCTTGGAAAGTAAGGAGGAGAAATACGCCGGACCAGGCTGGCGTCGTCACCGAGTCGGTGTGTGCGCGGCTGCCGAGACAGCCACAGACTCCAGGCCCATAAAAGGGGAGTCGGGGGTGCTGCGCATTTCCTTGATTGCCACCTAGCCAAACCCTAGCAGCAGCCGCTCCATGCCTTGCCCTAGCCACCACCGCTTGCCCTAACTACTGCAGGCTGCAGCCGAGGGCTGCCATGGCAAGGGGGTTCGCTGCTACCTTGGTTGTGCTACCGCCGCTACCCCCGGGCTGCCGCAGCAAGGAGAAGTGCTACCGTGGCAAGGGGAAAGGCTGCCGAGGCAAGAGATAGAGGAGAAAGTTTGTTGTGGTTTTTTCGTCGCCGCTTCGTCAGTTTCATGGGTAACTCTTCATAGCTATTATCTTGTCCAGTAGATTTAAGTTTTGTACTGATTAATTTATGTTTTGGTTCTTCCAAAGTTCTAATCCATTGATTTTTCTTTTCTAGATATTATAGTGAGAAAGTGGATCAAGGTGTTAGCCGTGTACCCCACAAGGGCCTTGAGATTTCATAAATGAGAATGAAGTGTTTTAAGAAGTTTTTCCTTGCACTTGAGCAGTTCAGACAAGTTAAAGAGGAATGTGCAAGATTTTCCAAAGAGGAATATGCAAGATTTTCCACCTGTTCTAGAGAATTCAATGACTTTGATTCCATTAATGATATAGAGGTCTTTGATTCAATCAATTGGTGGGTAAATCATGAACAATCCATTCCTATATTACAAAGTTTAGCTCTCAAAGTGGTTAATCAACCTGAGTCATCTTCTTGCTGTGAAAAAAATTAGTACATAGTTCCATTCACAGTATGAAGAGAAACAAGCTAACTCCTGAGCATGCTGAAGATTTTGCACAGTAATTTGAGACTGGTACCTACAAGTCCTGTAAGTACCATGCAGCCCATGATCACGCAGCTTCCGTTCAATAAACGCAGACAAATATAGTTGGAAGCCATGTTATTGGACCAATCTTGAGATTGTACAGCGGTGTTAAATCTTGATGTATCTACTTCTGCGTGTAGTACACTATTGAAATAGCCATGTTATTCGACCAATCTTGATATTGTACAATGGTGTTAAATCTTGATGTACCTACTTCTGTGCTGTCATCTGTTTCTTTGAATATAAGAAAACAAATGACAGCACAGCAGTGCCAAACTAGTCTTAGAAAAAGAGAGGAAAGAATGCCTTAGGCAAATTGTAGTTCTCCGTGAGCACTTGCCTTTGCTCCGGTCGGCCATCTAAGGTGTTCAAAAGTTAACAGAGCTCGAGAAAATGGACAACTAGTAGCAAGTGTTCACAAAGTCTCACTATCTGCTTCAGGAAAATTCCCTGTAAAAAGTCTCCCTGTGGTTATCGTAAGCCTGTCTTCTGAACTGCAGGCAAAATCTCTATTTTTTTCCTTTCACTTCAGTACAGCCATATACTCCCAGTACAGAGGGCTCTTTTCTCTTATCCAAAATAAATATAAACCGTCCATTCCTTTTTATAATATAGTTATAGTTTAATTATACTATCGCTAATAATACTAGCAGCAGAATCTTAAGAAGAGTAAAATTGTTAAGGGATGCATAGGATAACAGTAATTTTTGCAACGCGGCAAAGGGCATACAAGACAGTGGTGACTGCACAGGGTTAAGAGTAAAAATCTATAATACTATCATGAAAAACATTAGATTTATAAAGAAAAATCTGTTATAAACTCATAAATTAATGATCAAATTTAATTTCTACTATTACTTTTTTATTATAGTAGATTGCACTGTAAAAACTCCTAATACAAAATGCAAAGAAGAGCCTTTTTATATCAAATAACGGCTGTATGGAAAATGATCTGTACTTAAAATAGGAGAATCCTTGCTCGCAGGATCAAACAGTTCATCAGTTTCTGCTCCCTTGTGTCAAGAGAATTTTCCGCAATATTTAACAATCTCACACATCAGAAATAATTAACAATTTCGCTATCAGTCTGCTTCAGGAAACTTCCCTGTTAAAAGTCACCATGTGGTTATCATAAATTTGCTTTCTGAACTACCGGCGAAATCTCTCTCTCTTCACTTCAGTACAACCATATACCGCCAATACAAAATGCAAGCAGTCCTTTTTATATTCAATAACAACCGTATAAATCAAGGAGCTTACCAGGTAGGATTAGGACTACTACCCTTAAAATAGAAGTGTGTGAACCTATGATCTCGACCGTGCAACTACCGTGAGAATCAATTACAGTCATTGAATCAAAATTTTACAGTCACTGAATCCGTACATTGGGGTACTGGTGATGCTATCTAGCTTCCTGTGACATGGGCAATGTTAGAGCATCTCCAATAGTTTGCTAAATAAACTCCCAATCTTAATTTTTTGGAAGCAAACGAAAAAAACCCTCTCCAACAACTCCTAATCCTAACTCCCAATAAATCCGGACTTGGGAAAATCGGTCCTGCAGCGCGTAAAAATCCGCACGACTCTGCGACTTGGAATCCCAGTACGCGCGTTTTTTTCCTAGGCCGTCTTCCTTCTCGCGCCAAAGAAAGGAAGTTGCCACCCCATCTGTATGTCGCCGCCCCTTCTATGCCCTAGGGGTTTGCAGCCATTGGAAGCCGATCTCTGCCTCCAGCACCATAGCAAAGAGGTAAAATCGATCCATGCCCCCTCATCTATGCCCTAGCTTCTTCCTGGTATGATCTAGCCGCACCTGGAGGGCTGTGGCTGCCCCCAGCCATGACTGCCCGTAGCGGCGAGCTGCGGGTGGAGGCGCTCTGGGTGCCGCCGCCCGGGTGGAAGCCCGGAAGACCCCGTTTCGCCGGATGCCCGGATGCCTGTGCGCTGGAGGTACTGAGGCAGGTGGAGGAGCTTGCCCGGGAGCTCACCGGCGTAAAAAGCGTTCCTCTTTTCTTCTCACGTCTCTTGCAATTTCTTCTTCTCGCACTGGTCTAGCTAGTAGTGCAGTGTGGATACTATCTTTTCTTGATTCTAGCATATGGTTTTGCAATGCAGATAGTTCGAATAATGTTATGGTCAAGTTCAAAGTTTGGAGCCTAGTTTAAATAGATTTTATCTACAAACATATATGCAACCTTGATGTAGTTCAAAAGTACCAAGTTTGAACTTTAGATAAACACATTTGTTGCTGACAATAGAAAAGAAATTAATCACTAATCACTTAGTTAAAATAGTCATCAGCCACTGTTGTTGGAATTTGAAACTGTATGTCTGAAGGGCAGCGTTTTTGTCAAACTTTGAAGCTCAATTAAAATGGATTTCACCTATAAGCCAATACACAAATTTGATGATGTTCGCAAGTGTAGTGTATGGGCTGACAAAAAACATGATTATTTGTAGCAATGGTACAGTAAATGGACACTAAATACATGATCAAAGTAGCTCTGTCAGTAGCTCTGTTTACTCCCAGTTAAAGAAAAGAAGTCGTTTTGGTCTTTTGACTGCAGTCCAAAGAAAACAAGTTGAGAAATTTTTAGGGTTATTTGCCCACTTATGCCCCTAATTACTTCAACTGTATGCATACTCATCTTAATCACATTAACTCACTCGTTGCTACTCTCAAAGCATGACCATTCAACTACTTAAATCCGTGAGTTTATATTGCCACCGACTAGTACTAGTATTAGCACTACTCGACTAGGAAGAACAATGGACACGCAAGAAAATAAGAATAACTTGTAGCAAGGTGAAGAACAAGATTGCCAAAGTTATATATAAAATTTGTATGCCTAGATTCTTTTGAAACAAGAACCTGATGGTTGTCATAATATAGAGAGCTTTTGATGTTTTTTCAGTCACCAAGCTGGAGTAATACTCCTAGTACATTAAGCTATCATGTTTTGCTGTAACTTCAGTAGCATCTGAGTGCTTCAAATGGCATGATTTTTCTTTGTGCTTCCCTATTTGCTAGCAAGATATCGAACAGGTTGGCAGACTAACCAGAGAGGACTATTTGCAATACCTCTAATTTTGGTGTAGTGCAATATGAGCTTCCATTATTTATCTTCCTGCTTACATTGTTGCTGCTTTTCGCATTATTTGTAGGCTGTTTGCAATGTCTGGATGTGAGTATTGGACAAACATGGTGACTGGTATGGAGCACGACATTTCTTTGGATGACCTCAGTATCCCACAAACACAGGAGACACAGTTACGTGAGGTGAATCCTAGTGATGGGCAGGCATTCGAGGTGCAACCATCTGCTCCTATTGCACGTAATTGCGCTGCAAGGCCAAATCAGAAGAGGCAAAAAAAATTTAATGTGAAGGAGGACGAACTTGTTGTCTCAGCTTGGTTGAACACTAGCAAAGATCCTGTGAAAGGTACTAATCAAAGTCGTGCCACCTTTTGGCGTAGAATTTATGAGTACTATGAAAAGAACAAGACATTTGAATCGAAACGAACGGAGAGTTCGATTATGCACAGATGGTTGCATATTTTGGAGCAAGTCAACAAGTTTTGTGGATGCTACGACCAAATTGAGCGTAGAAATCAAAGTGGGCGTACCATTCAAGATAAGGTATTTGTTACGTCTTCAATTTTAGTACCACCAGTTTCATATACAAATGTGTATGCACTCACATTTTTTAACATGCCATGTGTAGGTTTCTGATGCATCAGCTTTGTTTAAGGAAGTAGACAAAGAGAACAAGTCATTCACTTTAATGCATTGCTGGAACAAATTGAAGGGCGAAGACAAGTGGCAATCGAAGGTAAAGGAATTGGCTGAGCAGAAGGAGAAGGAGAAGGAAGCTGCTAAAAAGAAACAGAAGGTTAACTCTGGGCCTATCGTTGCTGATTATGCAGACAATGAAGTCATTGAGATTACACCCATAGACCCTGATGCACTGAAGAGACCAATAGGTAAAAAGAAGGCCAAAGAAGCATTGAGGCGAGGTGGTGGTGATGCTTGCATGGAGGCTTTGGACCAAATGTGGGCCAAGAAGGAGGCTTTTGACATGGAGAAAGAGAGGAAGAAAGAGGAGAGGTACAATGCATCACTCGCTCTAGAGAAAGAACGCCTTCTTTTAGAACAAAAAAAGGCTGATGCTGATCAAAAAAGGGTTGACGCTGAACTGGCCAATATTGAGTTGGAGAGAATGAAAGAGGAAGACAAAATTATGTCAAAGGACATCAGTTCCTTGTCTGAGGTGCAGCAGCAGTACTACAAGCTTATGCAGGAAGCTATCGTTGCCCGTCGTTTGTCAAAGTAGTTTTATTTGTACTGTTCAAACCATGATTTCAGTAGCCTTGCCATTCCATACATTCTGTATTCTGTTACAAGGAGTTGATGCGATGATCCGATTCTACTGCTTGTAGTAACCCCAGGACAATTGGCCAATTGAACAATTGACTCGTGTATCTTGCAATTTCAGACTCTCTGATTGTACCAGTGTGTATGAGCAATTTCTCATATTGTTAATTTCTGATTGTCTCATATTGTTTATTTCTATGTCAGATTGTTAATTTCTGATTGTCTCAGATTTTTAATTTCTGTCTCGGGTTGTCACCAGTGTGGATGCTGTCCAAACTGAATGCACATGCCAATGTATGCCTTGTGTTCATTTCTGCCAAGAAATGCTTTTGTGCCGCCTTTGCCAAACCTATCTGTAGCTTTGCCTGCTACAGCATCAGGTTCTCAGATTGACTATTTGCAAAGCAATTCTGTTACATCTGGGCATTTCTATCATGTACCTGAAGTGTAATGCTGAGAATGGGAGGTTTCGGTCAACATGAGCATGGGTTGTTTTAGCAGTTAACACGGATGCATGTTTGCTGTGCTATCAACTACTAGTACTACTGCATAACAAAAGTCTGCTTAAACAAATTGACGGCCATGCAGATGCAGGCAACAAGACATCACGCATCCGATTGACCGTCGAGATTATGCCGAGTTTAACATACTTTTGCCTCTTTTTTCTAAGGAAAATTGTCAGACCTCTTCAGTTTCATAACCTGTGGCTCTTTCATACAATTTTCAATTTTAAGTTGGGCATGACGAAATTCTAGTTTCTAGCTCAGTTCAATGGGAAAACAATTATTACAAAGCCACATAACCTAATACTTATCAGGATAATGCTGCCATAAGTGCTCGATTAAGTCTTCTTTAAGCTGGTGATGAGTTTCGTTGTCTCTAATCCTTTTATGTGCCTCAATAAATTCTTCTATGGTACGATGATGCTCATGAGAAGGCTCCACATTTTGACCACCATAGTCGAAACGCTCGTTAGGATCAACTACTCCCTCATCCTCCACGATCATATTGTGCATGATGACACAATCTTTCATGATGTCCCCTATTGTTTTTGTATCCCACATGCGAGCTGCACCACGAACAATGGCAAACCTAGATTGCAGAACTCCAAAAGCTCGTTCGACATCCTTCCTCGCTGCTTCCTGTGCTTTGGCAAAATATTTCCGCTTGTTCCCCATAGGCTGAGAGATGGACTTTACAAAAGTAGCCCATCCTGGATATATACCATCAGCTAGATAATAACCCATTGTATAATCATGACCATTTATGCTATAGTTCACCTGAGGAGCAATACCTTCCGCCAGCTTGGCAAATAAGGGAGACCAATGGAGGACGTTGATATCATTGTGAGACCCAGGTAAACCAAAAACTGCGTGCCAAATCCATAGATCATTAGAAGCAACAGCTTCTAATATAATAGTAGGGTCCTCCTTATGGCCCTTGTACTGACCTTGCAGTGCTGCTGGGCAATTCTTCCACGCCCAATGCATACAATCAATGGATCCTAGCATACCAGGAAACCCATTTTGCTCCCCAAGAGTAAGTAATCGTGCTGTGTCTGCATCATTAGGTGATCGCAAGTATTGGTCTTCAAAAATATCAATTACTGCAGCGACAAACCTTCGTAGACTCTCAATTGCGGTACTTTCTCCAATACGAACGTACTCATCCGTAGCATCAGCTGGTACTCCATATGTTAGCATACGGAATGCTGCTGTTACTTTTTGGAAGCAACTCAATCCAAGAACATTGGCCGCACTCCTTTTCTGCACAAAGTAGTCATCATGGGATTCTACAGCATGCATTATGCGTACGAAAAGATCCCTGCTCATCCTATACCTGCAAAGTAAGGAAAAAATTAAAACATCTGAATTTTCAATTACTGTAATGCTGATCAGTTGAACAGAACAGCAAACCAAGGTCATGATCGAATAGTGTTACTAACCTGACTTTGACATTTTTTAACTGACTCTGACTTTTATATGGTAAATAAACTGTACCATATTCAAAATATGTTCCGTGTTCCGTTTTCAACAAAAGGAAATCCCGACTGTGGCGATACAGTAAAGTATTTCAATGTAATTTCATCAATACAACCTAAGCCGTAATTAAATTCATGGAAAATGGTCAAAAGTGCAAACCTCAGTAAGAAGTGTGTCCCACACATAACAGTCACCATTGGAGTATCCAGCAAAAAGAAGCCTTCCTGATATTGAAAATGCAATAGATGTAACAATAGGGAGTTCATTATCATTTCTATCAGCCTCCCGACTGTATACTTGAAGTTGATGCCCTGTTCTCATGTCAAATAATCTACATGTGCCATCATCCGAACCAGTACCAAACCTCTGGCCATCAGGGAAAAACTTGACACTGTTAATGGCACCCTCATGTCCATGATATGTTCGAACCGCCCGACTTGCAATTCTGATATCCCACAGCCTTACAGTTGCATCACATGAACCCGAGACAAACATATTCGTGTTTAACGAGTTGATGGACAGACTGAAGGGGTAAAAAAAATAGATCAGGGCACTCAAAAATCAAACCAGTGCGCGAATAAAGGTATATCAACTTCATTATTTCAAAAGAAAGACCAAACTAAACCAGCACTTTCGGCAGTACATTTAAAGCTGTAGCACACCCATGTTGCCACATTACTAAGATGTTACTGTATTTGCTTCATACACATGAGCTAATTGATTAGTAATTAGTGCCTCAACTCTGTTTAGGCAATTGTATTCACCATTGATGATTCATAGCACCAACCTTTAAGGAAATAGTGTCAGACCAAATCCTGCCTGTGCAGCCAGGTCATTACTAATTACAACCAGTTCTTGAAAGCAAACTTGCACTGTCTAATTGGTGCAGTGAACAAAGGCAAAACCCGTTAGTTTTCTGCATAGATTGGCCAGTCAGAGAAATCTTGGTGTGGGCTGAGTTTTTGATTTTTTTGGGAGCAAAATATTGCAAACGGTTGGAGAAAGCCAACAATTTTGCTCCCTATTTTTTTTGGCGACTTGGAAAACTCATTGATTTACCAAATGATTTTTTGGGAACTATTGGAGATGCTCTAAGATTTTACCTTCTTACGATGGACCGGATTGCATCAGAGTTTCTGTTCACTTGTTTTAAGACAAGTTGCAGTAATAACAATCTCACGAATCCTCTAAAGACGTCTAAGGCTATCTTCTTTTTAATTTTTAAAATTATTTTTCTACAATAACTGACTTTTAAACAGAATATCTTTTTAAGACATAGTCTACAAGTTGATTATAATATATGCTATAACGACTTTATTTATATCGATCAAAATCACATATAAATCTTTATATATCTGTACTTAGTCTTACGAGCAGATAAAAATTATAAGTTACAGTTAAAAAAATAGACCGTCTCCTTAAGTCCCCATCGGACATTTCCACCGTCACGAAATCACTTACTAGCTTGATTTACATTACGCATCCAAAAGTAACTCGAATAATAATCACACACATTTGATACATTACACACCACGCAAGCACACACACCCCTAAACCTTAAAAATGTCACAACACAACGCAACGCACTACTACACTGCAAATTAAGACACGCCATACCAACCAGACAAGCAGGCGTACGTACAAAAGGCAGCTGCGCACGCACGCCACGACAGTGACAACGAGCACGCCGTCGAACACCTTACTGCTCCGGCTCCGATCGCTCGCCGCCGGCGCCGGCGCCGGCGCTCTCGGCGACGAACTCGGCGATGCGTATCAAGAGGTCCCGCGCGTCGTCGAACTCGGAGAAGACGTAGAACGCGTGGATGGCGTCCGGGTACTCGAACACCCTCACGTTCTTGCCTCTGCTCTTGAGCATCTCGCAGTACCGCCGCTGCCAGTCTTGCAGCGGGTCGTAGCCGCCGATGGCAAGCAGCACGGGCGGGAACGCCGGGGAGTCGACGCCGTCGGCGGCCGCCGGTGAGGCGAAGTTCGCGGCCTCGTGGGTCCGGTCGGCGCCCGGCGGGAGGAACGCGCGCCACATCCAGTCGGTGCGGGAGATGGACACGATGGGCGTGGCGCCGTCGAGCCGGAGCTCGGAGGGCGTCCGCTCCTCGCCGCCAAAGAAGGGCTGGATGGCGATGAGGCCGGCGAGGCGAACGTTCTTGAAGGAAGAGGAGTCCGCGGCGTAGCGGCGGGCGACGTGGTGGGCGATGTTGCCGCCGGCGCTGTCCCCGGCAAGGAAGCAGCGGGAGGCGTCGAGCGGGACGACGTCGGCGGGGTGGTTCTTGGGGTCGTCGAGGAACCGGAGGGCCGCGAAGCCGTCGTCGTAGGGCGCGGGGAAGCGGTGCTCCGGGGAGCGACGGTAGTCGACGGAGAGCACGGCCGCGGAGGCGTAGCGCGCGATGCGGCGGCAAACCGCGTCGTAGGCCGGGGACGCCGCGGAGAGCAACGCGAACCCGCCGCCGTGGAAGAAGACGATCACGGGGAGAGGCGCCGCGTCCTCGGCGTCGCTGGGGCTCGCCGGGTGGAAGAGGCGCGCGCGGAGGCGAAGCGCCGGGTCGATAACCACGTCACGGGAGGCGACGCCGCGGCACGGGGAGGAGATGGCGGGGACGCGCGGGTCCAGTAGGGACAGCACCCGGCGGTTTAGCGTGCCGTCGGCGCGGCGGGTGGCGTCGGTGACGCAGTCCACGACCTTGAGGGAGAGGCGCATGAGGCGCGACATGGGCGGCTTCGGCTTCCGCCGCGTTGCCGGAGACGGCTCCGCCATGGTCGTCGTGGGCTACCTTAGAATTGGGGTAGTGTATTTATAGTGGATGGGACTTGGGGAGCAGCTGGGAACAGTGCGTTGTTCGCTCAGTGAGCTCTCGTTTTCGTACGCCGGATTGCCGGCGTGGGATAATTGGGTGTGGTGTTAAATTTTGTGGTTTTTTTTGTTGGAGCAGGCGCAAGGACAACGTTGCAGCAACCACTGCATGCTATTAAAAACCGTTCGGATTTATGCTCCTGGATTCGTGCTCTCTAGAATACAGAGAGAGGTGAGGGCCAGGAGATCAATAGGGTCCTGATCAACTCGGCTTCGGCTTCTGATTTCTAGTTTATTTTTCACTATTCATAAGTTTCATCTTTTTCTGAACTTTTGACTTTTTGTTGAGCTTTTTTGCCGGTTCTTTTTTTCCCGTATTTGTTTGTATTATATGTAATGGGCTAAAATATTTTTTTATTTTTAAATTTTTTTAAATTTAATTATGCTAAATAAGCCTATGTCAGCTACAGTGCTTTTTTCAGCCAGCTACAGTGTTTTCAGCCATAAGCCACGAGCTTTTCAGCCGAACCGATCACCACCTAGATTCATTGGATCTTGGTACAATGATCATGAAATCCAAATTATTTCTCTTGCAAAATAAATTAGGTGACTGATGTATAGATTGTTTCTTCACATTTTGTACTAGTAACAGTTTGAATCCCAAATTGCATAAGTCTAACGTCTCCTTGTGCTTTCAAAGCCCGTTTGGATTGTATGGATTCTACAAGAATTTTATAATAAATGGAGTAAACCATCTAGAATCTCTATCCAGTTATGTGCTTTGATGCAAGACTTAGATTTGGGATTTGTTAAGAAACAAGTACATGATTTTTGCCCAAACATCAGGTACAACTTTTACGAAAGAACTTTCATCTTTATGTCAAAGTCAAAAGAAAAAGAAAATCCTAAATCTTGATTTTCTAGGCTTTATAAGTTTCCTCTTCAGCTTTTGAAATAGGAAATAGGAGGATCAGCGTCTGTGTCCTCGAATGACTTCAGGATTTGCCTTATCCTATTGATTTTCTCTATCCTTTCTAAATCATCAATACAGTCGATAATCTCATAGAGGAAGGCATGATTCGCTTCCTTCTCAGCCTCTACTGCTTGATCAGCAAGGGTGTCAATATGACTCTCCATTGCTTCAAAAGCTTCACGGTCTTTATGCACATTGAATATAAGAACAATTTTGAGGGCAGTGTCCCTTTCCCAAGCGGCTAAGAATGTCCTCCATCGATGGCGGATGATGATGTCAAGCTAGTAGATTGAAGCAATGACAACCTGAGGATTGAGAGCAAGGTGCGATTTGAGGAGCTGAAATGATCTTGTGAAGAAGATGAATGGAGGTTTGTTCAGAAGAGATTGTGATTGATAGTATCACGTTAAGAAATTTTACCGCTGCATATAAAGCCGTGTAACCATGTGGAAGTTTAAGGATCGCATCGGAATATGAACAGGCAGGAGAGCATTTTTATGATACTTATCACGGACGGTTTTTATTTAAAACCATTTGTGATGGATAACACAGACGGTTTTTAATAATAACCATATATGATGTGTGTAATTATAACAGACAGTTTTTAAAAAAGAACCAGCTGTAGGTATTATCATAGACGAATCTTAACAAGGATCGTCTGTGATAATAGGGTACATCACATACGGTGTGAAAGTTTAAGGGTCGCATTAGAATATAAAAAGACGAGAGAACGTTTTTATGATACATATATCACAGATGGTTCTATTATGGAACCGTCTATGATAATTCCGCTTTATAAGTAGTGCCCTACTAGAGTTTACGCCCTTTCTTACTTACTCGTACACACGCTCGTCTACTCCACCGCGCTGCCCCTTCGCCTACTCCACCATCCAGCAGCCTCCTCACATAGATCCATCATCCGGCCACCTCCCCATCCCTAACGTCACCGTCCTCTCGTGATCCACATTCTCCCGTCAACATTGTAGGCCTCCTCCCCGTCCCCAGCGGCGCTGGTGCTGCTGGCCTCCCCGCCCCCAAAGCCACAGTCCTCCTTCGCCCGCTCCTTTCTCCCGAGATCCATCCCGACCCCGTCCCTACCGTTCTTATCCAGGTACCGGGTGTTCTATTCATTTGTTATCCGTATGGTAGATATGGCAGACTAGCTTTGAAGATGTGAACCAAAATTGCTTGTTTCCTTGGTCTTAAAGATGCTTCATTTGTAATAAGGATTGGATGATCCATAAAAAATGCCATGACATTTGAAAAAGGAGATTATCAAGACCAATGAACAATGCAAAAGCTTTCAAGACAATCAATAAATATATCACACTGATCTATATATATCTAAGCATATATCTTCATTTTTCTGATTTATCACTATATGGGGCGATAACGATTCAATATATACTTTTTACGCTATCTGAATTGATTCAACATATACTTTTCACGCTACTGAATTGAAATCCTAACTAGTATTAGACTTTGATGTATGTTTCTTGTTGTTCCTAGTTCCTACTGCCAATTGGTGCCAGTTGATGAATCCAAACTAGTTTTGACTCCAGTTCATAGTTAGTTGTCTGAGCTGATTGATAGAACTAATATGCCCTCATAAACCAGGTTTTTGTTCTGAGTCCTAAGGCTTGATGTTAGTGATAGTGCAATTTTGATCAAGACACTGATGCATGTGCTTCAGCTTGTTAAGCTAGGTTCTAAAATAACACTCGGGGATTTCACTTTAATTATTAACACTACACCTGATATGCATGTGTTTTGTATATTGCTTGTTTACCGCTTTAATGTTCTTCATGTATTGTTGAGAGGTCCCAATATGAGCAGCCCCACTACATTCCAGAAGAAGAATTTGTGGACAATTTGTTATCATTTTCTCGTCTTGTAGCAATAATATACGCTAAGACGAGAAAAAGAGAACCAATTGTCCATAAATTCTTCTGAAAAGTAGCCAAGCTATTCATGTTCATATTTCTTAACAACTACATGAAGAACATTTGGTTATATAGATCAAGTACATTCGATCTGAACAAACTCTCGGACATTCGAGGACATCTCTCCACCTTCATCATGATGCAGATCATTGACTCGAAGGAGAGTTTCACTCCGGTAACACCGATTAATATATGTTCACAAATGATTCAATTGTAATTCACTTTGAGTTGTAATTTAATTGTAACTCTAGAGACAATACATGAATATTCTTTTGTAATTCATTTTGAGTTGTAATTTATTTATCTATCATTTATCTGTGATAGCTGCGTATTATGTGATATTTGTGCATTCTGTGATATATTTGCTTGTTTTCAGAAGGCGTGGCTAACATTTTCCTAAGGCTTGCTGAAAAACAGAAAATATATTCAAGTATAGAACAAATATCATAGACGGTTGGTAAATAAAAACCATCTGTGAAGACATAATATCACAGATGATTAGTAAATAGAACCATATTGATGGACCACGTATCATAGACAGTTTATACCATATAAACCATCTGTGAAGACCTAATATCACAGATGGTAGGTGTCGTAGGGATGGCCCCCACCTAAACCCAGCAGGCCTGGTAGGAGATTATAAGGCCCTGAATAGGCCATGTGTAATGACATAACTGCCCCCAGAGGGGATAACCAGATGTAAGGGTATAACTGTAAAAGCACTCCTCATGTGTATATATATATGAATACAGGCCATGGGGAGGGGGCAGGCCATTATACTCATCTTCATCACTCTCCACTACCATCTCTCTCTCTATTTGGCCCGTAGCCACAACAGTTGGCGCCGTCCGTGGGGAGGACAAGGACGCCTGAAGACCGAAGAAGAAGGATGGCACCGAAAAAAGCTTCATCGGCGGCGGCGAAAGGAAAGAAGACGGCTGGGTCGGAGCGGCGCGTGAACACCAGGGCTTCGGCATCGACCGCCGAAGCAGCTGGCGGCGGCGTAGGCGCCGTGGTCGCGGGTGTCGACGCTCGCGCTACAACGACCGACCCCGCCAGCGCTGCTACAACGACCGACCCCGCCAGCGCTGCTGCAACGACATCTAACCCCGTCGCTGGCGCTACAACGACCGACCCCGCCAGCGCTGCTACAACGACATCCAACCCCGTCGCTGGCACTGCAACGACAGCCCCCGCCACCCTCGCCGGCAGCGCGGATCAGGCGGCCGGGGGTAGCCGCGATGAAGCATCCAGCGGATCGGGAGATCGTGAGGCGGTGGTCCCTGCACCGACCCGTCCGCTGGGTGTTCTGGCGGCCCCGACAGCACCTGCGGTGGAAGGCGCCATACTAGCAGCCCTCAACGCGTTCCAGCGGGAGCTAGGGGACCTTCGCGGAGCCGTCCGAGATATGCAAGAGGCTCGGAGCCAGCAGGCTGCGCCAGTAATCGCGTCCGAGCCAACGCCGGAGAGGGCGGACAGTCGCGAAGCCCCCACGTCCAGCCGCGTGCCGCTGCGGCGCGTAGATCCAGAGTCCCCGCTTTCGGCGGGGCTGCAGCAGGCGGCATGGCCCGAAGACTTCAAGTTTCCTAGCGCCATCGACCCGTACAAAGGCGACACGGACCCCCGCGAGTTCGTGCGTGTGTACGACACCGCGATCGAAGCCGCGGGCGGAGACAACACCACGAAGGCGAAGGGACTCCCCCTCGCGCTGCAAGGAGTGGCACTCTCTTGGTTCTTTACCATAGAGCCGGGCTCCATCTACGCATGGGAGCAGCTCCGCGACCGCCTTCACAATAACTTCCAAGGAAATTATGTCGAGCGAGTCGACGCGGACCAACTCTTCGCTGTGAAGCAAAAAACCTCGGAGAAGCTCCGGGACTACTTCAAACGCTTCGCCAAGATTCGATGCCAAGTGAAGAACGTTAATGAAACCACCATCGTTAATGCAGCCATACAGGGCCTTCGTCCGGGCCCGATGGCCGAGTACAATGCGCGAAAGCCAATCAAGACGGTGGCGAAGCTCTTTGACAAAATGGAGGAATACGCCAGGGCGGAAGAGGACGCGCGGCGAAGGCAAGGTGACGACTCCGACACCAACCAGGCCGGAGCCTCGGCAAAAGCCGAAGATCCGCCGAAGGACGGTTCTTCGAAGGGAAAACGTAAGCAGGAGTCGTCCAGGGATACGCCCGACCGCAGGGACGCCTCGCACAAGGAGTCGTCCGACCGGCCCAAGCGCGGCCAGCAGAGGTCGAGGCGAAACCGGTACGTCCTCGACATTGAAGGCGGTTCCGACGAAGGCGCTCCCGCGGGCCGAGGCGGTCGGGAGCGCTGTGGCCGGGGGCGCGGCCGTGGCCGGGGCCGCGACGATAAAAGTCGTGGAGATTACGACGACCAGCACCAGGGACTGTGGTGCGTAGTCCACGGCCGCGGCAACCACGATACCCGCACCTGCACCTCCATCGCGGCGCTCCGCGATAGCGTCGCTAGGGACAGGAACCCCGAGACGCATCCGCCTGAGGTGGCCCACGTCCAATTCCCGTACGAGGCCCCCATGCAGGTACAGGCGCAAGGGATGCAACCCCAGGAGGGCCCCTTACGGATCCAAGCTCACATACAGCAGCCTCGGGAGGGCCTCCTGTCGCTGCAGGCCCCGGAGGCAACCCACTGCAGGGTCATTAACGTCATATCCGGAGGCTCTGCGCTGGAATTCGCCTCAGCACGGTAGCAGAAGGCCTATGCGCGAAGACTACATCACGTGGCGGCATACCCAGCGCAAGCACCGCCGGATTGGGCGCAGCACGAAGTTACATTCACACCCGACGACGCCCAGGGTGTGAACTTCCCTCATCAGGACCCCCTGGTCATCCGGGTCACTATCGCGGGATGCGACGTGGGGCGTGCCTTGGTGGACGGCGGTAGCTCCGCGAACGTATTGTTTGCGGCGGCCTTCGACCAGATGGGGATCCCTCGAAGCCGCCTAGGACCCTCAGGAATCCCACTGCAGGGCTTCGGGGGACAGCCCCTGCGGGCACTGGGCCAAATAGGTCTTCAAGTCTCCTTCGGCCAAGATGACAATGTGCGGGCCGAAGATGCCACCTTCGACGTGGTCGACCTTCCGTACCCCTACAATGCCATATTAGGGCGCCCAATCCTCAACTCCTTCGGCGCGGTACCACATCACGGCTATCTATGCATGAAGATCCGGGTCCCCGGACCATCATCACCGTCCGAGGCGACCAGGATATGGCTCGGCGCATCGAGCCAGGTACCAGATACCCGCATCGCGAAGCCCAGCGGCGCTCTTAGAGCTGGCGTCACAGCGCGGGGGTCCGCGGGGCCACTCAGAGGCGCCTTGGCGGGCCCTGCGGACGTCTAGCGACTAGAGGCTTCGGCCGCGCCAAGGACAAACGGTTAGTATATCCACCCCCTGTAACTGCTTACCCGCGCAAACGGGGATGTAATGAAGATCATCGTTTGCCACCAATCTTTCTTCATCACACGCAAGTACGCGGCGGAGGCGCGCGCAGGCTTGGCCAGCGCGCGCGTTCCCGCAGTATAAACAAAGTCGCACGTTCGCGTGTGCACTCGCCGTAGCCAGGGGTACGGGACTGAGTATAAATCGAAGTCGCACGTTCGCGTGTGCACTCGCCGTAGCCAAAGGTGACGGGCCTGAGTATAAACAAAGACGCACGTTCGCGTGTGCACTCGCCGTAGCCAGGGGTACGGGACTGAGTATAAATCGAAGTCGCACGTTCGCGTGTGCACTCGCCGTAGCCAAAGGTGACGGGCCTGAGTATAAACAAAGACGCACGTTCGCGTGTGCACTCGCCGTAGCCAGGGGTACGGGACTGAGTATAAATCGAAGTCGCACGTTCGCGTGTGCACTCGCCGTAGCCAAAGGTGACGGGCCTGAGTATAAACAAAGACGCACGTTCGCGTGTGCACTCGCCGTAGCCAGGGGTACGGGACTGAGTATAAATCGAAGTCGCACGTCCGCGTGTGCACTCGCCGTAGCCAAAGGTGATGGGCTTGAGTATAAACAAAAGACGCAACGGGGGGACGCCCTCGCGCGCACCAGTCTCCGGACTATAAAGGAAGTCGTAGCGTCGAGGTCCGCCTCCGCACGCACAAGTCCACGGACTCTAAATAAGACGTAGCGTTGAGGTCTGCCTCCGCACGCGCGAGTCTCCGGACTATAAAGGAAGTCGTAGCGTCGAGGTCCGCCTCCGCACGCACTAGTCCACGGACTCTAAATAAGACGTAGCGTCGAGGTCTGCCTCTGCACGCGCGAGTCTCCGGACTATAAAGGAAGTCGTAGCGTCGAGGTCCGCCTCCGCACGCACTAGTCCACGGACTCTAAATAAGACGTAGCGTCGAGGTCTGCCTCCGCACGCGCGAGTCTCCGGACTATAAAGGAAGTCGTAGCGTCGAGGTCCGCCTTCGCACGCACTAGTCCACGGACTCTAAATAAGACGTAGCGTCGAGGTCTGCCTCCGCACGCGCGAGTCTCCGGACTATAAAGGAAGTCGTAGCGTCGAGGTCCGCCTCCGCACGCACTAGTCCACGGACTCTAAATAAGACGTAGCGTCGAGGTCTGCCTCCGCACGCGCGAGTCTCCGGACTATAAAGGAAGTCGTAGCGTCGAGGTCCGCCTCCGCACTAGTCCACGGACTCTAAATAAGACGTAGCGTCGAGGTCTGCCTCCGCACGCGCGAGTCTACGGACTATAAAAAGGCGAAGCGTCGAGGTTCGCCTCCGCACACGCCAGTCTACGGACTATAAAAAGGCTAAGCGTCGAGGTCCGCCTCCGCACACGCCAGTCTACGGACTATAAAAAGGCGAAGCGTCGAGGTCCGCCTCCGCACACGCCAGTCTACGGACTATAAAAAGGCGAAGTGTCGAGGTCCGCCTCCGCACCTGCCCGTCTATGAACTGTAAAAAGGAGAGGCGCCAAGGGCTGCCCCCGCAAGCGCCGTTCTAAAGAACCCTTGCGCGACTACTTCGCCAACGGCGTGCGTCGAGCGTGGAGATCCCGTCCCCGCGCAGCATGTGGCGTACCGGTGAATCCGAAGCAGCATCAACACACAGCGCATATCTTAAGATGACAGAAAATCTGCATATCAGAAAAATCACACAAGTATAAAGGTCCGGCAGCATCCTTGCCGTTCTAAGCCGCTACCCCGCGGGCTCGTCCTTAACACGCGCTAAAGCTGGGGCCTCGCTCGAAGAAGGTCGGCTTGCCCAAAAGTTCAACGACTCCTCGGCCCTTTGCCAGCGTCGAAGGCGCCGCCGGGTCGCAAGGCCAGACGCGAGCAGTCGCCCCCAGCAAGGAAGCTGCCGGGATGAAGGCAAATAATCAGTTTGTGAAACAAACACGCACTTTATTCATTCAATTAAGGGGCAGACGTTACAACGCACGCCCACACCGAGCCACATTGGCGCCGCACCTGTGAGCCTTCGGCATCTTCGGAGGCCTCAGCGGCACCCTCGTCGCGCCGCGGGACCTCAGCGCCGCCCTCATCGCGCCGCGGGACTTCGTCCAGAAATCGGCCGAGGTTCCCCCCACCACGAAGGGACTTCCGAAGCTCCACCTCCGTGGCGGCTATCCCGGTGTAGTCCCAGATGCGCTCGTAGAAGAATTTGACGGGGCCGCGAACGGCATGGACTTCACCGGACATCACTCCGGCCCCGCCGGGCATCTCCAGCTGAGGGTTCTCCAGCTCGGCGATGTGCGTGCAACCACGGTGCCGAAGGAGGGCGCACACCAGGCACGACGCCACATAGGCACAGTGGTCGCCAAAGTTCGTCGCAGCCGCGCGCGCAACGCCGGCGGTGTCACGGATCCAGCGAAGGGCCCGCAGCAACTCCTCCGGGCCGAAGGCGTGGTCCGGCACTCCAGCCGCAAGCCTTTCGAGGTGGACTTCCAGCATCTGCAGGGCGTCCCACGCAACCACCGAGGCATCACCAAGCGTCTGGTTACGCTCCGCTAGAGTCAAGGCAAGCTCGCCTTTTTCCTTTTCTAGCGAGGCGACCTGTTCCAAGAGCCTGTCCCGCTCCGCCGCAAACTTCTGTTGCGCAGCCTCCGCGGTCGACTCCCACGCCGACGCCACAAGTCCCTCGGCGTGTGCCCTCGCTTCGGCGCATTCCGCTTTCAGCTGGCGGATGCGGGCATCCTGGGCAGAGCGGGCTCCAGAGGCTTCGTGTAGCTCCTCCTCGGCGGCCCGCAGCCTATCCTCGAGCGCCTTTCGGCCACGACCATAGGCCGTTTGCAAAGTCTGCCCTAGCACAAGTGTCTACAGAAGGGAAAGACTTAGCAAGCTCAGCCAGCACAGGCGTTGTCGCATGAGTACTTACCCTCACCCCAGACACCTCGAAGGCGTCTTCGAGGCGCCCCGCCTCGTAGGCCTGCAGCACTTGCGGGTCGACGCTGGTGGCCGCGTCATTCACAATCCCGCGTCACGCCCTCAGCGTCTCCGGGGGCGGTACGAGGTCCGCGGGGCTTACGCGCGCGGAGGTCCCGTGTTCCGCCGAGTGCTCCCCCTCCGGAATGAGCAGCGCTGCAAACAAGGCTGCAGGTGAGCACCGCAGGGCATGAAAGAATACACCAGAATAAGCTAAGTCGCCCTACCTTCGGTAGCAGAAGGAGGGCCTCGGGGACTCGCCCCCTCATCCCCGGGCGGGGCGGCGGTGGCGTAAGCCCCCGTAGAAGCAATGGTCCCGCCGTGGGCGGCATGGCCAGGAGGGTGGAAGGCGCATATGCCGCAGGGTCTCCGGCGCCTGCACTGGAGTCCCACAAGCTTCTGACGCCCGTGGCCACGACGAATCCCCGCGGCGTCCGGTGGAGCTCCGGCCGCACACGGCCGTTTAGCCGGGGCAGCCAGCAGCGAACACGAATCCCCGCGGCGTCCGGTGGAGCTCCGGCACCACAGCGGCCACGGCCAAAGGATCCACCTCAGCATCGCCGGTCCGCACGGGTTCCGCCTCGACGACTTCGGTGGGCGGCGAGACTTCCCCCCTCCGGCTGCTCGTGGCAAACCCACCGTTCGGGGCGCTCGCCGAAGATACCTCGCCTTCGGCGTCTGCGCCACCCAAGCCTGAATCGGCATAACTCGCCGAGTCTGACTCCGCGTCCGCCGCACCCTCGGGAGCACTAGCAGCAGCAGTAGCAGCTGCCGCACCAAGCGCGGCAGGCGCCCCGCTGCGGCCCCTCTTCCGAGACGGTGCCTTCTTCTTCTTCTTCGCTGCACCGTCGTTTGGAGCGACACGGTCCGGCATGGCAAGGCCCAGGGCCTCGCACACGCGGTTTATTCACCCCAGCCTCGCCTCGGCGATGGCAGACGCGCGCTGCTCGTGCTCCCTGCCGGTGTACGGCCCCAGGAATACGCGCGCGGCTTGCTCTGCCTCCTCCAAGCAAATCCCTGAAGCAAAGGAGAATAGCATCAGCATATAACGCGTTTCGCGTGAACAAAGGAGAGACGCGATCGGGGCTCACGAAGATCGGAGGGCGCCGGCAGCAAGCAGATCGATGGCGAAACATTGTCGTCTCGACGCCTCTCGGCGGCAAGACGCCAGTCGCGGGCAAGCGGTGCCACGCTGTACATCACGTACTCTTCGGCGAGGTCGCGCATGTTGAAGCGGGTGGCCACGCCTACGAGCCGCTGGGCCCTTCGCCTGTCCTCTTCATCGAGCGTCCGGCCGGGCGAGGGCTTGAACGCGATCGGTCAACCTGTGCACTCAAAGCCGCTCCCGCTCTCCACACGGTGGTAGAACCACCGCTTCATCCAGTAAGACTCCCACTTCCCGCGAGTTGAGTTCGCAGGGAAGAGCTTCTTGCACGACGGACGAAGAATAAAGGTGACACTACCGAAGCTCGACAGCGTCCCGTCCTTCCGGTCCTTGCGCTGTCACCGTGCCTCGTGAAGGTAGGCGAACAACGAGGCGCTGGGCCAGCACGCCCCCGAGCGCAAGGCCCAGCTGTACACCGCGAGCCGGGCCACGGCGTTCGGAGTCAGTTGCGCCAGCTCCAGCCCGAAGGTCCGCAGCACGTCGCCCACGATCGCCGCCGCCGGAATGCGGAGCCCCGTGTCGAAAAAAGCAACGAATACGACCGCCTCCGACCTCTCGGGGTGCGGTTCCGTCTCATCGGCGGCGGGCAATCGTACCGCCTGGCGCTCGGACAGCTTCCCCGCGCGCAGAAGCCCTTGGATCGTCTTCTCGGTCACGAGCGAGGGGCCTAGCTCGCCGGAGAACGTGCCTTCCTCCTTCGCCACCAGCCACTCCTTGTCCGCCGCCGCCGGGTCGCGCTCTTGGAGCGCGTATTTCACCTCCAACAGCGAAGACCGCCGGCGAATGCCGCAGACACCACCCGCCTGACCACGCTTGCCATCAGACACCATTGCTTCTCCGGGAAGGAGGCCAGCGGCAAAAAATACTACGCGAGTATGGAAGGCGGCGCAAGCAGGAAGGGGGCATACAACTGCGGGGGCGCGGTCGCGGGGGCTACTTTAAGCCACCTCGCCCCAGTACCGAAGCGTCGCGACGGTCCGCGTGCAGGATGCGACCGCGGTCGTACAAACGTCCGTCCAGCGCTGTTCCCCATACCCAAAGCTGAAAGGCCACAGCCACAAGCGCCAAGGGCCGTCACAGCACGACGCTCCCTAGCCGCTATTAAAGGCGCACTAATGGGCCAGGGGCTCACAACAACTTCGACGCTGCGCCATTCATCGCCCACCCCGTGTCCCCCTTGCCTAGGGAAGAGGCGAGCGGCCGCGAGCACGCAACTGTCCACATCCCGCCGCGCACCAGTCATAGGCCGCCACGTGCCCTGTGCGCGTCCAGGCGGGTCGCACGGTACGGGAACCTAACCCTGGCAGACCGGGGACTGGCGTGATTCCAGGAACCTTTACAGCGCAAGACCGCATCGCGAGATCCCAAGTCACCGCACGCATGGCGGTGTTCGCGAGATGAGCGAGCCAGCTCCGCTGCCACCCGTTCGGAGGGTAGGGGACGGAGCGCGCGCGTCTACTTCGGCTCGGCGCCAGCTCCGCTGCGACCCGTTCGAAGGGTAGGGGACGGAGCGCGCGCGTCTACTTCGGCTAGGCGCCAGCTCCGCTGCCAACCGTTCGAAGGGTAGGGGACGGAGCGCACGCGTCTACTTCGGCTGCGCGCCAGCTCCGCTGCCACCCGTTCGGAAGGTAGGGGACGGAGCGCGTGCGTCTACTTCGGCTAGGCGCCAGCTCCGCTGCCACCCGTTCGCAGGGTAGGGTACAGAGCGCGCGCGTCTACATCGGCTAGGAGCCAGCTCCGCTGCCACCCGTTTGAAGGGTAGGGGACGGAGCGCGCGCGTCTACTTTGGCTAGGCGCCAGCTCCGCTGCCACCCGTTCGCAGGGTAGGGGACGGAGCACGCGCGTCTACTTCGGCTAGGCGCCAGCTCCGCTGCCACCCGTTCGAAGGGTAGGGGACGGAGCGCGCGCGTCTACTTCGGCTGAGCGCCAGCTCCGCTGCCACCCGTTCGGAGGGTAGGGGACGGAGCGCGCGCGTCTACTTCGGTTGGGCGCCAGCTCCGCTGCCACCCGTTCGAAGGGTAGGGGACGGAGCGCGCGCATCTACTTCGCCTGGGCGCCAGCTCCGCTGCCACCCGTTCGAAGGGTAGGGGACGGAGCGCGCGCGTCTACTTCGGCTGGGCGCCAGCTCCGCTGCCACCCGTTCGGAGGGTAGGGGACGGAGCGCGCGCGTCTACTTCGGCTCGGCGCCAGCTCCGCTGCGACCCGTTCGGAGGGTAGGGGACGGAGCGCGCGCGTCTACTTCGGCTGGGCGCCAGCTCCGCTGCCACCCGTTCGGAGGGTAGGGGACGGAGCGCGCGCGTCTACTTCGGCTCGGCGCCAGCTCCGCTGCGACCCGTTCGGAGGGTAGGGGACGGAGCGCGCGCGTCTACTTCGGCTAGGCGCCAGTTCCGCTGCCACCCGTTCGAAGGGTAGGGGACGGAGCGCGCGCGTCTACTTCGGCTGAGCGCCAGCTCCGCTGCCACCTGTTCGAAGGGTAGGGGACGGAGCGCGCACGTCTACTTCGGCTAGGCGCCAGCCCCGCTGCCACCCGTTCGGAGGGTAGGGGACGGAGCGCGCGCATCTACGTCGGCTGGGCGCCAGCTCCGCTGTCACCCATTCGAAGGGTAGGGGACGGAGCGCGCGCGTCCACTTCGGCGGGGCGCCGCAAAGGCGGGGGTCTTGTCGTGCAAAATCTACCTCGTTTTCCTTAACAGGCCACCTACAGTGCATCAACATAAAAGGTAATACCGGCGGGCTCCATCAGGAACACCGACTGTAGGTAGGCCTGTTAAGAAAAACAGGGCAGACCTTGCTGTCGCCTGCGGAAGCGCGGTACGGGGGCAGGAAGCGCGGCTGGCTGTCGATAACCGGCGCTGATCAAGCTCCCAAGAAAAAATGGACCTCCTTCTGTGCATCAACATTCCCCAAGCCGCTCAGCGTCACCCAGGAATGTTGATTCACGGCAGGGGCCCATTTTAGGGGAACAGCTTCTATCACAATATACACAGGAGCAACGCTGCACCAGCGCCATATATATACCCCATCAGCAAGGGAGCCAACCGGCGGAAGGCCAATCGGCAGAAGTCCAACTGCCGGGAGTCCGCCGCCATATTAATGGTCACGACGCCTCAACGCCCGCACCGCGCCAAGCACGCTGCCCCACGTGGACGGCCGGAAGTCCGAGTGCAAGTGCAACGCCCCCGGCGCGCGTCTACCTCGGCTAGGGCCACCTCCGCCGCCGCCCGTCGAAGGGTGAGGGACGGAGCGCGCGCGTCGGCTTCGGCTACAGCGCAGCCCCGGGTCAAGTTTGGGAAAGTTCACAGGCCGCGGGGACGGAGGGGGCCAAAGGACTCGGCAACATGGCTTCGGCCCCGTGAAGCCCTTTACCATGAGAGGCTCCTGTCGTAGGGATGGCCCCCACCTAAACCCAGCAGGCCTGGTAGGAGATTATAAGGCCCTGAATAGGCCATGTGTAATGACATAACTGCCCCCAGAGGGGATAACCAGATGTAAGGGTATAACTGTAAAAGCACTCCTCATGTGTATATATATATGAATACAGGCCATGGGGAGGGGGCAGGCCATTATACTCATCTTCATCACTCTCCACTATCATCTCTCTCTCTGTTTGGCCCATAGCCACAACAGTAGGTAAATAGAAAACCGTCTGTGAAGGCATAATATCACAGATTGTTGGTAAATATAATTGTTGTGGCTACAGACCAAACAGAGAGAGAGATGGTAGTGGAGAGTAAGGGAGATGAGTAATGGCCTGCCTTCTCCCCATGGCCTGTATTCATATATACGCACACATGAGGAGTGCTTTTACAGTTATACCCTTACATCTGGTTATCCCCTCCAGGGGCACTTATGTCATTACACATGGCCTATTCTGGGCCTTATAACCTCCTAGCAGGCCTGCTGGGTTTAGGTGGGGGCCACCCCTACAACAGGAGCCTCTCATGGTAAAGGGCTTCACGAAGCCATGTTGCCGAGTCCTTTGGCCCCCTCCGTCCCTGCGGCCTGTGAACTTTTCCAAACTTGACCAGGGGCTGCGCCGTAGCCGAAGTAGACGCGCGCGCTCCGTTCCCTCGAACGGGTGGCAGCGGAGCTGGCGCCCAGCCGAAGTAGACGCGCGCGCTCTGTCCCCTACCCTTCGAACGGGTGGCAGCGGAGCTGGCGCCTAGTCGAAGTAGACGCGCGCGCTCCGTCCCCTACCCTTCGAACGGGTGGCAGCGGAGCTGGCGCCTAGCCGAAGTAGACGCGCGCGCTCCGTCCCCTACCCTTCGAACGGGTGGGAGCGGAGATGGCGCCTAGCCGAAGTAGACGCGCGCGCTCCGTCCCCTCGAACGGGTGGCAGCGGAGCTGGTGCCTAGCCGAAGTAGACGCGCGCGAACTCCGTCCCCTACCCTTCGAACGGGTGGCAGCGAAGCTGGCGCCTAGCCGAAGTAGACGTGCACGCTCCGTCCCCTCGAACGTGTGGTAGCGGAGCTGGCGCCTAGCCGAAGTAGACGCGCGCGCTCCGTCCCCTACCCTTCGAACGGGTGGCAGCAGAGCTGGCGCCTAGCCGAAGTAGACGTGCGCGCTCCGTCCCCTACCCTTCGAACTGGTGGCAGCGGAGCTGGCGCCTAGTCGAAGTAGACGCGCGCGCTCCGTCCCCTACCCTTCGAACGGGTGGCAGCGGAGCTGGCGCCTATCCGAAGTAGACGCGCGCGCTCCGACCCCTACACTTCGAACGGGTGGCAGCGGAGCTCGCGCCTAGCCGAAGTAGACGCGCGCGCGCTCCGTCCCCTACCCTTCGAACAGGTGGCAGCGGAGCTGGCGCCTAGCCGAAGTAGACGCGCGCGCTCCGTCCCCTCGAACGGGTGGCAGCGGAGCTGGCGCCTAGCCGAAGTAGACGCGCGCACGCTCCGTCCCCTACCCTTCGAACGGGTGGCAGCGGAGCTGGCGCCTAGCCGAAGTAGACGCGCGCGCTCCGTCTCCTACCCTTCGAACGGGTGGCAGCGGAGCTGGCGCCTAGCTGAAGTAGACGCGCACGCTCTCCGTCCCCTGGAACGGGTGGCAGCGGAGCTGGCGCCTAGCCGAAGTAGACGCGCGTGCTCCGTCCCTTGGAACGGGTGGCAGCGGAGCTGGCGCCTAGTCGAAGTAGACGTGCGCGCTCCGTCCCCTACCCTTCGAATGGGTGGCAGCGGAGCTGGCGCCTAGCCGAAGTAGACGCGCGCGCGCTCCGTCCCCTACCCTTCGAACGGGTGGCAGCGGAGCTGGCACCTAGCCGAAGTAGACGCGCGCGCTCCGTCCCCTCGAACGGGTGGCAGCGGAGCTGGTGCCTAGCCGAAGTAGACGCGCGCGCGCTCCGTCCCCTACCCTTCGAACAGGTGACAGCGGAGCTGGCGCCTAGCCGAAGTAGACGCACGCGCTCCGTCCGTTACCCTTTGAACGGGTGGCAGCGGAGCTGGCGCCTAGCTGAAGTAGAGGCGCGCGCTTCGTCCCCTCGAACGTGTGGCAGTGGAGCTAGCACCTAGCCGAGGTAGACGCGCGCCCGCTCCGTCCCCTACCATTCGAACGGGTGGCAGCAGAGCTGGCGCCTAGCCAAAGTAGACGCGCGCGCTCCGTCCCCTACCCTTCGAACGGGTGGCAGCGGAGCTGGCGCCTAGCCGAAGTAGACGCGCGCGCGCTCCGTCCCCTACCCTTCGAACGGGTGGCAGCGGAGCTAGCGCCTAGCCGAAGTAGACGCGTGCGCTCCGTCCCCTTGAACGGGTGGCAGCGGAGCTGGCGCCTAGTCGAAGTAGATGCGCGCGCTCCGTCCCCTACCCTTCGAACGGGTGGCAGCGGAGCTGGCGCCTAGCCAAAGTAGACGCGCGCGCGCTCCGTCCCTTACCCTTCGACGCGCACAGGGCACGTGGCGGCTCACGACTGGTGCCCGGCGGGATGTAGACGGTTGCGTGCTCGCGGCCGCTCGCCTCTTCCCTAGGGAAGGGGGACACGGGGCGGGCGATGAATGGCGCAGCGCCGAAGCTGCTGTGATCCCAGTGCCCATTATTGCGCCTTTAATGGTGGCTAGGGGGCGTCGTGCTGTGCCGGTCGCTGCCCTGTGGTCGTGGCCTTTCACCTTTGGTTATGGGGAATTGCGCTGGACGGGCGTTTGTTCGACCGCGGTCGCGTCCCGTACGCGGACCATCGCGACGCTTCGGTATTGGGGCGAGGTGGCTTGAAGTAGCCCTCGTGACCACGCTCCCGCAGTTGTACGCCCCCTTCTTGCTTGCATCGCCTTCCATACTTACGTAGTATTCTTCGCCGCTATCCTCCTTCCCGGAGAAGCATTGGCGCGTGACGGCAAGGGTGGTCAGGCGGGTGGTGTCTGCGGCATCCGCCGGCGGTCTTCGCCGTTGGAGGTGAAATACGCGCTCAAAGAACGCGACCCGGCGGCGGCGGACAAGCAGTGGTCGGTGGCGGAGGAGGAAGGCGCGTTCTCCGGCGAGCTAGGCCCCTCGCTCGTGACCGAGAAGACGATCCAAGGGCTTCTGCGCGCGGGGAAGCTGTCCGAGCGCCAGGCGGTACGATTGCCCACCGCCGATGAGACGGAACCGCACCCCGAGAGGTCGGAGGCGGTCGTATTCGTTGCCTTTTTCGACGCGGGGCTCCGCATTCCGGCGGCGGCGATCGTGGGCGACGTGCTGCGGACCTTCGGGCTGGAGCTGGCGCAACTGACTCCGAACGCCGTGGCCCAGCTCGCGGTGTACAGCTGGGCCTTGCGCTCGGGGGCGTGCTGGCCCATCGCCTCGTTGTTCGCCCACCTTCACGACGCACGTGCCAGCCCAAGGATCGGAAGGACGGGACGCTGTCGAGCTTCGGCAGTGTCACCTTTATTCTTCGTGCGATATGCAAGAAGCTCTTCCCTGCGAACTCCACTCGCGGGAAGTGGGAGTCTTACTAGATGAAGCGGTGGTTCTACCACCGTGTGGAGAGCGGGAGCGGTCTTGAGTGCATAGGCCGACCGATCGCGTTCAAGCCTTCGCCTGACCGGACGCTCGATGATGAGGACAGGCGGAGGGCCCGGCGGCTCGTAGGCGTCGCCGCCCGCCTCAACATGCGCGACCTCGCCGAAGAGTACGTGATGTACGGCGTGGCACCGCTTGCCCGCGACTGGCGTCTTGCCACCGAGAAGCGTCGAGACGACAATGTTTCGCCATCGATCTGCTTGCTGCCGGCGCCCTCCGGTCTTCGTAAGCCTCGACCGTGTCTCCCTTGCTCACACGAAATGCGTTGTATGCTAACGTTATCTCCTTTGCTTCAGGGATTTGCTTGGAGAAGGCAGAGCAGGCCGCGCACGTATTCCTGGGGTCATACACCGGCAGGGAGCACGAGCAACGCGCATCTGCTATCGTCGAGGCGGGGCTGGGGCGAATAAACCGCGTGTGCGAGGCCCTGGGCCTTGCCGTGCCGGACCGTGTCGCTCCGGACGATGGTGCAGCGAAGAAGAAGAAGGCGCCGTCTCGGAAGAGGAGCCGAAGCGGGGCGCCTGCCGTGCCTGGTGCGGTAGCTGCTACGGCTGCTGCTGGTGCTTCCGAGGGTGCGACGGACGCGGAGTCGAATTCGGCGAAGTATGCCGATTCAGGCTTGGATGGCGCGGACGCCGGAGGCGAGGGATTTTCGGCGAGCGCCCTGGACGGCGGGTTTGCCGCGAGCAGCCGGAGGGGGAAGTCTCGCCGCCCGCCGAAGTCGCCGAGACAGAACCCGTGCGGACCGACGATGTGGAGGTGGAGCCTTCGACCGTGGCCGCTGTAGTGCCAGAGACGCCCTCCGTGGGGGCGCACGAAACCGTGCTGCCTTCACCAACAGCAGCAGCAGAAGTCGAGGCACCCCCTGCAAAAACTACTATGGTGGAACCTTCGCCCCCGGGTGCCGCAGCCACGGGGGCCTCTCCGGCGGCGACTGCGGGGGCGGCGTTGCTGCTGCCTGCCCCGGCTAAGCGGCCGTGTGTACGGCCGGAGCTCCACCGGACGCCGCGGGGATTCATCGTGGCGACGGGCATCAGAAGCTTGTGGGACTCCGATGCAGATGCCGAAGACCCTGCGGCGTGCGCTCCCCCTGCCCCCCTGGCCACGCCGCCCACCGTGCAGGAACGGTCGTCGCCGGCCCCGAACGCGGAGGCTTCTGCTCGCGGCGGGACCATGCTTCCTGCTGGGGCTGACTCCACCGCCGCCCCGTCTAGGAATAGGGGGCGGGTCCCCGAAGCCCTCCTTCTGCTACCGAAGGTAGGGTGGCTTAGCTTACCCTGGCGTATTCTTTTATGTCTTGCGGTGCTTACCTGCCTCCCTGTGTGCAGCGTCGCTCATTCCGGAGGAGGAGCGCTTGGCGGAACACGGGACCCCCGCGCGTGTCAGCCCCGCGGACTTCGTGCCTCCCCCGGAGACGCTGAGGGCGTGGTGCGGGATTGTGGATGACGCGGCTACCAGCGTCGACCAGCAAGCGCTGCAGGCCTACGGGGCGGGGCGCCTCGGGGACGCCTTCGAGGTGTCTGGGGTGAGGGTAAGTACTCATACGACGACGCCTAGGCCGGCTGAGCTTGCTAAGCCTTTCCCTTCTGCAGACACTTGTGCTGGGGCAGGCCGTGCAAATGGCCTATACTCGTGCCCAAAGGGCGCTTGAGGACAGGCTGCGAGCCGCCGAGGAGGAGCTACGCGAGGCCTCGGGAGCCCGCTCTGCCCAGGATGCCCGCATCCGCCAGCTGGAAGCGGAGTGCGCCGAAGCGAAGGCGCACGCCGAAGGACTTGCTGCATCAGCGCGGGAGTCGGCCGCGGAGGCTGTGCAGCAGGAGTTTGCGGCCGAGCGGGATGACTTTCTGCAACAGGTCGCCTCGCTAGAGAAGGAAAAAGGCGAACTCGCCCTGACCCTAGCGGAGCGTGATCAGACGATTGGCGAGGTGTCGGTGGTTGCATGGGATGCCATGCAAGCGCTGGAAAGCCGTCTCCAAGGGCTTGTGGCCAAAGTGCCAGACCACACCTTCGGCCCGGAGGAACTACTACGAACTCTTCGCTGGGTCAGAGATGCCGCCACCGTCGCGCGCGGCGCTACGACGACCTTCGGCAACCACTGCGCGTACACATCGGCATGCCTGGTGTGCGCGCTCCTGCATCACCGCGGTTGCACACACGTCGCCGGGCTGGAGGACCCCCAGCTGGAGATGCCCGGCGGGGCCGGAGTAATGTCCGGTGCCGTCCGCTCCGCTCGCCGCGTCATCAAGCCCTTTTATGAACGGATCTGGGATTACATCGGAGTAGACACAGCGCGGGTCGAACTCCGGAAGTCACTTTACGGGGAGGGGAGCCTCGGCCAATTCCTGGACGGGGTCCCTCGACGCGACAAGGGCGGCGCTGAGGCCTCCGAAGGCGCCGGGAACCCGCAGGTGTGACGCCGTGGTGCCTGGGTGTAGGCGTGTGTTGTAATGCCCCCTCTTTTTGTGAATGAAGTGCATGCTTGCTCCATACATTCTGACTTTCGCGTATGTCCCAGGCAACTTCCTTGCTGGGGCCGACTTCTTGCGGCCGACCTTGCGACCCGGCGACGCCTTCGACGCTGACGAAGGGCCGAAGAATCGCTGGACTTTTGGGCGGGCCGATCTTCTTCCGGCGGAACCCCGTCCTTACCGCGTGTTAAGGACGAGCCTGCCGAATAGCTACTTAGAGCGGCAGGGATGTTGTCGGGCCTCTGTACTTGGAAGATTTTTTTGATATATAGATCTCCTGATAATTAGGGCGTGCGCGGTCGTACTGTGCGGAGCCGGGCCCGTTGGTGTGAACCGTACGGGCGCTGCCTCCTGCTCGTCGCCCGGGTGCCAATGCGCCCGCGGGGTTCGCGCGTTGAGTACTCCGTGGAGCTAGCGCGTGCGGCGACAGTTGTTGATACTACGGCCTGCTGAAAGTCCGTGACTGGCGCGCGCAAAGGCGGACCCCCGCACAACGGCTTGTTTAGAGTCTCATGGACTAGCGTGTGCGAAGGCGGACCTCCGCACAACGACTTAGTTTAGAGTCTCATGGACTAGCGTGTGCGAAGGCGGACCTCCGCACTACGACCTGTTTAGCGTCTCGTGGACTAGCGTGTGCGAAGGTGGACCTCTGCACAACGACTTGTTTAGAGTCTCATGGACTAGCTGTGCGAAGGCGGACCTCCGCACTATGACCTGTTTAGCGTCTCGTGGACTGGCGTGTGCGAAGGCGGACCTCCGCACAACGACTTGTTTAGGCGTCCACGCCTGATTTACACTCCGGAGAGTACGCACAAGGACGAAGTCCTTGGCGTGCGCGGGATTCGCGTCTTGTTTATACTCAGTAGAGTGCGTGCAGAGGCGTCCCCCCCACACATCTTTGTTTAGACTCATGCCCGTGTCTTTGACGGAGAGTGCACACGCGAACGTGCGTCTTCGTTTATACTCATGCCCGTGTCTCTGACGGAGAGTGCACACGCGAACGTGCGTCTTCGTTTATACTCATGCCCGTGTCTCTGACGGAGAGTGCACACGCGAACGTGCGTCTTCGTTTATACTCATGGCCGTGTCTTTGACGGAGAGTGCACACGCGAACGTGCGTCTTCGTTTATACTCATGCCCGTGTCTTTGACGGAGAGTGCACACGCGGACGTGCATCTTCGTTTATACTCATGCCCGTGTCTTTGACGGAGAGTGCACACGCGGACGTGCGTCTTCGTTTATACTCATGCCCGTGTCTTTGACGGAGAGTGCACACGCGAACGTGCGTCTTCGTTTATACTCATGCCCGCGCCCCTGGCTGCGGAGAGTGCACACGCGAACGTGCGTCTTTGGTTTATACTCATGCCCGCGCCCCTGGCTGCGGAGAGTGCACACGCGAACGTGCGTCTTTGGTTTATACTCATACCCGCACCCCTGGCTACGGAGAGTGCACACGCGAACGTGTGTCTTTGGTTTATACTCATACCCGCACCCCTGGCTACGGAGAGTGCACACGCGAACGTGCGTCTTTGGTTTATACTCATACCCGCGCCCCTGGCTGCGGAGAGTGCACACGCGAACGTGCGTCTTTGGTTTATACTGCGGGAGCACACGCGTAGGCGAGGTCTCCACGTGTGCTCGCCGCGTGTTTTTTGCACAGCGGTAATAAGTTGGCTGCAAGCGGAACTTTATTACCTTCCCGTTTGCGCGGGTAAGCGATTACATACGAGGGGGGTGTACTAACCGTTTGTGCTCAGCGCGACCGGAGCCTCTAGTAGCTGCACTATCGGTAGGGCTTGCGGGGTCGCCTCTGGATGTCGCCGTGTGCCTTCGCACGGCGGTGCCGATCCTAGGTGTGCCGCTGCCCGCCGCGACGGGGGCATCTGGTGCCGTGCTCGATGCGCCGGGCCATGTCCTGGTCGCCCCGAACGGTAATGATGGCTCGCGGCCCCGGAAGCTTCATGCATAAATAGCTGTGATGCGGTACCGCCCCGAAGGCGTTGAGGATTGGACGCCCCAATATGGCATTGTATGGGTATGGGAGGTCGACGACGTCAAATGTGGCGTCTTCGACCCTTTCATTATCGCCCTGGCCGAAGGAGACTTGCAGGCATATTTGGCCAAGCGCCCGTAGAGGTTGTCCGCCGAAGCCTTGTAGCAGGACTCCCGATGGGCCGAGGCGACTTCGGGGGATTCCCATCTGGTCAAAGGCTGCCGCGAACAGAATGTTCGCGGAACTGCTGCCATCAACCAGGGCGCGTCCCACATCGCAGCCCGCTATTACGACCCGGACGACCAGGGGATCATGGTGGGGAAGCTCCACGCCTTCGGCGTCGGCGGGGGTGAATGTGACCTCATGCTGTGCCCAGTCCGGCGGTGCCTGTGCCGGATATGCCGCCACGTGGTGTAGCCTCCGCACGTAGGCCTTCCGCTGCCGTGCCGAGGCAAACTCCAACGAGGAGCCCCCGGTGATGACGTTGATAACCCTTCGGTGGGTGGCCTCCGGAGCCTGTAGCTGCAGAAAGCCCTCCTGAGGCTGCTGCACGTGGGCCTGAATCCGCAGAGGACCCTTGATGAACCATGTGGAGGTGACCACATGTGAGTGATGAGTAATTGACAGTTGTTTAGGTCAGTCGAGTTTGGTTTGAGTGGTTCGGAGTCGAGTCGTTGCGTGGCGCAATCGGGCTTGGTCGGACTTTGGTCAAATCTGGTCATTTGGGTTTAGGATGCATATTCTAATGTTTTGACAGGTTTTGACTTCATCTGTGGTAAGTGTAATGGTATTTACGCTTTCATGTGTCGAGCGGTGCTATTTGACGTGGTTCTTGTCTGTGTGACTGCAGGACGTCGAGTTGGAGTCGTGGCGAGACACGGTGGACCGGACTAGGCGCAGGTGGCGCTGAGGTCAGAACGGTCGGGATGTGTCGAAGACGACGTGGACTCGAGGTGGTTGCGAGGCGTGCGAGGCAAGGAGCGCGGAAGCTTCCCGGAAGGTGCAGAAGGGGCGAATCGGGAAATTCGCAAGGCTGCACAAGCGGGAGCGGGCTCCGTTGGACGTAGCGGGCGTAACGGGGCGGAGACCCGTTAGCCAGGCGCTATAAAAGGAGAGGAGGGGCTGCATGCCCTCCTTGAGCATTTTGGTGGGAATTAGGGTTAGCTCTAGTCAAAAGAGGCTTTAGGAGTTGGTTTTCCTTTAGTCTTTAGTGGTTGGAGAGGCAGAGTCTGGTGCTCCCTCTGTCCCCTACGATGTGTTCTAGGTGATAGAACAGAGGTGTGTTCTTCCTCTCTCATGTGTTCTTGAGTGGTGTTCTTGAGTAGAGAGGGAGAGGATGGATTGAGGAGTTTGTAATCTTTCCTTTTGTATCAAGTCGGGGTATCGGAACTCCTCTGTATTCCCTGTGATTCAAGAAATGAAATCTGAAGTTTGGTTTTCCCTGTTCGTAGCTTCTGTTCTTCAGTTTCCTCTTTGCAAGATTTCTTGATTTTCGTGGTTCTGAGTTCTTGCTTGCTGGAGAGTGCCAAAATGGGTTGCTATGACATGGGTGATGCTCAAAAGCCATTTGGCTATTTAATCCCAAGAGCAAACCGAGTTTGATTCTCATATTTCAGTTTTGGCCTCCTCTGTTCTTGTTCTTCGTTTCTTGGTTTTGGTCCAGATTTTGATTCCCTAGTTAAGATGGCTTGAAATTTGGTATGAAGAGTCCAGAGGCTATTAATTAGCTTCCCTCAAAATTTCATAGCCAAAGGATCAACGGTTGGGAAGTTATTTGGTTTTTGGCTCGGTTCTTGCAAGATTTCAGATCTTTACCCAAATCTGAAATTCTTGATTCTTGGAGTGGATTTCTTGTTATTGGCTCTTGGCTTAGTTTTCTGGGAGTGTTCCCTAGCTTCCCTCAAAGTTTCCCAAGCCAAGAATCAAAGAATCTTGCGATTTTCTCAGTTTTTCTGAAATTTCAGTTTGCTGTTTTTCTCGAGAGGTACTACCGCTCCCCGAGAGGTACTACCGCTCAGAGGTACTACCGCTCGTCCTAGCGGTACTACCGGTTTTGTTCGGACCAGTCCGATCGGCAGCGAAGAAACGTTCGGACAAGTCCGATCGTCGTGCGGTACTACCGCTCCGTGAGAGGTACTACCGCTCAGAGGTACTACCGCTCCTCGAGAGGTACTACCGCTCAGAGGTACTACCGCTCGTCTCAGCGGTACTACCGCTTGCAGCCAGACTTGCACTGAATTCGTTTTTCTTGGCTGTTTCTTTCTGGATTTGGTTTTCTCTGCTGTTGTTCTTCCTGTAAGTACTTGTCTTCTACCTTCATAGCTCCCATAGCTATTGGAGAAGAAGATATTTGTTGGGGGCGATTTTTAGAGATCGACATTCACCCCCCTCTGTCGCCATTTCGGTCCTACAATTGGTATCAGAGCCGGTTAGCTCTAATCAATAGATCTTAACCGGTCTCAAGAGCCATGGCGACGGACAAGTACTCGACCAAGCCGCCCGTTTTCGATGGTATGGATTACCCCTTCTGGAAGAGCCGAATGGAGACATACATCCAGGCTCAGGGGTACGCCATCTGGCGCAAGGTCAAGGTCCGGTTTGTTGTTCCTGCCGATGAGAACATCAATGCTGGAAATATGCATGATGTTGAGGCGAACGCTAAGGCAAGGAACATCATTATCCAGGGCCTGAGTCGTAGCGAGTTTGACCGCATCTCTCATCTTTCGTCCGCCTTCGATATTTAGGAGACCCTCGATGCATACCATGAGGGCACCACCCAGATTAAGACGGTGCGACAGGACCAGTTCAAGCGGGACTATAACAAGTTCGAGATGCTTGCTGGTGAGTCGTTGGATGAGTGTTTTGCGCGTTTTCACAAGATCTTGAGCAACCTCCGAGCGGTCGGTCTCACATACCCCGACTCGGACAACGCTCGTCAGATGCTTGCTGCACTCGACCTTCGTGTTTGGGAGATGAAGGTGACTACCATCAAGGACACCACAGACCTCTCGACTTTGACGCTTGACGCGCTGTACTCGCGCCTCAAGACGCACGAGATTGACATTGTCTCTCGTAAGTCGAAGTCTCAGTCGATGGCTTTAGTCACCGATCCCACCTTGGCTTCTGGTCTCCCTTCTGATTCTTCTTGCGGTTTCTCCCTTGCTGCTCTCTGTGACATAACTGATGATCAGTTAGAGCAGCTTGCGGATGATCAGCTGGCCCTCCTAGCCCGAAGGTTTTCCCATGCCTACAAGGGTAGGAGAGACAGAAAGAGAGGAGGACCAGTCATCTGCTTCGAGTGTGGTGGCCCCAACCACATCCGAGCAAACTGCCCCAAGCTTGGAAAGGGTAAAGGTGACTACGGCGGTTCGGGCAAGAACGACTACACCGACAAGAACCGCAACACGAAGCCTTCAGCACCTGCTCCGGGAAAGAAGAAGTTCCGCAACTTCGGGAAGGCCAAGAAGCTCTTCCACCGCGTCCTCACCGCCTTCGACGACCTCGACCTCAGTGAGGTGGAGGGATGGAGCGACGACGACGGGACGGGTGACCAAGATCCCAAGAGCGGCGACGACTTCTCCGGCATGTGCTTCATGGCCCTCGAGGGCGAACTCAGCGACAGCGAACTGTACTCCGACTCGGACGAGGTATGTCCCTCCTATGACCAACTTAATGAAGCTTTCCTAAGCTAGGAGGTTTTCATGCTAGAGCTAGGACTAGGTGTACCGAGTTAGAGAAGGAAGTAGATAGACTGTCACGGGAGCTTACTTCTCTTACATCTGCTCCCTCCCGTGACGACTGTGATACATGCTGTGCCTTGCTGGGTGATTTGGAGAAGTTAAGGACCTCGCATGATAGTGTGTCCTCCGAGCTTGATTCTATTAAGGTGGAGAATGTTAGTCTGCTTGCTGAGTTAGAGTTGAGTAGGATGGCTGTTACCCTACTTACTACTGATGAGACTACTTCTCCCACCTCATGTGAGGTTAAGGACATTGCTGCTAGATGACCTTATGCCATGCTCCTTGATCTGCCCGAGCCTTGTGAAAATTGCAATAATTTAAAGATGAACCTAAAACGGGCAGATCACAAGATTGCTGAGTTGCGTGCTTCTTTACTTGAGCCTATTGATTCATGTTTGAATTGTCCTAGATTAACTGCTGAACTTGAATCTGTCTCAAAACAGTTTCAAGAAATGATTGACACTAATAAGAGAATGGCTCAATTCGCGACTAAGGATCCTGTTAGCTCACCTTGCATTAGCTGTGATAAACTAAAACTTGAACTCGCTGCCTTGAATGACAAATGTGTGAAGCTAACTAAGGATCAACTAGTGAAGGCACCAACTTCTTGTACTGTTTGTGCTGAGAAGGGGGAGAAGCCCCAGGGTAAGGTGGAGATGCCTAGGAACGTGAACCAACTGACTAGCAGTAGGACTGTCCATTCAGAGTCGGCTGTGCGTGCACAAGCCATTCTTCCCTCTGCTGTTGGTTCTTCATCTGCTCCCTTACCTCCTGTTGTTCCCTCTTCCCCCTGCTCTTCTTGCACCTCTCTCTTTCGGGAGTGTCAGTACCTTATGAACACTCTCGAGAGATTTGTAGGCGGCAAGAAGAAGCTTAATCTTATTCTAGACCAGTCCAAGATTTGCAGATTTAATCAGGGTCTAGGATATGACTATTATGAGGATATGAGGAAGCATCCACCTGCTGTGCTCAGACCCATAGCACCAGGTGTGATCGAGACCGAGCTCAGGACCGAGAAAGTCCAATTTAAGTCAGCGGGCTATGTCCAGGGGATTTCTGACAGCAAGGTGATTGCACCTGCTGCTTCGGCCTCTCAGAAGGCGAAGCCTGACCGTGCTACTTCTACCTCTCAGAGGAAGAAGTATCACTGCACCTTCTGTCAGAAGGATGGACACACGGTTGATCGATGCTTCAGGCGCGCCAAGATCGCGCGTAGAGACCGTGTTGAGTCTCTTAGGCGTATTCAGGGTCAGCCCCAGATCCTGAGTGCACCTAGGACCAGCACGAGGTCTAGGTTTACTGCTGTTGATGGGTTTGGGCAGCATCGAGGACTTGGTTTTTCTGAGTCTTCTGTTTTTCGTCCTCATGCTGCTCCTGTTCGTGACTTCCGTCGTCCTGAGGGTAGATCTCGTTTTCTCCATCGAGATAGCTACCCGCGGCGTGATCAGCATGTTGCCGGTGTTCCGACTCGCTCTCTAGTAGCTGTCGGACCCCGCAACAGCTTCAGGTCTGCTCACAGACCTTCTGCTTTGAGTGACAGAGAGCGTAGGGTAGATAGAGGTCAGTCGTGCTTGACTACTTCATCTGCTCGACATGTTGTTCAGTATTGGGTGCCAAAATCTCTCTTGATTTACCCCAGTACCGAGACTTTACTCTCTGTTTAACTCAGGTTCGCCGGGCAGGGAAGGGAAAGGTTTGGCTCGTAGACTCCGGGTGTTCACGACACATGACCGGAGATTCCCGTTGGTTTTCTTCCCTTGTCCGTGCTCCAGGTGATGAGACGATCACCTTCGGAGATGCTTCATCTGGGCGCGTCATCGCCAAAGGTACTGTGCGCATTAATGATTCTTTCATTCTGAAAGATGTAGCCTTGGTCAGTGAGCTGCAGTACAATTTACTTTCAGTCTCTCAGCTTACCGATGACGGTTTCGAGGTAAGCTTTAAGAAAAATGCTTGTAAAATTCTTGATTCTTCGGGTAGTCTGGTTTGCGGGATTTCTCGTTATGGGAGGATCTTTCGTGCTGTTTTTTCTGAGTCTTCTGGTGATCCTCTCAGGTGTTTAGTTGCTTCTGAGTCCCGCGACCTTTCTTTCTGGCATAGGAGACTTGGTCATATCGGATTTGATCATTTGACCCGAGTTAGCGGCCACGATCTCATTCGTGGTCTGCCGAAACTCAAGATGGTCAAAGACCTTGTTTGCTCTCCATGCCGGCACGGCAAGATGGTTGCCGCTTCTCACCCTCCGGTAGGGATGGCAACGGGGCCCCATTCCCCGTTCCCCGTCGGGGAATTCCTCTATTAGGGGACGGGGATGGGGGGATTTTGCTCCCCGCGGGGAGGGATTTGGGGAAAACTCCCCCCCATCGGGTGAAGCGGGGGCGGGGGCGTTCTCCTATTCCCCGTCCCCGCCCCCCGTTCGGGGCTCCTTCCTCCAGCAACTCTCCTCGTCTCTCCCCCCTTTTCTCCGCCTTCTCTCCCGGTCGCATCTTCTCCATCCGAGCGCCGCCACCTCTCCTCCCTTCTTCTCCCCATCCGGTCTCCTTCTCCTCCATCTCCTCCGTCGCGCCTCCCCTCCACCGCTCTCAGCCGCATCCCCCTTCTCCCTCCGCTGCTCTTCCTTCGCCACCTCTCGCTGCTACTGCGCCACCGCCGCCTCTTCCTCTCCTCGGTTCGGCCTCCACCTCCAGGCGGCGGCCGGGCGGAGGTTCCAGGCGGCGGCGGCGTGGAGGTTCCAGGAGGCGGCGGCGCAGAGGTCCAGCGGCGGCCGAGCGAAGATTCCAGGCCGGGCGGAGGTTCCAGGCGACGGCCGAGCGAAGATTCCAGGCCGGGCGGAGGTTCCAGACGGCGACGCCTGGACCCATCGGGGACCCGGATCCCCGACGGGGGGCGGGGACGGGGAGATTGTGTCCCCGCGACCGGGGACGGGGACGGGGAGCGGGGAAAAATTCCCTGGCGGGGGTCGGGGACGGGGAGCCACTCCCCGCCGGGGAATAGCCCCGTTGCCATTCCTACCCTCCGGTCACAGTTACTATGACCGATGCACCGGGACAGCTGCTCCACATGGACACAGTTGGACCAGCTCGAGTGCAGTCAGCAGGAGGGAAGTGGTATGTTCTTGTTGTGGTCGATGACTTCTCGAGGTATTCTTGGGTGTTTTTCTTAGCCTCGAAGGATGAGACGTTTTCGCATTTCCGATGTCTTTTCAGTAGGCTTTCTGTAGAGCTCCCAGGTGCCTTACGAGCGATCCGCAGTGACAATGGCACGGAGTTCAAGAATTCCTACTTTGAGAGTTTCTGTGGTGAGACAGGTGTAGAGCACCAGTTCTCTTCTCCATACGTCCCTCAGCAGAATGGCGTTGTGGAGAGGAAGAACCGTACCTTGGTCGAGATGGCCAGAACGATGCTTGATGAGTACTCTACACCGCGGAAGTTTTGGGCTGAGGCTATAGCCACCGCGTGCCATGTCTCAAATCGAGTTTTTCTTCTGGCACACTTGCATCGCACTTCTTATGAGCTGAGATATGGGCGAAAGCCTAGCGTCTCTCATTTTCGTGTGTTTGGTTGCAAGTGCTTTGTTTCGAAGTCCGGGAACCTAGAAAAGTTCGAGTCACGTTCTTGTGATGGAATCTTTCTAGGTTACTCGCCTTCTTCGTGGGCTTATAGGGTCTGGAACTGCGAGTCTAGTAAAATGGTAGAGACCTGTGAGGTGACCTTTGACGAGGCCAGTCCGGGGACTAGGCCCGATATCTCAGGTTCTTTAGAGCAGTCCGAGACCATCTTTGTGGATGATGAGGATGATGGAGACGACGGTTGTCTACCTGATCCTATCCCTCATCCACCCCTTGAGGTGCCGTCTTCCACCGCACCTCGAGGTGATCAGCCCATGCCTTCTGCTTCTTCTGGAGCTGGTGGCTCTGTTCCTACCTCATCAGCTCACGAGGTAGAGGCCACTTCTTCATCTCATCCTAGACCTCCTAGACATATGCAGAAAGCTCATCCTTCAGAGCAGATCATTGGAGACCTTTTCGAGCGTGTTACCCGCTCAAAATCTGGCTTATCTCAATTTTGTCTCCATTCTGCTTTCATTGCCTCCTTTGAGCCCAAAGATGTCTCTCATGCTTTATCTGATGAGTCTTGCTTCAATGCCATGCACGAGGAGCTAGAAAATTTCGAGAGGAACAAGGTCTGGTCGCTTGTCGAGCCCCCGCGAGGTCACAATATTATTGGGACTAAGTGGGTGTTCAAGAACAAGCAGAGCGAGGATGGAGTGGTTATTCGAAACAAGGCTAGACTGGTTGCTCAGGGGTTCTCCCAGGTTGAAGGTCTAGATTTCGAGGAGACCTTTGCCCCTGTAGCTAGACTTGAAGCCATTAGAATCCTGCTTGCCTTTGCAGCTTCTAAGGGTTTCAAGCTTTACCAGATGGACGTCAAGAGTGCCTTTCTCAATGGCCTTATTGAGGAAGAGGTCTACGTCCGATAACCTCCTGGTTTCGAAAACCCCAAATACCCAAACCATGTCTTCAAGCTTTCCAAAGCGTTGTATGGACTTAAGCAGGCCCCCAGGGCTTGGTATGAGAGGCTTAAGTCCTACTTGTTGAGTAATGGGTTTGAAATGGGTAAAGTTGATAAGACCTTGTTCATCCGCCGGCTTGGCGCTGACCTTCTGCTCGTCCAGATCTATGTCGATGACATTATCTTTGGCAGCTCTTCCCATACTCTGGTTTCCCAGTTCTCGGATGTCATGAGCACCGAGTTTGAAATGAGTATGATGGGTGAGTTGACCTTCTTCCTTGGCTTCCAAATTAAGCAGACTCGGGAGGGTACATTTCTTCATCAAGGAAAGTACACTCGTGACCTCCTGAAGCGCTTCGATATGAGTGATGGTAAGCCGGTGTCAACTCCCATGGCTTCGACAGCCTATCTTGACCCAGATGAGGATGGCGAGCCAGTTGATCAGAAAGAGTTCAGAAGTATGATCGGCTCCCTTCTTTACCTCACTGCCTCGAGACCAGACATACACTTCTCCGTGTGTCTGTGTGCTCGTTTTCAGGCTTCTCCTCGCGTATCTCACCGCCAGGCGGTGAAGCGCATCTTTCGGTACCTTCGAGCTACCATTGACTATGGTATCTGGTACTCTTCATCATCCTGTCTTTCCTTGAGAGCCTTTTCGGATGCAGACTTTGCCGGCTGTAGGATAGATAGGAAGAGCACTTCCGGCACCTGCCAATTCATTGGCACTTCTCTCGTTTCCTGGTCTTCGAGAAAGCAGTCCGGTGTTGCACAGTCCACTGCAGAGGCCGAGTACGTTGCTGCTGTCAGTTGCTGCAGCCAGGTACTTTGGATGGTTTCGACCCTGCGGGACTTTGGGTTAGCCTTAGACAGTGTTCCACTCTTTTGTGATAACACGTCTGCGATTAACATCGCTAAGAACCCAGTGCAGCACTCTCGGACCAAGCATATTGATATTCGTTTCCACTTCCTTAGAGACCATGTAGAGAAGGGTGACATAGTGCTCCATTTTGTGGAGAGTGACCACCAGTTGGCAGATATCTTCACCAAGCCTTTGGATAGTTCGAGGTTTTCAGCTCTGCGGGGAGAGCTTGGGGTGGTGTGTCCTTACGGATTGTAGTGAGGGGGAGCTTTGGGCTTTACTGCTTTACTATATTAATTATGCTTCTGTCTCATTTCTGTTGCATTGCATTTGTGGGTGCATTGGGTTAAGTCCTTCTAGCATAGGTTAGAGTGTTTCTTGTGTTGAGTTGCTTAGACTTCTTACTCTTATCTTGTGCTTCCAGGATTAGCTATTTCTTATCTCACTAGGTTGAGCTTACTCACTTCTTGTAGGTTCTAGCGAGGGTTGGGCCACCCTCGGGTAGACAGGGTACGTGTTTGCTCTCTAGTGTGTGTCCGACGATCAGCTGTTAGTCCTGGAGTCATTTGGGGTAGATGAGAGTCAGTTTAAGCCATAGTTGCTTCTATATCTTTTCTATGCTTTAAGGACTGCCTGTTTGCTGTTTTCTTTCCCAGCTTCTCGATTCTATTGCTTTGGTTCAGGAGGAGTTCAATCGGGAGCTTCTGGAGCTTAATTCTGACATAACTCAACTTGAACTAAAAGTTGCATCTAATGTTGAGGGGGAGCTGGTCTTTCATGCATTTTCAGCATTCTAGTATTATAATCAATCTGCATTGAGCCTTGATTATTATCCTGTTATGACATGCTTCAGTGCGTTACACCTTGCCATGACTTGTGCTTAGCTTGCTAAATTTATCATGACTTCATATGTGTAGACTAGCGTTTTTCATGATAAGTCAAGTAAAATTGATCAACTTAAATTAAACTTGTCATGCTAGCATTTGAGTTTAGTCTTTCTTGAGATATCCTTTTATGATTCATGCCATGTCAAATAGGCTGAGTAGAGCGTTGAATCTATATTGAGCCTTAGTTTGAGCTGTTTTAGTCTCCTGATGATACATGAGTTAGTACAATGTGTTTAAAAAGCAAAAAGATCTCTTTTGTGCGAAAAAACTGATCTCACCAATTCTTTCCTATAAGACGGCTTGCCATTGCACTTGGCATGAACTTAGGGGGAGTTTTGGATGACCTAGACTATCTTCTTAAGCTTCTTGCTTGGAGTAGTCGCATAAGGCTTGAGATCTAGCACATGATAAAACAAAATGTTGGTTGACAACCACCATATTTGTGCGAAAAAACTGATTTCACCAATTCTTTCTCATGAGACAGCTTGCCATTGCACTAGGCATGAACTCAGGGGGCGTTTTGGATGACCTAGACTATCTTCTTAAGCTTATTGCTTGGAGTAGTCGCATAAGGCTTGAGATCTAGCACATAAACAAAAATTGGGTTGAAAACAACCATATGCTTTCAAAAGACAATATTTAATGTGCTCAATTTGCTTAATCTACTATCAGAATCAAGTACTTTAACCAATGTTTCAATCTTGAGCTTATAGCACTCTATTTGGACTCAATGTTAGCTTCTTTGTTCCGCTTAGCTTATTGACATGGCCTGCATCATCCTTGGATGTCTCTAGTTAAACTTTGCTCATTGATGACTTGACTTGCTCACTAAATACATTACAATTCAGATTGTCATCTATGTGCTCTAGCTAGCTTATATATATGCTGTCATGTTCTAGATAGCGTTTTATTGAGTTATGGCTTGGTGTATTACATGTTGGTCATTATGGATAATTCTCATGGCTCAAAATGCTTAAATAAACAAACTTCAGCCATATTCATCCATTGACATGTCATATTCTCTCTATTGCATCTTGATGCGTTTATTGCCAAAAGGGGGAGAATAGAGAAGAAAAAGTCTGTTGGGAACACTTTAGACCTTTGGAGATCAATTTGCTCTTTCAGCTGTTGCTCTAGTGGTTCCTTCTGTCGACATGGTCATTAGCTTCTTTTTCCTGTCTTTGGACCATGTTGGATTCTTCAAACTCAAACTCAACTTTGCGCTTTTTCGAGTTTGTCAATACACTCATCAAGGGGGAGATTGATGAACCATGTGGAGGTGACCACATGTGAGTGATGAGTAATTGACAGTTGTTTAGGTCAGTCGAGTTTGGTTTGAGTGGTTCGGAGTCGAGTCGTTGCGTGGCGCAATCGGGCTTGGTCGGACTTTGGTCAAATCTGGTCATTTGGGTTTAGGATGCATATTCTAATGTTTTGACAGGTTTTGACTTCATCTGTGGTAAGTGTAATGGTATTTACGCTTTCATGTGTCGAGCGGTGCTATTTGACGTGGTTCTTGTCTGTGTGACTGCAGGACGTCGAGTTGGAGTCGTGGCGAGACACGGTGGACCGGACTAGGCGCAGGTGGCGCTGAGGTCAGAACGGTCGGGATGTGTCGAAGACGACGTGGACTCGAGGTGGTTGCGAGGCGTGCGAGGCAAGGAGCGCGGAAGCTTCCCGGAAGGTGCAGAAGGGGCGAATCGGGAAATTCGCAAGGCTGCACAAGCGGGAGCGGGCTCCGTTGGACGTAGCGGGCGTAACGGGGCGGAGACCCGTTAGCCAGACGCTATAAAAGGAGAGGAGGGGCTGCATGACCTCCTTGAGCATTTTGGTGGGAATTAGGGTTAGCTCTAGTCAAAAGAGGCTTTAGGAGTTGGTTTTCCTTTAGTCTTTAGTGGTTGGAGAGGCAGAGTCTGGTGCTCTCTCTGTCCCCTACGATGTGTTCTAGGTGATAGAACAGAGGTGTGTTCTTCCTCTCTCATGTGTTCTTGAGTGGTGTTCTTGAGTAGAGAGGGAGAGGATGGATTGAGGAGTTTGTAATCTTTCCTTTTGTATCAAGTCGGGGTATCGGAACTCCTCTGTATTCCCTGTGATTCAAGAAATGAAATCTGAAGTTTGGTTTTCCCTGTTCGTAGCTTCTGTTCTTCAGTTTCCTCTTTGCAAGATTTCTTGATTTTCGTGGTTCTGAGTTCTTGCTTGCTGGAGAGTGCCAAAATGGGTTGCTATGACATGGGTGATGCTCAAAAGCCATTTGGCTATTTAATCCCAAGAGCAAACTGAGTTTGATTCTCATATTTCAGTTTTAGCCTCCTCTGTTCTTGTTCTTCGTTTCTTGGTTTTGGTCCAGATTTTGATTCCCTTGTTAAGATGGCTTGAAATTTGGTATGAAGAGTCCAGAGGCTATTAATTAGCTTCCCTCAAAATTTCATAGCCAAAGGATCAACGGTTGGGAAGTTATTTGGTTTTTGGCTCGGTTCTTGCAAGATTTCAGATCTTTACCCAAATCTGAAATTCTTGATTCTTGGAGTGGATTTCTTGTTATTGGCTCTTGGCTTAGTTTTCTGGGAGTGTTCCCTAGCTTCCCTCAAAGTTTCCCAAGCCAAGAATCCAAGAATCTTGCGATTTTCTCAGTTTTTCTGAAATTTCAGTTTGCTGTTTTTCTCGAGAGGTACTACCGCTCCCCGAGAGGTACTACCGCTCAGAGGTACTACCGCTCGTCCTAGCGGTACTACCGGTTTTGTTCGGACCAGTCCGATCGGCAGCGAAGAAACGTTCGGACAAGTCCGATCGTCGTGCGGTACTACCGCTCCGTGAGAGGTACTACCGCTCAGAGGTACTACCGCTCCTCGAGAGGTACTACCGCTCAGAGGTACTACCGCTCGTCTCAGCGGTACTACCGCTTGCAGCCAGACTTGCACTGAATTCGTTTTTCTTGGCTGTTTCTTTCTGGATTTGGTTTTCTCTGCTGTTGTTCTTCCTGTAAGTACTTGTCTTCTACCTTCATAGCTCCCATAGCTATTGGAGAAGAAGATATTTGTTGGGGGCGATTTTTAGAGATCGACATTCACCCCCCTCTGTCGCCATTTCGGTCCTACAACCCTCATGGGGTTGCGTCCCTTGTGCCTGAATGTGCACGGGGGCTTCGTATGGGTGCTGTACGTGGGCCACCACGGGCGGGCGTGCTTCCAGGTTCCTGTCCCTGGTGACGCTGTCGCGGAGCACCGCGATAGAGATGCACGTGCGGGTGTCGTGGTTGCCGCGACTATGGACTACGCACCACAGCCCCTGTTGTTGGTCGTCATAATCTCCGCGGCCTTTATCGTCGCGGCCCCGGCCACGGCCGCGCCCCCGGCCTCGGCGCCCCCAACCGCCCCGGCCCGCGGGAGCGCCTTCGTCGGAACCGCCTTCGATGTCGAGGACGTACCGGCCTCGCCGCGACTTCTGCTGGCCACGCTTGGGCCTATCGGACGACTCCTTGTGCGGGGCGTCCCTGCGGTCGGGCGCATCCTTGGACGACTCCTGCTTGTGTTTTCCCTTCGTAGAACCGTCCTTCAGCGGATCTTCGGCTTTTGCCGAGGCCCCGGCCTGGTTGGTGTCGGAGTCGTCACCTTGCCTTCGCCGCGCGTCCTCTTCCGCCCTGGCATATTCCTCCATTTTGTCAAAGAGCTTCGTCACTGTTTTAATTGGCTTCCTTACGTTGTACTCGGCCATCGGGCCCGAGCGAAGGCCCTGTATGGCCGCATTGACAACGGTGGTTTCATTAACATCTTTGACTTGACAACGTATCTTCGCGAAGCGCTTGAAGTAGTCCCGGAGCTTCTCCGAAGGTTTCTGCTTTACGGCGAAGAGCTGGTCCGCGTCGACCCGCTCGACATAATTTCTTTGAAAGTTGTTATGAAGGCGGTCGCGGATCTGCTCCCACGCGTAGATGGAGTTCGGTTCTATGGTAAAAAACCAGGAGAGCGTCACTCCTTGCAACGCGAGGGGGAGTCCCTTCACCTTTGTGGTGTCATCTCCGCCCGCGGCCTCGATTGCGGTTTCATACACGCGCACGAACTCGCGGGGGTCCGTGTCACCTTTGTAGGGCTCGATGACACTGGGGTATTTGAAGTCTTCGGGTCACGCCGCTTGCTGTAGTGCTGCCGAAAGCGGGGACTCTGGATCGACGCGCTGTAGCGGGACGCGGCTGGATGTGGGGGCGTCGCGGCTGTCCGCCCTTTCCGGCGTGGGCTCTGGCGCGACCACCGGCGTGGCCTGTTGGCTCCGAGCCTCTTGTATGTCTCGGACAGCCCCGCAAAGGTCCCCCGGTTCCTGCTGGAACGCTTTAAGGGCCGCCAGCAGGGCGCTTTCCATCGCCTGTGCGGGCGGGGTCGCCGGCACGCCCAACGGGCGGATCGGCGCGGGTATGACCGCGTTGTGAGCTCCCGAGCTGCCGGTCGCTCCGTTGTGGCTACCTCGAACGGCCCGGTCCGCGCTACCGGCGAGGGTTGCGGCGAGGGCGGCGAGGCCGGCTGTCGTCGCGTCAGCGGGGTCGGTCGTCGCCGCACCAGCGTCGACGTCTTCGACCACGGGGTTTGTCGTCGTCGCGCCGGTGACGGGGTTGGTCGTCGCAGTGCCGGTGACGGGGTTGGTCGTCGCAGTGCCGGTGACGGGGTTGGTCGTCGCTGTGCGAACGTCGACGTCTTCGGCCACCGCGCCTGCATCGCCACCCGCGCTCGCCGCTGCTGATGCTGAAGCCCTGGTACCCATGCGACGCTCCGACCCGGCAGCCTTCTTTCCCTTCGCCGCCGTTGACGAAGCTTTTTTCGGTGCCATCCTTTTTCAGGTTTCGGGCTTACTCCCGTCCTCCCCACGGACGGCGCCAACTGTTGTGGCTACAGACCAAACAGAGAGAGATGGTAGTGGAGAGTAAGGGAGATGAGTAATGGCCTGCCTTCTCCTCATGGCCTGTATTCATATATACGCACACATGAGGAGTGCTTTTACAGTTATAACCTTACATCTGGTTATCCCCTCCAGGGGCACTTATGTCATTACACATGGCCTATTCTGGGCCTTATAACCTCCTAGCAGGCCTGCTGGGTTTAGGTGGGGGCCACCCCTACAACAATAATCATATGTGATGGACCACATATCACATACTATTTTTGGTAAAAAACTGTCTGTGATAGTGGGCCTTCATAGACGGTTTTTTATACAAACTATCTGTGTTGTGACTTATCACAGATGGCTCATAAATTATTTGTGATAACTGCATCACTGACACATAAATTCAGACGGTTCAGAAACCGTCTGTAATGACGGTTTAGAACCATCTGTGATGACCTTTTCTATAGTAGTGTGACTACAAGAGGTGGTTGATGGATGCTGCAATGTAGAAGATGAAGAGATCGATGATATGGGTGGAGGCAAAAGAGGGTAGCGGAGGGCAACACTAGCGAAGAAGGCAATTTGTCTAGTTGGAGCCAAAGAGGAGGCGACCACCCCTGAACCTCCTAGTTGGGTTTAGCATGAATCTTAAAGGAATCCAATGATTCAAAATTTACCTGATTAGAGAAAGACATTGGGTACCTAATTCCTAGACATGCTCTATAAATTCTCACAATTTATGGTATAGTTTTAATATAGAGCAAATTAACACCTAGATTTTGAAATTTGAAGGTCATGTCCCATATTTTCCAAGAGAGAGCAAACTAACATCTCAAAGTAGGAGGATTTTTGTCCCTTGCAAATTTTGTGCAAGACTTGTGATCATTTTTGCCCTTCACAAAGTATTTTGCAATGCATTTGACACATGAGAGGACCGCAAGATAAGGGGTGAAGTGATGACTCAAAGAGACAAAGAGGTACCCGAAGCCCACAATTAGCCAAAAAGGGAATTCATTATTATGATATAATCAATCAATGATGATAACATGATCCTAACGATGGCTACATTAAATTGTACATTAAACCATCATTGATTGTCTCATCCTACGGACACGTGACGATATAAATTCCATGCACCATCTCAAGCCTAGCTAAGGCCATCTGCAATGTTATGTTTTAGAGCCGAACTCATGAGTTGAGTCGATTCTGAGGCAATAAAAAATTCGTGTGAGTCTACCCGTCGTCTTTGGTCAAGGGCAATGGAGGGAACAATGCCATCAATAGTGGCTTGCCGTTGCTTCTTGCCTCATCGTTGTTGCTGCCCAACCTCATTGGTGTCGCCATTGGTCATCTAGCACCATCACCGCTGCTAACGCCATTGTCGCTCGACCTCGGTGCCACCGCGTCAGCCTTCCAGCGTCGTCGCCGCTAGCCTTGAGCTCGTCGTTATCGCTTGGAGCTCACCACCCTCATGGATCCGACTTGATCTCTCTCTCTCTCTCTCTCTGCCTCCGTCACCTTACCATTGCTTGATCTGATAGGAAGAGAGGAAGAGGAGTTGGAGGAGGCAAGGAATCGGTTGCCACAGGCAGCAATACTGTCGTTAGAGAGAAAGGGGACTGGAGAGGGGATGGGAAGATGAGAGAGAGAGATGGGGAGGGAGGAAACGGCTGGTTCATATTTTCTTTATGATGTAAGAGCATCTTTAATGTATTAAATCGATGTCGATTCAAAGTCATGTCACATAAATATTCTAGAAACTAAGCTTGTTGTTATCTAATGTATTGAACCGATTCATACTAATAATTGGGACCTATGTTACATTAAAAAATACAAAATAATAATATCCTCTCTCAACCGCACTCTCCTATGTAGTTATTTAATGTTCATATGAATTGTTTAATACTTTACATCGACTCCTAAGTAGAGTCCGGTTCCATGCATTTTTTTGTTGGAATCTATCCCTCCAATATATTGAATCGATTCAATGTCTTCTCTCTCCTCATTTGAATCAGCTAAAACATAACATTTGAGATGGTCTTAAGCCCGCCATAAAAGACAAGAATAGGAGCAATCGGTTGGTTGATATTCTCTTTGTGACGTGGGTCATATGTACAAAATGAAACCTTCGCATATCTGGTAATATAGTCATTTTTATTTAAAATTTAGTTTTGAGCATCCGTTTTTACAAATTTAATCCACTCTTTGAGTTTGGAAGTGTCACCTACCGTGCTACCACAGCTCGGCAGGAGAAAGCACCACGATAGCACTTATCAAGCTCCCATAACTTGTCAGGAGGATGTGTCGAGCAATTAGAGAGCTCGGCAGGAGCACTTGCCGAGCAATCATAGCCCCACAGCCATATGTACAATATACACATTAATTAACTTAAAGTATGATTAACATTAATTAAGCATTATATTGTATAATTAATACTAATTAAACATTTGCCACACCGGCTGGCTTGGGCACATTGTCCTGCCGAGCTTCCTTAGCTCAACAAGTATCTACCGAGCTATAGTAGCGCAGTAGGCGACACATGTCCTGTCACTGCTACCAAGCTCAAAGAGGATTTAAATTTGCAAAAACAGGTGTCTAAGGATCAAATTTTAAAAAAATGACTTTAGTGCCAGATATGTAAAGTACTTGTAAAAGACATGTCATGCCAAGTTATGATAGCGTAACAGACGACACCTGCAACTGCCACCGAGCTCGGGGAGCTGTTAAATTTACAAAAATAGGTATCTAATAGCTAAATTTTAAAAAAAGAGTTCAGTGCGAAGGACTCGTAAAAGTCAAGAGTCGGTCCAATCCATTGAAAAAAAATTACCGACTCATATGGATGCTTAGAGCATCTCCAATAGTGACTTATGAGCTAGCTCTAAGCATATTATTTCATATTTTAATAGAAGAGAGAGAAAAACTATCTCTTGATCAAGAGCTAGTCTCATACACACATTCCAAGATTATGTGAGAGTGTCATGTAAGGCTATTTATGTTATGAGCTATGTGCTAAAAGTTAGTACTATTGGAGAAGTTGTCTTAAAGCTAGTAACTAGCTCATACTGTTGGAGATGCTCTTACATCCCACATCATTAAACCTGAATCAGTTCAACACGCTGAAGAATATAGTGCCCTAGCAGCCTGCCCGATGAGTCCACGTCACTACTCACCCCAGCACGCAAGCCCATCTAATCCTCCTACCTTTCCGACCACACACGCGACACGCCGCTGACGCACTCGGCACTGACCCGAAGCCCCCTGCTCCGCCACCGCTGCTCACTTGCCGCCGCTCCCGGCGACGAGCTCCTTGATCCGCAGCATGAGGTCTGTAGACTCCGCGAACTCCGGGAACACGTAGAAGGCGTGGATGGCGTCGGGGTACTCCAGCACCCGCACCTCCTTCCCCTTCGACCTCAGCGTCTCGCAGTACCGCCGCTGCCAGTCCTGCAGCGGGTCATACCCGCCGATCACCACCACTGCCGCCGGGAACTCCGGGGAGTCAATTCCGGCCGCCCCGGCCGGGGAGTCGGCGTGCGCGGCCTCGTGCGTCCGGTCCGCGCCCGGCGGGAGGAATGCGCGCCACATCCAGTCGGTGCGGGAGATGGACACGATGGGCGCGCCGTCGAGCCGGAGCTCGGCGGGGGTCCGCTCCTCGCCGCCGAAGAAGGGCTGGATGGCGATCAGGCCGGAGATCCGGAGGCTGGTGAAGGTGGGGGAGCACAGCGCGTAGCGGCGGGCGACGTGGTGGGCGATGTTGGCGCCGGCGCTGTCCCCGGCGAGGAAGCAGCGGGAGACGTTGAGGGGGGCGGCGTCGGCGGGGTGGTTCTTGGGGTCGTCGAGGAAGCGGAGGGTGGAGAAGCCGTCGTCGTAGGCGGCCGGGAACCGGTGCTCCGGGGAGCGACGGTAGTCGACGGACAGCACGGCCGCGCCGGAGTACCTGGCGATGCGGCGGCACGCGGCGTCGTAGCCGTGGGAGGCGGCCGAGAGGTAGGCGAACCCGCCGCCGTGGAAGAACACGATGACGGGGACCGGGCTGCCGCCGGCGTCGGGGGAGCCCACGGGGTGGAAGAGGCGGGCCCGGAGCGGGAGCGTGGGGTCGACGTCGATGTCGCGGGAGGCGACGCCGTTGCGCGGAGCGGCGGAGGCCGCCATCCCCGGGTCGAGGAAGGAGAGCACGCGACGGTTGATGCTGCCGTCGGCGCGGCGGGTGGCGTCGGTGACGTACTCCGCGGCGAGGATGGACAGCCGCAGCCACCACGACATCGGCGGCGCCAGCTTCGTGCCCTTCGCCGCCGCCGGATCCGCCATGGCCGCGCGCGTCGTCGTCTCCTCGTGCGATGAGTACTCGAGTGCTGGGAGTAGACGATAATGCTTCTCCCTCCTCCCCTTAGCCGAGGAGAAAATTGATATTATGCCAAGGAGTGGCTTCGATAAAATGTCACTCTCTAGATGGTAATTGTTAAAATGCCATCCAATACATGATTAACTCTATGATTTGCCATTTTAAGGGTTTTAGCTATTTCTTTTTCATTTTTTATTTTTTCCCCCTAAAAATTGCATAGAAAATACCTATAATACCCTCCCCTTCTTTTAGCCATTTCTTGCAGACTCCTTCGATTCATTCCAGCAGATTCATTCCGTTTGATAATGCGTTAAGCATACCTGCAGCAATTGCCTTAAGCATACGGAGTCTGAAAGACCTCAACCTCGAGAACAACGACTTCGACGGCGTGGTGCCATTCAGCGCCAAGTTCTTGTCGAGGCTGAGGGTGTTCAGGGCTGTCGGGAACAGCAAGCTGTGCTACAAGAGGTCAGTGCTGTCCGCTGAGATCGCCGTGGGGGTAGCGTCGTGCGACAAGTATGGATTCCCAGTGCAGCCGCCGCCGGCGACGGCGCGGTCGGAGAGGAGCACGGACTACGACGACGGTGGCAGGGATGGGGACGCGGACGGCGGCGCCGACGCGAGGGGCGGGCCCAGCGCGGTGGTGCTCGGGGTGGCCATCGGGCTGTCCTGCTTAGCGTTCGCCGTCATCTTGCTCGTCTGCCTCTGCAAGGTGTGCGGCTGACGCGCAGCTAGCGTGCGTTTCGTGGAATTTTTGTTGGGATGGTCGGTCAGTTAATCGGGCTTGCACTTTCCTGCTGCGTTGCGTATTACTCCATGAATTACTACCAGCTAGCTTAGGATTAATTAATTCTTTCTCGTGTATTTTTGCCGCCGTTCTTTGCTCTTCGTTGGGTTCAAGACCATGACTCTAGAGTGAAGAACAGCTATATACAAACGAACAGCTTCAATTTGAACATTTGAAGAGTAGAGTATTGTTTCTGGCCAATCTTTGTTCTGTTGTTCATGCGTCTTTTGCTATTTGCCGTATTCTTGCACTATTAACCACCGACAATATGCTGGAATAAATTCAACGGAGTCTGAAAGAAATGGCTAAAAGGAAGGGAGGGTATTATGGACATTTCCTATATAATTTTTGAGGAAAAAAATAAAAAATAAAAAGAAATAGCTAAAACCTCTAAAATGGTAAATCATAGAGTTAATCATGTATTGGATGGTATTTTAACAATTGTCATCTAGAGAGTGGCATTTTATCGAAGCCACTCCAAAGGAGTGGCATAATATCGATTTTCTCCTTAGCCGAGGCAGATGCGTGCGCTCGGCGTATTTACAGGGGTGGACTCGGAGCGAGCCGCTGACCGACCCGTGGGACCGCGAGTCGGTGGGACATGCTGTCAGTCGGATGGAGTGTTTCCCTGTCAGTGGCTAGTGATTTCTCTGGCATGCTCACTCGTCGTGTCGAGATATTTTACATATACGGCGCAACGACAATGTACATGAGTGTTACGTAAAGCTATCCTCCCACCACAAAATGCTAGCTTGGTAATGCATGCTTCGAGCTCCATGCCACGTGCCGCAGGAACATGCACAAGTGGACGGAGGCCGTAGGCTTTTCCCAGCCGTTGCATTCGTATCTTATCATAACTATCTGTTGGCTGCATCGTATCTGAATTAGTGAGCAAGTAGCATAAGATCGTTAGACCCAGGCCTATATTAGTTGCATATCTGTAGATGAATTCTTTTGAAGTGTCATTTTGATTTTTAGTTTATAGTTTTTAAATTCTGGTTATTCGTGAGAGACAGCACTAAGAGAGAAAAAAATTATATACGATTTTGATCAGTACAACTAAACTCGATACACTATGTACTACAACATATCTATAGACATCGTTTTGAAAAAACACACCATTTAAAAGCTAGTTGTTGTAACAACGGAAGCTAAAGCTAGAGCCAAAGTGGAAAATAACCCACCCTTTATCTACTTAGCTGAGATTGTTAGAGAATGTATAATAGTGCGACATCGGCTATCTATAAAAGAGAGTGAGTATAGATAATTAGACCGCTTCTCATACAACAGTCGATTGTAACATAAGAAATAAGATATATTGTGTTATAGAGAAATTGTCTATAAAGACATATAAAAGACAATCTTTTGTAAAAACTATTTTTAATATTGTTGTAGGGGTGGCCCCTACCTAAGGCCAGCAGGCCTGTTAGAAGGTTGTAAGCCCCAAAATGGGACAAGTGTAATGACATAAATGCCCCTGAGGGGGATACTCAAATGTAAGGGTACTATTGTAAAAACACCCCCATGTGGATATATATACATACGATACTGGCCATGGGGAAAAGCCCTAAGCCATTGCTCACCTAACTCTCCACTACCATACTCTCTCTCTGTTTGGTCTGTAACCACAACAAATATCATCTATAAATGATATAGACCGTATTATAAATAATAATTGTCTATGCTATTATACTAGTAATCGTGCACGTGCAACACACGTTTTCGCAATATATATATTATAGGAAATAAATAATATCACTAAAAATTTCAATGTATGTCTATTGTAATGTAATTGGCCCAAGTTTATGAATCCCTCTCAGATACTTACTGTAAAAATACCAAGTAACCAAAAAAATCATCCATGCTATACAATGAAATTCACAAAGAAATGATTCGCCTTGCAATTTAATTTGCACCATGGTCTGAAAATGTGACTCAAAAAATTCATAGTTAAGGTACTCAAAAATATGGAAATTACAACACATAAAGGTTGGTATTACCAATAAAGGTTAGCATATTATTGCAAACATCACATTGTAGAAAAATTATTACTCTTATGTTCTAAAAAAAAGATAGAAACTACTCACAAGTGGCTAGCCAAAAACCCATGCAATTTCTGAGTTTGTGATATACTTGATATGCCGTACTCGTCCCACCCACTCTTGATGGCGACAATGTCATCGCCAATCTTGATGTAACAATCTTCAATGCAGACATTTGTGGATGAGTCTGGATGGGTTTGAAGTTGCATTAGTGCTAAATGTTCAAGTGTGCTAAATGAATACAAACAGTGATGAACAAGAACCAAAAAAAGAAAGAAAGAAAGAAAGAAAATAGGTAGTTAAGGACTATAGAGTTATACTCGAAAGAGTCGTATATTACCAAACAACATTTAAAATTATTACAATCATGTAATAAAGGTGGTCTTTCATTTTGTGGTGGCTCATACATTCAAATAACTGAATCAAAGCTACAGCTACATTTAAGCACAAAATCTGATCAAAAGTTAATTAAGTATGGAGCACACAAATGCGTTAATGTGCTCTGTATTTTGGATTGCTACCTCCATTTTGTCTTTCTTCATATTTAGTTTGTGTTTTGAAGTGATGACAAAAGGTTCAGTAAAGTTGCATGACAGTGGCCACTTTAAGTGCGGCACTAACTGCTAAATTGGGGGGGGGGCATACATCAAAAAATTGTGAAAAGAACCAAAATTCAGGGAGTCACAGTCAACTCAAAGTTTTAGATAAAAAATCAAGCGCACCTGGATCAATGCCGTCAATGTTTGGTGATCTGATGCGCGCTAGGATTGTGAGATGCTGGACAAGCACCCGGCTATTTATTTAGCAAAATAATAAATAATAACAAAGTAAGCAGAAACTTAGAAAGCCAACCTGCAGTATACAGGATGGATATTCCAAAATGGCAAGTTTGTGAAGATTAAATTAGAAATTAGAACTCTGGTGGAGTACATCAGTTCAACAAAAGGTGGCCTAGTATAATTCAAGGTGTGGTTGTGAAATCAGTTCCACCAAATTTCTCCCTAGCCATCAATGGTGCCATTAGCACCTGAAAAGAGCAACATCCGTATCTAATCATATACCAGCGGGTGCAAATGCTACCAAAAGGAGGTGTGTGATGCAACTATAATACCTACCAATTATTATGACATCGGTTAGATTGGATCCAAAAATTAGACTTTGATGCCTTTTACCAGGGAGTTCTCTACCACGCCCATATGATGGAAGAGATCAATAACTGACTAGTCAGACGAATCCTGCATGCATACTTTATTGTAATATCATAACAGTAGAACATCTTGCACTATTTGTTTCAGTAGGACTTTACATATCAAAATATGAGATCCAATTATTGTTAACTACAAGAATATTTTGTTTTGCAAAACATTTTATGAAAAACAATATGTACATGTAATTTCATGTTTATGTTTCAGTAGGTGAAAACAACATGGAATTGAACATTTAAGTTACAACTGCCATAACTCAAACAGATTCGGTCCTAAAAAGCACCAATGGTAAATCGGCAAGAGTTAATGCTTTGAACAATAACATCTAAAGTGCTTCCTGTTGCCCACATGTCACATGTTGATGTTAGCAAGCAAGGAGGTATGATAGTTACTTTACTAACTACAAAATAATACACTATCTATGCTCCCATACTATTCTGTTTTGTCAAAAAAATATTTTTTTAGTAAACTCAATAGCTGCTAATAATATATACAGAAGTCAACTAAGATCAATTTAAATTTCAGCTAGGATATCAATGCATATGATTTGCAATCAAGAGTACGAATATAAACCGCATCTGTACTAAGTAAACACCTAGCGTGGACTTTGGGGGATTGCAGATCTGACACCAGTGATGTAGGGGACGATCGATCCAACGCCTGTGACCTTGAGGACAATGGCTTTGCGGGCAACGAAGTCAGGGAAGACGGATCCGACACTAGTGACATCGCGGACGGTGGATCCGATGCAGGAGTCCTCATGGATAGCAGATCAAACGCTGGGCATTGACATCAAGGACGTAGATCCCACGCCGATGACATCGTGGATGATGGATCTATCGCTGGCGATCTCGCAGACGATGGATACTATGCTCGCCAGCTTGGGGATGCTGCCTCTGGTGCAAACGGCACGCAACACACTCGAAGGAGAACTTGCACTTCTGCGGTGATGTGGGGCGGTGTGAGTCAGAGGAGATGGGCAATGCGGGGCGAAGTGGGGTGGAGGAGTGGGTGGCGTGGGGCTGGAGTAGTGGAGGAGGGGGCTACGCGGGGGCGAAGTGGAGGAGGGGCGCCGCGGGGGCGGTGTGGGCCGAAGAAGGTGGGCGGCCCGGGTGATTGGGGTGCGAGGGGTTGGGGATCGAGGACGTGGGTGGCGGGGGAAGCGGTAGGACCAACTTATAATGGTATATGTTGGATAAGCTGAATCAACGGTATAGATATCTAGATGGTAGCATCAACTTGCAATGGTAGCCATTGAATTTTGTTGATTTAACCGTCAGGAGGAGAGAATATTAATGGAGCTGGGTGACAAAAGATTTAATCAAATTTTTATTAGTATAGATGTATGTCTGGAGAGAGCCCCTATCGTTATCCATCGAGAGAATCGAGCAAAGATTCGTTATTCATCAAGAGGGTCAAGCAAAGGATGAATAAACAAATCCTTGTCCTTAAAGTTCTGTTGTAATATCTCGAGATCAGCTATTCTTTATTTCTCCTCTAATCGATGCCTTTTTCACTTAGCATCATTCTAATTTAACCTGTCATCGTACGAATGTTTGCTCTCCCAATATGTGCTAGCATACATCACTTGTTGTGTCCATTTTGGTTACTTGGCTACACAATGCTGGCGGTGATAAACTTATGCACATATGTCACAAGTGTCTCCATCCACACCATACTGTCAGCTTGTACCTTTGTGTAGTCTTATGTCGTAACCATTACTCAACTTTTCTATATGCTTCAATTCACTATTGCAGTACTTTGTAAAATATATGTTTTGGATGGGAACATTTTTCACGACTTTGTTTAATTTTTTCAGGTGATTACTCTTAGAGACTAATCTCCATCTATTTAGGCATCAGATTGCAAGTTCATGAAGTTACCCAGTTTTTGCTTGGATTTAACCTCTTCAAGTGATCTCTTGATTCGAGTGTTCTTGCCTCGATTTCTTTAATGTTCTTGCTTGCTGTGAGATATATGAATATATCTACAGTTATTTTGGCCATCATTCACCCATGAGTAAGTTTTATTCATAGTTTTCGATTTTTAGTCCAGTTTTAGTACAACAATCTTGCAAAAGATATAAATTTGACATGGATTCTTGCAATCCTTGGTTAGAATAGGTTCGTGAGGCATTAAGCAAAGTGTGTGCAAATTTTTATATAATTTGGACTTGTATTTTTAGAGTTGCACCAAAAGTTGGATCGCCTCAGGCTGAAAATTCAATCAAACCGCCCTGTTCCCAATCTAACAGCCAAGGGGCCGGTCAGACCGGCCTGCTACTGGTGATCTGACTACCATGAGGTCAAATCGGACCTAGGTAGCCGGTCAGACCTCCTGGAGTTTGTTTTTCTCTAGATTTGATTTCTTGAGCGGATTGTTTTGGGTTTTGGCTGTTGATCGTAATCTTAGTAACTCTGTAGTTATTTGAGTGAAGAGTCAGGAATACTTTAGGGAAAAAATTTAATTAGCACCATTCAGACCCCTATGTTGCCTTTCAGTCCTACATTAATGAATGGATAAATCTAAATCTTTTTGTGACATTGCATGTGTGCCAAATATCTATTACATTTTAAAACAACCCTAATTTTTATTTTTCAGATTTGAGAAATTATATGCTAACAATGCCAGTGTCTTCCACACAAAGTTGGAGACAAACTGAAAATTGAAACATTAATTTGGAATAATAATATAGTAGAGTTTCCAAAGATCTCAACGATAGAGTTGGCTATCTCAAGGTTAACTCAAACCAATTGAATCCAAGAGTCCAATAATCAAAAGGCTAAAAATGTTTGTACTTACCACATATAAACATTATGATATTTAAAACCACAATATTAATTTTGAGCAGTAATAAAGATCTACCGTGGGGCTTAACTCTAAAGAGTATAAAAATGTAAGCCTTAGCTACGCTAAAAGGAAAGAATATTCAAAAGCATGCAATTTGGGCAATGATCAAATGGATCTTCCTAAGATTTGATCAGTAGAGAAAATGTTTTCAAATTACTTTCATCAGGAACAATAGAACAAGGCTCCAAATTTAGGGCTAAATGTAGCGGAACCATATGCAACACATGGTTACAACTAAAACTCTTCTAGAACTGGATAAGTACCAAATATTTGTTACTTGTATCCCGTAGGTTTGAGACATTAAGGGCTAGAAATGTTTATTTGTTCAACACATAAAAGGAAGTAATGTCATGAATGTGCCATAAAATGTAAATAATAATGTAGTAACTCTTTCTAAAGTTTACCTAAGATTTGATTCCTAGAGCAACTCTTCCCAAATTGACTAAACCCTTAGATTCGAGAAATCAAACATGAAAAATGTTTATTTTGGCAACACAAAAAGGAAAGTTAATTTGAAAGTGTGCCGCTAAATTTGAACAATGACAGAGCAATTTTTCCTAATTTTTACCCTAGACCTTACTTTCAATGGAAACAGTAGTACTCAAGGCTCCAATTTAAGGGCTAAATGCAATGGAATCATATGCAAATACATGATTATAATTAAAACTCTTCTATCCTTGGACAAGTAACGGATATTTGTTACTCATATACGGACCAATCTTTATTTCTACCCGTAGATTCAATAAACCAAGGCCTAGGAATGTTTACTTTTGCAACACAAAAGGGAAGCAAATTCAAGATTGTGCCATCAAATTTGATTATTTGAATATTAATAGAGTGATTCTTTCTATGGTTTACCTAAGATTTGACATTAGAGAAACTCTTTTTCAAACTTGACTCGAACCCTTAGATTTGGGAAATCAAAGAATGGAATTTGAGAAAACAAAAAATGGAAAATGTATTCTTTGCATCACAAAAATGAAAACAAATTCAAAAGTGTGCCATTAAATTTGAACAATGACACCACATCGTCCTAATATTTTACATGCAGAGTAAATCTTTTCCACATTAATACAAGGCTCCAAATTAAGGGGTAAATGCAATGTAACCCAGTGTTCCCCTAGACGGCCACCTAGCCCACCTAGGCGGCGCCTAGGTGCTAGGCGCCAGCCTCCCGCCTAGTTGATTTTGCCCGCCTAGCCCGATTAGGCGCTAGGCACCGATCTGCCGCCCGACTAGCGTGTAGAGCCTAGGGGAACATTAATGTAACCTCACGTGATACTTGGTTACAATTAAAACACTTCCAACATTGGATAAGTAACCAATATATGTCACTCATATATAGACCTATCTTAACCCCTACTATAAAATTGAGAAATCAAGAGCTAGAAAATGTTTACCTCCACAACATAACACGGAAAGTAAATTTCGAAGAGTGCCATCTAATTAAATTTGAAAAATAACACAGTAAATCTCCAAATGGTTACTCAAGATTAGACCCATAGAGCAAATCTTTTCCAAATTGACTCGAACCACTAGAACCAACTCCTAGATGTAATGCTTACCTCTGTAACATAAAATAGGAAAGAAAATTCAAAATTAGAATCTTGAGCAATAAAAGAGTGAATAAATCCTCCTAAGTTTTGCCAACGATTTCACATGTACAGCAAAAATTTCCCAAATTAACTCAAAAGATCGAAAATAATTCATCCAAAGTACACATTAGCAAAACCCCACGCGCCCGGCGATAAACCCCTCCCCGCCTCCCACCCGACTCCTCGACCATGTCTCCCAAGGACGCCGGCCCCTCGCCGCCGGCCGCCCCGAAGCCCCCCTCCCCCATCCCCATGGGGGAGATGCGGCGGGACGAGTGCGCCGACCTCCTCAAGCTGGTCTCCGGCGTCACGCACCCGCTCGAGGACGTCGTGGCGGACTTCCTCGCCCGCGTCCCTCGCGAGCGCCACCTCCGCTTCGGCGCCGCCATCAACTTCGTCCTCGAGGTACGCGGCTCCGGACCTCACCCTGAAACCCCCGCACCGCTTCGTCTGCCTGCTCTGCGCTGATGCCTAGTTCAAGCGCCGCTCTGCTTGGTCCCGGATTGCTGGATGGTTAGGTTTTTAGGGGGTTCTTGGGGCAGGCTGATGGGTGTACTGGTTGATGGAGGTTTAGGGATCGGGTGGATAGGGGAATGGTTAGACTTTGAGGCAAGGGGTGCGGCTTTTATGTGGGATACTCCGCTTATTGATTTGGATGGTTAATTTCAAAGTTTTGTTGGATTCTGGTGGTGAGTACATTGTGATATTTAGTGAGAAGTTTATCTTTTCAGGGTAGTCAATCTGCGATGTTCAGTGATTCGGGCTGTTCTGTGTGGATCGGAGAATTGTGACAAAGATTAAGATTTTTTTTTTTGTTGAAGATTGACTATATCCTTTTTCATGAGATCTCCCTTTTTCATTTGACACTTTGCTAGCTGCTTGAGTTACTGCCTGTTTCGTATTGGTAGGGTTTATGTTTGGAGTGGGCTGGCAGATTTGTCGTGGCTCGACGAGGTTGTTTGATGTTTGTCTAGCTTGAAATTTTACTTGCTTTAGCTACTGGGTGCAATTGAGTGCCTAATTGCTTACAATCTTGTATCACTACTTTGCTTGTTTTCTTGGTCTTGCATTGGGCTTCGATCAGACTGGCGAGGTTCTAGGTGTTGAGATGAATTTGTTAATGGTTAGATTTTTACTGCATGTATTCTTTTGTTGTTGGGGTCACTGTTATTGTGGGGTGAATAATTGTCGTCAGCAGTACTATTTTCCTTACCGTTTTAACTGGCTGACTTGAGTCCTTATAAGTTGTTTACCAAATACGAGTGTTTAGGTTTGGAGTAGACTGGCAGATTTTTTAGCTTCCATGTAGAAAATATTTGTGTACTTTGATTTTAGAATAGCCCAAAGTTCTACATGTTATAGCTAAGCACAAGAAAATATCCAAATGATTGATGTGTCTTGTACTCGTGTTATTATGCCTCTTCCTTGTTCGTGCATATAGCTTGATGACATTGATGAGGTTTCTGTTGTTGGAAGGGATTTATAAACTATTAGGTTTGAGGTTTATAATCAATGACCTTTCCTCTTCTTTTTGAAATTTTAAAACAAATTCCTTTGGGGGACTGTGACTTTCTATACCTTATTTGGGATGGGTGAAACCTAGGGAACCTGATACTACACTATCTCATTCTTTCCTCCTGCCTTCCACAATCTTCCCTTTTGCCTACATACTGTGCCTCATATTTCTTTCAGTGCCCTCTCTGCCCCCTACCTGTCAGATTGTTTTGGTATATGGTTTTTATTGGCTTATCAAGGTTCCACATGCAAGAATCAGTGAATAATATGGTTAAGAGAGGCACGTGGTTACCATTTTTAGCTCATGATAGCAATTAATTTACCTCCTAATGTGGTTTCAATTTTCTTGGATATAGGTGTTGGGTTATTAGGGATCACAGTTGATTCAATTCCGTGGATGGTTGAGTGACACTTTTTATCTATATCTTTTTTTAATTTTCAATGCCAAAAGGACTCACAAATATATCGGTTTTATCTTCTCAATTGTTTGTTGGAGGGGTCTGTTACTGATGCTTTCTGTTTCACACTTTCAATTGCGCTGGTCGAATTTTGATTGAAATTGACTTGTCAGCTCTATAGAATATAGATAGTTGGATTTTGTGTTTTCCATCTGTCATTAGGGTTCTTCTGAATTTCTGATTATAGCTAGCGTGCTGAACTGCTGATAACGTTGATGGTGAATCGTTGATTTGTATGATTTTTGGGTTAGCTCACTTATTGATGGAATTTGAGCAAAAGATTAAACTTACCATTATCAAGGTGTTGAGGTGCTCCAGGGAGCTCGCCACAGCAGTCGCCTCATCTTATGAGAGAAGGGGGGGGGGGGGGGGGGGGAGGCCAGGGAATAAGGGGATCGGAGGTGACACAGTGTCGATGCGAGATTGGGGACGGCAGATCTGATGCCAAGGCCACCACTTTGTCATCGCTGCCAGTTTGCTGTCGTGGAGCCCATGCCGCTGCTGCCGGATCTTGGCCCGTCACCACCAGATCTGGCTGCAGATTGTCGCTGTTCCCCGTAACCATCGCCATTTCTCTGTGGCGGTGGCTGGCGAGCGGTGATGTGAAACTCTGGCAGCAGTGGCCAGTGCCCCACTTGTCTCTGCTGGCTCTCCCCTGTTCTGGCGTCTGCAAGCATTCTGGTGGTTGGCGGCTGGCTCTTTAGGCCTTTAGGGCACACAATGAATGGGTGAGGTGGGTTAGGTTGTTGGGCTAGGTGGCCTGTGGATTTGTTTCCTTGTCCCTTTCCCTATTATTTTATTTTGCCATTTGATAATCTAATCGGCGCTATATTCTGGTTCATATGCCGTCGCCTCGCTGCACACCTAAAGTGCGTAGGCATCCAGGCATGGCATGGCGCCTCATGTGACATGAAACTTTTGTTATTTACTGCTCATGTGACATGAGAACAAGAAAAAATTCATCTTGTTAGCTCTAGTCATGAAGGTCTATATCCAATCATCATGTTATTATTGTCTTTAGTAGAATTAGAGGGGCTAGGCCTTCTCACCTAAGGTGGAATAACCAATGGGCTGATAAATATGCGGATCTGCTCCCCTGTTTTGGTCATTTTTGCTTGAAATTATACCTTTGGTTTCTTCATTCCATTTTTTTACTCCACTGCAGACAATGGAAAATGTGCTAAACTTTGCAAGGATTTTCTACCTCCTATGTAATAGATGGTAGTGAAATTCAGGGCTTAAATTTACATATAGCAACAATGTGTTCTCGAAACGTTTCTATGACCTTTGTACTGTATATATGACTATTGATTCTTTACGGCAAAATGTTGAATTTTATCTCATCTTTTACATTGTTGCAATAGTGAGTTTTAATGTTTGGAGAGTGATATATAGAAAGACATGAGAGGCTTGCAGAATAAGTGCATATGATGATATCTACGTTACCCTGTTCCCATGGATTGATATCATAGCTTTGTTTGACTGATATTATGATTCCACTGTTTAAAAGGCTTGTCAAATGCGGATGTTTCTTAAGGATAGTCTATTCCCAGCAAGTATTTGCAAAATTATTCCCTTACAGACCTTTTATTCATCTAGCACCAAACATACTAGAAGATATTTAGGCGGGCACTCCTTCAATTCATTTGATGTTCATCTGTTTCTCGGATTGTTCTCTTAGTGAAGGAGAATGAAAACAAGGCATTCATTTTACGCAACTCTGTTTTTTTTTTGTTTTATCAGGACAAGATGATGCTTCGACCAGCTGAGCGTTTAATTGCATTTGCAATTCTTCATCGAGGTTATTCCTCACAATTGGCAAATCCATTTGTTCCACTGTTAGTACATGTAAGTTGTAAGTTTTTCTGTCTATTCCTATGTGTTTTTCATTTTTTTGAGGAACAAAACCTTACCATCTGCATTAGCGTGTGCTGAAAGTCTGAATCAATGATGTTTACCCTTTTCTTTTTTTGATATAGACAAAAATTGCCAGCAATAGTGATTTTTACATATAACGTTTTATTTTCTTGTGGAAGTTCATGCATACTCCCACTTCTTTGTCCAATTTCGTAGTTGAGCTCCTTTTCACAACTGAACTAGGTCAGATTTCTTTCAAAGTGTTTCAATTGGGTCGTGCTAGTACTTGCACCAATGAAAATCTGATATGGCATGATAATTCAGCATTAAACATGGCACAACAACTTAGAAAAATCATTTACTCATGATATGAATGAATAAAGAAGATACTAAATTTTAGAAAATCCTGCAAAATCTACTAAGAGCAAGTACCAGGCGGGATTCAATTAAAATTCTGAAAGAAATAGACCCTAATTTTAAAAGTTAAATGAAGTCGGGATTAATTAGGTAAGTACTAAGTACTGTGAAGATTTCTATTTTGTTTTTAATTCATTTTTCACTCTGGTTATGTTTTTGTCACTCTCTTAGCAGCAGTAGAGTTGGGGATTGAAATTGCTGGTTAGTATATCGATTAGTGACTAATTGACTATCTCCACCAAGGAAGTCATAACTCATAATGATAAAATACAGTTGGATTTACACGTTATTTCTTTAATTAGTCTCTAGTAGACTCTTATATTCTATGATTCAAATCTACAATCCAGTTCTGCCAGAACAACATTAATCCTTCCTAGAGTTTCGGTTCTAAGTACCTGATCTGTCTCTATATATTTTTTGTTGATTGTTTGATCGCTGTTGAAATGGTTGATGTGTTCACAGCTAATAGGGGGGTTCGCGCTAGATACATACTCTTTTGCTATGGACTTATTGTGACTTCCTCTTCTTCTGTCCTACTATAAATTTTGTTAACTTGCTTATATGATGTGTATTCTGCGCTCTCTCTCTCTCTCTCTCTCTCTCTATGGTGATCCTGTTGCACAGTGTCTTAAATTTAGAGGGTTGATATAATGTTACACAAATATACCTATGGCTACAATCTTGTTGCCATTGAGGAAATTGACCATTATTCCTGGGTTGTCATCTTGCTAAATGATTATGAGTTTTTGCTCATTAAGATGGCCAATTATTGTTTTTTCTGTTCTTATTTACTACAGCAATATCATATTTCAGTGTTTTGCAAATCTTTATGTTCTTTCAAATACTACAGAAAGTATTTCATGCTTGGAGTCTTGCATGACTTATTTTTGTTTCTTACAGGCTGCCTGTGATGAAACCTCTGAGAAACCAGAACGGGCATTTCTCCAGCTTTTGTTAAGTTCAGCTAATGGGGACAATAATAAGGAGGTATTTTCATGCTTTATAACTTCTAGTCTAATTACATGATTAATACACAAACTTGACATGCATCGAGGTTGCATGACTGCTGAGATATGGCAAAGGCATAGTACAATGGGGACATGGGACATGCATCGAGGCTGCATGACTGCTGAGATATGGCAAAGGCATAGTACAATGGGGACATGGCGATTTGCAATTCCTTTCCCAAAATATAAATATGTTAGACTTTGATATGCATATGTAAAAATTCACAAATTTTCAAAGTAAACATTGGAAGGTACATAATGTAAGACAGAAAATATTGACATCCAATTAGGAGGTGACAAGAAAATAGCCTAGTTGTTTAGGAAATGGAATGAGAATGTGTTTGAATGCTAGAAACTAGGTTTCTTTGGACTACTGTGCGTTTGTCTGGTTCTAACTTCTAAGCCTTTGTAAAAGGTGTTACCACAATGTCACAAGAACAAGTTTTAAATTGGAAGTACCTGATACATGTTGAATGATAACTTGGTGTCTATTAGAACTGTCAATGCAATGTTGATGGACAAATACTGTGATGTGATATGGTCATTTTGTTAGGATTATAGTTTTTCCTGCCACCTTGCTGGCATGCAACAGCAAATGGTGGTGCTCCGCCTTTACCAAGTTTATGAGTTCATCCCCAGTTTTGCATCATTGTTAAGAGGCAGGCTTGGCATTTATATGATTATTTTGTTTTCCTATGTTCAGATCCTGAAGCAGTCTGCTGCAGATTACTTGAAGGAGTCTTCTTATGCATCTCAGGTATATGTTTGTACTGTCATATAATTATGAAACTGAGTGGACACAGTTGATATGAAAACTACTTCCAGTATAAGTAGGGTGTTAATTGTTCAGAAGGGCATCTGTTTTGTAGGTGTTGCTGCCAAGAGAGCAGCTTGAAAGTCAATACTCCTGCAATGCTGTACAACCCGAGTCATACACTAGTAGTTGCAGAGCTGCTACTGTTAGATGTGCTATTCCCGAACCAGATGTTTCTCAAAGCTGTGGTAATTCATCAGAGTATGTCTGCTCAACTACCTTCTCCTTACAATGACTGCTGATGGGCATCCATAGCTTGGAGTTCAATAGTTCATTTTCCACTTTTATTGGTCTGATTATGAATCAAGTTCATTGATCTCATTATGTCTAGGGTATCATCAGCCAATTCAAATAGAGATAATGTGGTTGCTAGTTTACTTCAACAAACACCACTCAAAGGATTGGCTCCTCAATGGATACGGCCCCCTCCCCCCAGACTTGAAATACTTGAAGGGGAGGTAAAGTTGTTGGCTAAGAATTGTTTATTTATATTATTTTTATTTCTGAACATAAATAATACTTCTCGATGAATTTACAGTTACAGTGGCTGAACCTGGACAACAACCATGAGCTGCTATGGGATGGTAACATGTGTGCTGACACTAGCCAGGGGGCTGTGATCCGAGATTTGGTCGGAAGAGCCTGTAAAGGTCCACTTGCACCTGCCCAACAGGAGGTTCTCTTCTACTCTTTTTCTCAAATAGATATGTTGATAATTGATATTGAGTGGTTAACTAAGCTGATAACTTAGATGACCAGTAGCATTATGCATTTTCATTGAAGAAATTAAGATTTTGTTTATCTGGAGGTAGATAATTTTCTGTGTCATTTTCGAAGTCTCGCACAACAACTTTTTTTTTTCAAATTCGTCAATAGAATTCCCTCTTTTTGGTCAATTGTTTAATATTATTTCCACCTTTTCAATTGTTTCAGTTACTTGTTTACATCCCTCCATTTTGCTAAATATTTGTAGGCATGATAGCACTATAAGACCTTAGCTATTCTGTTTTGTACAATAGAGCCCTCTTTTATTTTGTTGATTTGAGCCCTCGAAGGCTTAAACTATCCAATTCGTCTAATTAAGGCCTTCTTGTAGTTTGGCTAATGGCATGCTGATGTTGCAACTAACTCTCGCTACACGAGGTTGCCAACTGGACAAATACTCACTTAGGTACGTAATAGTTGCCCACATTTTAGCCTGTGCAGTGTGCAGCCGCTGGCTGCAGCCATCCATTGGAGAGACACCTTGTGAGCAGAACCCACGTCCAAAATGCAAAAAGTGGACAAGGCCCACAACTACCCACATACCTTTGCTCCATGCACACCCCCTTATCCACCCTGCCTCTTCTCTCTAAGTGAAGCCAGCCACCGTTGTCACCATCCTCCTAAATCCAATGAAGTCGCCGACAAGCGCAGTGGGTGGAGGCGCTGCCAAAGGTGGATTTGGTGATAGTGGTAGCCAGCAGTGAATGCTGCTGCAGAGGGCATGTGAGGCAAGTGTCATGGTGAGGTGGCATGAGGCAGGAATACAGCCTGCAAGTGTGGCGATGAGGCAGCGTGGAGCCAATTCATGGAGCAGCGAACTGAGACGGTAGTCAATGAGACAAACTGGTGTGTGGCTGCCAACTGGACAAGATGACAGGCTATAGTGTGCAAAGGCATGGTGAGGCAAGGTAACTTCAGGCTTCCAGTTGCTTAGCGCGACACCTGATGGGCCAATGCTGTGAGCTGCAGCTTGAGGTGAGGAACCGAGTCAACCACAGGGGTCTAGGTGACATGAGGACAGCCGCATTGATGATGGTATGATGTTGATGGTGAGAGGATGATGACGGCGCGGACTCGCGGAGAGATGTTGATTGTGCCAAAGAGGAGATGTTCTGTGGAAATAATTGCGATATTCTTTCCTAAAAATATAAAAATGATGTGGAATGGATTGCCCATAGTCTACATGTTGGTGAGTTGGCTCCCACCTGACAATTCCATGTTGCGAGAGTTAAGTGTCACATCAGCCTACCGTTAGTAACTAATGGAAGGGCTTGATTAGACAAAGTTGGATAGTTTTAAGGGCCTTGAAACTATTGTTTGTTGATTTGAATCCTATTTGTTTTGAAGAAAGAGGGACTGATATAAAATAGGAATGGCAAACTTTGGTAATTTTAAATATTTTTTGTACCATTAGTTTTTATAGATTTTCATGTATTTCATCTATACGTTGTAGGTTTCATATGTTGAATTAATTGATAGTTCAGGAGTCTAGGTTCTATTTGAAATAATTTGAAAACAGGCCTATATAAATCATTTAGTAAAAAGGGTCCTAACTGACACAAATGGAAATAAGAGGACTAACACAAAGCAACTAATAAAGAAGTTTGATGAAATTTTTAAAAGAATTTATTCACACTAGTCTAAATCAATTGTGCTTAGGCTTCGTATGCGTTTGTGTAAGTGTTAATAGTAGGTCTGTTGCTCTACTATGCTGTTGGGCACTTGAAATGTTGGTAGCACTCATTTCCTTATGCTATGTTGCTCACTTTCTTATGTAGTCCATTATAGGAAATATCTTAGTTCTTAAAGCCTTCCTTTTGTTGTCTAATGCTAATATTTAGCATATATGCCATAACAGAGATGTATAGATCCGCCTGTTAAAGACACACACTTCGGCAAGTACTACAGCAGACGCAAGTGGAGAGGTGGTAAAAAGCCGACCCAACCATAGGGTTGTGGCCAACGCTAAATTTGGAAAAATAAGATTTTTTAGTGATTTGATACTCTTATTTGGTTACACTAGCATAATTGTTAGGCTCCTATAGATAGGAGACTTGATTGTTCTAAAGACGAAAAAAGTTAAAGATTACCAAAATGATATCTTTCTCTCTTCATTGTATGGTCGACTTGACAAACGAGCACCACAAGCATTCTTAGCTGATGTCAAGGCAAGGTTATTAAGTCGTAAAGTCGAGTCGAGTCGTAATGCTACCGACTTGGAGATTAGTCGCGACTAATCTTGACTAGTCGTTGACTAATCTACTACTACTTGCTTGTTGCTTCTACTACTAACTGCCTTCTACCACCACCACTACTACTTGCTACTGCTACCCGGGCTCAAAGTGGAAGAATACTCGGATCTTGCTCTAGAAGAAAGCATCGAAACTGAGTCTAAAACAGAAAAAAAAACTAGGATCAAGATCTGAAACGGAGCAGCAAAATAAAGGAAGAAGATGGGAGTAAGTGGGAGGAAGAACAAAGCGTCAAACGGATGAAGAACAGAGCAAGATCCAATTAGACTTCGACTCGCGCTGGCTGACTAGTCGCGGCTAGTCGCCGACTAGTCGGCAAGTCGAACGACTAGCGCAGCTAGTCGAGTCGACGGCACTAGTCGGTGCCTGTGTGCCGACTTGTCGACTAATCGACGATTAGTCGCGACTAGTCGCGCGACTTAATAACAAGGTGTCAAGGACACCTGTTCGAGTGATATTATGGCTACAACCTTTGTAAACCCCCCTTGGACGCACGCATGCTCGCTTGCATAGGCCACAACTTCTTGCTGGAGCTATGTCTGAGTTCGACGGTCTCTTCACGGAGCCATATGGGCTACCTTTAGAGCTTAGCTGTGATCCCACCATATCAATCTTCATCCTGACTTAGACCTCGTTATGGTATGACCCTATCGCTACCCTCAACTCTGTAAGGATGAGATTAAGAAGCGAGGTATATCGAAGCTAACAAAAGCAGTTAATGAGCAGCTCGATGACCTCAATGGTGTTGCGCTTCTTTTCTATGGTGGACCCTCATACCAACTACCATCAAGTTTGGATGTGTCATGGCCTTCTGCACACATGATGAATGCTTTGAATTCTAGTCATTCCCAAGGAAATACGGATACATCATGTCGGACCATTCCAAACCAAATACCATTTTTCAAGGTATGATCTTACAATCCATCCTATGTTCCCTATCGTACCTACACGAAAATGACCCTACCTAGGATCACAAGGACTTACCCGTCTAAACTTAGACCTTGTGATGGTGTGACCCTATTGCTAACCTCAACTTCGAAAGGATGGGATTAAGAAGTGATGTGTATCAAAGCTAATATAAGTAGGTAATGAGTGGCTTGGTGATCTCAATGGTGTTGCACTTCTTTACTATAGTGGACCCTCCTACCAACTACGATCAAGTTTGGATGTATCCTGGCAAATTGTACAAGACGGCCTTCCTCACACACCATAGATGCTTCGAATTCTTAGTCTTGCCCAAGGAAGATGGCCTGTCGGACCATTCCAAACCTGATCCTACCATGATCCTATCAAATTCTATAAACACGAAAATGATCCTAGCTAGGCTAATAGAGGAAGGGAGGGGGTCTGAGACATATGGTCTGATCCTATCACTACCCTCAACTCCGAAAGGATGCGATTAAGAAGCAATGTATATCAAAGCTAACACAAGTAGTTAATGAGTGGGCCGATGACCTCAATGGTGTTGCACTTCTTTACTATAGTGGACCCTTATACCTACTACTTTCTCCATCCACAAATGTAGGTCATTTTTGACTTTTTACGGTCTCCAATGCAAGACTTTGACTATGATTTATTATCATAATATACTAGTAAAAATAATAAAAATATATATTATGAAAGAATTTTGCAAGACAAATCCAATGATATCATTTTCATATAGTCAAGCTATATACTTTAACATATATTAATTATTAAAGTTTGAAAAATTTGACCGCACGGAACCTACGACGACCTACATTTGTGGATAGAGGAAGTATGTCAAGTTTGAATGTACCGTAACAAATTACACAAGATGGTATTCTGCCAGTGTTACACAGACATGGACGCGGGTGTTGGAATTCAACTTGGATTTGGATGTCCGATTTGGCAAAAAAAAAGGACATGGGCAATGTTACTTAGAAATGCACTTGGGTGTTGGAATCTGACTCGGTTTCGGATTCGGGTGTCCGAATCGGCAAAAATTTTTTGGACACGGTGTCTGAGTTCTGTGGACAGGTGTGTGCAGAAGGACACAACATTGATGTTTTGAATTCTTAGTCATGCCCTAGGAAGCACTTACACAACCTGTTGGACCATTCCAAACCTGATCCTACCATTTTCGATGTACGATTGTACCATGATCCTACAATCTGATCCTATGATTCCAGTCTGACAAACATGAAAATGATCCTACCTAGGATCATAGATAAAGAGAGGGAGAGGGAGGGAGCAGCAATTGTGTAAGGAGGCTAAGTTACAGGGACACGACTGTGCCGATTGTTGACCAAGGCTAATACCAGTTCCCACTGCTGCTAGGTCAAATTTAAACTTCTAGTTGAAAAGTGGTTTCTGGGCGGTGATTGGTTGTTCCTAGCTAATTAACCATTGGGAACAGGAAAAATCAGATGCATAAAACAGTTGGTTTTCTAAATCTTGTAATGATGGGATTTTAAACCTTGGGCAGGCCAAACGCTCCAGTAGCATTTCAATTTTCAAGTACTTTTGATCAACCTTCTTCAGCCATATCATTGGCCGTTTGTCCTCACTAAGATTGGATCTGTCACCTATTCTGTAGCTTCTTTCGAAGGGACAGATCCATGATTTCTTTCATGTAACTCATTTTAAACAATACTATGGTTTATCTCACCTGACTTATGTCTTGGCAAGGCCGTTTCTGATTAACCTGATTAAGGTGCTTCATTCTGGACTGAACCATGGAACTTGGTAAATTTTGCTCAATGGCAAGGGCTTGCTGGTTAGTTCAAGCTGTTTCTGTTGGAGGGAGAAATATTACAGATGCACTTTTGGGCTACACCTATACCAGGTGCAAGTCAAGCAGCAGATGCGGCCAGCCCAACTATTGGGTTTGTGATGACATCAGAATCTTGTAGTCAAGAAATGAAAGCGTGTTCATTGCAAAAAAGAAGAATTGAAAACAGCTAGATAGGAAAGTCAGTGATAGGACCACAAAAAGAAATATGAGTGGTATATTTGGAAACAGAATATGCACTAAATAGCTCATACATAAACCTGAACATATTTGTACAATAGTGGTTGTAGCCGACTAGCTGTTACATCCTATGTGCAGTAGTTGTAGGCTCGTAGCAGCCCAAATAAGTATTTTACCTGGGCATGCATGTAACAACGGCTGCTTTTTAGTGGCCACGAGCCCACGACATAGTCTCTGCTATTATACTGTGCTATTCGGAATATTTTACATGCCTAATGGATTCAGAACTCCTTGCAGCAAGTTGTGGTAGAATTAGCGAAGGACTGGAAGCTAGTTTATCATTGCGGGATGACACCAGAGAAGCTCCCTGTATGTACTCTCTTCTGACAACTGACCCCTTTCCATGCTTCATGTTGATGGTCCAACACTTCGCGTTTCAGGACCTTGTTGAAAATAATCCACTCATTGCTGTTGATGTTCTTTCAAAGATGATCAACTCTCCTGACATGGATGCGTATGTATAGCAGATGTTTCATTTGTTCTATTCTTTATTCTTTTAACTATTGTGTTATTCCGTGTATAACATTTTACACACTTTTCTTTTTGTTTGACAGTTACTTTGATATTCTTGTGCACATGGAGATGAGTCTACATTCAATGGAAGTTGTTAACAGGCTTACTACTGCAGTAGATCTACCGCCAGGATTCATTCAAGACTACATCTCAAACTGTATTCGATCCTGTCAAAACATCAAGGTTTGTTCCTAATCTTGTAAGTCATTTCTTTTTTGGGGGAATTCAAAGGAGATCATCTTGGATTATTATAGTAAACATGATTCATAACATTAGTTGCTTAATGCAAGTTGATGATAAAGAGGTACATTTTTTTCGATTCATTAAACCCAAAAGTGTTGATTGTGCTTGATAACCTTGGCTATTTGATTTTTCTGTAGCTTGCTAAATGATTCTTTGGATGATCCCTAGTTGTTGATGTACCTTTTCCTCAACCAAGTTCTGATTGTGTTATGGACAGGAGTAATTTCTTTCATCGTGTTTATCAAAGTACTGCATAGTATGGACCCAGCATCCATTCTTTTGTGTTTTATTTATTTGCAAAACATTTCTATGCTTCTATAACATGTGATGGTTCATTCACCTTATTATTAGTTGCTCTCAGGGTTTACAAAACTGTTTTACAGGGAAAAAAAGCTCCAGTGCCAGTTCCTGTTTTCAGATGGTTACCAGCAGTAACTGCTCGAAAATCAACCCAAAATAAAATATGAATTCAAAATTTGAATTTAAAAACAGGTCAAAATTTAAATTTAAAATTTTGAAATTCGAGTGGTTTGGGAAATCTGGGGGGCTCCAAGATTTCTGAAAATCAGTGGCACTAGTTTCTTGAACTGTGGCAACTGTCAACTATAGCCAGCCATCCCTCCCTTCCACATGATATAAATTGATGGCATACTCTGTTGACTTTTTCCCTCCTTTGCATGTGCTAAATTGAGTACATAGTTTTGGTTCCATTTACTGTTTGAAGGGACTTGATATTCCTGAGTTTTTAAATGTTGCATTTTTTATGCCTTGAGTTGTATCATTTGATTTCCTGTAATGCACATTACTGTCTTTGTATTGTAGAACATTCACAAAAGATTTTTTAATGACATTGCTTGCAGGATAAATACATGCAAAACAGACTAGTGAGACTAGTTTGTGTTTTTCTACAGAGTCTCATTCGAAACAAGATAATAAATGGTGAGTGTGTCAATGTGAAATTGACAGATATACACTTTTAATGCAATTCTATTTAGCTTCTCTATTCTGTTGGTACGGGCCTAAATATATCATGATTCATGAAGACTTTTCTGGTTGTACCATCTTTTAAACTTGCATGTTCTCTACAAGCTTCTTTGGTTTGATCTATGTAGTTAACAAATTCATATTTGATCTACTGGGAAAAATAATAACAAGATGACATGCAGATAGCAATGTAAACTTTATTACTTCAATCCTAGATTTGGAAAATAATGTGCATGCTGCTCTACTAATTAAATTAAATACATGCAGAAGTGATCTCTCTCCATTTTGATTGATTAAGCTAACATTCAATATTTCCTTCACATTGTAATGAACTCAATCAATTGCTGAAAGCTTGGGTTCAACAGGATGTTTATTCTTGTGCTAATATAACTTACTATAGGGAGGTGTCCTGTGGTAGTTGCCACTTGCCAGAGATGTAAAATGGTATGATTTTTGAAAGAAAAGGTTTAAAAAGAAATGTAATATGGTTTGTTGGTTACATGATGGAATGTTAAAATATGTGCTTGTTGTATGCCCAACAGATTTGAGTTACCGTTTGAAACTATGTTGGTACAATCATAGAAGCAGGGTTCAAAAACTGTTTTCCCAAAAAGCCACTACCTGGGCGGTTGGTTAAACCCTCTGTTTTTCTTTTTTCAAAATTTCAGTTTCTTTTTGAAGGTTTGATGTTTTGATCATGTCTAAGAAGTAATACATCTATTCCCTCCAAATTAGGATCAAATGGTGTCATTTAGGCCCTGAACTGGCTCTTTAAAAAATGGTCTGGATCATTTTGACTGGTTTTTGGTGAGAACCACTTGTTTCTTGAACCCTGCATAGAAGCATCCTAATTTTGCATCAGAGACAGAATGTTCCCTTTTCTTAATTTTAGAGACTGTTGATTTAAATCATACAAGAATTATGATCATTTCTGGAATACGTATACCATTAGGATTGAAACGTTGTACTATGAAGTCCATGACATGCTTCTCGTTGTTTCAATTTGTGCAGTTCAAGACCTCTTCATTGAGGTACAAGCATTCTGCATCGCGTTTTCGCGAATAAGAGAAGCGGCTGGCTTGTTCAGGCTCCTCAAATCTTTAGAGTGAAGAAGGTTGTATGATTTATTTGTTCAGTTCTCTAAACAAATTTTCCACTGTGTACATCCATAGTTTTGTGTTTTCGTGTTGAACTGCTAATTATTGATAGTTTTGAACTTTGTAGATCATAGCTCTTCTTGATGTATTAGTTGTCATTATGCTGTTCCCTAATCTCAAAAGGAAAAAAAAATCCCATAACTATTTCCCAGCTTCAGTTCATTCTTGTTGGCAGTATCCTGAAATGGATTAAGCCTGAGTTTTGTGTTCTGATCAACGTGATGGCAGGTCTATTATGACCAAATGCGTGGGGTTTTCTGTTTACATGTATCAGCCAACAAAGGTTAGCCCCATAATGACCTATGGCAAAGCAAAATAGAGTGAACGGACGGCAAAACCGGGATGGAGTAGTCTGTTGTACATGTGCAACTATGCATGTGTGTACAACAACCACCGTGTTTAGCTTATACATGTTTAATCTTGATGAACAATGGGTCGATTGTTTGATCTAGCTCTGTTCCTGTTAGTTCTCGGTCATTGTACAAGTACATGATTATGGACTAAAGCAGTTAATCTTGAAGAACAATGGGTCGCTTATTTGATCTAGCCCTGTTCCTGTTAGTTTTCGGTCATTGTAAATAGTAATGGACTAAAGCAATTACCTGTAGCCTGTTAAAAGATAGGTGTGCACTGAATACTGCCAGCTGAATGAGCGCCTGCTGAAGTCCTGGCTCCTGAGTGCTATTAATTGGGATTCAGATGTAAAGCAAAGCTGTATTCATTTGTTAAATGCGTTACTCTGTACTTTGGTGTCTATGGTGCTGAGACCGAGGCACTACTGTCTCTGAAAATTTCCGACAATCGGAAAAAGAGGTGCGGAGATGGAACAACAATGTGCATTTTTCATGTTTTAGTAACTCACAGCGACGTAAAACCAGATTATTACGGGTAGCCATATCTGAGAAAATAACAAAAATGTTCCGAAAAAGTACATAATAATTAGACAAGTGAACGATCTGCTAGACAACCAGAGCTCCATGACAGTGGATATCAGTCTATTCTGAAATGTTACGGTCCTGGTCAAGGTTCCAAAAACCGAAACTGGAAGAAATCCCCGTTGGTGGCTGGTAATGGTAACTGGCCGGTTACCGGAAAAATTGGTCACAATTTGAAGATCAAAATTTGAATTTTGAGATGTTTTAAAACCGGTAACCGGAAAAACCGGCTGGTAACCGGAAAATCTGGGAAAAAAAACAGCCAAAATTTGAAAAATCAAAAATTGATATCGGTTGGTTTTTTTAGTTACCAGTCTCCACCGGTAAAAGCGGTAATCGGCGGTTATTGGCCGGTAACCGCTGGTATTTTGAACCCTGATCCTGGCTCAAAACATTTCACGGTCTACAAAACGCAATCTCAGAAGAAACCTCCACCAGTTCCGGCGACGAGAAGAGGCCTCAGAAGAGAAGAACAGAGAAGAGAAGAAGCATAGATACTGTTAAATTATGATTCGCATGATGCGCGCCGCAGTTACCTCCATTGGCGTCCGCTGTCACATGGGTGGCACAGGGTCAAGTGCATGGGCAAAAATGTCGTCCATTCCGCGAACATGCGTCGTGCCGTTTACCGGCATGTGGGCGGCAAGCAAGCAGCATCCATTCCCCTCTGTTTCTCAAAGCCTTTCTGACCCCTGCCGCCTCCTCCCATGCATGGTGATATCGTGCATGTATAGATTCTAGTCTCCCTCTAAGTAAACAAGAACTAAGTGACTACAAAATTCTTGCAAGCTCCTGGGTATTAGTGGATGCCATATGTATTATATCTTCTTTTCTTGATAACTAGCGAATTTACCTGCGCAATTACGTGGCTTGATATTATGATACGGTTATCTTTAGTACATAACTCTACCGTCTATAATTAAAATATAATTGTATTTGTAATACAACTCTAATATACATATATGATTAATATTCACCGTTATAATCTAGCCCCACTAAAATAAGTGGTAAAGATGCTTCACTTTTTTCTTGATTAATGTCAGAATTTTTAGATTTTTTCTTTTTAGGATTATTATGGGATTTTTTACTTTTACAATGAAAGAGGTGTCTTGAATCTCATTGATTGTTTTGTTTATATAAATTGGTTAGGTTCATGAATGAGCTTGCACAAAAGAATACCTAAGCCTTCAACCTACCCGAGTGAGGATCAAACTTGTGGCTTCCTGCAAAACAAATTGATAGTCATGATCGCTAAACTATCATATGTATTAAGTTTGAAGCACTAATAGTTTACCCAAAAATTTAAGCTGTTGAGAAAAGGTGAGTAGTACACTCATACTTCAACACAATATGCTCCAAATGTGATGTACACGTGGGTTCCTGATGATGGATGTGCAGTAATGTCCAGCTCTTGACCCCGGTTCAATCGTCGGTAAAAGAGGGTGAAAAAACACCTTGTCAAAGAAAAAAAAGTAGCTCTGAAATATCATGATGTAACATTTCACTGTAATTAATTTTCTTGTTTGGAGTGGCATATACCTAATTAACAGGATAGCATGTGTAATCTAATAACGCTTGCCTGTCCTTCTAAATTTTGATGCACAAGTTGCGCTAGAAAAAAACCTTCAGACACAATGTGACTGGTTGCATGTTTTAGGAATCAAATGCTTGCTTCAGAAACAAAATTCATCAGAGCAAAATGCTTTATGTTCCCTGCAAAAAGCCAAAGCATGCATAACCGCCCACTAATAGAAGGGGATCACATTGCCTCCACATTAGTTTTATAAGTGAGCAGAACCACACATAACATATACTAATTGTTGCCATGCTTAGCCTAACTATATTTAAGATCTAGTTCAATGCATCATGTGCAAGTTGATAGTATAAAATAGAGTTACTTTCAATAATCCCAACAAAAAGCTACAAGGATGTTGTCACTTTTATTCACAAGCTTAATTATCAACTTATTATGTAGCATGCTGTATGTACAGTTGGGTTGATTATACTTGCTAGTTGAAGTAGTAGTATCTGCTTATGATCTTACTAGGAGAGTTCCTATAATTTTGCAAAGAGCTCCCTTGCAATGTTGCTTAGGTATATAACTCTTTAGTTTGCTTAAAATCGTGCAATTCTTATTAGGTAGTATATAAGCATTTCCCTGGAGTCGTTTAGATTCCATGTTTTACCAAAACCAAATTTGATTAACTTGATTGAGGGCTTAATCAACTTAAACTTTGTTTGGGTAAGAGAATAAAACCAGAATAATAAAAGTCGGTTTTGCTGAAACTCAAACTACAAGTTTTATGAAAAACCACTCCCACTTGTTTTTTCACAAAACCCCAAAACAAATAGCAGAATAACTGAAACCCGGTTTTAGCCAAGTAACGTTTTCACTAAATGCTATCACAACCAACCAAATAACAATTAAAAAATGTGTATTACTAAAGCGTACACGAAAATGCATTTTAGCGAAACCTATTAACAATATAGATCCAAATGATAACTTACTAATGTTGTGAGAAGAAATTTCTACAACTAAAATGAATTCCTAAAGTTCAAGGAGTATATGATTTTTACCTTATTATCTTGTAAGTTGTAACACTTGTGCCAATTGGGATTGCTACGATGGATATGAGATTAGGAGATGTTGGGAAGGAGGGGTGGTGGGTTTATAGCAGCAAATTAAAACCCAAATCGGAATTTTATAAATGAGTGGTTTTACGATCGCCAGTTGTTCATGAATCGGTTTTACAATGCAATGAGTTGGCGCAATTGATTCACGGCTTGGTTTTGCAATACAACTAGTTGAATGCCTGTGCTCTGCAACAAATTATGTGCTAAAACACTCCCTAAAACAATGAAATGTCCTTCGAGGCAAAGAACTTATAAAATTATAGATGTATACACTTGTGCTGATGATGGACAACACCTTCCTATCTGGGAAGTACAAGAATCATCATCGCGACTGCAATCGATGCCAACGACCAGTTACTTCTGTGGCCTTCACAAATGTGGAGAGTGAGAGCACAGAGAGCTAGCTATGGTTCCTGACGAATTAAAGCAAGCGGTGGTTCAAGACCAGAAGGATGTGTGCATCATCTCGGACCACAATGCTGGGCTGCTATCCATGTGGAGCACGATGCAGAATGGGACACAACCCCCATTCGTGTGGAACGACCTGAGAAACCGTTGGTGCATGAGGCATCTCATGGTGAACTTCCACACAAGATTTTGAAGCAAGGAGCTGATGAAGATGTTCAAGAAGTTCTGCATGCAAAACTAAAGGCGAAAGTTTGAGGCTATGTGAAGACAGCTCGATGAGGACACCAACAAGCATGTTATGCAATCAGACGCCATCAAACCAGGGGCAGCGGTGGGAGGATCCGTGATAGTTGGGGAGTTCATGAGTGGGTGAACATGCACATGCCTGACCTAGAGAAATGGTCTTTGCTACACGACACCAGTGGTGGAAGGTACGGAATCATGACAACAAATATGTCGGAGGTGTACAGTGGTGTCCTGAAGGGTGTGCGATCCCTACCGATCACTGCAATCATCAGGTACTTCATTAACAAAGTCATGATGGCCAAGAAGCATCTGGAGGAAGGCAAGCAATTCTCACAAGTTATGCAGGCGCACATGGACATGGAGATGAAGAAGGCTCGTTCGCACGCTAACAGGCCCTTGTATGGTATCAGGAAGAAGTACATCATGGGTCATACTAGAGGGGATCACAAACAAGTCTGCACGATCGATGATGAAGCTTTCTACACCTGCAACAAGCTGTAGCTTCTTCATAAGCTGTGCTCCCATGTGTACGCGGCATGCACGGTGTGGCGGCAAGCCTTGACGCATTAGATCTCAGAGTACTATAACATCCACCACCTTTACGGCACGTGGAGTGCTGAGTTCAACTCATATGGGTTGGATATGCACTACGGAGACCTCTAGCTAGGGGAGGTGAAGCAGGCACCAAACGATACACTCAAGCAGATTGGCTGTGAAAGATGACATTCCTACCACATTCGCAACGACATGGACAATAGGTGGCATGGGCAACAGGTTAGGCGCCCCAGATGTAGGCTCTGCAAGATGGTTGGGCACTCTCTCAGCAACTGCCCAAATAGGCCTAACTCAAGCAATGCACCGTAGCGACGATGTTGCTTGTTTGTTTTCATGCATTCGGATGCAGTTGTGTTTCATGTTCTCATGTTGTATGTGTCATAACATGTCGCATCTACAATGTAATGTATTGCACAATGCTTCATATGTTTTGAGCTCTGTATTCTTCATCATACTGTGATAATCATGTGTTTAATTTTGTCATATGATGCACTTTTACTTTGTTTGCTGTACCTTCTATTTTATTTCTTAGTACTAACTTGTTGTTCTACTTTTGGCAATAGATGGCATAGCCTTCAACTCACATCACGTATGAGTTGCTCGACCCTACCTAGGATGGCCGACACAAATGCCTGGCGTGGGCGTTCAGCGTTGGCCCTCCGGGATTCGTCCTGAGGTGCCCTAGAGAGCACTGGCTTCTCAATGAGCAGTACATCCCACTACTGCGGGACACCGGGCTCCTACCTATTACTAGCATGTTGGACCTGTTGCACGTGTTTCAGTTTGACGTGGCACTGTTGTCTACGCTTGTGGACCATTGCCGACCGGAGACCCACACGTTCCACTTTTGCTATGGGAGATGACTGTTACTCTCCAGTATGTTGCTATGCTCATAGGCCTACCGCTACATGGTGCTATAGTAGTGCCCCCTCCCAAGCGATCTGACTGGAAGGTACGTATGGCAGATCAGTTCGGACACCCTATCCCAAAAGAACATGGGGGTGCCACATTCGTGGCTACGGCAGTACATGACTTGCCCTATGGACGTAACCTAGCAAGTGATGTGTACGCACTACCTCGTGTACCTGTTGTTCCTATTTGGGTGGGTACTATTTTCTACGACTCAGGGAGACTATGTATACCCTAGCTACATCCATCTAGCTGAATCGTTGGCGGATGCGTGGCTTGACGAGGTGCCACAATACAATTGGGGCTCCGTGGTTCTTTGTGCCATGTATCGAGGCTTGTGTGATGCCTCACAGTGTAATACTGGCGAGGAGCCAGTCCTCGCGGTATGCTACACCCTGTTACAGCTGTGATCATGAGAGCACTTCCCAATTGGTCGATCGTACTTTCGGAGTGCCATGCACCCTTTTCAGTTGAGCCCCCAGTTGTACGCTGGCGGGGACCCCGTCAACAGGCCCACAATGGGTACGCGTTGGAGTGCTCCCCTAGGGTGGGCCAGGGAGAGACTGAGGCGTGTGTACCTTGAGTTCCATAACCTGTTCGAGACTCTCCATGAGGATGAGGTCATCTGGTGGCCTGGACTGCATAGTTCATCGCAGACATGGCCCCCCTATGGCTTGTCTTCTCAGTGCGGTTAGGACCACATGTATTGTCTTATGACCTGCCACCTGGTGTTCTCCCACATGGTCGAGCCGTATAACCCACAGTGGGTCCTGCGATAGTTTGGGCTCTACCAGCAGGTGTTACAACCATTGGGACGATCGCTTAGAGCGTAGGTGCATACGTATGTCGTTATTTATTATCGTCAATTAACCTATTATCTTCATCTCTCTCTTTGATTGTCCGACGGCCGAATTCACTTACAGACAAACGAGGAAAGGGTGGAAGAGCAATAACTGGACATAGGCACAACTACCATATACGATGCTGTGGGTCGAGAGGGCGGTGATCGACGTTGTGCAGGAGGCATGACCATACGACATCGATATGTACACTTCGTACTTGAGGTGGTATGTTTCGCGCACCAGGTGTAGGCTTACTGGGCCAGCACTACAGCGTCCAGTGGAGATCATGCATGATGCCATTGTACAACAGGTCCAGTCACTCATCGGACAATACTGTTTGTTTTGCAGCATTTTCTAGTGGACAACACTCTACTACAACCTTCGTCATCATAGAGGGAGACGTGTGAACGAACTTCCTCGTCAGGCTGACAGGGACTGAGTGCTGACAGCGACCTCGACTCACCGTAGTGTTGTGATGATGCGTTGCCCATGTTCGCACATGAGGCTCAGTCCGACCTGTGTGAGCGTGATGCCTAGTTTGCCCGGACGTATGAAGGATACACTGTGCAGCACTACAGCGATGATTAGCCCAGAGGATTGTTGTTCGCATAGTCACATACACCGGTACGTTCTAACGTAGTAAACAGAACATATGTCCATGCTATGTCGTACTAACGCATCATACAAAATCCGTAGGTCTAGACAGAGCAACTCAGACATCAAGGCCAAGGTTTGTCATCTGCACTTTGGACTCCCCAGGTACATGCCTTCCAACAATACTACCCACTGCAAACATCGTAGCGTCTACCCTAACCTAGCTGTACCACCTGCATAGAATAGGGACCCCTCTATGACCGACTGGCTGAGTACTATTCTCAGCGCTTCGTCGTACCCCTACATGGAGTTGCCCGCAGCCCCACCTCCAACGTAGCCCTCGCACTACGAGTTACGAGATGCATGCCGCTCCCCTGTCAGGTTCACCTTCTTTGAGGATCACCTACGCCGTCCAAGGAAGCGGTGATTGGATGCACCATGAGTTCATGTATACTATTTTCGGTATCATCGTGTACCTGTACAACTTTGTATGACGTATGTCTGTATAATGCATATCCGCGCCACCTTGTGTAAATAACATTCTTCTCATTACAATGTGCTTCCCAAGTCCTTGTGCCAATCAAAAAGACATCATTGGAACACAACACCTTGTGTAAATAACATTAAAGTTAAAGGAAAAATAATTGACCTTCATGTCTCTGTCACTTAAACTACAATTTAAATTCAAGTATACCTTGCACATGAATCAAATGTCTCTCAAAAATAATTAGTACGCCACTATCTTTTTCATCAAATCCAAACATTACTAAAAGCTACATAAAACGGCGTCATTTCATGTAAATAACATCTTCACTAAAAGAGCCATGATAAAATGCAATCTTGCCTGAAATAATAACTGCCCTATCTATATCTCAGCGAGGCAGCTTTGCGCAGTGATGTGACCCAATGAGATAGCTTTGCGCAGTGACGTGACCCAACGACACTGCTTTTCGCAACCACGTGACCCAACGAATCAGCTTTCCACACCGATGTGACCCAACGCTGCCACGAGATACCTCCTCAGGCCCGCTGCCTTGTGTAGTGACTAGACCAAACGGGGCAGCTTTGCACGGCGACGTGATGCTGCACTGGTCCACAAATCATCTAGCATGCTGTTGCCTCGCGAACACAAATTTTCCCAAACCGAATTGCACTGGTAACACGTACACCACATCAGCTTGGCCTACAAGTATTACCCCTTCCGCAGCAGGATTTTTTGCACCACGACTGCAATTTTAGATCGCTAGTATGGAGAAGCAATAGGAGGAGATCACCTGACTCGCAAGGGTTGTTGTAGCCCAGGACAAACAAGCGCAGCATGCCAGGAGGCCATCTTCTCGAAGCGAAGCCCCCGTACCTCCAACCCTAACCCATACCTCAATATTTCCACCGAGCATTCGCCATAGGACCCGCCCATAGGGGAGATGTCCTCCCTGTTGGTGCAAGGACGCATGCAAATTCTTCAAGTCTAAGGAGCGGTTGAGTTTGGACATACGTTACTGAGGTTGTGGTAACTACGCCTGGGACTATCCCGACTAGCATTGGGACATAGCCCGCTACAGGCAGCCGGTAAGGATGGGTTACAGTACATTCTCTTACCAGTTCTCTTCTATAGCATGCACTAACAAACTCTCCCCTCTTCCTGTAGTCTACGAATGTGCTATACGTGTACCGCAAATAGTTCGACTGGGAGATCCACCTGCACAACCAGTGACGTCTTGACTATGAGAAGTGGGACACTGAGATGGCACGCGAGAGGAGGGAGGAGTGGCGGCGCAGCGAAGATTGAAGTGAGCATATCTGGCGGGAGATGCAAGCTAATCTGGAGGTGTGCAGGTGTAGGGAGTGTAAGGCTCATGAGAAGAAGCACAAGAGAAAGTGCAAATTGGCGGCTAAGGCCGGCACGGATGGCAAGGATTACAACGTCGACCTTAGGAGGAAGGGCAAATGGCCACGGTTCACGTAGTAGACCGGGCCATTCCATAGTAGTCCGCAATCCTACCCGCCAAACTATTCCTTTCTCCAAAAGATGTGCATCCCTGGGTGCATGTATCACGGCGTACCCTTGTAGTACCGTTGTTCTAAACATAATCCAATGAGCGTGTGTTCTCCTAACTTGTGAAAATTTTTCTCGCCATATGTTAAACTTTCTCTGCTTGCTTCCATGCTGGAAAAGTTTGAAGGTGCTACTTTGTGAAATTCTGCTACTATTTCTCAAAAAAACTGTACATTTGCCTCGTAAGCACCACATTACAAGCCACATAAAATCATGAAGTCCTAATTTCCGAAACCTAAAATCCTAATTTCCAAGACCTAAACCCTCAATTTTTGAGATAATCTTGTAACATACAATTTCTGCAAAAAATACATAACCAAGTACACTGTGTAAGGAGCTCAAAATAAATTTCATAATGTTTGGACCTCATTTCCTATATTACAAAATTCATACAAATAGTACACTTAAATAAATCCAGATAAATTTAGAAATATTAAAGTTACAAAAAAAACTACACAAGCAAGTACACTGTGTCGGGAGTATCCAAAAAAATTTATAATTTTTTAATCTCATTTGCTATATCTACAAATTTCTACGAGAAACATACTTAATAAATTGTCCTGTAAAAATTGTACATAGCCGGTGTAAAAATTGTACATAACCGGTGCAAAAATTGCTACAGTAGTAATCCACCTCATGCGCTCAGGAGCCGCATTAGGTGAGCTAATGCAGTCATGGGGCGCTCAAGGGGAGCAAATGCGCTCGAGGAGCACATTGCGTGCCTCAAATGGTCCCCGGGTGCTTGAGGAGTTCTGGCGCATGCCTTGGCTGCGGGATGGGGCCAAAAGTGATTTTTTTTCGTAAATGGGGGGCTACTCCTAGTATTTCGCTGGCAAATGAAATGACTACAGGAGAAAATCGGAGAAAGAACGAGGTACTTGACATCGTTATAAGTATTTTCAGTACCTTGAGAACAGGGACTTGATTGTTGTTAGTATCTCATTTCCCAGAATACTTTTCTGATTATTTTGTTTGATTTCTTCTTCGTGTCTACTAACCAACATATAGGTTGGGTTCTTTACGGCTGCGTTTGATAGTTTTTAAACTTAAATGTAAGCGTTTATGTGAACAAATTGAATGTTGATAAGCCGTTTCGAAAAGACTATCGTGATAAACTATTTCAAAAAAAACGGTAGAGAATCAATCACGTTTATTTATTTAAAAAAGTCTATAAACAATAAGTCATAAACTATAGGCCGGAAAGGATAAGGCTGTACTTTCGGATTTTCAATTGTTTCATTGGGTGAGCAGATCCATAATGAAATGGTACAGTCAGGTCTAGCCCTGATCAACACGGCTTCGGCTTCTGGCTTATTTTTCACTATTCATAAGTTTCGTCTTTTTCTGAACTTTTGGCTTTTCGTTGAGCTTTTTTGCCGGTTCTTTTTTTTCCCGTATTTGTTTGTATTATACGTAATGGGCTAACATATTTTTTTTATTTTTAAATTTTTTTAAATTTAATTATGCTAAATAAGCCTCTGTCAGCTACAGTGCTTTTTTCAGCCAGCTACAGTGTTTTCAGCCATAAGCCACGAGCTTTTCAATCGAACCGATCACCACCTAAAATACAAAACTGAAACGGTTGGCAGCCGAAAACGAGCCATGCCCTGCGCCCATCATTTTGAAATCCCCCACGCCCATCAATTGATCACAAAGGAATTCTGAAGATTTACGGACCGCCCAAAACTAGTACGATTTGCGGATAAAATTTGAAAAACATAAGGTGGAAACTCATGGCCTAGGAACCATCAAATTCCCCATTTATCGGAGGGGAGCCAATTACCCTGATTAATAACAAATATAGATCTCTCTGTTTCCTCAAAAAAGAGGACAAAATTCTGTTAAAAAAACCAGTACTTAATCAATAATTGACGCAATTTGAGAAATTGACTACTGATTACTGTACATGTTCTTAATTATGTGGCTACAAGTAACCTAACAAAGTTAACGGAATGGCATTAATTCTTAAATTTTTCCAGAAGATTGGTTACTTTTGGTTCGATAGTGACCAAACTGTTTTTTAGACTCACCAACAGCGAAACTTAGTAGAGCGAAATGCTTTGCGTTGCTTCCAAAAGCAAATGCACGACCAACCGCTGGTACAAGTTGGCTTAATTTTATTCAATCATCATTAACCTGTACAGTGCCGGATCAAATAGATCTTGATTTCCGTCATGTAATGCTTATAAAAGCCTATAAATCCTAGTGCATGGCACATGGTTAAAATGCGGCTGCAATGGTTTTGGGAATAAGGGTATATCCGCGCGAAAGGATGGGTGAGTGAGAGGCTGATAAGTAGGGTCCACATGTCAGTTAGCCGCACTTGTTAGAACCTGTTGTTTTAAGCTTGATTAAGGTCCTGTTTATTTCGGTTTTAGTTTTTGGTTTCTGATTTATTTTTTACTATTCCTAAATTTCGTCTTTTTCTAGCTTATTAGCTTCTTTTTGAGCTTTTTTGCCGATTCTTTTTTCCCGTATTCGTTGCATTGTCCGTAATGGACTAACCTGTTTTTTACTTTTAAATTTAATTACGCCAAATAAGACATCATCAGTTACAGTGTAATTTCAGCCAACATTGCAATTTCAGCCATAAACCATATTTTTTCAGCTCAAATAAGCAGGCTCTAAAGAGAACTAGGAGAGATGTTTACGAAATTATATGTAGCAAAATTTTAATATTATTAAAGTATGTGATTTTGCGTCATCAGTAATAAAATGTCCGGAGTTTACTAAAAAAATTTACTGAACTTTTATGTAGGGTGCTTGTGAAAAACTATATAATTCCTGCTGCACAGCTGAGGATCCCTCCAGCTCAAGTCTCCAGCCATGCATGTATTGATGTAACTATATATCTTGCCTTTGGAAGCCTTACATTGCCTTGCATAGTTAAATGCATGCACCACGAGCAACTTGTGTCTAGTAAACCATTGATTCTTTCCTTGTCCTAGCTAGCAGCAGCAAAGGACGGTTGGTCGTACGCCACAATGGCGGCCACATCCATGTGCGTAGCAGCAGAAATATCGCTGTAAGATCTGCCTCGAAACTTTTGTTGAAACCATTGGCACTGGCACTGGCATGCGGTTGGATACTCTCGATTTTAGTTACTCTACTTTTATCCCCGGTGGTCGGATGTGGAGTGCTGTTCCCCGGGATGCTCCCGCTACAGTGCCGCTGGCTGTTTGTTAGTCTACGCCCAGTTCGTTTGGGTTTCTAGGTTTTGGTTTATTCGAAAGTTAAAATAAGTGAGAGATTTTGTTAAACGGATTCTTCGAACAGTTTTCTGAGCCTAAATTTATGTGTGTTGTTCGTATCGACATCTCTACCATCCAATACTATATCAAAAAGTGCAGACAAAAACTATCAGTCATAAACAAAAATTATCAGCTATAACTCAAAAGAACAATACAGAATAGTTTAGCGCTCTGAAAACAATGACAGATTGGTGTCATGGTAATGGTCAGGAGTCTCAAGACTTCTATAACTCGTTAGATTGGTAGAGTTGTTATTAGGAGCTATTCCATTTTGCATTAGTTATGTCTAGCGTGGATATTGACTCATAGGATTAGTAAGCTGTGAAACCTTTATTCTTTTAAGACAGAACTGTGAACTTTGATTAGAAACTTAGTTCAGAAAACTTAGCATTTAAACTATGCGAAAAAGCGCAGTTTTTTAAATAAAATGGCACATGTAGGTATGACCTGACCATTCTTTTTTTTAATGTTTGCACCTACTTTTTTCAACCAATGCAAAGAGTTCTTGTGGGGCTAACCTGGACTCGATGCGAGCCACAACTACTTTATAATATGTGAAGTTACCAATAATATATTGAATTTTGTCCGTATGGGCCGAGATTCACTTGCTCAAATATGGCCATGACCACTAATTTCCCCAAAAATCGGCAACCTTGGTGCAGAATTGAAAATTCCATTATCAGTTTAAACTACCTCATTTCTTTTTCAAATAATGCAACTGCTGAACCTTGATAGAATACAATACACCCATAATTCATCTATATTCAATCTTACATGCACAACTTGACATGCATAAGTGCATAACCACTTGACAGCCACTTGGATATAACTGCCCGAATATTGGGACTTGAAGTCAAATCAATTCCAATCAGCTGACCACTCCAGTTGTTACACAGAGTTAGACGATGTGTCCAGTTCTTCGATGCTGTTCCAATTGGCTTCTTCTGAAGACTGATTTAACACAAGAAATACTAATTCCTGATTTCTAAATGGTGTAATTCTTGAGGATATACGTGTTCACCTCGCCTCCCACTCGAAGTGTTGGCATCATATTCAATAAACTGTGCACAATCATTCCAATCCAACGATCTCATATACACTTGCTGCTAAACAGTGGAGCAAGATGAGATCTAAACAATGGTGGTTGGGTTTGTTGCATTTGCATGAGGAGACCAGTGAGCATCCAAGAATCTAATGGTCTCCATCTTGCCACCACAGTGTGATTCGATCTCCCTTTGTCAAGCAAGCACATGATAGGTGTTGAAAAAAAGGGTGTGTGTGTACTCAAGCGAAAGATCCTAAGCTAGGGCAGTGGTCGATGGTGTTAGATTCTGTTTAGTGTTTGGATTAGGCTGTGATCGTTTTGTCTTCAACTTTTAGCTTCCAGCTTATTTTTCACTATTCATAAATTTCGTCTTTTTTTGAACTTTTGGCTTTTTGTTGAGCTTTTTTGCCGGTTCTTTTTTCCCGTATTTGTTTGTATTATACGTAATGTGCTAACATATTTTTTCTATTTTTTAATTTTTTTAAATTTAATTATGCTAAATAAGTCTCTGTCAGCTACAGTGCTTTTTCAGTCAGCTACAGTGCTTTCAGCCATAAGCCCCAAAAAAAGCCCAAATGATCACTGGCGCGGAGAAGTCGTTAACCGCGGTGGTATTAGGCTCTGATTGCGCTGATTAGCGTTATGTTTAAGTTTAATTGCGGTGTCGTGTCTCCCCCTTTGCTATGTCTGAGTGGAGGCGAACAAAGATCAGACATCAGAGGCTAAAATGAAGAGAAACAAGGAGAAGGAAATATCAAGAACAACTTTGGTTTTAAGTTTCTTGACAGTGTTTCTTAGACACAGGGGAAGAAAATTGTGTAAATTACATGCTTTGACCCTCTATGTGATTAGCATCCTCCTACTAGAGGGTGATTTTGCTATGTATTCTGTCCCCATTTTTACCTTCTTGACCGCTTTGATCTGCAATAAGTAACTTGGTTGCTTCTTTTGGTGCAAATTTGATATAGGTATAACTTCCCACACGTAATTTTTTTCCATAATCAAGAAAGTTCAATACCCTTCATTACCCATATGTTATTTTGCATGAACACAACATAAAGAGTACTGTAGCATGCAGCAATGTGAACAATAGGCATTTCCAATTGCAGTAAAAGCAATGAACTTAGCAACAGCAACAAAACAGAGATTTGTAGGATAAGCAATTTCAGCTATCCCACCCCACACAAATCCTATCACCATAACAACCCATGCAACATCATTGTTTTGTAGCCATATTAATTTCACGGGTCTCGTTAAGCCCTGTTCCTCGTGAAAAAACTTTTTTTTCAGAGAATAAAAGCCATCTTAAATTAATTATTTTTGGTAACTTTGTGCAAAATGAAACATGAATAATCACACAAAACATGTGGTGTAGCTATTCACTCCTTGAGAAACTATGGAAAAGAGGTGTTGATTTAGGACAAAGTAACAGAACTCCTTCCTATCTACACTGATAGTAGGACTTATTTGCTTGGTCGAGGATCCTCTGCAGCAGTAGCTGCTACTGCAGAGAAGCACAGTGTCGTGCAGTAGGGAATCAGGGGTATGCTTCCGTGTCCTCATCAAGATCTGAGCCTCTGACCGAATGCGATAATAGCTACAGTAATATCTTCGATGATAGATATTGGGTGGATTTTTTTGGGTTATAGCTGTGATTTTGGCTTATGGTATTTGAGTTTTAGCTGTTCGTGAGACAGTATACAGAAAGAAACAATCATATTACAGAGGCCGGAATTATTTTCTATTATCTAAAAAATATATAATTTTGATCAGTATAATAAACTAAAGTTTAAGCCTGACCGAACTGACCCACGGTATGATGCAGTAATTAAGCAACGGATCCGGTCCTTTTATGCCCATACATCACAGATACCCCAAATCTCAACACTCAAAAGTACGATCACATACTTCTTAAGTAAGTATCGAAGTTTCCCGAACATTTGTTTGCCTCTCACGTACATAATTCACACGCAACACAAGAAAAAGGCTAAACAGAGACCATCTGACTCTGGTTCTCTCAATCGATGCAGCCTAGTTTACACAAAGCCACAGAGCATTTCTGCCAAACTGCTGTGCCCTGGCTACGATCCCATCCACAGAATGCCAAAGAAGGCCGATGACAAACACTATTCCATCCCCAGATCTTCTTTTTCAGAACACTACTTTGGCCCTATTAGCTGCTTTTCGACTTTTCTACAGTAACTAACTTTTAAACAGAGTATCTTTTAAGATAGGATCTACTAGTTAATTGTAGTACTTACTGTACTGACTTCATTTATATCAGCAAAAACCATATGTGAGTTTCTGTTATTCTGTAATCTCTCGCACAACAACCTAAAAATCACAAGCCACAGCTAAAAACCATAAATTTCAGTCAAAAAGAACAGGCTTTTTACTACCCAATACATCTGGGCACTCCCAAATCATAATGCAGATAAAAATATCAGGACGCCGACACGGCTGCTGGGGAGCACAACACATCAGAGATGGTTAACGCATGGTTTTGGCCTAATCATGGGTGTGTGTGTGTGTGGGCATGAATGATTGGCGCCAAATCGCGTCGATCCTGGCCGTGCATCCGTGGTGGTCTCTCGTTGCAACAGCATGGCTGCAACAGGGCCTACTTTTGTATGGCAACAGCCTGTACTGGATGCACACCTCGGCGATTCTGCATGCATGCCTTCCACATACACCCGTCCCTCGCCAATTATTTTGTTGCGACAGGTCTAGTAGGAGGGTGGGGAGTGTAGGACCAAGATTTAGCTCAGTTCCCAAGCTTGGATCAGTGGTGAAAATTGGTAGTGGTACGCCTATTTGTGGTGGAGACAAACAAGGGTTGTGTACTTGTGTTGATACAGACTGATTTGTTGTTGATAATCATTACTATTATAAAAGAATGAGTTGACGGTTCCTTCTATTTTTTATCATTTTCCACTTTTCAACCGATCAGAGCAATCCTTATCTATACATAATTCTCTATACATATAATAAATTCTGTTGCAACGCACGGGCATATAACTAGTGTCTATATAAATAATTGTATGAATGGGTTATCAACAAGGCATAGATGAGTAATTGTATGATTTGTTACTGGTATGATAGTAACGTAACAATGATATGATAACGGTACGATCGCAATTGTTTGTTAAAGGTAAATGAAAGATAGTAATTCAAACACTGCATATAAAAACTCATGGCCAATTCAGCTATGTCATTCTTTGGTGTATGGATTTTCAAAATCCAACTATGTACAGTGTTGTTGAAAAATGTGAAGAGAAATAGCAACCGCATCTTTATTTCTACACTACGACGGAACACAGTATCACTGTTGTCTACAAAACACACTATTTCTCAGCAAAAAGAGCAACAATAGTTTTGTCCTTCAAAGCCCTCCATTGCTATTTACTGAGTACATACTTAATAACAACATGCGACCATCTTATACAATGCCTTTTCAAAATTGTCAAACAACTTGTTTTTTCACACAACATAAAAGTATTGTCTCAAAATTGTCAAACAACTTGTTTTTCGCACAACATGAAAGTATTGTCTCAAAATTATCAAACAACTTGTTTTTCGCACGACATGAAAGTATTGTCTCAAAATTGTCAAACAACTTGTTTTTCGCACGACATGAAAGTATTGTCTCAAAATTATCAAACAACTTGTTTTTCGCACGACATGAAAGTATTGTTCAGACAATATATCGACCGAATGCATAGAACTCTGAACCCTGCATACAAATTCATGGGTAGTATATGTGTTCACCTAGCACAAGAATTCTCTACATTCCAATCATCCACTCCAACTCCAACCACAAGGACACATATACACTTGTTAAATTACAGAGGCAGAGTCATCTAAACAATAATAATAATAGCAACAACAAATCGCAGGGGCAGAGATATATAAATCACCTGCCCCTAGTGGCACACATCAACATCTCAAGCTCCCTTCAGCTCGAGACCACCTCGGTCGCCGCCAAGAAACCAAGACAAGAGGAGACGCATCGCTGCAGCAAGAGATGAAGAAGCCATCCACGCTTCTCCGGTCGCTCTCCTCGCGCCTAACCACGCACCTCGTGCCGTCGCCGGCGGTGACCCCCTGGCCGCCGGTGCGGTCCGCATACGACCGCTGGTTAGCCGCCGAGCTCGACGAGCTCCGCGCCGACCCGCTCGCCCCGTGCACCAGCGCCGCCTGGCTCAGCCGCGCCCTCAGCCTTGCCGTCGCCGCGCAGAGACGGCTCGTCGCGTCGGCCACGGCGGCGCCTGCTGCCGGCGCCAACATTGACCGTAAGACCATAGATGAGTGCGTCGAGGACACCGCGGAGCTGCTCGACGCGTGCGCCGGCCTCCGTGACCGGCTGGACATGCTAAAGAACTACGTCGTCTCCATGCGCATTGCGCTGCACTGGCTCGAAGGCCACGGCGGGGTGGCAGCGCGGCGGCGCGCGGCCGCGGCCTTTGCGGAGTGCGAGGCCGTGGAGCGGCGGTGCGGCACGGAGCTCGCCAAGTGCGGCTCCAACCTCCGCAAGCTCGGCGAGAGGGCGCTGCACACCAAGCAGCGCTCCGGCAGCGGCGCGCAGTGTGACGAGCCCCTCGCCGGAGCGCGCTTGGCGGCGCTGCTCGCCGTGGGATCCCTCGGCGCCGCCCTGGCTTTCCGCCCGCGTCGCGCCGTGTACGGCATCGTCGCCCAGGCGGCCGGCGGCAAGGGCGGGGGCGCGGCACCGTGGGAGTGCGCGCTCCAGGAGGTTCAGAAGCACGTCAAGGAGGAGTACGAACGCAGGAGGAAAGAGGGCGTGCCGTGCATGGCAGAGCTCGAGGCCGCGGCGGCCGCCGGGCGGGCGGTGCAGCGCGCCGTGGCCGCAGGCCGGCGGCATTGCCCGGAGACCTCGAGGAGGTGCGACGAGCTGGAGGAGAAGGTGTTTGCGCTCGAGGAGAAGGTTGGCGAGCTGCACGGGGAGCTCATCGCCGTTAGGATGGTGTTCTTGGAGTGGTCTCAGAGAGCAAGAGGTCACGAGGTGCTTAGGCTGTGAAGGATTAGAGACCCGGAAAAAAAATGGAATGCTCATAGAATTTGTTGTAAATATGCATTCTGAGAAAAAATTTTGATCTCGTTTTTTGGATCCAATCTCTGAGCTGATTGAGACTATGAACCTGACTAACACTCGTACGATTGGAAATGGAGCTCTCTTTAATTTGTTTCAGCATGAATCTTATCTGCAAGAAATTGACCATAATCTTAAGCCTGGAAACTCAAGGTGGTTGTCTCTAATGAAACTGTGATAATCTTCAGATTTTTACTGCAGATTTTTCACAAGGTTTTCTTCACTGCAACTGAAAACTTCTTCTGATGGTTTGAAACACCATTAAGTCTTAATGTTCTTACCTCCAGAACTGATTGCGATGAAAACAATGTATTTGACCATAATAGAGTGTGCTCAATATTTTGATTATTTGCTTTCACCATTGAGGTAAATGTGCTTAAAAGAGAAGTTATACGTTAATATAAATTCACAACCTTTCAAGCCTCTTCATCTCCTTACTTTCAGCCCCACTCATTTCAATTTAAGCTTCTAGCTTATTTTTTTACTATTCCTAAATTTCATCTTTTCTGGCTTTTGTTTAGTTTTTACCGGTTTTTTCATATTCTTTTGTATTATTCGTGATGGGCTACATATTTTTTCTATTTTTAATTTTTTTTAAATTTAGTTACGCTAAATAAGTCACCATCAGTTACAGTATAATTTTAGTCAGCTACAGTATAATTTCAGTTATAAATCAGTATAATTTTAGTTAGTTATAGTATAATTTCTGTTATAAACCGTTTTATTTTAGTTCAATCGAGCGATGCGATCCATTATTGGAACTTGAGGTGAACGACTTGTTGAGAGATAACACAAGAAGGATTTGATTTGCGTTAAGTACAGCATGATTATGACATGACGCACTCACTTGGGCCTCCATCTCGATGAGATGAGACGTTGTAGGCCTCTTACTAATTAAGCAAGACAGGAGCAGTACCCTTTTCTAGAGATAGATCAGAAACAGAAGCCTATTGTCTGTCTGCGCCTTGTCTCACAAATACCTACTACTACCACCCTTTCGGAGAAGCGAAGTCTTCAAAAAAAAAACTTTTGGTTATGCTAGACAACGTAAAAAAACATTTAAAAATTCTTATTTTAGCAACAAATTCTACAAACCTTAAGTAGTAATAAACATCTTAAATAACATAAGACCTCGATACGTTTGAAAAGTGGTGTAGAAATTTCAAAATGATTGAATCTAATTTCAAAAATAGAAATTACACTGTTGCAACATTTTAAAAATATAGATATAACAATCAACAATGGTGTTTGCAATATTTTTCACAGAAACTGTGCATGCAAATAGGTCGTAAAACCTCGTAAAACTAAGAAATTCATACCATCTTAATAAACAATTAAATAAATTTGCAGACTTGTTAACTTTGCGACATGTTATGCTTCAAAACTTGCTCAAAACTCTCCAAAACAAACAAATCCATGATGCTACAAATACTGTAACATTACAAAAATAAATACAATATTGTTGCAACCAAAGATGCAACATTCAAAAACATTACAATATTTTGCAACCAAAGATGCAACAATTCAGGTACACATATGCAATAAAACCAAAATACACAAAAAAAATCTTGAAAGACAATGTGATATTGCAGCAATGAGAAATGCTTTCTACAACAATGGAGACAAGGGTCTGAAATAAATTGAGAAAAATGTCTACAAGAACTAACTAGAGGACCATGCGTGTCGCTGGCAGTGAAATGCCGAGCTCAAAGCAGTAGTGGCGACATAAGGTCGGTCTAATGCTTCGTCGCCTAGCCCAGATCTAGCGAAGCTGAGCCTACATGATGCCTCATTGCCGGTCGTGTTGCTAGTTATTAGATCGCCTTCCCCATGGTCCTTCACTCGTCGTCCACCGTCATCTAGGGCGTCGTCTTGACCTCACCAGTGCAAATAGGAAGGGAGAGAGAGCTTGGAGGACATGGCGATGAGGATGACAAGAAATCTCTAAGAAGTGTGTGCAGGATTAGAGGATTGGAGAAAAGTAGAGGAAGGAAGGTGTGAGATGGGAGGTGCTCTTGTCTCCGGCGGCGGTAAGTCTTTATAGAAGCAAATTTGAGGCAGAGCTAGTTGGTAAAGAAAGCAAGAAACAAATAGAAGCGGATGGAGGCACAAAGTGAAGCTGGTATGGACGCACGGATGAAAGCATAATTTCAAAATTTTTGTTGTAATAATCAAAACAAATAGCTGCAACATCTTAAAATACCTATCGCAACAATGTGAATGATCTAATATAATACATTGGGGACTAGCCTTTTCTTCTCCATCACCCAAAAGTAACAACACTTGCAGATGCTATGCTAGATGATGGGGGCACTCATCTGGAATGAGGGAGCTCACGTAGGACATGACCATCAGTAGCTAAGCTTGGTTTGGCCCGGTGATGGCGAAGCTTGCGGAGGTGGGTGTAGAGCTCGTGTGGCCCCTCTAACCCTGTGGAGCTCATAGAGGCCGTGCTCGGTAGTGGCTAAGCTCGGCTGACCCTGGGAAAGGGGAGCTCATGGAGGATGCATCTAGAGGAAGCGTGGAGGGTGGTGGTGTAGCACTGATTGGTGGACTAGCGTGCGGTGGCTTGGCCAAAGCTCAAGGCATGCATGGAGAGGGAGAGAAAAAAATGGGCTGGTAGAGGGTGTGGTTGGATGAGGATAAGATTAATGGAAGTCTCTATTGGGTGGATTAGTGAGCATGCAGGTGTTGGTTGGATCAAAGATGGAGGCTGGATGGAATCGTACGATCGGAGAAGTTAGGATTGGACGTCTTCATCGTATCAATTCTGTTTTAGTTGTATGCCTCTTTTTGCAAGAACAAACAATAGCCATGGAGCCACTGAACCTAAATACAGACGGTCGCTGTGGGTTCATTTACTCAGTTTCTAATTAAGGCCCATTAGAAACGTAGGATTGATCCCCGTAAGAATTGAATTGATTGGTGCAGACGTACAAGATATTCCAAGTCAGCATAAACAAAACAAGCTGTCCCAGTAGGTTGCATAGTATGCTCATTGGAGCCCTTCTCTTTGTGAGTAGGTTGCAATGCCTCTTTTCTAGGGAAACACCTGCCATCAGCCAGCCAAAATTTCCCAAATTCCATTACGAGTTCAGGCTGCTGTGGCAAGCGATACTAAAAGTCGATCACATGAGCTTTACATTGCTAAAAAGGAGAAATAAGCTAGAAATAATAAAAAGAAAAAATATATATCCCTTGATTTAGTGGACCCTCACTATGGTCAGTAAATGATTATCAGTGGATGTTATAGATAAACTAAGAAATCTTATAAGGCAAGACTACCCATTATAGATTTTAGATGAACCCAATAAATAAAAAGAATTCTAGATTACTCACACTAAAATTCACGTACGAGAGGAAAAGAAAGATATTGACGTGCAAAATAAATGAGTAAAAGCCATACATAAGAAAAATAAGAAAAAATGGCATTCGGCAAGAAAAAAAAGGAGAAATAAAAAAGACAAGATCAATTTGACATGCACACTTACTAATAATATGTGTTTCATAACTTTTATTTTTTTCTAGAATCACCATCGATGTGGTAGAATTTAATTCAAGTTAAACTATATCAACCGTTGGGTGTTATCTATCATACAATAAAAGCATAGGGTAGTTGATTACATCAGCTGACTAAAAAGAGAAAAATTGTAGAAATTCCCCCCAAAATAAAAGGAAACACCTTGTCTTTAATTTGATGTACTCTAATTATATGTAGCAATCCGAAACTGATGGATGTTACCTAATAAATGAGAATAATTGGTAGAAATTCTAAAAAAGTATCTAACTTTTAATTAGGTAGACCCTTCTTATCATTAACAAATTATAACCATAATTTTTCTTGATCTATGAAAGTGCATATGAATCGATTTACACTGTGATATGAATGCATGTATAGTTAGAGAATTTTTATATAAAATTAAGACGTGAGATGTTAGAGATAGAATTAAACTCAAGCGATCCACGCACAGGAACAAACTTGGCTATAACATCCATTATAATTTACATTCTTTTAATTGTATTAATACGAATACAACTATTGTCTCTGTTATTGGGGATACCGATTAAAAATTATAAAGAACAAGTATTTCCTCCTTAAAAATATAATCTATATCCTTTGTTTTAACATATACTACGACTATACATTAATATCATAAATGAAACCAATTATACAAATATAGAAATTAAATCAAATTGATAACGCTCTAAAATTCTAAAATTTTAATTATTTCATGTGATTTGTAACCCTTTATTTTTTGGGAATTTGGTGTTTCTGCCCCTGTTCTGGACTGCAAATGTGATTTTACCCCTACGTTTTTAACTTTGTGATTTTGCCCTCGCGATTTTGAAATAAAGACTCCGTTTACCCCTGTTTTCTGACACCGTTAAGGCTGGACGATTAAATGGTAAAGAAAAAAAAAGAAAACAAAAGATGTCCACACGAAAAGACAAAAATACCCCCCTTACCTTATCCTTTCCACTGGACGCGCCCACGCAATCGCAAAAGAACACTCGGTCTCTCGGTTTGGCCACCGACGCGAAAGGCTAGGGTTAGGGTTTGCCTCCAGGAGCGGCGCGGCGGCACCCCAGGAGCGGCGCGACTCGCGGCGGCCCCCAGGCGCGGTGACCCCAGGAGCGGCGCGCGGTGGCCTCGAGGAGCGGCACGGTGGCCCCCCCAGGAGCGACGCGGTGGCCCCCCAGGCGCGGCTCGCGGCCGGCCCGGATGCGGCGCGCGGCCGTCCTCCAGGGCGCGGCGCGGCCGGCCCCAGGCGCCCTCAGACGAAGGAGAAGAGGGGACCGAGAGGAGAGACGGCGGCGTCGGGAGCCCTGAAGAAGGCCAGCCGCCCTCCTCCAGATCTAGACCGAAGAGGGAGCCCGCCTCCACATAGGATCCGGATTAGGCGGCGGCGGCCATCGGAGGAGCGGGCGTCTGCTCCGACTGGCATCAGGAAGCCCTAGTGCGTGCGAGCGGCGGCAGGTTACCGTCGAGCAAGGGCGTGGAGCAGGGTGGGTTGGCGACGCCGGCGAGGTGGGGGCGAGCGAAGCGGAGGGCACCCTCGGCCGGCCAAGCGGTGGTAATAATCTGACATTTTCTTCTGGTTTACTCGTCCGGCGTGTTGGGCTGTCTACTCCAAGCGCACCCCATGAGCTAGCTCCGGTTGGATCGAATGTATGGTGGTGTGTGATGAGAGTTCTTGTAGACCGATACGAATTTTCTGCAATAATCGTCATATTTCTAGTGCAATCAAAGCTTTGACTATACGCATGTCTGGTTTATTTCTTCAACCCTTTTGATTTGTTTCTGCAAAATTGGAGTTGGATACACCAACAAGATTTGCACGTCAAATCCATGGGCTAGTGCGGAGAGTTGGCGAGCCAGCAAGGAATCTCGACTCTAATCATCCCTGCTGATTTGCAAGCGCATCTGTATTAGATATGTCAAAACAAAGAAGATGACAAAACAGAGAGATGATAGCATAAACGGAGTTACTAGAGCTATTGGGAAGGAAGATTCATACTGACTGGCGCTTGCTGAAGTAGTATTGCAATTGCAAGAATTATGATTGATGTCTTATATGCTATAATATTGTGAATTCTTCAGTTGGATTACACTACCCAATGCAACCCTGCTTATCTCAACATGCTATTGAGCTTGTTTTGATTTTCCCTTTCTTCTTGAGACTGTTCCCCTAGTTTGCTAATTTACCTGGTAGACTGAATGTGATTATTTTGTTGTTCTTTAATCACTGGAGTTATGTGCAGAAAATAAAGAGAAGAAACTATCCATTGCTTCACTGCTTGTCTAATTCTGTTGACAACATCCCTACCAAATATGTCAAAACTTCAATTTCAAAATAGGGGTAAAATCACAAAATTCTCTAACAAAACAGGGGTAAAATCACATGGGCAAACTTGTCTATTCGTGCAAAAGTTAACACCGTTAACTGACTTTAACGGAATAGGGGCAGACTCTCCTTTCAGTTCAAAAACACAGAGGTAAAATCACAAAGTTTAAAAAATGAGGGCAAAATCACCATTTCACTTGAAAACGAGGGCATGAACGCTTAAGCCCCTTATTTTTTTAGATATAGTTACTTTGTTATCATTATATATGTATCGCTAAACCAATTAAACATACTCTAAAAATGACGCCCATGCAGGTGTGAGGGCTATCATGCTAGTTCAAAAAAAAAAATCAGAACTGAACATTTTCTCATCTTCAATAAAAACAGCATTGTTGAACAAGGAGTCAAAAAGAGGAAGGCGATACATCAGGTGCGAAAACTGCAGCCCACAACACGTCCCGGCCTACGTAAAGCTAAATCAAGGGAGGTTTACTTATTCGGCCTAACGAGGCAGACCAGTATGAATCCGGTCCAGATTGTCTCGTCCTGTGAACTCGCTGAGTGCTTGTTGCCTGTCGCCTGTCCTCTCCTCTCCGAGCATCGTTGGCTGTTGCCGCGCCGCCGACGCTTACTCTCTCTTTGTTTTATGTACTATGGTTGTCAAAGTTTGCTATAGTTTTCTGCTGAACTTATCTAATTAAGTCATCAAAATCAAAGCCACTCTTCGCCTAACAGAAGCAAATCTTCACACACTTTTTTGAGTCATCGAGGCGTAGAACCTAGTTGACAGAAAAAAATCTTGTTACATCCAGAAGCAAAATGGTTCTACTGCTAGATTTGGTACGTCAGCAACGATCGTAAGCTTAGCTAACAAACGTCGGTAGACGTTCTGCATGTGTAGTGATGTTTCTTCCAGGATGATTTCACAAGCCAAGGAAGCCCCTTGATCGGTTTGACCGTTTGAGAACCCCACAAATTAACAGACATGCTATGCAATTTTCCTCGACTTTTCACTCGGCAGATGCGCATTAGAATTGACAGGCAGCATAAGAGTAAGCAGCTGCGACTGCGAGGATCTGATTCAGACTAAACGGACCAGTTGATCACTAAGAAATTCCCAGTGATGATGATACATCATCAACCGATCAACGAATGCAACAATCACAATTACAAAGACAACCACCACCACCAGCAATTGCAGAACGGAGGAGGCCAAGAAACGGGGCGAAGCGCGGATCAAGAGGCCGCGACGACGGCGCCGGCGTCGCTGCCGACGCAGTGGCACCGCGGGCTCTCGGCGAAGTTGTCGAGCGGGAAGGACACGGAGAGTGGGCCGACGAGGAAGCTGAGCTGGTCGCCGGCGCGGTCGACCTGTTCGATGCCGATCCACACGAACAGCACCTTCACGCTACCTCTAATCAGACTTGTACTTATCACAGCACACATCAAACTCATCTTTCATCTCTACATCCACGTTCAGAGATTTTTCACTCTCGGAACATCTGGCCAGCGTGATCTTCGCCTTGTTTGCCTTCGGCCTCATCTCCAGGTCAGCATAAGGGGCTTCGTCGGCATGGAATCCAAGCGTGCAATATAGCAGTCCATCTCTAGCCCTTGCGAATCCTGACGAAGAATCTTCCATCTCCTCAAAGTCGCTGAAATTGTCCTCCAGAAAACCTGCACACCATTCCAAGATTTGTTTTGAATGTACATATTATTTCTCTCTTTCCAAATACCCCAAAAAATTAGCTCTTGTAACCATTGTAGGAGCTCAGTTTGGACGGGGAGAAACGAATGCATCAATTTTTTTTGGGTTTTGTTAAACGTCATCCGGATGTTTTCTTCTTAACTATCATCCACATTTATGACCATTGGATTAGAGATTCAGTGGCCATGAATTCTCCCCCTCCCCCTTAAAAAAATCCCCCCTCTTTAAAAACAAAGGGTCATTTGATCTCTAAACCAAAGGTTACAAATTTGAATGATAATTAGAAAGAAAATATCCGGGTGATATCTGTACACTCCTTTTTTTTTTTGCACATAGTGGCAAAATCTGAAGTTCTAAAGTTGGTTGGTTACTTGGTTAGGTATGACTTATCAGTAAGTGTTTGAAGAGCAAAATGATGTTTGGTTATTAGTTATTGGTATTGGTAAGTTGTGGCTCTAGAATGGAGGGGACCGTTCGTTTCAAAGGATTTTGAAAGGATTCATAGGGGGAAACAAAGGATTTTCAAAGGAAAAATGTACGACCCCAACATCCATGTGAATTTGCACTGTTGCAGCCTTTGGAACACATGAATGGGCGTAGGAAAGACGTAAAACACACTACTACAGAAAGTCTAATACTAGACGGCCAATCACAGACGGTTAGACAAAACCGTCTGTGATTGACACTAACACAGACGGTTTTAATTTGGACACCGTCTGTGTTAGTGGCGTCGGATAAAACGAGTATCACAGACGGTTCTTACCGATGAACCGTCTGTGATACTAAAGTATCACAGACAGTTTTTAATAAAAACCGTCTGTGATAATCTGGGATTATCACAGACGGTTTTTTATTAAAAACCGTCTGTGTTGTATAGACTATCACAAACGGTTGTGGTTAAGAACCATCTGTGAATGTTCACAGACGGTTTTTAACAAGAACCGTCTGTGATGTCCCTTTGTCTGTCATATTCTGTTCATGATCAGAGGTTAATATATAAGTACACATTGCTTCTAATAACTTAACTACAGAACTACTGAGACAGGAGATCACAAATTAAAGGCAAATTTATTAATTTCAATTAGAGGCAAATTTATTACAAAAGTCGCAAAGGTAAAGAGTTTCCCAGATTGTAATCTTTTGGGCTTCGTACGCTTCTTCTTCGACTTTGGGACTTGGAGGATCAGCCACTGACTTCTCGAACGCCGTTAAGATTGTCCTTGTCCTCAGCACTTCCTCCTCCAGCCTGGGCAAATAATCAGTAGCATAGCCCATAATGTCGTAGAGGATAGCATGAAAAGATTCCTCAGAATCTGCCGTTTCTGCTTGATCGGCAAGCCTATCCATCAGTCTCTCCAATGCGTGTAGAGCTTCTTCCGCTTTGCGCACATTGTGGAGAAGAACCAGGGTAAGGGCTGTTTCCCTTTCTTGAGCGGCAGCGAGACGCCTCCGTCGACGGCGGATGATCAGGTCGAGCTGACGGATGCAAGAAAGTCGGGGAAGGAGAGCAGGGCGTGTGCGGAGAAGCTGCTCCAGATGCAAATTGCTGGCCACCTGTGTAAGGTTCCGGCCGAACAATTCTTGATGAACAGATGAGAGGAAGGAGATGATCACAAGAATAGTAGAAGCCATATTGTACGTACGTAGAAGAGACCTGGATTAGACGCGCATATTTAACCTTTAGCACAGACGGTTCGTATACCCAAACATTAATGATATAGACGCTTCGTATAACGATCGAGAGACGTTAATTAGACGATCGAAACACGAAGCGTTCTGACATAAAGCTTATGACAGACGATTTTTTATAAAAAATCGTCTGTGATATTGATATCACAGACGGTTCTACGTCTAGAACCGTCTGTAATAAGCCTCCCTATAAATACCCTCTGGCTAGGGTTTTCCCCGTATGCTACAGTTATATTCTACATCTAAATCCCAATCTGTCTCGTCGCCACTGCCTCCCCGAGCCCTCGCCGGCCGCCTCCCCGAGCCGTCCGCATTCGAAGACCGACGCTCGGCTCGCCTCCACGCCCGGCGCCTCCGCTCGCCCGTCGCCTGCGGTCGCCTCCCCGAGCCCTCGCCGGCCGCCTCCCCGACCCCTCACCAGCCTTTATGTGATGCTATGATTTGCTTTTTTTTAAAAACGATAGTAATTGAGTATAAATATGTTGCATGGTGTGGAGCCTTGATAGAACTTGTAGTAATAATATATGCCACATAGACCTTCAAGGGGCATGAAGCAAGTGACACACTAGTGTATCCTGTTCAATGAACCGGATACACTAGTTTGTGTCATTTACTTTATAGAACTTTGTTTAGAGACCTTGTAGTGATAGTATATGCCACATAGACCTTCAAGGGGCATGAAGCAAGTGACACACTCTAGTGTTCCCGTTCAATGAACCGGATACACTAGTTTGTGTCATTTGCTTCATAGAACTTTGTTTAGAGACCTTGTAGTAATAGTATATGCCACATAGACCTTCAAGGGGCATGAAGCAAGTGACACACTCTAGTGTTCCCGTTCAATGAACTGGATACACTAGTTTGTGTCATTTACTTCATAGAACTTTGTTTAGAGACCTTGTAGTAATAGTATATGCCACATAGACCTTCAAGGGGCATGAAGCAAGTGACACACTCTAGTGTTCCCGTTCAATGAACCGGATACATCATAGAACTTTGTTTAGAGACCTTGGAGTAATAGTATATGCCACATAGACCTTCAAGGGGCATGAAGCAAGTGACACACACTAGTGTATCCGGTTCAATGAACCTGATACACTAATTTGTGTCATTTGCTTCATAGTATTAGCAACTAAAGTTTGTCACCCGCGCATTCTTCAACATCATCGCCGGATGCGTCCCCTTATATATGTAAGATGGAGAGTTCCACAGCGCACAGTGATTTTTTATTGCTCTTATCACTCTGTAATTGTGAATTTGTTAATGGATATTTTATTTTATTTCAATTAATTCATTTGCGAAATGGATGCCTTATGTCTGTGAATGAAATGTGATGTGAATTGGATGTTATATGTTTGTCAAACGAATTGAGATGTGAATTGTATGTATACATATACTTGTTTATCTGCTTGTTTCAGAAGGCATGGCTAGCATTTCCTGAGGCTAGCCAATAAACACAAATAGATTTATGGGTAGAGGTACGCATTGGTCAAAGACAGACCGTCAGGCCACGAGCGCTCCCCCTCCCTGCCCGAATCCCGCCTTCTCGCCGTCGCCGGAGCGCGCCACCGGTCGCCGGTGGCCGCAAGGAGGGCGGTGGCGGGGCTTTTTTCCTCCTCTCGGGCCTCTCCCCTCAGTTGGCAGAGGGCAGCCCTCCCCCCTGCTCGGATCCCGCCTCCTCGCTGTCGCCGGAGCGTTCCCTGGCAACGGCTCCCCTCGCCGGCGGCGGATCCGGCGGCCTGGTGGCTGGATCTGGCGTCTCTCGGCCCAGATCTGCGGGGTGGAGAGGCGGCGGGCGACCTGGGGCGTGTCATCGCTGTGGAGGCTGGAGGCGCGCTCCTAGGGCGCGAGCGCGCGGAGGCGGCCTTAGGCGCGTCTGCGGTGTCATGGTGGCTTCGTGCGTGTTGGCGCCCATGGAGGGATAGGCCGAGCGGAGGTGGCCGGTGTGCGGCATCGGGCGCGACGGCACCGATGGATAGGGAAGGCTGGGCGGCTTTGGGTCTCCACGACGGCAAGGCGCGGGCTCGGTGACCGTTGCCGGCGGGTGAAGCCGAGTGGTCGGCGGTGGCTTCGGGCGGCCCCGATGGTGCCGATGCGGCGTCGCCGGTGGGGAAGACTGGGCGGCAGCGGGCATGACTTCGATTGGTTGCGGCGGGTCGCCTTCAGTCGGCGGCGGCTTCCTCTGCAGTGCCGTTTTAGTGCTTGTCCTGTCATGCGGCAGGCGGTTCGGCTGCTGGGTTCCTGAGGCATCCCGCGTTGGCCGGAGAAGGCTAAGCTGGCGTTGGTGCTTGGAGTTCGGCGCGGCAGCGATTAGTCCTCGGTCGTGACGTTCAGTCCAGGGAGCCATGGTGTGGCGTTTGCTCGAGTAGGAGGCCATGGCGCGACGTTGTCGCATTGTGATTGCTATAGGATTGATCCGTGGTTCGTGCTCCTAGATCTACTCAGTGGTGGCGCATAGGTGTCGCGTAGTGGTTTCTTCAGACGCGAACATTGCAGGAAGCGGCTCATCGTGGAGTTCATGGGTGGCTATGCCATGGCCTTGAGGCGTGCAGGATCCCGGTGTGTTGGTGGCGGTCTATTTTGTGTGTGGGTAGTGTGTGGGGTGCTGTGGAAGTGTTGGCGAAAGCCTTGCCGGTGTTCTTACCGGTCTCGACAACGATGACGCCTTCGAGCGCCATTTTCCTTCCTAGAGGTGTTGTCATGACACTCCATAGCCCTCATGTATACTGATCTCCGGGTGAGAACCTTGCCTCGGTGAGGCGGGCGGCGTCAACGACCCTAGTCGCCTCCTTGGAGGCGTCGCGTCGGAGGTCCTTCTTCACGCAAAGTAGACTGAAGTTTGGATGGTACAGTCGGATGGGAATAGGGACTTGTTTGAAAGCAAGGACGGAGAAGAAGTTCTGAAGCTTAGTCTTTCTAGCTTTTTTTCATAGTCCTTAAGCTATCTTTTTTGTTGTTTTTTGCTCCTCAGTTTTGAGGATTTGAGCCTAAGAGCTCATGTATCTTTTGGCTGTATATATCCCACGTGGATATAGAGGCCGGATTTTATATCCTTTATCTAAAAAAAGATTTATGGGTAGAAAAGAACATCACATACGGTTTTTAGTTACAAACCGTCTGTGATGACATATCACAGACGGTTTGTAACTAAAAACCGTCTGTGATATATCAATATCACAGATGGTTTTTAACTAAAAACCGTCTTGATAGCTAATTATCACAGACGGTTTTAAGTTAAAAATCGTCTGTGATATTGATATATCACAGACGGTTCGACAACCATCTGTGATAACCTTAGATTATCACTGACCCATAAATTCAGACGGTTCAGAAAACCGTCTGTGATGACGTTTTTGAACCGTCTGTAATGACCTTTTCTGTAGTAGTGACATGATTCTCTTTTAGTGGATTTCATAGGAATTAAAACTTCTAATCTAACCTCAGTTTCCCCATCCTTCGCGTAGGATCAAGGTAAGCTCTATCTAAACGGCTACTTACGAAATTTTTCTGTGTTTTCTAACCCTAAGCTTTACACTTTCATTCTTTTCATATTCCTGTGTTTTTCCTGTCCTGTGTTTTGCATTTCCGTATTCCAAAAGGTCCTAGATAGGTAAAAGGAATTCTAGCAAGCTTGAAGAAACAAACTCGACAACCTGGAGCTGTTCAGGGTTAAAAAATTGACCGAAAAACGGAAATATCGACGGGTCACCTTTTCAAATAAAGTTCATCTAAATGCGAAAATACATCAAATTTCAACTTTCATTTTTTGTCTTTATTTCATGTATATATGAATATCCAGTTCATATCTACAACATTTCATGTTTTTTTCTCAAAAATCGATTTTTTTTTTACAATTTCAAATCCGAATTTGAATTTTAAATTCTTTTGGCCGAATTCTCTTGAAATTTTCTGATAATCGGTCATATCGGTTCTATCAGAGCCTCGTTAAAAATTTAAAACCGGTAATAAAAACCTCGGAGCTGTTCCAATTTAAACATAGCAAATGTAATTATGTGCGCAGCATGCACATGGGCCTACATAAACGAATGTAAAGCATAGGATATTCCAGGCCAGATGAATAATTTGGGCCGTGCTTGACTGTATAATGTGGCAGGGCCGGGCCAAATTGCCTTTTGGTCAGCCCGGTTCATGTCTTGCTCAGATCATAGGATGGACAAGGCTGCAGTGATCTTCAGACACACCTGAATTCAGCAAGTCAGCATCAAGCCATCAGCAGAGATTAATCAGGAAGCAACAAAGCGCAGGCCAGGATTTAGCAAAAAATCAACTGCACAATCATCAAATCATTCCTCCCAAGAACCAAGTATATTCTTTGTAGTAGCATCCAACCAATGCCCACTGATAGTCATAATACATTAGCCGATCAACGAACGTAACAATTATAAATCGAGTATCCAGTTTACGGTGGTCTGGTTGATCCATCGTGTGTATGTTTTTTTACCGTAAGACCTTAAAAAAGAAGACCAATGTTGCGTATATTTCCTGTTCATATGGTTTTTAGCTTGTCTTAATTGTTGAAACAACTGTTTTGATTTGTTCCGCGAGTATAGTATACTTTGTTTCATTAGTAGTTATGATTTTCCCCCTAATAATATTGGCATTTTCCACCAACATCATTCGTTTTTTTCCGGCAATTGTGTTAGTTTGATCCACTAGTATATTTCAATGCGTGGGACGTTTAGGTGGTGCTAAGTTGGGCTGAATTTCGATGACTTATAGCTAAATTTTCACTATAGCTGGCTGAATTATATTGTAGTTGATGGTAACTTATTTGACATAATTAAATTTAAAAAAATTAAAATGAAAAAATATTAGCCTATCATGTATAATGCAAATAAATACAAAGAAAAAAGAACAGAAAAAAGCTCAAAAAAACCGAAAAGTCAGAAAAATATGAAATTTAGGAATAATGAAAAATAAACCAAAAGACAGAAGTTTAAGCCCAAAACGGAGTATAGTCCGTAGTGGACGTTGCAGCACGGGGCTAGCTGGGGCGCCGACTACGCTTGGTGGTTGTGGGGAAGGATGGAGGAGGAGATCCTTTTACGCCCATTCTAGCCAAAATTTTGGTTTAAAGTTTTTAGCTTCTAATTTTTTAATTTTTAGTATTTTTGGGTTTTTTATTTTTTTATACTGTTTATGATAGATAGCTTTTTCTATTTTTTATGTTAAAAAAACTATCAATAACTATAACATACTAGTAGTGTGCCCGTGCTAACGCTACGGCAAAATACAAAAAAGATAAAATTTGTAAAAAATAAAACGAACAATCAGATTCATTAAGATTCACATCTCATATATTGTATAACCAAATATTTTTATCACAAAATGAATGTCACATAAATACGTGACCGGTCGGAACCACCCAACACGCAATGCTCAAAAGCCTACGACCTATTCCCAGGTCTTGCGACCGCTTCGCGAGACCATACGACCGGTTAACAGAAGCTACGACCGTTTATCGCGTGATTTAAACACCTTCCCGACCACATACAACACTTTTCGTCGTGGTCGAAGCCACTTCCGACCATGTGCACCGTGTGATCGCGTAATAGCTTTCGACCACGACCATCACGGTGCGTTCGACTTCCGACCACGGACAACGTGGTCGTATCTTTCGACCACGGCCAATGTGGCCGTAATACCATTCCGAACAGGCTCAGATTGAGCTGCAGTGGTCGTAACTCTCCCGCCATGGATAATGTGGTCGTAAACCCTTTGATCACGGCCAATGTGGCCATAAACCTTCCGGCCGACCTTCGATCACAATCAAACTGGTCATAAACACCAAAGTGATCGTAAACAACAACGTGGTCGAAGTTCATCGACTTCTGACTGCAGCCCGTGGCCAAAGGGGTCGTAAAATACCAATGTGGCCGTAAGCGCCAAAGTGGTCGAAAATGCCACCGTAGTCATAAAGGCCAACGTGGTCGTGAATACCAACTTGGCCATAAGCGCCAAAGTGGTCGAAAATGCCACCGTAGTCATAAAGGCCAACGTGGTCGTAAATACAAATGTGGCCGTAAGTGCCAAAGTGGTCGAAAATGCCACCGTAGTCATAAAGGCCAACGTGGTCGTAAATACAAATGTGGTCGTAAGCGCCAAAGTGGTCGAAAATGCCACCGTAGTCATAAAGGCCAACGTGGTCGTAAATACCAACGTGGCCGTAAGCGCCAAAGTATTCGTAAACGACACAATGTGGTCGTAAGCGCCAAAGTGGTCGAAAATGCCACCGACTGCAGTGGGCGTAACTCTCCCGGCAGGTTTCCATGTACAAACCTGGTCGTGGAACTGCAGCTCCATGGACAGTTCAACTTTCAGTGCTTCAAAATTGAAGCATGTTTATGGAAATAAAAAATAAAAACTGAAGTGTTAAGCTCGACCTACCATCAGTTTCACATTTCTACAGCAGATTCCACGTGCATAGATAATACAATGGAAATGAATCGTTTTTCTACTGCAAGGTTATATAAAAGACAAACCTCCTCTTTACTATTAAATAAATGATTGCAACCGTGATCGCAGAGCTGATTTCACTGTAACTGGAACTCCATGGTACAAATTGTCCCTAGTGCTAGGAGGAAGAGAGAGTGGTCAAGAAACCTGCATGGGTGCACATGACATTGAGAACTCATGGCTTTTTTAATCAATGAAGCATCGCCAATAGCAGGCTAAAGACTGAAACATGTAGACTTTGGTAATACAACATATGCACTATGACGTTGGAACTTGCTCAATTTCAAAAAATGACTTTGGAATTGGTATTTTGCAGCTACGAGACAGATAGATATTCATGCTGAGTGACCATAAAATATTCATTATGATTCATTATTGCAGTTCACCAAAGGAAACGGAAATGGGTAAATGTATTGTCAACATAACAGAAAACAGATCTCTAGATAAATAAGGGATTGTATGGAAATTACTTCCAAGTCAACATAATGAAAGTGGGACATCAAGCAGGCACAATGAACATGGCATTGGTCATCAAAACAACTTACTATATTTTCAATTTGATTGATAATGTTAGCATAATGTGGTGCCAGACCACAGGGACCTAGCCTTTGGTTCTGAACTTGCTCGGAACCCAGTAAGTCGATACCTACAGGAATTTATTCAGAGAGGTGTTAGGATACTGTCAGATATATTTTGTGGTAATTGGTAAAAAACATCCAATTGAGAATTACTTACCAGCTTTACTGAATGCATCCCAGACTTGTTTATGCAAAAATATGACGATATCAACAAGTTTCTCCACAATCTGGATAAAGGAAACCAACGTCAGAAGGAAAACAAATATGAGTAGGATATTCATAAAAAAAATTATCTCAGTTGCGTGGCAACGCTACCAGCCATAACCTAACGACCACAAAGTCATGGTATAAACGAATGAAGCAAATGTGGACGAAGATAATTACCTCCTCCAAAGTTCTAGGCCACAATGATTTCTTCTTCAGATTTTTCACAAGCTTCCTTTGACGCTTTAGTTCACTATGCAAAATCATGACACTCTCTGCAAAGAACAAAAATCGCATACAATAAATATCTCCATAGCAGTTTTAGCAGTACACAGTGTGTAAAAAGTAATAGCAACCACAAAAAAGGCCCTGTAAAAAAAATATACTGCAACAAAAATGCTTACATCCATTTATACATTTTAAGAATCTTTCAGAATTACTATAAAAAAGTATTTATCAGAATCTCTCCAACTATACTGGTTTGGATCTTGGAAGGTTAATTGCCATTCCTGTAGCTCATCCTAAAAAAACGTGGATTCTCCCCCCTTGTTTCCTATGTAAGAGTCCTAGCAGTCATGCTTGTTTTTCCAGTCCATTTTATCACAGTGTCTGTCAAAAGTTGGTTCGCTTGGAATGAAAAAGGTTTAGGGTGAAACATTAACAGAGAATATACAATGTTTTACAGTTTTACTCTATGAATTTTCTTACTAAACTAAGAGAATTCAGAAAAAAAAATGTGCGCACCACAACCAACATAAGCTTCATTTTCCCCTTTATAATGGAAAATTACAATGCTTGTTTGAGTAATTTCTTTGTATTAAGATCTCTTCACCAAAGTTTTTATTTGCATAGGACAATCATTATTTCCAGGTGAGGTTCTGCAAAAGCATTGTGCATGCATCTTAGCATCTACTGATATTATTTCAAAAAAATGGCATAAGTTTGGTTGTACCCCGTCTAGCTGCTGGCACAGACTCCTCTTCATGAAATTTCCTTTGAAAATCCTGCTCAAACCTGTCCAGCGCATGCAATTCATGGTAAAGCTCCTGTGATTATAGAAATAGCTGCATAAGTTTCTGGCCATTGTAGTATTGAAAAAAAATAGCTTGATTGTAGCACCGTCCTCAAAACTGTAGTTTTAGCTTGCTGTTATGTAAGAAACTTAATATTCTTAGTAATAAGACCTACTGAAAGATTTTTTATGCTACTGCAGATATGTAGCCATTCAATAATTTGAAGGAAAAAAAATGGTAACTACAACAGTGCCACTTCGTGACTCCATAAAAGTAAGAAGTATTATCAAGTACAGGCAGCTCCCAGAGTATAGAAATGAGGAAATTAAAGTAAAATAGAAGAGTTCTTTATGGCATAGCATAGCATAGCATACAGAAGTGTTTTGAGCCAAATTAATCAATTGCTGGACGGTAGTTTCCATATACTCTTTTGAATGATCCTGTGGAGTAAAATCTGTCGTTCTGCATCCATGGACCAAGTCATTCTGCAGAACACAGTGCGTTAGCATACCACTCTAAAAAAAACTAACAGATGAGCATGTAATTTCACTCCATCAACAGAACAGTTTGAGGGAGGGGAATCAAGAGCGTTACAATCTCCCCTTCTAATCTCTAATCTCTCATTAATTCTAGTCAATTTATCATGCTCTACGATACGGAAATTTGTATGGTGTAAATTAGCATTACTCAGTAACCATTAAAGTACAATTTTGGTCTCTCAAACAAACAACCCCCAGGCATCCAAAAGTAGCACAACCAGTACAATATTTACAACAGCATACAGCACACGCGCTGCCCTGCATCTAGATAACAGAGAGATAATCCACTGCACAATTGCACTAAAGTTGCCATCGAACATGTCAGATTTACATTTTAGGGGTCTAAACCACCAATCGCACATTCATCTTCCTACTCAAATGCCTAACAACTTTAACCGGGTGGGTGACAAGCCAAAGACAAAATTGGCATAATTCAAACGCAACAACGGCATCAAATCCACCGCATTAGGCACGGGAACGAACCTCTTGACGACGAAGAGTGACCCCTCCACGTCCTTACGGCTCTGCAGATTGAAAAAAAAATCAGGCCAAATCGGCATGGAAGCGAACCCAACCGGATGGGACGGGGGCGGGCACCTAGCACCTACCCACTGGTTGAGGTCGGTGTCGAAGTCGCAGAGCGTGACGTGCGCGGCGGTGATGAGGATGTCCTCGACGGCGGGGTCGAGGCGCTGGAGCACGGTGAGGTTGAGCATCGGCGTCACCTTCGCCCTCCCACCGCCGCCATGGGCCATGGCCGCGCCGTCGCCGCGGGTGGAGGAGGAGGAGGAGGAGTCCCTAACCCTAATGGTGGCCTCCTAGGGTTTGGTGGCCCGCTGTGAGGACCCTCCACGCCGCTGCGGTGGGGCCGCTGACCCAGCGCACGTCCATTAGCTTCGCGGCTCGCTCACCAAACCGCCGGCGCTGGCGCACGGGATTCGGTGGGGGAGGAGCGGCGGAGGACTATGTGGGGAGGAGGCGACGACGGAGGTCTCGGCGGAGGATCTGTGGGGAGGAGGAGAGCGGCGGAGGATTTGTGGGGAGGAGGAGAGCGGCGGAGGATCTGTGGGGAGGAGGCGAGGACGGCGCACGGGATTCGGTGGGGGAGGAGCGGCGGAGGACTCTGTGGGGAGGAGGCGATGACGGAGGTCTCGGCGGAGGATCTGTGGGGAGGACGAGAGCGGCGGAGGATTTGTGGGGAGGAGGAGAGCGGCGGAGGATCTGTGGGGAGGAGGCGAGGACGGAGGTCGTCTCGGCGGGGGATCTGTGGGGAGGAGGCGAGGACGGAGTGAACGTGGGGAGACGCGGCGCGGGGTGGGGAGGAGGAGGCGGCGGCAAAGGAGCGGGGGAGGAGGCGGCGGAGGAGGAGCGGGGGAGGAGGATGCGAGGGCGGCGCGGGGTGGAGAGGAGGGGAGGGCGGAGCGGCAAAGGAGAGAGGGTAGGAGGCGGGGGGGGAGCGGCGTAGGAGGGAGGGGAGGAGGCGAGGGCGGAGCGGTGGCGGAGGGAGGGGAGGAGCGACGGGCGGAGCGGCGGCGGAGGGAGGGGAGGAGCGACGGGCGGAGCGGCGGCGAAGGAGGGAGGGGAGGAGCGACGGGATTCGGAGGAGCGGGGGAGGAGGCGCTGGCGGCGCGGGGCGGGGGGAGGAGGAGGCGCAACAGGTGAACGTGGGGAGAGGGTGCGGGAGGGGGTGGGGAGCGGAAGTGGTTTTCTGGGTTCAATGATGTACATGATCCAGATGATTTTGGCCTTAGGATCTTCAATGAGTAAGAGAAGAAGGCTTGAGGAGAGATCTAGGGGGTGTTTGGTTGCTAGCCACACTTTGCCAATAAAAATTGCCACACTTGCCTAAGTTGAGGTGCTCAAATTCTTTGCCACACCTTAGCAAGCCTAAGGAAATCTTGCCACACTTTTTTGAGTCATTGACGCGTGGGACCTAGTTTGCTGGAAGGGAATCTTGCCACAACTGTGGCTGCAACCAAACAGCTTCCAAAGTTGGTCAAACTTGCCTAACCTTAAGCGTGGTAAACTGTGGCTGGCAACCAAACACCCCTAGGCCATTCATTTGTATGAAGTTGGATTATTTTGGTACACAAATCTGGGTGGACTTAGATTTGACATGACTGTGAGGGTGGTTGAGGGGGTGGATTTAGTAAAAAAATTTTTGATGTATTATAGAGTAGGGTAGAAAAAAAAGTATTATAGTATAAAATAAACTAAAAGCTTAGACTAAAAACCAGAATGAAACTTGCCCAATCTTTGTTCTGGCATTTGTCCTGCCAGCCAGATCCAACCAGTCCAGGAAGCATATTCCTCGACTGATCAGTACAAATACTCTCTCTCTCTCTCTCTCTCTCTCCAAAAAATCAGTATCTAAGATGGAAAGCAACCAGATCAGACCCTTAAATTAACCCCATGAACACCGGAAATTACTCAAGAAAAATAGAAAATGGAATCCCAAGAAGTAATCCACATCAAGAAACCAAACCCAGGCCAAGAACAAGAGATCGAGCACCAAATAAACCAAGTAGCCACACAAACCAAATCAATTTACCCACTCCCAAGAACCAAATCTATTATTCTGTAATCTGTATAGCATCCAACGAATGATACCCACTGATAATACAACCGACCAACGAATGTAACAATTGCAGCTGCAAGCAGCAGCTGGACATTACAAATCGAATCGAAGAAAGGCCAAGAAATGTGACGCATCACGGATCAAGAGGCCGCGACGGCGGCGGCGGCGGCGTCGGCGCAGTCGAAGCCGCAGTGGCACCGCGGGCTTTCCGCGAAGTTGCCGAGCGGGAACGATGCCGAGAGCGGACCGACGAGAAAGCTAAGCTGGTCGCCGGCGCGGTCGACCTGGTTGATGCTTATCCACACGAACAGCACCTTCACGCTCACGCCCTCAAGCGCGCGGATCGAGCCCGCCCTGGCGGTGCCCGCGATGCGGCGGCTGTACCGGAGCACGTACCGGTCGCCGACGCGGAACTCGCAGTCGCCGCCGCCGCCGCCGGAGAGGAACACCTCGAAGGAACCGTCAGGGCGGAGCACGTACGACTGCACGCCCTCCGGGAGGATGCCCCGCGGGAACTCGTACCGCTCCAGCATCTCGTACGCCGTCGGGGTCGTCGTCGTCGAATTCACCGAGGCCAGCTCGGGGGAGGCTGCCGAGGCGGCGGCGAGGAGGATGACGGCGGCCACGACGGGGAGGAGGAGCTTGGCCATGGCTGGTGCTTGGGTTTCTTGGTTGGGTTCGTTTCGCTTTTCTTGTACTTTTTGACGTGGTTTTATTGAGTACACTAATCTATCAAGTGTTGGCGTGTTTGCAAAAATTATTGGACAATTCAATTGTTTAAGGGCGATGTTTATGACTTGGAAGCATCTCATGGATTGTAGTTTTGGAGTTGCTCGTGTTTTGATTTTTTTTTTCTTGTGTAAATTGACTGTGCAAGGAATTGTCGATGTAATTTTTAGACAGGGGTTGTTTGGTTGATTATGCCATTTTGGTAGCTCATTATGGACCGTTTGGTGCACCATTAATTAGCTCCTTTTTAATATGGATGTAATACTTCATCCGTTGGTATAGTGGTCCATGTGATCAGTTGTGGTAGTGAGATTAGTATTATATCTATTTATTACTAAAAATTGATAACAGGCGTTTTATAGTAGCTAAGAAAAAAGAGAAAAACTATAAATTCTCATAAAAAATAAAACATCCGACTCTTAATCAAGTGAATCATAATTAATCAAAACTATAGCAGCCGTCAGATCTTATTGCTTAAAGATATATTTCTTTTTAATTCAAAAGAGATGATAATTCTCTCCCTCTCCAGCCTCTTAAAAAAAAGAAATAGCTAGAAATTCTTATAAAAAGAAAACACTTAGCATTTGATTTGGTGGACCTAATATTAATAACATCATCTAGCCATGTATTGTGTACGGAGCAGATTGATTAATTAGATTAGTTTGATCTTGTATAACATATCACGAGAAAGAAAATATATAGTATATGAAACAAACTCTGCTCTGCTCCAGGTTTTTTAACTCTGCTCCCAGTTTGTCTAGCCAAACATATCCAGCTCCAAAAACTCTGCTACAAAAAAAAGGTGGAGTTGAGGGCTAACTCCACGTTTTTTGTGGAGCTCCTCAAGAGGTACTCCAGAAACTAGAGATTCATACCTTCTCATGGAGTTGAAGAAAAATTACCCACCTATGCCATTGATTACACAAACATACCCCTTTGTTCTTTTTTCTTTCTTTCTTCTGCTCCGCACGGCGCGTCTTCCTCGTCCTCAATAGCCACCGGTCGCACCTCTCCCCACTTCCACTCCACCGAGACCGCTCGCCTTCTCCGTCCGCTGCTCTCCCTCTACATCTTCTCCAGCGGCCACCTCTCCGCCGCTCCTCCCTTCACCGGCCGCCCCCTCTTCTCTCCATTTCCCAGCGCCGCCCCCTTTCTCTCACCGAGCCACCGCCGCCTCACCCCACATCTCGTGCGTCGTCTCCCCCTTCCCCCCTTCTTCTCCTACTCCGGCGCTGCCACTCCTCTCTCTTCCTTCTCCACCCGACGCAACTCCTTCTTCGGCCACCTACGCCCACGTTTCTCCCTCTCCTCCTCCAGATCCACCGCGCCGCCATTTCCTCCTCCACCGACCGCCCTTCCTCTCCTACTCCGGTGCGCCACCGCGTCCTCCACCGAATCGCCGCCTCTTTCTTCTCCTCCGGCGCCGTGCCTCCTTCCGCTGCTCTCCCTCCACTCCGGCCACCACATCACCGCGCCACCTCTCCCCAGCCGCTACTCCATTAGCGCCGCCAACCCCTTCTCCCTTCTACTTCCTCCGGCCGCTGCCCTCATATGCGCCACCAGCCCGAGCTCCCTCCACCGCTCTCGGCCGCATCCCTCTGCGCCACCAATAGATATTAGAAGTTTTATCTATGCTATGTCTTCAATTGTGCAACGAAATTGTCAATTTTTTCATGTGTGACTATTAAGAAGTTTTGAAGGCAACACATGTTAGTATATATGCCTAGTAACTTACCAACTGTGGTTCTTTTCCAGCCATGGGATGCAAAAGCACAAGTTATTTGTCAGCTTGTTAGTTCATTTGGGAGAAAATCATATATGTTTGTGGCTATTCTACTAAGAGAAGTGCTATTTGATATGAACCATGAGATGTTTCACTTTTTTGACATTTTAGGTAAAGAAGCTGTTAGATTAACGTCTGTCGTTAGAATGCAATTAATTTATCTTGTATATATACGAATATGAACCAATTGCTTTGTGTTGTTTGTCTTTCACAGGATATGGACTCTATTGTTGAAACAATGATGCATCAACTTTTGTCCAAGGAGATTCTTCATGAACAAAGACAAAATAAGCAAATAAGAATATGAGCGTTACAATCACTTGCATTCTCTAGCTTGGAGCTAGAATTATGTATCGGAACACTTGTATTCGTAGTCATTTTGGTTTAAACTACTCTCTAGTTATCTATGGACAACTATTTGTATTCGAATGATGGACTTTGTTAATTATCTATCATGCACGTTGCAATTTATGGGACAAAAGGATAGAATTATTTGACTAAAATATTTATTTTTTGGTTTTCTCGAATAAATTAATTGTGATTATAATATTTTAAATCATATTTCAATTGGCAACAAAAAAAATTCAGTTACATATGCTCCGCAGACATCAAAACATACACCAAACATCATTCAGAGGCACATTGGACCTTTCTCAGGGAAACCTCACATTCCTGGAGCTGGAGCTAGGCTGCGTGCCAAACAGGACCACCTGCTCCAGGAACTCCACAGTGGAGCTGCTCCATAGTGGAGTTGGTGGAGCAGAGCTAGAAAAACTGGAGCAGAGCAGTCCCAAACAGGCCCTAAGGGAAGTCTTTTTTTAAAAAAAAACTCTAGCTATATATTAAGGTGTCCTTCCATGAAACAACAAAAGAAATATATTTTTCGATTAAAAGAAATGTACCATGGCATCTACCACGTTGCCTCATCTCCTCCTCTCTATATGCTTCATTAGGTCAACTTGATCTATTTTCTTGTATAAGAAAAAAACGTTGTTAGCATCTCATTAGGTCCCTTCACCATGCTTCATCTTTCACAACCCATGGTATTCTTATGTGCATCTTTCACTACTGATGCACATGCATGTGTGACCAGTCCGTGTAAGATAGAACGCAAGAAGAAGTGCAATCTATAGGTGTGAGATGGATTTAACTTTGAACTCTTAAGTATATCAAATTCTAATGTACTCCCTCTGTTGATTTGATTTTTGTAAGTCATCCACACATTTCGATATTTGAACTTTCTAAATTTTTTACCAGCAATATATTGTTAGTGTAACATAAAAGTGATATCGTTGGGTTCATATTTTAACATACTTTCTGATGATCATGCATGATTTTGCATCTACAAACAATACATTGTAAAAGAAATTAATAGTCAAACTTAAATTTGAGAGACCATACCAAGTCAAACCATGTCTTATATAAATAAACTATTGAGAATTAGACGCTAAGATACATGTTTCTATGGATGTTGTGCTAATCCATTTTCAAATTTGTAGGGCGGTCAGTTCCAGTTTGCAGGGCACCAGTTTTCTGATCACTGATGTACATGTAAGCGGAATTTCTGAGTAGTTGAGGAAAATTGGTATTTATATAAATCTAGCACAAATAAGAAACATGAGAACAAAAAACAAATATAAATTCAATGGAATTTGGCTATTCTTGTACTCTCTTGCACCAATTCTGATGTTTCTTTGTGCCTCGACGGTGGGTCGCCGAGCCGGCCGCCGGCGGGCAAGAAGATCTACGTGCATGTACGTCGTGGGCTAACGAAAGACGGATGCATACGTGGATCCGTACATGCACGCCTTCTTCCAGGCTTGGCTCGACTCCCTCCGGCGAGCGGCGCACGAACCAACAGCTCGTGATTGTCGAGCTGAGTCGCTGGGCAGATGGGTCTCTACGGAGGTTTGGGCAGATGAACCGGTATGGAAGCCAGGAGTTCAACGCATAAAAGACACACCTCACATGTCTCTCACGCCACCCTCTGAAGCCATGGCCATTTTGCCCCAGCACCATAGCAATGCCGTATTTGGCTCTCTACTGTGCATCTTTGCCGTATTTGGTCCTCTTGTGCGGCCGGAGAGCGCGCGAGAGGAGGTGATACGACCGGGGAGAACGCTAGGGGAGTTGGCACGGTTGGGATACGCAACAGGGGGAGGTGGCGGCCGCATCGCCGTCCATACGCTCGTCGTCATGCCAATGCTGCCGTCCGTGCGCTAGTGGCAACCGCGTCACCGTCTGTGCGCTTGTCGTCGTGCCGATGCTGCCGTCCGTGCGCTCGTGGCAGCCGTGTCGCCGTCCGCGCGCTCATCGTTGTGCCGACACTACCATCTGCACGCTCATGGCGGCCGTGTTACCGTCCATGCGCTCGTCGTCGTGCCGACGCTACCGTCCGCGTGCTCGTCGTCGTGCCGACGCTGTCATCCATGCACTCGTCATCGCCCTTCTCGTGTGGCCCCGTACCGCGCCACCTCCCCCTCGCTGGCTCACACTGTCCCTGACTGCGCCACCTCCTCGTGCGCTCTCCGGCAGCGCGAGGGGGTCAAAGCTAGGAAAACGCACGGAGAAGAGGCTAAACGCGGAATTGCCTTGACGCTGGGGCCAAAATGGCCATGGCTTTCCACCCTCCATACCATGATGGCACTTATCAAGGCGCCACGTCACTGGTTAGACCCAAGCTAGCATGCTACTGACGTTAGGGGACCCACTTAAATACATTTAGTGATGTAAATATGCAATTTGGGACTTTGGTGACCTACTTGAACCAACAGCATAAGTTTAGTAAGCTGCCGCGCAATTTACTCATTTTCATGTGCTTACCTTCATGGCCTCTATTTTACTTCTAAAACTATCTTGCCTTGACAGTGTATATATCTAAAGTGTACTCTGTTGCCTTGACAATGTATCTAAAGTTTACTACATACGACACCATAGAACACGATTGAGTTTGAAAGGAAGAGTGCTCCTTATAAGGGGAATTGCGCAATGGTGTTCTTTTATAAAGTCGAGCTACCTTTTGTTAGTTTGGAAGTGATACCAACAGCGTCAATTTAAAAACTAAATTGATCTAAATGCTATTACATATAGCTATATAAAAATATACCCTAGGATGTATAGTTCATACCCTAGTCAGAGAGATACACACCATAGTTCACAGAGATACACTAGATCCATGTAGTTATCGAAATGCTAAATAAATATAGACTCTTAAGTTGCCCCAGGGTGAGTGACTCATGGATTGGCTGGATTTCTTGCTTCCTTATGTGGTTTTGTTAAGTACACTCCAGCTAGTCTCAAGTCTTGTTGTGTTTGCAAAAAAAGTATTTTCTCTGTCCATAAATATAGATTGTTTTTTGTTTTTTATGATGTCCAATATAAGACTTTAACTATGATTTATTATCGTAATATACTAGCAAAAATATAAAAACATATATTATGAAAGAATTTTGTAAGAAAAATCTAATGGTATTTTTTATATGGTATAAGTTAATGTATATTAATTATAAATTAAATGGTCAAACATTGAAAAGCTTAACTATATGAAATCCACGGTAACCTACATTTGTGGAAAGAGGAAATCAAGTGGAGAGTTCCACAGCGTACAATGATTTTTTATTTGGGATAAGATTGATATTGATTGTAATTGTGTATTTGTTAATGGATATTTTATTTTATTTCAATTAATTGATTTGCGAAATGGATGTTTTATGTTTGTGGAATGAATTGAGATGTGAATTGGACGTATACATGTACATGTTGATCTACTTGTTTCAGAGGGCATGTCTAGCATTTCCTAAGGCTAGCCAATAAGCAAAAATAGGTTTAGGGGTAGAGGAGATATCACAGACGGTTTTTAACTAAAAACCGTCTGTACTATTCATAATCACAGACGGTTTTTAACTGTTAAAAACCGTCTGTGCTAGTTATAATCACAGACGATTTTTAGTTAAAAACCGTCTGTGGTATTTAGATATCACAGACGATTTTTAACTAAAACCGTCTGTGATATTTATAAATTACAGACGATTTTTAACTAAAAACCGTCTATAATTATGAATAGCACAGTTAAAAAACATCTGTGATATTTGCACCACAGACGGTTCGAAAGCCGTCTGTGATGACCTCGTATCATTACTGATCCATAAATTCAGATGGCTCACAAAACCGTCTGTGATAACATTTTTGAACCGTCTATAATACAATTTTCTGTAGTAGTGTATTGAACATTGCATGTTCAACTAAAGGGGAAAATCCAAGTACTCGCTGACATAATTGCCTTTATCATTTACTCCTAATTTCTTTCAACAGAGCAAGAACCCAGCTTGAGTCTGTGAAACCAATCGCTTGATATACCCATAAATAAAAATGGCAATGCACGCCCAACTATTAGGTAATCGATCCAAGCCTCATGCAGCTACCCAGCTTTCAAGAATAGGCTTAGAAGCCATAGTGTGAAAATTTATTTCCTGTAAGCATCACAAATCTGAAACCCATCAGTTGCTTAATTGTCATGCTCATGCATGCACCGTTGCTGCGTTGCGCTTCTGCGTCGCGGCCCTATAATTGGCCTGCCGCCGGCTCGCGGCGCTGATCGTGCGCTCGAGCGCCGACATGGCGCGCGACTGCGCAGCGATGACCGCCGCCGTCGGCGTGTCGCGGGAGAGCACGATCTCGTACCCGTCGTCGAACTGGGCCATGCCGTCGGCCACCACCTGCCACACCATGCCGCCGGCGAGCGCGCCGCCGCTGGCACGCGCCATGCCGTAGATGCTCCGGTAGACGGCCTTGATGCATGCGTCCCTGTCGGCCTCCGAGTACCCCGGGTCCTTCTTCGACTTGCCGAACTCCGACAGCACCAACGGCTTCCGGAGCACCGTTCGGGCATCCTGCCAGTGGCTCTTGATCCACCGCTGCATGAATGCGTTCTGGGCCCTCTCGCTCTGCCCCGAAAGCCTACACCATGTCAAGAGAAACATTCCCGGATCAACTCGGCTTCGGCTTCTGACTTCTGGCTTATTTTTCACTATTCATAAGTTTCGTCTTTTTCTGAATTTTTGGCTTTTTGTTAAGCTTTTTTGCCGGTTCTTTTTTTTCCCGTATTTGTTTGTATTATACGTAATGGGCTAATATATTTTTAAATTTTTTTAAATTTAATTATGCTAAATAAGCCTCTGTCAGCTACAGTGCTTTTTTTCAGCCAGCTACAGTGTTTTCAGCCATAAGCCATGAGCTTTTCAGCCGAACCGATCACCACCGTGCTGACTTGAAACAGGAATTTCTTGGTAGCTGCTGCTTCTTCTGATACCTATTTGCTATCCATCGGGAACAATTTCATTTCATTGATGAAAGATGGATGGCTATCTACATAAATAAAAATAATTGGTGATATTTAATGTATCTCCTTTGTTTTAAGGGTAAAATATCGTACAATAATCCTAAAAAAGAAAGAAATTCTAGAAGCTCTCACTAAAGATCTCCACCGCTTATTTTAGTGGGGATAGATTATAACGGTGTAGATTAATTATAATAGATATTATAACGATGCAGATTAATTATATAGATAGTAAATTTGCTAGTTCTCCATAATGGCATATAAGGAATATGGTTCAGATGCGTCTACTTGCATCTGATGCGTGTAGGATGAAGTATACCAGGCGTCCGGGTACGCGTGTATGGTGGCGAAATCGATCTCCGGGACGAGGTTGTTGGTGATGTAGTCGGTGCCGACCTGGTACCCGGGGTTGTACTGCTTCTTCTCCGGCGAGGAGTCGCCGTAGAAGCCTTCGAGGCCGACCTCCAGGAGGTGGTTGCTGTCGATGGACTTGGTGTACGGTGCCATCTCGTGAACCCATGCCTGGTTAATAATCAGTGAAGATATGATCAAAATTAAGGTCGGTCTGGCTGCAACTACTGACGTCTGAACTACTGCGGTTCATGTATTAGTACGTTGACCGTTCTGCCTGAGTAGTCTGACTGACAGCGGGGCTCGTTGATGAGCTCCCAGGCCATGATGGTGGGGTCGTCCTTGTACGCCACCTTGGTGATGGTGTTGACCCTGGTCAGCACCCTCTGCAACCAAACAGGCAAAAGGAATATCTGTTCAAGAAAATGGAAAAAAGAGAAAAAAAACAAACTCAGATTTAAGCAGTGGCGCCGGAACTAGAATTTAGTTACGCCTTAAGCTCAGTGGTGAAATGAACTAGACTAGACTATGAAAATGTTATCCAAGTTAAACTAAATTTACTCCGAACTATACACTAGTTATTTTTCCACGCTCCGGACCAAAGCCTATTTTGCTCGGAGTGTGGTTCCGCCCCTGGATTTAAGTGTGATTTGTGCAAGGTTCTTGTGATGCTCGTACAGCAAAGTAGCGAGCTGTTCGGTAGGAAAGGCCAACAGGCTATCCATCGATGGAGAAGGCTCTACCTGAAGGTTGTAACGACACACACGGTGCATGTGTCACCTTTTGTTAACTGTTACAATCTGTTCATCATGCAGTTGCATGTATGCATGCATGCTCGAGCTAGCTAGCTTCTTGTAGTACGTTAATTTTACCTTGACGTGATTCTTGTAGTAGCCCTTCACCACGGGGTTAGTGTAGAAGTCGTCCTCGCCGTTCACGCTCACGCCTGCACTCCGGGCCCACTGCACATACTGCGGCCTTCCTCCAAAGTCCTTGTAGTTGTTCACCAGGCTCAGGATCAGCCGCACGCCGTAGTTTCGCGCCTCTGACACCACAAAATCAAGCCCCTACGTCCATGCATTGTATCAGAAGGTTATTGGAATCACCACCTCCGGTAACTTCTGTAAAAGTAGGAGGGGTGTTGATAAATATCATCTGAATATTTTCTTCTTAACTATTATCCAGATTTGTGACCATTGGATTAGAGATCCAACGGTCATAAATTCTCTCCCCGCCCTTTAAAAAAATCTCCCCCTCCTCTAAAAAAAACTCCCCCCTCCTGAAAAATAGGTCGTTGGATCTCTAATCCAACGGTCCTAAATCTAGATGATTGATAGGAAGAAAACATCCGGATGATGGCTAGACACACCCAGGTAGGAGTGCTCGGTCGGTAGGATGTGAGGCGTTAGAGCTTCTTCTTCAGGCAAGAAATTAAATTACGCCGAAAAAACTATCAGTAGTAACAGTGTATTTTTAGCTGCTGTAGTATATAATAAGTTATAAATTAGAGTTTTTAAGTTTAAATGAGCATCGCCTAATAGAGCACGGCTAGAAATGCGGTTACGACTCAAAAGCGATGATAACAAATTGTCAAACTTGCTTAACTAATTGTGCCATAAGTAATAAGCTATATATGTAGTGTGCACTACGTACACTAGCTAGCTAGTGGTGATCGATATGGGCTAAACCTGGAAGACTTTCTCGTCGTACACGCCCGGGGACGTCTGGAGCGCGCCGTAGCCGGAGCCGTCGCTGAACGCCCACGTCCGGCACACGGCGAGCCCGTTGGCCGCCGCGGCGCGCATGACCTCGGTGACCTTCCCGCGGGCGGACGGGTCGGCAGCGACGCTCATCATCCAGTAGGAGTTGAACCCGTTGAACAGGAACGGCTCGCCGTCGAGGGTGAACACGGCGCCTCGGGTCCGGACGAACGACGACGACGACGACACCTGGACGGCATTGGCCCCACATGACAGTGACACGAGCAGCGGCACCAGTAAGGAGGCGCTAGTAAGAACCGCACGAACGTTAAAGCAGCTCTTGGCCATGCTGTTCTGGTGTGTGCTGTGAATCTGACGAGGTCTGAGAGCTGATCGGTTTGAGCGGTTTGTTCGATGGAGTGAAGAGTATATATAGCCGATTGATATATGCTCGATGATCATATATGTGCTAGGAAGTAGTTTTATCCTTTAGGAATCGATTCTGTTGGAGATCGACCCGGAGCACGATTTCCGGTGCGCTGTGGGGAGCTAGCCATGCATCATCTTGTGGCCTACGGTTAATTATGTCACGGGCGCGCGCAACCAGCTAGCTTGCTTTCCTACTTGACCATGTTGCGTCGTCGGATCTTCTGGTACACGTCGATATCTGATCAGCAGCCAGCTCCGATATGTTTGTTGCTGTAACGGTATTATCTACATTGAAGATTATCGAGCCCCGTAAGTGCTTTGAGCTCATGTGTGTTCTATCGAATGCAAAGGTTTAAGCTCTCATTTCGAATTTTACAAAACTTCCATAGAGACCGTCACTACTGCAGAAAAGATAATCATAAACAGTTCAAAAACATTATCATAATAAACGATTTCATGAGCTGCCTAAATTCATGAATCAATAATAACATGATGTCATCGCCGAATGTTTTCGAACCGTATGTGATACATACTATCATAAACGGTTATTAACTTATAACCGTCTGTGATATTAAACTATTACAGACGATTTCTACTATCAACCGCACAGATGGTTTCCACTACAAACTATCTATGATATTTTATCACAGATGGTTTGTAGTTGAAACCGTCTGTGATTCATCACATATCACATACGGTTTCTACTACCAACCGTCTGTGATTCATCACATATCACAGGCGGTTTCTACTACCAACCGTCTATGATAGTTTAATACCACAGATGGTTATAAGTTAATAACCGTCTATGAAGTTATTTCATATTTCTAAATCTATTTTTGTTTGTTGGCTAGTCTCAGGGAATACTAGCCATACCGTCTGAAACAAGCAGAAACATTACAAGTACATGTATACATCCAATTTACATTCATTTTAGAAACAAGAACATCATTTTTACAAATCAAATAACTAAAATAAAATAAAATAACAATGTATGAACAAATACACATGTACCATTAAGTTCAATTTTATTCCAAACAAGTTCATGCTACATTGTGGAGCTCTTCATCTTCTCTTATGACCTGAGACATCATGAAGTATGCATACTATCCTTGAAGTTTTTAGAGGTTAGCTTATTGCAACGCAGTTGTAGCGATAGTCACAACCTGTCGATAGGAAGATCCATGTCGTGCATACATATAAATTGATAAGTATGAAATAATTATTGCAAGATTAAAAAAAACCTAAGGATCATTGGTCTTCACGAAATAGAGAGTGGTTCCATGTTGTGGTAAACATAGAATCCACATGTGTTGTCTGGCAGCTGCTGGTGGTACTGCAAAAATAGAATTTATTAGTTCGAGAGGCATTATTATGAAGTGTTATATAGAATTAATATGTACTAGCGAATACCGGGAAATCTAGATCATGTCACAGGATGTTGATTCCTCCCTTGGATTTCTGTATAATAGCGGCATATGAGGCGAATGACCTACATGATTCGAAAAAGTTAGCCTTAGTCGTTGCGAAGGAAGAAAAATACTGCAATAGAGTTATCTATGGAGGAAATATGCTTACCTGTCAATTAATTGCTGGACAACTGTGAAGTCGGCTTTGGACTTCTTTAGAGAATCAAGGTATATTAGCTTATTTCATTTTGAAAAAAATTACAATTAGAATCCAGTGAAAACTATACAGGAATGTCATCATGGTCATTAAACCTAAGTTCGTGTTGCTTATAAAGTACAAATCAACAAGTATAGCCACTAGTCCAGCACTTACCCCTGGTTGTAAGGCATAAATATGAATTCCTTGTTGCGATGAGCCTCCAATGCTTTCATCATTTAATTCTCGATGAATGATCTATTCTTCTTGATGATATCCATGAAGGCCAAGTATAGATCGAGAAAACCTACCGATGATTTTCTTAATGTGGTTTCAGTCACCATACACACACACACACAAAAGCAATGAGTTATATATGACATTTATCGGTATTACATAAATGTAGACCGTGATTGTACACGTTTACAGTGTCCAGCATCGAATGAGTGAGGCGTCGAGGGCGTCAAGTTGAAAGAAAAGGAGCAAATCCTCGAAGGTCCCCATGGAGACACATCATGAATATTGTGTTGAAAATAATGTTGTCTGAACGTGACGTTGACACCCGAGTGTCGTTGTCCCTTCGGCTTGTTGGCTTTTTCCATGTACCATACATGCAATCTCTGGCAAGCATGTGAACAAAGATTTCTCCGAGTCCTCCATCAAACCTCAAAATTTAACATACTCTTTCATCACAGTTCCCTTCTGCATCGCTAAACATCTGATCCAGATTATCATCATGCAGCCGGCCTATCTGAATCGAAACCACAATCGACATCATCTGATGGCATATCGTTGACTTCATCGACGATATCATTATTACTATCTTTCTGTGTAATTTACTCTTCACTATGACTGGTCCAACATGCATACCCCTTTTTGAAACCCCTTCAAATCAAGTGCGCTTCAATCTGCGCTCGATTCTTAAACATACTTAGACTCTCACAATCAATGCATGGACAGTACATATATTCCACCCCTTATTTAACATATCCTTCTCAGCAGCTCTTATAAAAATAGACACGCCATTAATGTACTATTCACTCATACGATTCCCAGCGTACATCCAGTTTCGGTCCTACATTACGCATATAACAATTTTGTATTAACTATTGAATTAATCAATTAGCATACTAGATATATATGATCTAAAGTAGCTATATGTACCAAAACTAATTAATTAAATTGAATTTAGTATAAATAGACTATGAAGTGGCTAAACCCTAAAGCATGCTAGATGTAAATAATCTTCTCTCTACATCAAGCTAGATCTAAATCATCTTCAGTTCTTTTTTCACTAAAAACTAGATCTAAAATATAATACAATTAGGACCAAATTACTAACCATAGATAGTCAAGAACTTAATAGATCTACAATTATTCTTGCCAAATTAGCGGTCTTCTTCTACCAAATGGCCTCAAAACCTCACCTCCTCAAAGCAACAGCCTGTGCGAAAACAGATCTGGAATTTAAGACAGATCTGTGAGGGTTGATGAGTTTACAATTAATAAGTGAAATTATCACAGACGATTTTTAACATAAACCATCTGTGAAATATCACAGACGGTTTAAAGAAAAATCGCCTGTGATATTTGGTAATATCACAGACGGTGTTCACCATAAACCGTCTGTGATATTTCCTCTTCACAGACGGTTTTTACCGCTAATAGCAACACAGACATTCTCTAAACCAAAACCATCTGTTATTGTGTTTAATACTGAAGGTTTTGATTAACCATCTGTGATAAGATATCTAGTATTAGTCTTTTTGTAGTAGTGTGTGTTGCTTCTTTTTTCTAAATTCCCGCAAAAGACATGTCCCAAGAAAGAGTTTGTAGGACCGATGGGAAATCAGAGGGTGTAAATGATCTTCACCCTTTTTTAACTTTAACAAAGACAATCTCTTTGGCTTCTTCATTCAATTAGCTATAAAAAGTTTATAAGTTATAGTGCACAATGGAAACAAGCATAAAACAAATGCAAACATGCCAAGAAAACAAAAAGAACAACAAACGAGCCAAAGCATCAACTGGCTAGTTTGACTATAGACATCACAATAGTCGGACTAGGCCTAGGCGGTTTGACCGCTCGGGTCACAGCGGTTTGACTGCTTGTTATTCCGTAACAAAAAATAGCCTACCACTAAGAACTCAAATTGCCCTAACTTCTAATCTACTAATCCAAATGACTTGAAACATAGCTTGCTCAAGGTCCTATAAACCTATTCCAATAATAGATCGATAAGATATTAAACAAAGTTTTGAACTTTCCCAAAAAAAAGGTAGATCACATCAAAACCAAGCAAACCAAGGTAAAATACCAAGAATCTGCGATAGGGCTGCCTAGATAGATGGGATCTAGTCTCTAGAAGATTCTTCCATCATCCACATATCCTTGGGAACCAACAATATCAAGGTGGGAGGAACTCCAAACAACAAAACTAAGCAAATCAAAAGCACAAGATGAAATCGGTGACAAAACTCACTTGGACGAAATTTAGATCTTTATTTCACTTAGAGATGGATGTTAAAACCACTCCACTCTTGGAGGACAAAGCTCCCTCTCTATAGAGCACACACACAAAGTTTCCTTTTGAAAACCCTAACCTAACTCTCAAAAATTTAGCTAAGACTCCCAAAACTTAGCCACAAGTCACATTTCTCTCTCTTTATATATGGAGCCTCACAAGAAACCCTAACTAGCATCTCTAGTTAGATTTTACCTAATTACATAGGCTAACCCGTTAACTCAACATCATACCGAGTTTTATACACACATGCATGCTTTTCAAAGCGTCTTATCGAAAGGGCTCCGATAGCTTAAAATGCCAATCCAATCCATCAACTCGTTTCCGCATGCTTTGACATGCAGTCTGTAGTGCCCAATGACTAGTCGTCACATCTTTACACATTCGGACTACCCCGATCCATTTCTACGTGCATTGGTCTCGTCACTTGGCGTACCATATGCACCAACTCGCCTTATTGCGATCCTCATCTCTTATGTGCTTCACGCTCAAGACACCCCGGTTAGACAACTTAAGAGCACTAAAAATACCTCTCTGGAATTTCGGTTAATCTCTATCTAGTTTTCAGCTCAGAACTTCAAATCGAGTGGTACCTAGTGCAAACACAACCTCAAGCATACCTACACAAGTGTTTAGTATCCAATTTTCAAAAGGCATGTAGGCAGACTGATTGCTCTATAACAGCTAGTTAGACCGTCATTGCCAGACCAATCTGACCAGTTAAATCTTGACAACAACTTTAAAAACTAAAAAACTTTAAAACCGAACTCAAACTTCGATAAAACTTATACATCAAAATCATATAATCATCACACGCATAAAGTGACATTCCCGAAGTCTCACATAGTTTATTGTCCAGCTGGATGTATTAGAGAGAATATTCACTCTTCTTTGTTTGCGATTGTCTAGCTCGAAGATTTTCATCTAAACTCATCGGTCGTCTTACAATTAATACCTTTTTATAGATATTTATGGGCTTAGATATGAACAGTACTGTATATGATGGGGTTTATTTGAATGCAATAATCACTTGTTAATCTTGTCTAACTGCTACTTCAGTTTTTTTATTTGCTCGATATGAATATGTTTCACGAGACAAGTACGTATGCAGAAGATCAAGCTGACATTGAAAACGGTTGCCCTGGCAATTGCATATTTAGTTGCCGCTCGGTTGAATTAAAATAAACTGACTTATAATTAAAATTATATTATAGCTGGTTTAAATTACACTATAACTGATGGTAGTTTATTTGGTGTAACTAAATTTTAAAAAAATTAAAAAATAGAAAAAAACGATTAGCTCATGCAAACAAATATGAGCAAAAATCTGACAATAAAACTCAAAAAAATAAAAAGCTAGACAAAACAAAATTTAAAAATAGTAAATATTATGCTAAAAATTAAAAACTAAATCTTAAATAAGCGAGGCCTTAATTTGGATAGGATAAAAAGGATATCGATGGGATGTTCATTTCACTTTCGGCGTTGGAACTCGCAAGAAATTAACCATTCAATGATGAGAGGTGCTCTGGTGGATAAGGTACGTTGGACCACAACAAGGCAGCGTGGGCCGTTAATTCTTTGCACGAAAAAAATTGGCATCTCGTCAGCCAGTAGTTGCACACTTTCATGCAGTTGCCGACATACGTACATGTGTTGATGTGCATGGGCCAGTTGACGTCGTTTGCCCTGGGTTAACGACATCCAAAGCAGGCCTAATTTCTGGGGGCCACTAAAATTTATTCGTAGAGAGAGGCATATTTTCGGTTATCTGGTTGCGTGCTCCATCCCCACACGCCTGTAACCAGGACGTAAGAACCGTCGACGGATTGTTATTGGCCCTGTTCTTTTCAGCTTGTAAAAGTTATTTTTTGATTTTTTTCTGCAGTAACTAGTTTTTAAACGGAGTATTTTTTAAGATAGGATCTATTAGTTAATTGTAGTACATATTTTATTGACTTCATTTATATTGGTAAAAACCGCACGTGAGTTTCTGTTACTCTGTAATTTCTCATACAAATAGTCAAAAAATCACAAGTCGCAACCAAAAGCCACAAGCCGCAGCCAAAAAGAACAGGCCCATTTTTTACTTTGAGTTTTTAACTGCAGTTTATAATTTTTAGATTGTTTATAAAAAAATATAGAGTAATAGAAACTTGCGTATAATTTTAGTCGATATAAATGAAGTCGCTATAATATATGCTACAACCAATTTATAGACGGCGTCTTGAAAAGACACTCCGTTTAAAAGCTATTGTCGATATATTAATATCGATCTTACGTATGATTTATTTGGGTTTAGGGGATCTCACTATAGATCTCTTGCTACGACCTGGCTACCATCATACAGAGACAGGACATAGGGATTATTATACAGGTTCGGGCCTTCTGTAGCGAGAATAACAATCCTACTTCATGTGTGGATATTGCTCAATGAACTGATTACAATAGAGAAAATAATGCGAAAAAGCCTTACTCTATTTCTATTATCCCTTGGGTCTGTCCCTTGATCCTCCCTGACACCAATCTTTATATAGCCTATGAAGTGGGGCAGTTTGCTCCATGCCAAGAGGTGCCTTAATACTTCAGATGATAACCGCCCGACGGGAGTTATTGTCAGAGACGTGATTCACTCATCATGCGGCGGTTACTGTCAGAGAGAAGCTATGTGTAGTTATTCTGGAGAATAAATGCACATGCTAATTGTCTTATGAGACAGACCGACAATGCGGCCGGTTGTCATAGACAAGCCAGTCGAACTTGAGACAGTCATAGAAGAACTTACGACCACATCATACTCGTGTTATGACTTACGACCATACTATACTCGTAGAATAACTTACGACCAGAGAGTAGTTGTGAAAAGACTTAAGACTAGAGAATGGTCGTAGAAGAGGCTTACGACCATGTGGGTAAGTTCCTCCTTAGTCGTAAGGAATATACCCAAGAAATATAATGATATGCTTTATAGATAAATAATAACTTGAGGATTGTTATATCCTCGTCATCTTGCCCCCCAACTTCAAGTGAAAATAAATTACTTGAGGAAGAGTAGTCGTAGACGAGTAAAAATTGAAAGTAAAGTCTTTTTTGACTTAATTTGATTGGAGATGAACTTGATTAACAATGTAATTTCGCTTGAGTTATAAAGAGAAATCAAGTCCAATTAGAGGAATATGAAGTGGCTCATACCAATCTTGTCTGTTTGGGGCGGTTCCTAAAGCGGTAAAAACCGTTCGATTCCCGAGATTGATAGCCGATTCATACGGTTGTAAAAGTTTACCTTGAGGTAACTTTCAAGGTCCTTATTTTCCCCTTCTGCTCCAATCTTCTTCATGCTTTCCGTTGCCGACCAAGCCTTCTTCTTTCTCCAATTTCTTTTGAATTCAAATCAACCACTCGGAGAAGATGATGAAGTCATCTGCCAAATGGTCGGTGTCGGAGATGGATGAGGTGAAGATGAAAGCTTTAGTCGTGGCAGAGAAAATTCTTTCAAGGAAATTTGTGGAGTAGATTGAAGCCACCGGACAGCGCTAGCCATCGGGAGTGATTGAGCAAATTCTGGTTTTCTAGGCGTATTGTGAGTGTGGATTCCGACTCCCTGCTCATCCCTTCCTCACAGCCGTACTCGAATACTTTGGGGTGGAATTGGTGAACTTGGTTCCCAATTCGATCATCATGCTAAGTGTGTTCGTGTACCTGTGTGAAGTCTATCTACAAATTCCTCCAGATTTAGAACTTTTTTGGTACTACTACGAGATGAGCAGACAACATGGAATTGCCAGAATCTATGGTCTGAAGCTCCACGATGGTAAGAAGGAGCTATACATCCAAATGTTCGCTCGATCATCCTAGCCGAACTGGAAAAAGAGATGGTTATACTGGGAGACGACCAATGAAGACAGTCTTTTCTTTGCTAGGAAGGGTGCCAAGAAGATCTCCTCCTGGAATTTTGCTCCCAAAGACCTAACTTGGATAGCCCCCTACATCCAAGCCATAAAAGAGCTGAGGGAAAACGGGCTCACTGGCTGGCACGTGGTGAAGGACTTCATCACCTGTCGTATCAGCCCTCTGAAGAAACAAGCACATTCTATGTGGATGTACTCAGGTGCTAAGGATACGATCAGAGACTACGAGAACAGTAAGTAATGCTTAAACTCATTCTCCTAGTTTAAACTATGGGTTACTAGTTCTGGTTATCGACCACTCTTATTTGCATGTTCAGATATTGCTTTGGGAGATATCAATTTTCGAGTCAAAGTTATATGCAATAAGCTCTGACACTTGATATGGAGGCTCCTCGTATCTTGATGGATATATCCACTAAGACAAGAACGCCTAAAGGTAATTGAAATTTGAATTCTTTCTTAGGCCTTCGTAGTCATAAGCTACGAGTACTTAACATTCTTTCCTACTGTAGAAAGTAGGCATGGAAAATCGTCAAAACGACCAAGAACTCGAATTGATTGTTTTCAGAAAAGAGGTAGAGGAGATTAAAGCTCCTCCGACCAAGAGGTATCGATTGGTAAAGGTCGTCGACAAGCTAGGTGGAAGCTCGAGCGCTGCTCCTCCTATTCCTCCATTTGCCTCCATTAAGCAGTTTTGTACAGACATAGCTGCTGCAGAGGAAATTGGGGTAACCATGCTAGAGCAGCCGGCTCCTAAGATCAATATACTCTTCTATTACGACAACAAAACGCACTCAATTGGTGCTTCTCAAGGATTTATTAAGCAACTCAAAAAGAAAAACTATAAGAGTTTAGTATCTTTTATGAAGGAGACTGATGAAGTGACAGACCCTATGATTAAGAAGGAGATTGCTTTCTAGATGGTTGAAACATGTCTTGACTATCAAAAAAAGCAAGAGGAATAGAGAGCAGTTGCAGCTGCTCAAGGTCTGTGACCGAATGTGGTCGTAGACAACCTTGAGCCACAACAACCTCTTGTGGATGAAAATAACCTTGCTTCTCTACGACCAGACGTGGTCGTGGGAGAAAATTCGAAGGAACCTCCTTTGGGAAAGGTTCCCTCTAAGTTCAAAATTAGAGCAAAGAGCGCAAGGTATGTAAATAAGAGCATAACAATTGCACTTTACCTTCTTGCATTCTCACATGCTAACTCACTTCTCTTCTTGTGTTTTTAGCCTGACTCTTCCATCGTCAGGGGATGCTTCAGCTGAGAAGCCCCCCGTGACTCTGCCCACTGTCGAAGAGACAGTAGAGAAGATGGTTGTAAAATCGACCACTATGGTGATGGTAGAGATTGCTTCTAGGGCAGAAGCAATTACGACCACCAAGGTTGTCAAAACAGGCACAAAAGGCAACCCTTACTTCTCGAAGGAGGTACAACTGATGAAGAAGAAGAGCCCAACTTCTTCTCTTCGTTTTTTAACCCTATTTTTGTAGTAGTATCTTCTTCATGTTGGACTTTCGACCAAGTTCCTTATCCCAAGGATATTCCCAACAAGGGGAATGTCTTCAATGACGACTGCCTTGAGCTCGACCGACTAGAGGATTTCTCAATGAGTACTCACCAAATTTGCTCGTATGAGCATGAACATAAGCATCTTGTGCTTAGCTTTCTTTTATTTTATACTTGGCTTTTCTCACTTCTCATTGTCTTCCTTTATGTAGAGAGCTCTGGAAGACATGGCCACTATGGCTGAATATCATAGACAACTCATGCTCTTAAGACAAGAGAATACTAAACTTTGAAAATAGGTGAATAATTGGTAAGCCACTGGCATACACAGTCTTTTCCTATTTCGACTAGCAGTTCAGCTCCTTCATGTTTGTCTTTAACCCTTACAGGTCTAAGAGTAACAAAAGATTCTTGGAAGCTTTACTCGACAACGAGAAAGTCAAGACGCAGAGACTCATGAAAAAATATTGACCTATTAATCAAGCTCTTAAAGGCTAATTCTACAACTAACAAGTTGCAAGATAAAATAAATAGTAAGTTCTAAATTTACGACTGCTTATTTATATGTCTTTCTTGTCTCTCTAACTCTTTTTTTGTTATAGATAAAGAGGTCGAAGTGGGTAAGCTTTGCACTGAGGTCGATGAAAAGGCCAAAGTGATTGGAGAGCTTACTCATATCGACAAGGAGAAAAGCTAGAGAATAAGGTGTTTGGAAGACCAACATAAAGATGAAGTCAAGAAACTTGAGTTTAGACTAGTAGGTAAGGAAATCTTTACCTTTTGACCAGCTTTAGTGACTAGTTTTGTTTAGAAAACATGCTTTTCTGACTAAATCACACTCTATTTTTATAGAGGCTGTAGTTGAAATAAAGCGACTCATGAAAGCTTCGACTTGTAGTCAGGAAAAGACACAGTAAGTGAAGACAATTCTTCGAAACAACATCTTTCTTCTGAAAAATTAACTCAAAGGACTTGGTACTAAGATGAACAATTCTTCTGAAAACTCCATGTCTGTTTATATGAGTACAACTGGACAGCAAGTTGAAGCTCTAAAAAAGCTTATTACTACTCTAAGGACCAACCAAGCTGACTCGCTATGAGAGGTTGTCAAAGGTGCAGTGAGCTATGCCTTGGCAAAACTCAAGGCCTGCAATCAAAGCCTCAACACTCGACTGATCGACCATGACTTTAACTACTCTGAAGCAGAAGCAATCAAAGCCTCAACACTCGACTGATCGACCATGACTTTAACTACTCTGAAGCAGAAGCAGCCCGTATGATTGAAGAAATGGAGCCAGCCGATCGAAAGGTCGTGGAGGAGATGCAAATCAGATCTCCTTCGTCGGAGAAGTTTGTAAAATAAGGTATGATGTTAAGACTAATCTTTTGTTAACCAAATATATCCTCTTTTTCTTGCAAATAATCTTGCTGAGTGGTTAGTACTCGTAAGACAAAAAAAGAATGAAAGAAAATGAATTTACGACTAAGAATTGAAGTTATGTAGATAACTCTATTCTAACCCTCGACTATTTACTTAGTTTGTATGAATAAACAAAGCAAATAGTATAGAGTTAAGTATGTGGAGTGCAGAGTAATTTATCCAACTATCATTGTCGACTTTTGATTGTCATGTTCTGGCAAAAATGCAAGGAATAAGTCGACGCTATGAAGTTCCTTCTAGTGGGCAGGATCACATGCAGAGAGGAAAGGCTTCGACTAGATGATGTTACCTCTCTTTGACCAGGTTAAGCAAATCAAAGTTGTAAACAAGTACGGGACAAACTCTTAGAGTTTCTTTTAAATTCAGTCAACTTTTTTTAGAAAACCCAATTGTTTTGTGCTGACAGCAAGAGTCGAAAACAGTTCTATACTAGGAAGCTCCTTCTATTGGATAGAACCACATGCAAATAGGAGAGACTTCGGCTAGGGATGTTTCTTTCTCTCTACTCAACATACGATAATAAAGATTAAAAGCTTTATTGAGAAAGTAGAGATGTTTACACATAGAATTTATGTAATTGACCAATATTTCAAGAGTTTGAGAGAATCTGGCTGTCTTCCGTGGCTAGTCGTACTGAGCCAGGTCGTGTAACTTCGACCACTATGTAAGGACCTTTCCACTTAGGGGAAGTTTGTAAATACGGTGCGTAATAGTGCCAAATTTGCTTTTGACTCGGGAACGATTAGTGGTGGTATCTGACCGAATAACACTATCAAGTAGGTGGTATCTTGAGATAGATGGACGGTAAATACAATGGGAGTAACTACACCTAAAAATAGTAATTAGGACACACACCCCCCCCAATATATATGTGTGTAGTATAAATAACAGGGGCACCATGATGCCAAGGCTCTATGATTGAGACTTTCCACTTATGATTAAGACTTTCCATCCATGATTGATTTAGCATGCTAAACCAATGACTTCTTTTCCAAATTGATGCCTTTTCAAATTAATAAATATTAATGGGTTTGCCTGATATATTACACTTGCACGCATCTAAAAGCAATCCAAAGGCAGGGAGCCTTTGTGCTCCATTTCACCGTCTGGACACCATGGTGTCTAGGCACAAACCTCCCTGCCTTTGGATTGCTTATATATATAGTGTATAAATAACAGGAGCACTATGGTGTCCAGACTCCATGATTAAGACCTTCCATGCATGATTAAGACTTTCCATCCATGATTGATTCAGCATGCTAAATCAATTACTTCCATTCCACTTGCACGCATCTAAAAGCAATCCAACGGCAAAGAGGCTTGGTGCCCAGACACCATGATGCCCCATTTCAACGTCATATATATATATATGTCGAGTTTAACTTGTTTACTAACTAGTTCAAACAACTTTGAACTAAAATTTAAACTAGAATTGTATTTTTTAATGATAGTCTGATTGTAGTTATGTGCTAATTTTATATAAAAATCAGCAATACATGTGGTAAGCAACCGCTGAAAAACTTTGAATTTGAGTATATTTTTTAGTGATATATATCTAATCTGAATTGTTGTAGATAGGTATATACCCTAAAGCTAAATTTTTTGGAAAATATACCCAAATTTGGGTTGAATTTACACATTTGAAATCATGGTGCCTAGGCATCTTGGTGCATGTGTGTATTTACGCCTTATTGTGAAATGATGGTATTTTCTTAAACACTTGAACAGTCCTCATTATTTTTTTGTGGAACTATGTTTGATCAATATCTTTAGGTATGTGGTTTGTGGAACATTTCTATTTTTCGAAGAGTACCTATGCACAAATATTAAGGAGGCAAAAATCAACATAAGAAACATCAGAAAAGCGCTGGTATTGAGCATAATGATGCGAATCAGGCTTTAATGAGTTCTAATATGCAGCGCCAAGTATGGATGGGACACGGACCCCTAAACATAGTAAGTAAAGAATGTGCCTCGATCGGAACACAATATACAGGTTGGAAATCAAGAATTTGTATAACACGTAGCAAGGTGGTCCGCATACTTACATGGATATCACCTTTAAAATATGTTTAAATGGCTTGGTAATACATATGTAATTTTGTTTTTTGAAAAAACGATTGTTGCATAACTTCATTTGTGATATTTTAATATTATATATTGTAAGAAAGAAAATACTCACTTTGTTCCCAATACTTGTCACATGTGACCAAAACTTTCTTCACTAGATACTTTTTGATGGAAATTATTACACAGCAAATAGTAAATATAACATTTTTCATTTATATTATTAACATTTTTCATTATTGCAATGCTTGCTATACTACATGCTCATAACATAAACCATATAGTTTATATCGGTATAGCCTAGTGAATACCCGCTAATGATATCACTCTCAATCCCTCCATCATGTGGAGGTCCACCAAACAAATGGTCATAATAATTTTTGTTTTTGTGAGAATTTTTAGAAATTATCTTTTTTAATTATTGTAAACTACTTGTCATTGATTTGTATTGTACAATGGATTTTGATTTTTAATATATATATATATATATATATATTTAATTCGTTATATTATTTTATTTTGCCTCAAATTAGAATATTTTTGTAATTTTAATTCTAAATAAAACCAAATTTTCTATTTTCCACTTAGTCTGGAATTGAAAAACCATCGCTAATTTTCTTTGAATTTTATTCTAAATTTGCATATTTTTAGATTGCAGTTCTTATAGACTTCATTTGTTAGTTTTATGTTGTAATTAATTTATAAATCTAGCTGCTAATTTTTATTTCAAATCTAGCTACTAATTAATATGGACTCTTTCTTTAACCCCAATTTTATTTTTATTTAATTTGGAATTTTAGTTGTAGGTTAGATATAAATCCAACTGCTAATTTTTATCTAATTTATATTCCAAATTTTAGCTATGTATTTTTTTTATGAGGAGTTAATATTAAAGTCAAATTGTTACTTTTGTTTTATTTTTATTCAAAAATTATGTTTTTTTGCGGTTATTTTTTATTTAATTTCAATTTCAGTTTTAGATTAGAATTTGGATATAAATCTAACTACTAATTTACATCTAATTTTTACTTTGAATTTTAGTTATGTACAGGTTTTAATTTAGAGTTCGTATGAAAAATCGCATTGCTAGTTTCCTTTTATTTTTAATTCCGAATTTATGTTAATTTTTGTTGTTATTTTTCATCTCAGTTTTAGGTTAGAATTTGTATACAAATTCAACTGCTAATTTTCATCTAATTTTATTCAAAAATTTAGCTATGTACAAGTTTTAATTTGTAGTTCTATGAAAATAAGATAGCAAATATCCTTTTATTTTGTATTCTGATTTTCTATTATTTTTGCGGGTCATATAAATAGGTTGGTTCCTCATTAAAAAATTGATGCTATGAAATATCAAAAATTGTAACTTATTTGTTTCAAAAGATTTTGTTTTGCCCTGTTAATTTGTGGACTCAAAATTTGGACCTAGGTTAAGAAGCAATCTGGAGTTGAGACTTGTAAATCCCCACCACCCAATAAAATTTGAACTTGTATATTTAAATTATGAATTTTTTTAATATTGTAAAACTACCTGATGGTCTGTTTCTAACAAAATCATCCTTTTAAATATAACTACTCGGTGTAAACTTCACCTTTCATAGTGTAAGTATAAAACTTAGAGAGATATAAATGTCTCCGTACTCCACACATCTATGCCTCAAATCTCAAATGTGCCCTCCAGCACAAGCTGCCCACTGACAGCCTCCTCTTCCTCGTTGACAACGTACAAGTACAAGTTCTTCTCCACTAGTTGGAAGTTGTACAACACGAACACGTAGAAGGCTAGGTTGGCCATCTCGACGGCGATGTTGACCACCCACTGGTACTTGTAGCTGAGCATGGTTGCGAAGGCCGACACGGCGATTCATGTGAAGTAGAAGTACCTAACCACCACCAGGTAAAATTACTTGAACAGTGTGAGCTTTCGGAGGTTCCGCACCACCTTGCGTCTATCTTGGACACCTCCCGCAAGTTGCGGATGGACCAAATGATAGGGAAGAACACCGTGCAGTAGTATATGATGTCCACAAGCATGAAGATCTAGTTCTACGCCAACCTATCCTGCCTTGTCTCCCTAATCACCACCGACGCTATGTTCTCAATCACTTGCTGGGGTATGATGATCATGAGCACGTTCTTCTCGCACTCCTGCGCGCATGGCCACGAAAACGTACGAGTGTTATATTTTGCTATGCACGTATTTTGGGAATAAAATTTTAGTTACATGTGACAAATATTAGAAAAAATTTGTATTTTCTTTTTTGTAATACATAATATTAAAACGTCACATATGAAATTCTGCAACAAACTATTTAGGGTGCCTTCCTTGCGAGCTAGAGAGCAACGCGTACTACCAAAAGCTTTCACCAGTTTTGGGACCGGGAGATTGCGACACATCGTTACATCAAAGAGCGCGCGTACGTCCTGATCTATCTTGCCTCGTCCGCCTTCCGCAGCTGAGAGGGGCAGAACCGCAGCCAACTAATCTTGACTCGTTTGATCTCATCACACACGTACATGAATACGTATTTACCGTTAACACTTTGCAACTGTAAGTAACATCAAACAACATATGTACATAAAGTTTATACACACACGAGTGTAATATGTGCGTGGAACTCTAAGATTTATTTTTTTAATAAGGGCTATCTTTTTCTCTAAATTAAAAAATATATATCTTCGAAACAATATCTTAATAGAAATTATCATTTCTTTTAAATTAAGAAGAAGTATATCTTTAAGTAATAATATTTAACGGCTCCTATAGTTTTACTTAATTATGACCTATTTGATTAAGCGTCAGATTTTTAAAATTTTTCTTTTTTTTTCTTTAGCAACCCTAAAATACCTGTAATTGGCTCTATCTTTGCCTCGTCCGCCTTCCGCAGCTGAGAAGGGCAGCCAACTAATCTTAGTTCTTTTGATCTCATCACACACGTGCATGCATACGTACTTACCTTTAACACTTTGACACTTTGCAACTGTAAGAAACATCAAACAACATATGTACATAAAGTTACTTTATGCACACACGAGTGTAATTACATGCGTAAAACTCTAAGATTTATTTTTTTAATAAAGATTATTTTTTAAACTAAAAAGAAATATATCTTTAAACAATAACATCTTAATAAGGATTATCATCTCTTTTAAATTAAGAAGAAATATATCTTTAAACAATAACATCTGACGGTCCCTATAGTTTTGTTTAATTAGGACCCACTTGATTAATCACCAGATATTTTTTTAAGAAGTTCTAGCTTTTTTCTTTTTTTAGCGACTCTAAAATATCTGTCACTGATTTTTAGTAATAAATAGATTATGTACTAGCTATAAGATTAGTACATCGATACAGGAAAATTTCCCGAGTTTTCTCTCCTACACAAACACCTTTCTCGATCGATCTCAAGCACTTCTCCAATATACCCAATACTAAATTACACCATTATATTTTTCTGCACTAGCCCAGTCCGGCATTATAATTCCTAGTTCCTACATGCACCCCTCACAAAAATACATACATACAGGGAAAACTGAAAATCAAAGTTGCTCCCACAAACAAACTTGAGGCTATCTACAGGCAATCAATCTCGGAGCTCTTCAAATCTCCATCTTCATCTCTCCCCCATCAGCTTTAATTTGTTAGTCCAACCTGGAGTGCTTAATTTGTCAGTGCTCTGTACCTCTTCTCCAAAGATCTGGCATGTGGCCGGGACAAGGCTGTTTAACCGCCCTGCCCACCAGGAATCGAGCCCTAGGATCGGCCCTGGTGCTCAGTTGCTCACCTCCTCCTCCTCCAATGAATTGGCAGTGTTTGCGCTTGTTTCAAAGAAAAAAATGGAGGACATATAAGTCTTCTCCATTGCGTTCATTCTATTGCACAAACCTCTTGAGGTCGACCACCATGACGGTGATATCATCCCTGCTCCCCCTACGCCTCGCCATGTCCACCAGCTCCTTGCAGCAATCCACCGAATTACTCGCGTCGCTCCTCGAGACGGCGTCCACCGCCTCCTGGTTGGACACCTTGTTCCAGAGGCCGTCGGACGCGATGACGAGGAACTCGCACCCGGCGGTGAGTTTCGTCTTCGTGATCTCCGGCTCGGAGATCACCCACCGCTTCAGGCTGCCGTCGCCGAACGCCCGCGACACGGCGAGGCAGTCCTGGATGCGCCACACGCCGTTGCTTCCGCAGCTCACGTACCCACCCTGCATGCATGCACACATCGATCGATGAGGTTCATGTCTTAGCTGATACATGTGAGACACAGGAAAAGTTGGTGTTTTTACTATGAGGAATTTGAGGATTTTTTACTGTGAAAGATGTGTAATACGTTTCTTTACATTGGCAAATCTTTAACTATTTCTTTTGCGAGGTGGCTTACCGAGCTCTCGATGCGAGCCCTCTCGTCCTCCCTCGCGGCGGTGTGGTCGGAGGTCAGAGCGGTCGAGGCGCCGTTGCGGCTCATCACGGCACGGCAGTCGCCGAGGTTCGCCACGTAGAGGTCGCCGTCCTTCACCAGCGCGGTTGCGGCGCATGCACCGCCTCTTGCACCCTGTGTTCATGCAGGAAAATTAAGAGTTACTTTATAAGTTGGGGAAAGATTTGTTATGTACGTTTTTAGTAGGGTGAATGCAAAAGGGCAGCCTTATACTTGTCCCTTATACGACTAAGTGCTTTTTTTTAACTTCTAAAAAGTGCTTTTCTATTTGTTCCTCATAAGACTAAGGATCGTCTTGTGTAAAGACGTTTCTACGGCATATCGAGTGCAATTCACAGAGATGATCGAGGGCTAGGTCTTTTCCCCCGAAGTTGACGGTTTTTGACTTTTGCTACAGTACATAACTTTCAAATGGAGTATTTTCTTAAAACGGGGTTTACAAGTTAAACGATCAACACGTTAAAAACCTAATATCTGTACCAGTCAAAATCGCAAGTGAGTATCTGTCTCTCCATAATCTGTACCGTAAACAACCAAAATTCAAAAATTTCAGCCAAAAGTCATAAGCCGTAGCCGCAGCCAAATAGGCCCCCAACCAACTTGGAGTTGGTGTGGATATATTGAACTCTGCCCATCAGTGAAAAATAAACTAAGATGGCACACTGGTCGGACTTCCACTCCCAGAACATGTCGATTTAACAAGAATGCCTGAAATACCAACTCATCCTCTAGAAAATGTTTGTTTTTTTTGGCAACGAATTCCATGCCGTGTACAAGTTATATATCCAAGAGACCAAGACAATGGTACCGCATGCGTATGCTTAACCAGCAATCCCCGTTCACCAAGAAGAGATCGACGCCAGGGACACGGCAATTTAGGGAATCACAAGCCAATCCGTCTTTTCGCTATCGCAATCATAACAACGAACAAACCCTACTGGAGGGGTCCATGCGCATCCATCTCCATGGCAGCCACGTAACGCAAAAGGCAGACATATACACACTAATACACATCGCCATCGCCATTGTCGCCATCGAGAGCAACAAACAAAGGAAGCTCTGACGCGTTCAACCCAGAGCGAGAGGCCGGAGACCCGGTAAAACAAGCATGGTACGTACGTAGAATTATCATGGACGCACCTGGCTCAGGAACTCGCTGTCAGTGGCCACGTAGGCGGCTCTGATCGCTGCCGCGACAGCGTCCACCGACGACGATGCCTCCTCCGCTCCTCGAGCGCCCGTCGCGGCGAGCACTGCGGCGACGACGTTCCGGCCGAGACGGCCGGAGACAAAGTCCACGGCCGACCGGCCGCCGTGTCCGTCGTACACACCATAGAACGCCTGCAAAATTGAAGATTCAGAAATTAACGAAAAGATTATCGGATTGAATGTCGGGCGTGCGTCTTAAGTAGTACTCTTACTGGGTCAAAGTTCAAGATTAGGTTTTAGTTAGGTTCAGTACATAAGCCAAAATTAGGTTTTAGTTAGGTTCAGTACATAAGTGGCTAGCTATGTCTGAGGAAAAAGAAAAGATAAGTGCCCGGCTTGCGTTTGTTTTTGTTCTAATTACCCTCTTTTTTTTGAAATATCCATTTTGTTTTATTTGGAATAGAAATGTCCAGATTGTTTACAAGATAGTATATACATCATCATGTTTCCATGCCATTAATTATTTAGTCTCATACTCTAATCCATGAAATTGATACAAATGACGGTTTTTTTAACTGTAACATATACGTGGTTTGTACTTATGTAAGCACTATTTTTTTCTCTATGTTATTTTCAGAAAAACAGTATTACCACTAATAGTATTAAATGCATATAGTGTTACCGGCATAATTGGGAAACATACATACATAATCCCATAAAAGTAAATTCAAAAAATAATATGGAAGCAAGAGAATTATGAGATTGAAATTAAAATATTGCTAGCCCCTAACAAATAAGGAAGAAAACATGCTATTTAATTTTCTCCCCCACTCATTATTCATTAATTCAGTTCAAATCAGGGTTAAACATTTTGGATAAAAAAATTTTACCACCCAGCGAAACAACCGAATTAAACAAAATTTCAGAATTTCGTTCATAATTTTGGACGAAATTTTTGAACTTCATTTGAATTTTTGGTGACATTTAATCAAATTTGGACAAAAATGAACAAATTTTTAACGAAGAAAATTTTGGCCAAAATTTAACCAAATAATTTCCCTTTCATTGGGTAACGAAATAACCGAAATTTCTGAAATTTCATTCAAATTCGTCCGAAATCTTTAACCCTGGTTCAAATTTCCATGTGTAGATTTGAGTAATATTTATTTGCAAAAAAGGGATTTGAGCGGTATTTTAGCCTATAGATCGAGCTAGCAAATAATGCATGTTTAGAGTTACGAAACCATGACATATATGAGTTCTTTTCTAGATCGTCCACCCCAAAACTAATTTTTGTTCATAATACATTTGGAAGTCCTATTTAATTTAGAGATGACATGTGTTAGCATGGGAATTAACTTAGTAAAGCAAATTACTCTTTTGGCAGCGGAAACAAAATTGAGCAAATGATGCAACAAAATATTTCTCATAGAGAAAAGAAAAATACCAATTGGGAATCTCCACCGATTTTGTCAGTGATCACCCCATACCCATCCTCCATTGCATGCCTCGCTCCTCTCCTGCTCGCCAGCCAAAACCCCTCTCCTTCCACCTCCACCTCGGCCTCCTTCTCCGCCACAGCCACCGCCTCGCCGAATGGAGCCTCACCGGCGTCAGGCGCCGCCGGTATGAGCAGCCTAGACGGCCTCCTCCTCGCCGCCCACGCCGCCTTCTTCCTCGTCTCAGCCTGCTCTACGCTACCACTACCACCGTTGCACGCCGCAAAAACAACCGCCGGAGGCGCAACAATCAGCTGCTCCAGCTCCCTGTCGGCCCCCTGGCCGTGAAGCGCGTCCCCGAAGTCGGCGGCGACGACCGGGTGAGCCTTCCTCCGCAACGAGAGCGGCGTGGCAAGGCCAGCGGTGGGAGACGCCGCTGCGGGCACGGAGACCGGGGAGCACAGCACGGACGCCATGGCCTTGCGGAGGACGCGCGCCAGGCGGGCGAAGGCGGCGACGACGGAGGACAGGAACCGGACGGTGTACAGCATCGCCGGGCGCCGACCGGAGCTAGAGGCGATAGCTAGGATGGTTGATGGATCTAGCTGGGACGGGAAGGATGAGAGGCCACTAGCTAGCGGCAGAGTTAGGTTAATATATACAGAATCCGCATGGGAGGGGAAGAAGGGGTCCTTGACGCTGACCGGTCAATGCAATTCCGGTGACCAAATCACCAATGCAATTCTGGTTTTACTTAATCCGGACGGCGCATCCAGTATTCTGCCCAGTCCTGTACATCTGGCAACTCTTAAAATTACACACATGCATGCAGATCTTGTAAAACATATTACGCACATTTTTGCTGTTGTTTCATATAGGTATATGTGTAGCTATATATGCCTAAAAATGGTGTTAGTTGTGTTTGGACTAGTTAATTAATAGGTAGAAGGTGCTGTATGTGTATACCAGGGAAATTTCTATTGCCGAAATTTCAACGGTAACCGGTGGTTACTGGTCTTATTGGTAGGTATCGGTAAAATTTTATATTGGTCAAAAAAATTTGGATTCATTAAAATTCATCTAAATTTTCAAAAAAAAATTCAAAATTCAATTCTGAATTTTTGCCAAAAACATTCCAAGAATTTCGCCAAAAAAATTCCAAAATTTTCGGTAACCGATGGTTACCGGTCGTATTGCCGCCCTCCGATAAAACTTTCAAGCCGATACATTTTTCCCTGGTGTATACTGTGATTCCTGCTAAGAAAATATACTTTTTAAAGGGATTTTAATTATTTGAGGTAAAACTTGCACTCCTTTCCTTAAAAGTGGAAAACTTAAGAATTGGCACAAAAAAAACCCTCTATTAATTACCACACTGTTTTTTATATTGACCAGGAATGTACTCTATTTGATTACTTCTCACACTCTCTTCTAAAAAAACTTATCACACTCAAATTTATAGGCGATTTATACATGCATCTCCCCGTAGGGGTGCAAACGGAGCAGATAATTTCCGTCCGTCCGACCGACTGAAGGCTTACGGAATGAATACGGAAGGGATAGATGGATATCCGGCACTATCCGTGTCTGACTCTGATTCCGAGGAAAAAATATAGAATAGGATACAAGATAAGTGATATCCGTCCGTATATATCCATATACAACTTCACCTAGAAACAAGATAACATATATACAAATTATCACATCTAAATAGGCGTGAGTACTGAGTATTCTTTCTTTAACATCTCAGTAATTAGTCTCACCATATTCGCTCTGATTGTATCATACTGTCCAATGTCCTGTGCAAAGAAGCGGATAATTTCCGTCCGACCGACCGTCCGATAGATTATGGAACGATACGGAATGGAGGAATGGATATCCGGCATTATTCGTGTCTGATTCCGACTCCGAAGAAAAAATATAGAATATGATATATGATAAGCGATATCCATCCGTATCCACTCCGATTGCACCCCTATCCACATGTTACACCATCTAATTTTGTAGAAGTTTCTAAATTTATAAATTTTCTATTATACGTGCATCTACCCATAACACCCTCTAATTTTCTAGAAGTCTATCAATTCATAATTTTTTTATAAGAACTTCTCACACTCGAATGCTCTAGAAGTTTACAAAAAAAATTGTGTGCTTATACAAACTTTTAAAAAAATTGCACATGCTCCAAGATCCAGAAGGAGAGAGCTGTCAAGAGCAGGTAGGTGTTGAAAAGGCAAATATTCTAAAATAAAGCTAGCTTACAGTTGCCAAAAGTGGTAAGGATAGAATACTTTAAAAAGTTGGGTTGGAGAAGGAAGCACATCTGGAAGAAGTCGCTGCGTGGTTAATTCGGCCTGCAGGGAGCAGTGGAGCCAATACCAACTCAAAGTCAACGCCCGGTCTGATTTTAATTTCTACTAAGACAAAGCCAAATGGGTCAAAACAAATTGAGTTAATTACGTTAATAAGTAGGATTGATGGAACATGAGTTGAACCGGTATGGTGTAGCAGGCCATGGGTATGCTCTGGAAGAACATAAGCTACCAACTAATTTTGCCATGTAAATGTAGTCTATCTATGTTGCCATTGTTATCCCGTGCATTCCACCTCAAAACACCGTGGAAATAGTAGCGAAAATTTCAAAAATAATAATTTATGAGTATTGATACAAAAATGAGTCTATCGTGTGTGTGGTAAACTTGAAGTCTAAATTCAACCTACACTAGTTACATATCCGTGCATTGCAACAGAACTCATTGAATATATAGAGAATCGTGCTATAGAAGAGAGTTACTCTGAACGGTTAGAAAGTGGAGAGTGATGATAAGTTGAGAGAATAGAGTGGTTGGAATGAGAATAGACGTACAATCACTAACTAATTCTTTTATAATAGTAATGATGTGGAGAAACAAAAAAAGAGTAGTGCTTCTTCTTGGCTTTCAAAAACAAAACAAACTGTACAAATCTTGAAGCAGTGCTGTCTAGCCTCTTTGTGAGAAGTGACGTTGCCAGCGATTGGGTGGATGCAAATCAGGACCTCCTCTACCTGCTCTAGAATTCCGACTCTTCACTTCTACAAAATGCACCTAGCTCCCAAAGGCGAACTAGTCGATAGAGAACTAGTATAGATCAGAAAACAAAAGGTCACTAGCTAGTAAGTAAAATAATGCCAAATCAATTACGTACGTACGTTACGTTTTAATTTTTCAACGTTGATGCTTGTACAAGTCAGTTTGAGTGACTGCGTGCTTATCTGCCCGCAGATCGCTGCAGCTGCAGGCCAATGAGACGGTGTCCCAGGTCGGCCGGCGGCGGCGGCGGCGGCGGCGGTGGCGGAGAACTAGTAATTTTCAGTGGGAGCTGACTTACGACGCCGTCTGCATGCATGTGACGACGAGCCTGCCTCAAGAAACTTTCAGGTGCTAATACCAGTATAAGAGAAAAGTATATATTCTCAGCCTGCCTCAAGAAACTTTCAGGTGCTAATATCAGTATAAGAGAAAAGTATATATTCTCCTACTTAATTATAATTTGCGTCATGCATGATACTGAAAGGTGAAGCACAACGACTTTATTGTTTGTTTAGTTAGTTAATTAATCCTTCCATTTGGCCTATCGAATAAAATAAGTATTATTTCGTTTGGTTGATGAAGTCATCGGATGGGTAGCTTTGTCGCCTTGTTCTTGTATTTTGGGTCTCCTTTTGGTCTGCTTGTGGCTTGTGTATAAGTTTGTGTATGTGACTGTGTGTAAGGATCATCGGAGATATGCCTACACTTTTTCTCAACTAATTTTAGAAGGCATAATCGATGTCATCGCCGTCTAACAAAGAGCCAAGAATATCATCACTATTTTTTTCCCTTACTAATTTAAACCATCTCTAACAAATTTCCAACAATAGGCAGCGGCGGCGACGCAGCGCAGCAGCATAGCTAGGGATGAAAAATGGATATGAATTATCTGCAGTGGCGGAGCTAGAGCAAAACGGAGGAGGGTGCAATGGGCCGCGCGTGGGAGCATAGGACGGTGGGAGAATGGGCTGGTCAGGGCGAGTGAGGGTATTTGTTGGGCTAGGGGTACACCATATTGGACCAAGGGGGTGCACAAAGGGTGAATATTTACTAGTAATAACTAAAAAAAATTTTGGACCCGGGTTCCTGGGAACCCCCTCCCCTCCATTGGGCTCCGCCCCTGATTATCTGTATTATTCAGTTATCATTTTCGATAGAATACGAATATGGTAGATATTTTTCTATCCAATTAACAATTTCTCTCCTAGTCGTATTAATATTTGAATTTACATAAAAATATAGATACGGATATGGTATGGGCTTTTACCATCCAGAATATTATTTTATCCGAACTATTCGTATCTATATTCATGTTTAGTGAAGCAATATACATATTTTTATTACAATATGACTAATTAGTTGGATAAGTTTTTTTAATTCAATGTGAATTCATATTTCTTTAGGTGAAGTTAATTAATTAGAATGACTAAGCATGACTATACTAGGATAAAATATCATTAACATCTTCATATTGCATAAGTTATGTGGTATCCGCATCCGATTGAATTGAGTAGATATTTTTAATTCAAATTCATATTCGTTATAATATTCGATTCATATTCATATTCGAGAATATTCAAATTCGTATTCATTTACAAAATATAAATACAAATATGGTAAGGGTACTATTCGATTCGTATTCAATCTGTTTTCACCCTTACGCACAGTAGGGGTGGTGGCTAGGGTTTCTTAAGGGTGTGTCTCCCCTCCTCTCTCGTTTATAAGGGTCAGGTCCGAGGCTGAGTAGGTCATTGTTTCATGGATTTGGTCAGGTAAGCGAATCCCTCTCCTTTCCTTTCTCTATTCCGTTTTTCTTGCTTCTTTTCCTTTATTTGCGATTACATCCTTATAAAGGGTATAAACGGGGATATTACATCATGTGACCTATGCTTACCAATCAATAGTTCCATTTGTTTGTGTAACAACCCGACTTAACAAAATCTCAAGACATCACTCATAACTACTATCGCTACCAATTTTAACCAAAAATCAAGCTTTACTATCAACTAGACTTCAATAATAAACATTCAACATGATAGTAAACATAAATTTCAGTAACATGGTATATCATAAATTAAACTTAATATAATGTTAACTAAATAATTACTAAGATGAATCAAATATAGAACTAAAGAAACTAGTAGTGTGCCCGTGCTAACGCTACGGTAAAATACAAAAGAAGATAAAATTTGTAAAAAATAAAACGAGCAATCAGATTCATTAAGATTCACGTCTCATATATTGTATAACCAAATATTTTTGTCACAAAATGAATGTCACATAAATACGTGACCGGTCGGAACCACCCAACACGCAATGCTCAAATGTGGTCGTATGCCTTCGGATCACCTTCGATCTTTCTCTAATGTGGTCGTATCACTTGCCGACCTCACCGTCTTCTGGTTTTGCCATGGTCGAACACCTTTCGACCACGTCTACTGTAGGTTTGCCGTGGTCGTAAAAACACTGTCCTTGGCCGTGGTCGATAACCCCTTACGACCACGCTCTGCGTTCCTTCAACGTGGTCGTAAACCACTCGATCACCTCCTACTTTGCCTTGCTGTGGTCGTAGGTCCTCTTGAGCACGCCTCTTTTTGTTTTGCTGTGGTCCAATACTTTCGACCATGTCTATTGACGGTTTGCCGTGGTCGTAAGTTCTTACGACCACATTTTCCGTGGTTATAATTCATCTTACGACCACTTACACCGTGGTCATAGCCTTCTTTGACCACGCTCAGCGACTTTACAACGTGGTCGTATCCATAATCCATACGACCACCCCAGTGGTCCATACGACCACCTCAAAGCTTGCTACGACCATCACAAGCCACTACGACTCTACCGCACAAAGTCTAGAAAATTCGACCTAAATTTGCAAAGCCACAACCCTCATTGTGACACATCAATCAACAGAGAATTACTCCAAAGCATGAGAAAATTCGACCTAAATTTGCATAATGTGGTACCCAAAGTGGAGAAAACATGAACCAAGCACAAAACAACTATACCAAAAAAGACTCTTAAAAAAGTGAAGAAAGCTTACATGTTGCAGATCTCTTGACAGGATGCACTGATGGAGAGCTGCCTCCTGCTATTTATTGGGCAAGCCATTTTGACAAACACTTGGTGGGCATTGCGTTAGGCGGAAAGGCAAGAGGAAAACACAAGTTGTTTTCCTATGTAGAGCAAGCATCGCTGAATAATAAAATCACAGACATTTGTATTGTTTTTTTTGTCTACGATTGATTTGTCCAAGAGAAAATTTTATCAAAAAAATTAACATAGATTTGAGTAATGTACCTCAGCAGACACAAGGAGTGCTTCAATCTTTGCAAATTTCACCAAGTGCTCCACATCACTCAAATCCTAGTCGAATTCACCAAGTGCAAAACAGCTGAACATGGAAAAGCATACTAAAATGAGTACTCATGCAGAGGAAGAGAGGTGGACCTTAATAGCTCGATGACCCAGTGAGGATCATTGATAAGATATGGCCGTAGTTGCAGGGATGGAGAACCCAATATATCTCCATCCTGTCACACACAAGAGCAAAAAGAGTAGAAATTGAAACAAGGTACATGGCAGGTAGCAGTTTATGAGGGGAATCTTAAAAACAACAAATTAGGAATGCGGATGAGGATGTTGTCGCTGAGGTGCTGAACAGCCCAAGGAATGCGGAGCCACCGACCCACTGCCCATGGCTGCAGTCATCTCACTGGAGAACACATCAAGGCTCAAAAATAATTTCAACCACCGAATTCGTGGTAATTAAAGATATCAATCAATGAATATATGCACAGGAACAAATCCCTCTTCCACATCACTCAAATCCTAGTCGAATTCACCAAGTGCAAAACAGCTGAACATGGACTAAAAAGAGTACTTGTGCAGAGGAATAGAGGTGGACCTTAATAGCTCGACGACCCAGTGAGGATCATTGATAAGATATGGTTGCAGTTGCAAGGATGGAGAGCCCAATATATCTTCGTCCTGTCACACACAAAAGCAAAAAGAGTAGAAATCGAAACAAGGTAGGGGAATCTTAAAAAACAAATCAGGAGAACAAAATTATGAGGGAAATGGGGAGAGGAGATCAGCAGAAATGGAGAAGAGAAGAAGAAAGGAGGGGGAGGGGTTGATCATACCCCCGATACGTCGATTGGGGGGGTCCCGCCGACCAAGTAGACAACGACGGCGTGGATGCAGCACGCGCCCATGGCCGAGAGATCATGTAGGCAGTCGTTGCCGTCGCTACCGCCACGCATATGGTTGCTGCGGTCCGGGCGAGGGTTGGGCGGTGTCGAGCTGGGGCAGAGGCGCACGGGCGGCGTCGGGCTAGAGCCGGGGGTCACCGGCGGACTGGATCACGGGTGGCGTCGGCGCTGGGTGTTCTTGGCGTGGCAGCCGAATGCGATATACAACGCCGTCAGGATCGCGCTCTTCCCACCTGCACCGGCACGGAGAGGAAAGGGAATCAAGGGGCAGGGGGGAGGGAGAGAGGGGGGTAGGGTTTCAGGGAGGCGTACTGCCGTTCTAGCCGGTGATGAAGTTGACGCGGAGTGGCACATGAAGTTCTCCAAGCGGATGCGGGAGATTGTCCCGGAGGCGACAGAACGGGGTGGGGGGAGAAGCGGGGGCGGCATGGATGCGAAGGAGCCGAGGAGGAGGCGGCGACGGCAGCGCGGCGTGGGGAGGAGAAGGCGAGGGCGAAGCGGAGGAGCGGCGGCAGCGCGGGGTGGGGAGGAGAAGGCGAGGACAGAGCGGAGGAGCGACGGGAGGAGGCGGCGGAGCGGGGGGAGGAGGCGAGAGAAGCGAGGGCGGAGCGGATCTGGCGGCGAAGCAGCGGAAAAACCGAGGGGGCGCGGGGTGGGGAGGAGCAGCGGAAAAATCGAGGGGGCGCGGGGGTGGGGAGGAGCAGCGGAAAAACCGAGGGGGCGCGGGCGGCGGCGCAAGGTGGGGTGGGGAGGAGGAGGAGGCAGTGGCGGCGCAGGGTGGGGGGAGGAGGAGGCGGCGGCGGAGCGGAGGGGTGGGGGGAGGAGGAGGCGGCGGCTGAGCGGGGGAGGAGGAGGAGCGGGGGAGACGGAGGCGGAGGAGGAGCGAGGGCGGAGCGGATCGGGTGGAAATTTCGCGAGTGGGGGGAGATCAGAGAGAGGAGAGCGGGATTGCGGAGGAGGCCCACGCGTAGCGGGACTGCGGAGGACTGCAGAGGATAGCGGGACGCGGGAGGGGTACTGCAGATCCATTGAAGGATGACCGTCGGATATGGTTGAGTAAGGAGAGAAAATGGAGGAGAGTTAATCTGGTGCGCACGTTTTTAGGATGGTGTATTTCTGGGTGCATATTGTGGTGTGGATGTAGTTAAGGTCATGACTGTGGAGCAGGTAATTGTTGGGTGGATGTAGGATAATTTTAACTGGTGGTTTATTAGTTTAGATGAATGCATCAAGTAGCAATGTCATGAACCATAAAGAGCTAAAGAAAATAGTTATTAACTAATTATTGCATGGAGAACACTAAATCACTAAATCGTTTATGGCAATAAGTGATGTAATGCTAAGTAGAGTGAAGGGCTGCAAAAGTGCAATGTTCCATGTTCTACTTTCACTCAATGCATGTCGACTTCAACGATTACCTAAAAACAAAAAAATAAGTGAGGGTGAACCTATGACGCAGCAAGTACACAATAAAATAATAGGAACAACAACATACTCATTTCACTTCAATCTCCAACATTCTCTTTTCCTATATTAATTTCTTTTAGTGCAATGCAATGCAATGCTCATGCTCATGTTTTCTTCTATAACTTATACTAGTATAGTAGAGGAAACACCTGTTGATGTTCGCTCTCTACCTCCATCCCGTGGAGGTGTCTACCAAAGTAGCTCTTTCCTTTTATCTTGTGAAGGTGGCTATCTCTATAGGTTTTACTCAATAGCACTCCGAAATAGTTAAATAACTTTATTCATAACTATTGACTTTTTCACCACCCTAGCTCGTGTACATATGCCATATCATGAGTGCAATCTTTCATTATTTTACTAAATATCACATTTATCATTAGATTAATATCATGCTGAATAAAAGATAACCAAACATTACATGACATGAATAAATCAACAACAATAAACAATTATCAACCATCAACTATCATTTTACTATGCACTTGCATCTCTAGTTGCGACGACCAAATTAATTAGAAGATAACCAATCCTAAAGTTACTCCTTCTACAGTAAACACCTAAACTCAATACAATCTACATCAATATAATTTAGCACTAAATCGACAACACTGCTACACACTTCTCAAAATTCACCACTTGCCCCCTTTTATTGGACAGTTACCCCTGTCGTCCTGATACTAAAATTATCATAACTTTTAACTCACAAACCATATTATAGAAAACTATACCAGTTCTAAAAATTATATAAAATTTTCTACAACTTCTTAGTTGATCACATGTCCAAATTAAATCATCTAGACCCCGTTTTTAACCTAGAAGAAAGATATGTCATCTTCTGGATAGCAGGCTTAATAATTTCATATCTTTTAACCTACACATGCAAACATATTAAACTATAACATTTTCAAAAAATTATCTATCACTTCCTAGTTATGCCCAAAATTTAGTTCTAACATTAAACTAGTCAAATTAATAATTTTCCATGACAACGTCCAGCACAACCTATCCTGGACAGTAGTCTTCCAAAATTCATAACTTATGTTCTACTCGTCCGAAAATCATGTTCTTGGACTTTTTGAAATCCTTAATGAATTACCTATATTTTTATGTAGACCAAATCTCCAAATCTCTAAATTCTATTTTTAATCTATTGATTAATACGTGCTCCCAACTAATGACAATTTACTCGATAGTAAGCTTACAAAAGTTTCATAACTCCAAATCTATTCATCCGATTGATATAAATAAAAATTCTACAGAAAGTTATCAAAATTCTCTACAACTTTCTAGTAGATGACATTATCAAATTAAGCACAACCTGTACCCGAATTTACACTAGAAAACCAATACTCGCGCAAACGGACCTACCGGCGCGAGGAAAGGAAAAAAAATCTAGGACCTTCTAATATCTGGTTTTTGGCTTAACTCTATCTCACGTATTCTTTTTATCTTAGCACGTACGGTTTCCTAATCCGATTCCAACACTCTGTAAGACTTATTATAGGAAACCAATTCATCTCTCTAAAACCAACATATTTTCTTTTTACATATCCTTTTTTTTTTACGCACACATTTTCAAGAGAGTATTTTCGAAATCTTGCAGTTTGTTTATGTTTTCTGATGTCCACTTTCCCCTTTGATTTGGTGTTTTTCTCTTGTTATTAATTGAAATTTTGCTACAGACGTCACTCGACGAGAAGTATGAAATCCGTATTATATTGCTGTGAAAATTAAGGTGTGTTCTGTCTTGCGTGAGACTTGTTCTACTGACAGTGATCGAGCTCACTATAGTTTTCTTCTGCTGATTTGCTATCCGATTGTATTGTTCGTGCATATGTGTCTGCAAATTACAAGCTTGTTCACAGAGCATGAATATTTTTATGGTCGATGGGCTATACGACTGGGAGAGTAGGTGACATTTTGAAAAGGATGTTGAATGTGTCAAATAACGAGTATTTAAATTAGTGAACATAACAATTTTAATAGAGTGGATTACGATAACCTCATTAAATGGAACCCCTTTCAAATATTTTATCGTTTGGCACAAACTGGGCTGAGAAATGCTCATGTTTGCCTTGGATTTCTATCATAATATTGCCTTGACACCTTAAATATATTCCTCACAAAACAGGCACACCTTAAAATATATGAAACTCGCTGATTCGCACATAAAGTAATTCAATACTAGTGAGTAATTCTAAGGATGCCTCATAGCATGGCATGCTAACGATGTTGCCAAGCAAACAGTATTAAGTTCAAAACGCCATAAGATTATGCTCTGCTAAAGAGTGATGTAGAGTTGCATCAAACATTATCTGAAGTTTTATTAAACTCAAATCTCATTGTTTACATGAGTGTCTGGTCAGTATTTAGTTCAAATTTAAATTAAACTCCAGCACAATCCCCGTCCTCCAAATCATGTTGAGTAGTCTTCAATGCTCTTGGAAAAAATAAATTGCACACATCCTTAAGCACTATTGTTAGTAGTGGATGGTTGCAAATCAGGCTCTCACGTTATTAGAATTTGTTTCAAAACTACTAACCAAATGAGTTAAACAAGAAACCGAGCGTGCAAAACATCAGACGGGCCAGAAATGGTGAATGTTTCTCGTCAGCACATTCAGAAATCTTTTTCCCTTTTGGTACACTGAAGGTCAAAAATAATAGCAAAATAGCACGAGATTTATTCGATGAAAAAATGACATAGTATGTACCAGCTACAATGCCCCAGAAATAGCCATAATTTTACACTTTATCACCATTAACTGTATAAGAATGTGTGCTGGTCAACAGCAAGAATGCTCACAATCAACAATCACATTGATCAATGTTTCAACACTGCAGCACTCCACATTCTGGCACGCGGTGGCCCTTTGATCAGGACCTAAACCTGTTCCGAGCTATCTCATAGATCACTCGAAGGAAGCTCTTTGATGATTCGTCTTCAGGTAACTGCAGGAGCTTTGCAATTCGTGCATATGAGAACTGGTTCTTTGGGAAAGAATCTTGTGGTGTATCTGTCTGAGGCTCCTTGTGGAGCTTCGGGGTTGAGAGTGCCCACTGTATCGCCCATATGGCAAGCGGGCGCATGTAGCACAAGGACCGGTATTCGTCATCATTGTTCCAAGCTTCAGGAGTTTGGAATGAGTATCTGAAAAACTCAAATTGTCAGGGATTAAATAATGCATTATCAACTATAAAAAAATTAAAGAAGGATGATATGCGGAAAATGATGTCTAGTAATATGCTTCACTGGATTAGTAATAATTCCAAATGATATGCTTCACTGCAGTAAGTAACTTGCGTTTCATTGTTTATTTTAAATTTTTAATTGTATAGCATACTGCTGTAATCAACTTTTGTCAAAAAAAAAAGAGAATAAATTAGAAAAAAAAATAGTGTGTGTGATTGAAAGTTCAGGAAGAAGTATTAGCAATTTAGCTTCAAATTTCTGATCCCCAAAGTTATTGTAATTTCACAACAAAGTTGAGGGCACCATTTACTAAACCAGATTCTGTTCAAACAAATAAACGAGAAAGCTCAATCTATGTGCAAATACTCACCCAAGTCCTTCTGGAGACCAGGCAGCATGATAGATCCCTTCAGCTGTTTTAAACCCCTGCTCAACCATGCCTTCTTGAATCATAGTTGCAGCAAGTGCATATGTCACGCCTGGCCATATCTCCCTAGACTGCATCGCGGACATGTCCACTGTGCCATCTGGCCACATCCCATTCATTGCTCCTCTTTTACCATCCTTGAACTTCATCACATTGAAAGAATAGATCTTTTCTAGTGCACTTTGTGCCTTATCCTTGTCAACAATTGGGAGGAGGCCACAGGCTTTGGCATACCTGGAAGAAAGTCACATAGTTAAACGAGTTCATCCATGAATCAGATATATTGAGCTGATGACATGTTCAAAATGTGACGGAAAAACACTTGAACTTCAGTAATGGAAAAGCATATTAATGGAAATATACTGTGATGAACATGAGTTAATGGCTCAGTTCGGTTAAGCTCATGCTTATACTTTGGCTTAGGTTGCTACAGTAACTGGCTTTAAACGGTGTGTTTTTCAAGACGAGGTCTACAAGAACATTGTAGTAAGTACTACACCGAGTTCAGCTATACCCGCCAAAATTGCATGAATCCAAACGGTTGTTTGGATTTGATAACACACGAGGTGCATTTTCACCATCAAAGTTATAAAAGTTGTTAATAGCAATGATAAAAGTTGTGCATTTTTTTCATTTGTTTTACCCAAATTTTCAGCGATTCACAAAGCAGAACGAATGCAGCATAAATATTTATCTGTTAGAAAATTATTAGTAAAATCTAAGTAAGCATCTTCCTTTGTATAATCAGGTATTGTCTTAAGTCTTTCAGCGCAGCTGGAAAACCACATAGTCATTATTCATGCTAACACTAGAAGCCCAAGAGTATATGGTAAATGCTCGAACAGCAAAAGCTAGTAACAGCACATGAAATGTATTAAGCAGCAAATTTGTATAGTTGTATTGTATCTATTTCTCTCATTAGAGAACAAAGTTTGTTGATAAGATTGGATGCAGATTTGAAAACTAGAACAGAGATAGCAATCACTGCAGTTAACAGATTTAGTGATATACCATTGTCCAGCCAATTGATCAGCCTGGATGGAGGTGCTAATTTTGGTGCCACCATCATCATAATTGAAGTAAGAACCATTCCACAGCTTGCAATAAACCGACTTAGCCTTCTCATACTTATTCCAGAAAAGCTTTTCAGAAGCTTTATCACCAACTTCATGTGCCAAGGCAGATGCAGCCTGAAGAGCGGCCACCCAAAGCCCACCACAGTATGCGCTTACACCAGCCATCGACCACACATCATAAGTCTGATCTGGGAAATCCTCATTTTCAATCATCCCATCTTTATCCTTGTCAAATTGCTCCATATACGCCATTGCCATATAAACTGATGGCCAAACAGCTCGGGCAAAGGATTTGTCGCCTGTGGCCACAACATCTCTATAAACCTGCAACACAAACTTCGGATTCAAGTCCTTCCATCGGTCTGTGTTATAGAGTGTGTACGCGTTCACTTTGAACCACGGGTCATATAGCCCAAGATCATGAGGAACAGCACCAAGAACTTTTCTCGCAGCCAATTTTCCATCATGTAAGAGCCTGAGCTTTTCAGGATCGTGCATCATGACAGCAGCAGCAAAGTCTCTCTGAATGCTGAGTTGAAGTTTTGGAAACAGCATGATAAGTGAAAATGATGCATAGAAATGAACATCATATGTGTTCCACATATAATACTCAATTCCCTCAAGGTAGAGAAATTGGCCAATGTTCTCTTCACCCTGAAGCAAAGTTGTTCCTATGGCAGAATTTGATGCAATAGATGCATGAATTCTCTCAAGTATTGATGCCATTTGATGAAGGATGTCAGTGGCAGTATTATTCCGTGGGATCATCTCGTTGACATCATCAGTTTCTCCATTTGACATGTCAAGAGAAAACTTCTTTTCCCCAATTGCTGTCAAGCTTTGAATTGGTGGCAATCCATCTGTACAGATGCACCTATGTTAGTACTCATGAAAGGTGGTTGTCTTCAGTAAGAAGAAAACATGTTTGGGGGAAGTACCTGTCCATATAGTTCCTCCAGCATTAAGATAATATAGTTCATTGAAAAGTGTGACTGGATACCTGTTCAAGAAATTTCATGCTATGCATCAGTGTTCAATACTCCCTGATCGTTGGTTGATAAAAGTTAGAACATACCATGCAGGAAACCTCTTGTCTTGCAAAATAGGATTCTGCCACTCCTCAATTTGCCTCTCCCAGGAACTATGTTCTAATAATTGTTGAAGATGACGGATGAAACTCAGTAACAAATATCAACAAGAAAAAAATATATAATTACAACAGTAAAACAGTCAAATGCAGGATGTTCCCCATTCCTCTACAAGAGCATTATGACATCACGAACACAATAAAATATCTGATGACAAATTTCTCAACAGATTTTGTATTATCAATGGGTCTACAATAAAACTAGGGTAGTGATCCTAAAACCAGTGCTGGGAAGGACAAAGCTAGGTGGACGGTAAAAGTGACTGGTTGTAATTAGTCCAGTATCAGAGGAGATATTATTAGGAATCTCCTCAGCTAGCAACTTGAATGGAACCAGCAGAAAACCAGCCAGCTTTGGCCAGTTCAAAATGAAACTTGGTGAACATGGCAACATTAATTTTTTATTCTTGCCTTTCAAATAATGTTGTTAAATGTTGAGTTTACATATTTGAATGTAAGAAGTATGAGAAAATCAGGATATATCAGTATAAAAGATTCAAACCTCAAAATAATTGACATAAAAAATATCCCTCCCTAAACAAGCCAGTTCTCCTCAATACTAACAAAATACCATTCCATAGATAGTTCTAGTGAGGAATTCGATTGTACCAAGAAGGGCATCATGGGCAAGGATTGCTGCTGCATCACCATCTGTGCCATAGAATTTTGTATAACGCCTGCAAACCCAGGAGAGAAGTCAATTTCAGGTTGCTTTACCCTTTTATCCTTTTCTGGTCATTAATTGTTTTGACTGCTGTTCTAACCTATGGTAAGTTTTTCCACTGGAGAACTTTACTTCAGGACAAGCCCATGCAAGTGAAAATGACACATTCTGGGTTTCCTGGGGAGCAAGCTTAATTGAAGCTGCAATAGCTGCTCCTACTGATGTTCCTGGTCTGGAGCACATTGGTGTTTTGATGGGATCAAGGTGATCGAAAGATCCATTCTGCCAAAATGGAAAGGAAGTTGTGCCAGCTTCTTGTAAATAGTACTAATATAATTTTCTGAAAATTCAGATTTGACTTAATTTACAGAACATTTAAATCTTGCAAATCAAACTGAAGTAATATAAGCTTTCTCTGTGGTTTTGTAACACTTTTCATCAGAGTATAGATAAGCATGATGCCAAATCACAACTGAATTTATCTGTATTAAAAAATGAAATCTCTCAGTGTCAGAGCTTCTGCATATCAATTTTAGCTAGCCTACAATTCATATGCAGATATTTTATCCAGGATTTACAAATTACAATTGTTCCATAGTTCTATGAAATGCCTATACAAAACATTTTAGGGATGTTCAAATTGAGTTTTGTTCATGATATGCAATATTCAAAGTTCTAAGCTAAACTGGCTGATACAAACATTAAATAGTAAATGTCTGTGCCAATGTTGCCACTTTCCAGCAGATTGCACTACTTTGAAACGGTCAATCTATTAGACAGTCTAGAAAACAAGTGTGAAACATGCAACTTAAATATAGATGTGAAAATAACTTAATTTTCTTTTAAAAAACTCGACACAAGAATGTACTGACTGATATATCACCCAATATCTGACATCAGGTACATAAGAAGCCAAACAGAGATTTGGCGTGCTATCTACATGTGAATGTGCGAAAATTGAAACTTCTTATAAACAAATTCAATAAGGTGAGCTGCATGTGCAGCTTCATTAGATATTATCATTTAATCAGAGTATGGTGTCCCAGGAATGTAAAGCTCAGCATACTGGGGGCTTTTCATTCACTTTTTATCCAAAATATAACTGTCACAGTGAATTTAAAGTTCCTGGTCTCAAAAAATTAAGTTTCAACTTTCAACAAACCTCTTTCACAGAATTCCACATATCTCTTGCTGTGAATTCATCAGAGCTTCCAGATATTACAAAGTAAGGGCACTCAGAGATATGAACATCCTCTTTCTCCAGTGCAGCTATGGCAAAAGTAACTGGTGGCTGTCCATCAGCGGTTCTGCTCTCAATTAAGAAAATTGTTCATCTCTGAGTTAAAGTTTACATCATTAATATTAAGTCGTAGGAGATCATGTATTATACAGAAATTTGAAACATGAATTTACCTGTGATGTAACAGTACACCATGCACACCATCCTTTTCTCTGTCATCCATTAAGATTTATGAAAATATAAATCCAACAATTTATTTGGTAAAAAGGTGGAAAATAAATTAAACAATCTATACTCATCAGTTTCTTACATCATATTGGAATTAGAATGATATCCAGTGAGTTCAGATTTTCCACCAACAGAATTCTTCGCAGATTTAAACATATGTCGAAGTTCAAAGGTTCAGAAATTAGAACAGAGTTGCAAAATATGAATTTCACTGAAGATAAAAGCTATTGATAATTTCTGCAAAGAGGACAAAATCCAAGATTGGAACTTACAGCCCATGTGAAAAGTAAAGTCACATCAGCAGATGAATTTCCTGAATTGGTTACCTGAAAATTTTAAATTATAGCTGCGTAAAGTATAGAGCTATATTGTAAAGTTAAAAACCAATTGAAATAGTGTATTGAAGGAATTTCAGGGAAAGGAGTATATTACTGTGAAAGTGAATACTGCAACAGGATAGCTGCTCTGTTGATAATTGTGTGGAATAATTGGAGAAATCTGACGACAGACTATCTTGAGATCTGGGTCAGGTTCTCCTAATAAGCATAATGCAAAATTAGAAGAAAAAAAAAGAACAATAGTTACTTAGAAGAGTAATTCTGTGATTACTGCAATACCATCATATACCGTCCAGGCCCTAGGGTAAAGAGCATGATAAGTAGATTTCTGTCCACACAGATTCCAATCCCAGGATCCAATTCCTGAAATGTTACTTCCTCTGCATTTAAAAAACTCTAAGGAATTTTTCCAAGTACTCAAAAAATGAAATCAAAATGCTATACCCTATTACATAGGCCAACTCAATAATTAAACATCAAACTGAAAAAAAAACTGTGGAATGCTTACTTTGGCAAATCCAGTTTCCCAGGATGCAACACTGTGGAACATTTTTTCCCATCTTGGCGGGAAATGAAGGCCTAAAAAAGACACAGTTAGATATAAAATGTACTCAAATATCATTTAAATAACAAATATTGGTATTTTTGTCTTTCTGCTTGCTTACTCTTACCACTAGGATACAACAAGCTGATCATAGGTCTCAGCAACTAACGCATGGCAGCAGCGTGCAGGTAAGAGTTGGAGAGAGCATCTATATACACCATTTATTCATGAAACTGTTGTTCTTTTTATTGAGTTTCATGCACCAGCCAGTTCACCCAAAAGCTTAAGCTGATGAGGAAAGATGAGCAATTCACTTATACTTCAACACTCCTCCTCACGTGTAGACTCCCTTAGGCCTAATACGTGGAATAGAAGTGGACTGCAATTAATTTTTTTAATTGCGTCAGCCAGGTCTTGAACTTGGGACCTCATGGCTCTGATACCATATTGAGTTTTATGCATCAGCTAGTTCACCTAAAAGCTTAAGCTGATGAGGAAAGATGGGCAATTCACTTATACTTCAACACTTTTCATTTCTAATAAAATCTAACTTATCCAAACATATGAATTACTACAATTCTAACCACATCTGCCATGTGGGGCCTGCGGTACTCCTGGTGGACCAAGAACCATGGCAGCACCAGTGCGCCAAAGTTTATTTCCTTTCAAGCGTGCCAAACACGGCAGGTGATCAAGCTTAGAGATAAGCCATATCTTTATTTCCTTACAATTAATTTACTTTTCCTTTAAGCCAGCTGAGGATAAGATTTGTTATTTTAGATTGATTTGCTTGTTAGTTTCCATGTTAGGGCCAATCTCTATATAATGAGATGTGATGCAAGTTCGAGAAATTAGAAAGAAGGAAACCCAACTCTTCCACTCTTGTTCGCTCTCCCTGCCCCTGCCACGCGGTAGCCCCAACACAGCTCCCAAACCATGCCCCAGGAGTCCAGGGGAGCGTCCAATTACTCACCATGACTACCCCCTTCATTCCAATCCATCCTCGAATAAGCCTAAACGTACGTTGACTTGGAAGCATTAAGCATGTGATGTAATCACAAATAACATATCAAGTTTGAAAGAATCATCAGCAATGTTCTAAATAGCGGTAAGCAGTTAGCAAGCAGGCACTCCACCTTGTGGCACTGTTGTGGTATGTGGCCTTGTGAGCGGTTTAACGATATAAAAATATAAATATTCATATGGTGCAACATGAATTATAAAGAAAAAGGCAGAACTCAACAATGTAGTTCCAATAATATGATATATTCTTCTGGCCTCCTCCACCGGATCTGGTCTCTTCCGCCAGATCGGGCCTCCTTCGCTTCACCGGCTCCTGCTTCGGTCTTCCGCTGCCTCCTGCTTCACCGGCCAGCTCTCCGCCACCTCCTCCGGTCTGCCGGCTGCCGCTTAGGGGTGGTGGAGAGTAGCAGCGAGAAGAGGGCGCGGCCGCCGGCGAGCTGGCTCGGCCTCGTCGGCGCCGGAGGTGGAGGAGATGGGGGAAGGAGAGAGGGAGAGAAGCCATGGTGGCGAAGAATGGCCAGAGGTGAAGAAAATTGCAGCAGCGGCTTGTTATGAGGGGATTCGGTATTTTGTGATTTAACCCTCTCAATGTTCTGAAATTGCAATAAAGTCCTCTCTTTGTATTTCTTCTGTTTGGGCCTTCCAGAAGTCCGATATTGTTGTGTGTATGGCGTCGCCATGCCGCGCGCCATAAGTGATACTGTTGTATGAAGGTGGTGAGTCGCTACGCCTCGCCGCACCACCTTAATAACCATGCTTTTCGGGGCCACAATAAAGGCTGCCTTTTGCGTTTCAAGGCCCATTGAACTGCATTCAACCCACTTAACCACTAATGTATATTGCTATGTGTATATCATTGCAGTAGACCCAACCTCTACCTGGATAGCAGCTGCTACCAAGGCCATAGCAGTTATAACAGTGATCATCTGATACCGAAAGAGCACATTTATCTGCCCAATTGAAAAGGTGAAGAATAGTGAAGACTGTAGACTTACAGAAAACTGATTTGCCAATATAGATTTATCTTCACAAGCTCCTGGGAACAACTGCCAGCGTTGGAAGTCACCTTTGTAGCTTCTTCCGATACTTCCTGCACTACAGTTTTCCAACAATTAGAGGATAAATAGATCTAGTGCACTGAAGTTCCATCAAACAAAAGAAGAATTTTGAAGTGTGCGCTAAAATATGTTCCTGAGGAAAATAGAAACAAATTCTTCGAGCGGCTACAATATTTTTTATTTAAGTGGAAATGTTTTGTTCGTGAACCAAGTACAAGTGCACAACCAACTCACGCATATTTCGATGTTGATACTTTTTCCCCAATGAAATTTTCATCCCTCGTTAGCAAAAAAAATTAGATGCTGGAGACTGTAAGTGCAGACATGATTTATTAGCAATATTTATCACAATGACCACTATGGTAAATTAGCATAGTGGTCAAGATGATAAATAAGCTTAAACTATAGATAGTTTTCACTTTTCAGATCTTTGCAAATGAAACAAATACATCAAAGAAACAAATACAACAAGCTCATGATCATGGCACTTATTAGACACAAGTAACAACTACCATAGATACACAACCATAGATACATGATAAACAAGCACTTGATAAAAAGGGCCTTCAGAATCCAGCAAGCTCATTTGTGGTGTCAAGCAGTTTAACACTGTAAAACTAGTGAAAATAAGTTTTTCTGGATGATAGTATAAAAAAATTGATGAATGCACACTCCACATTGATAAGAAATAAATGTTACACTGAGATAATAAGGTATACCCAATGCCGCCAAGTGGAACACCCTGACCAGATTTCGCAATGCGCTTTTTCATGGGATCAATAACAGCAGTCTGTAGAACACTAACAAAGCTAGCACTTACAAAAATATCCAAATAAAATAAAAGAGAAAGGAGCATGTGGAATAGGTCAAAACTCCAAACAATAATGAGGTGAAAACATACTCGTCCTTTGGAAGTTTCTTCAAGGATGTGTCGACCAAGGCGAAAACCAAGACCAGCCTGCAACAATGAAATGAGGAAAATCATAATAGAAACATGAAGAAGAAAGCTACAAATATTCATCACTTGGCCTAGAAAGCTGCAAATGTTCATCCCTTCAGGAAGCCAGCGAATAAAATAGCAAGAACCCACAAAAACATCAGAGGGAAGCAAAACATAAGAATTTAATAGATGGCTACCGATAATCATTGTTATTTTCTAAACAACAGCTAGATGGCTACAATTAATTTTGCCCTGATGAGTTTCACAGGCAAAAACCTGAATAAAGTAGAAGATATACCAGCTGCAATGTCTCTCTCCATGTAAGTCTGAATGATGGCAAATCATATCCAACATGACTTAGCTTGTGTTCCCATGTCAACTCTGGAAGTCGTCCGGGATCAACCTTTCCCTGACAAGTCAAAGAACATCCATTAAAACTCTAAATTTGATGGAAGCACTACCCAAAAAAAAGGATCAACTGCAGTCGTAATTTTTTCTCTCTCTTTTTTTGCAAACAGTTGAGCCACATGTTCAAATCAGTAGTTAAGTGAGTTAACTATGGAAGCTCCAACTTACAGATATGTGCACAATGATCATCCATCAATATGAACACAATTATGCATTTTGGACTGTCATGTTACAAGGATACACTTCTCAACATAAAACAACCAACTGTTGTTATTAGAAATTTAGAACGTTTCAGCTGTCAGTTGCATTCACAAAATCACCATGGTAAGGAGTAAATCTGGTGGCTGCTTTCATATGAGTCTTGAAGGAAAGAACTCACCGAATCACCATTCATTTGCAAAGGTGAACTATTCTGAGAGACACCCTTTGGTGGCTCATGGACACCATTCTCTACCATTTTTTATTCCTTCGAGCTAGACCTGTCAACATATTGAAATTTGCATATGTAACTAATCCAAAGCTTTGTAATTCCTCAACTCTGAATATTCATAAAAGCATGCAGAAACAAATAAAATTTGTTAAAATGACAAGATGTAGACACACCCAGACATTTCCAGCCAAAAATACACATATATTGAATATCCACTAGCAAAGTATGTCGGAGTTGCGTATCAAAAAAAAAAGCAAACAGATGGTTTCTGGTGCACTGCAAATAGTGTGATGGTAATAAAGCTAATATATCTAAGGCATAATATGCATTGAAGCAATATCGAATAAATATTATGTCAAAAGGCTGTTACTAAGTCAGATCAATCATCCCTTAAATTTTAGGTCCAAAGATCACCTTGATGTATTGATCTCACAAAATTGACCAAATTTGGTTTCCTTACAATCATGAAATACTACTTAGGTATAGCAAGCACAGGTGGAGTGAATGCAGGCATGTATATCATTAGATGAAAGCACAATATCACATAAAATAAAGTTGCATGAGTAAATAAACATAATTTGACATTACAAATCACAGAAGTCAAACTACATACAGCCAACAATGATTCCTTCATAAAGTGAGTCAAACTACATGCAGCCAACAATGATTCCTTCATAAAGTGAGTCAAACTACATGCAGCCAACAATGATTCCTTCATAAAGTTTGTTCCGCATGCACCTGAAATCAAATAATTTTGTAAAAGGAAGGCAGGGTTTAACTGAGCCATCGGATGAATGGTGAGGTTGAGCCAAAGGTACTATTACCAGTCAATAGCTCTAGAGTTATCTATGGCTTTCTACTCTTCTCTTCACAAAAGGAAAAAGAATCAAGCAATTGAAGAACATGAAAAAAGAGAAAAATCTAGGAGAATCAACAGCTAAATCAAAAAGAAACCGTACCAAACTGTTTTGAATGGCGATGTTGATAGCAAGAATAATGGATTCTTCAATCAATACCCATGACGCGCGGCCGCTTCTCCTGCCGGCGCCAACCCCCCCCCCCCCCCCCCCCCCCCTTCTCCGGCGCCGCCGCCTCCCCTCCTCGCCGTCGGCTCCCAATCCCTCCCCTTATCAGCGCCTCTTCAATCACACACTCAAGCACATCACACAACAAGTAAATGTATGCCCAGGTTTTCTCTGGAGAGAGGAGGTGATGTTGGAGGAGCTCACATGGGAGCCCAGATCTGGTCGGGCGTGCGGCCGGCGCTGCTAGAACCGGCGACGAGTGAGAGATGCAGAGAGAGAGATGGAGAGAGGGGGGTGGCGCTGGAGATTGAGGAGGAGCGGTGTTCGGCAGGTAAGGAAGAAAGGGGAAAATGAAAACGAGGGGAGAGGAAAATGAAAGGTAGAGAAAAAATAAAATGAAGGGAAAGAAAAAGAAAAGGAAAGGAAAGGGGAAAAACATACACAAGAAAATAATATGGAAAAAGAAAAGGAAAGGGAAGGTTTTGCTTGACTCAAATCAAAATTAAGTTCAGAGTAATTATAATAAGAGGCTGTTAGTAGGCTGTATGCTGAGGTAGAGGAGAGAGAAGAGAGGTGGGCTGTAAGTTTACAGCCAGCTGAAGCACAAGAACCAAGAAATTTTGTGAGATAAAGGGGTGGGTCATACAGCCTTCAGCTGGTTGTAAACTACTATATGAATAGGCTGATAAGTGGGCTGTAAGTGTCCATACAGCCAGCTGAAGGCTGTATTATTAGCCTTGCTCTCACAGGTCTGCTTTAACCATTCGGTACACAGATTTTTTGTGAATATATGCATTTTCGTTACGCCTGATTCATACGAATGATTTTATTATTACAATAGCTTATGTTTAGATAAATTTTAAAAAAGGCAAGGAAGGGATTTCTCTTCTTTTTAAAGAAATAGAAAGGAAGGGAGAAATTAAAAAAAATGAAGGGATTCTGTTTCTTTTTAAAGAAATAGAAAGGAAGGGATCCTAATACATGGATGGATATTAATTATCAAGTACATATTTCAACAATGCTTCATGCTATATTAGCATATTCTGATTATACCATGAACACATATTAGCTTATATGCAACTTTTGTTAGATTAGCAAATACTGAAAATTGTCTACTTGAAGACTGATAATTAAAATTTTCTTATTACTTTTGAATTGCCTTTAAACCTGATTAGCTGAGCCACATCACAAAATTGCCACCATAGGAATTTAGATTGAATATGTAGTTTGTCATGGTAAATTAGAAATATCATATTTGTAATGAATCTTCTAAAATCTTGATATTTATAGTGTATCATGGCTAAATCTTGACAAGTGACAAGCATCTAATAGCCTTGAGTGCCTATATAAAGAGGTGGCTGACTCTTGCTTTGGCATAGCATGTAAACATATAGATGCAAGGAGAGCAAGAGAGTAGAGGCGCTAGGATAGCCGCTTGCTCTTGCTATGGCATGGCATGTACACATAGTTAGAAGGCGAAGGAGAGCAAGAGAGTAGAGAGGCTAATAGCCACCTAAAGAAGTGTGTATACAATCTTATGTAATAATATTTGTGTATTAATATACTAGCATTTTGTAATTGTAATTCTCCCAATTAAACTATACTATTTCTAAGTACTTAATGCATTATTAAGTTGTGATTTAACGTAAGCGGCTCATACGCTCGCAATCATAATAGTTCTGGCTTTAACGTGAGCGGCTCGGTCGTCCAAAGGCTTAACGATATTGGTTTCAACATGAGCTGCTCAGTCGACTAGAAAACCAATAACTAATAGTGCACTAAGCAAGTAGAAATTAAAAAGGCTAATCGACTTTAATAGTTTGTTGGTATAGCATCGACTTTAATAGTTTGTTGGTATAGCATCGACTTTAATAGTTTATTGGTATAGCATAGTCGTAGGTTCTATTAGAGTGGATACTAGAGGCACCTTAGTTTCTAACACATAATAAAGGAGAAGTAAGTTTATCCTGTGTATGACACTGATGATCATGACCAACCTAATTATTCTTGTAGGGGTCTTCTCTACTGTTTTCTTTGTAAAAAAAACTAGTAATTCTAAAGAAAACCAAGGAAAGGAGCATGCATCAAATCCAAAAGAACTATACATAAGGACACATAAAAGTAAAACAAACTATGCATAAAGACATAGAAAACTAAAACATGCATGCATAAACAAGTGACACCTCATGGTTACACAACATTTATTTTATAGTGTAGAGCTTAACATGGTTGATTTTGATTCACATCTATTAGTTTCATGTATTATGAAAACATCAAGTTTAGCATACAAACTTTATCTTAGAAAAGTGTAACTGTGACAGATGTAAACAGAGTTAGCAAAGCTCTGATAACAAATGAGTCATTGGTCAAATTTAGGGTCACCAATTCTCTCTTCGGGCAAGCAGTAGAGTCGCTCGCTCGACCACTGTGGTGCTGCCGTGCCTGTCAGACCCAGATTTTACAATCCGGAATCTACTGTGTTTAATTGCACTATTCCCTGGATCAGTAGATAGTGCACACAGTTACAGATCTGAATATCAAAGTACATATCATGCGGAAACGTAATTAAAATAATAAACTTACACATGGGCCAATTAGGCCGAAATCAATAAATTGCAGCAGCGGAAGAACGAAGCACACAGGTGGGACCTTCAGGACATGCCCACAGGCAGCCAACTGGAGGTTCGCGACCTAGCCCTTGACATCTTCATCTTCATCTTATCTGCCAGCTTGTCCACTCTTGTTGCTGAGGCGAGGTGACTTGTCTCTTGATTCTGAATTTTGCCGCAAAAGCGAGCGTGAGCACTCCGACCCCGTGCTCAGCGAGTCAACACACAGAATGCAGTGTATATAACATGTATGGCTAATCAAGGATGGCTTAAGTTTATTTTCTTTTGCGAAGAGTGCTTTTGAATACAATTATATACAAATTCCTTAAGACCTAGCATTTTGAACACACGTATATGTTGAATGCAGTAATAATAGTGATTCAGATTCCATCCACCATTACATGGCATCTGCACCATATATCAATTCTTCAGCGTTATAGCCGCTTAACTTACCACTGGGACGACACCCAGGACAATTCCAAACTAGGGCCTTACACTGCCCTCCACTTTTCCATTCCCATCCACAAAGCATTTTGGAAATAGAACTATATCTGGTTAAGTTCCCATGTCTGCCCTTGACCGTGGGCACGGTTATTCGAATAGTTTCGACTCTGCAGAGTTTGTACACTTTCACCACAAGAGACAATCAACTCGTTGCCCCACATGATTCCTTAGTCATGTGGTTGAGCAGACCATCACAGTAACCGTTCAAAGTACCTCGCCCCTTCCATCATTTCACCCTATGGGTCGTTCCCACTTGCGGTGGGTCCCATGCGTTGTGCGGGATGTCCTCCTTCTGAACGTCTAGCAGCTGGCTCCCCACCCCTGCTAGCCCGCCACAGCAGAACTTCACTCCCTACGAGTGTCCCATTCAAGCCGTCTCACAGACCGCCACTTGCACATCCTCACACCACCTCCTGGAAGGATGACTTTCAGGGTCCGGTAAATCTACTAAGCCAAGTTGTAATTTACAGACTTGTGGTTGTACTGTTGTACACGGGTTGACATGACAAGATTCGGTCCTTATTGGTATCTGGGCGGTTCTACCACAACCCACACTCTCGTGCACACCTGCACCACACCCCCGAACCATCCGCCCAGATATTTAAGCATGTTGGGGTTTTTGGAGACATAAAATAATCATATCCAACATTTATCAGTCATTACCACCATGACTGACCCAACCAAATTTTTCTCATGATTAAAGTGATGTTTGGGCGTTCTCGCGCCCATGATTACCTAAACAATGCTAAGCACGGCGTATATAAAGTATGAACTTACTTTTGTAAAGTTACTATTATAGTTTTGCTAAGGCGACAAGGCTCACATTTTCAAGTATTCCAAAGGAGGTGTAATATTAGTCAAGCGAGCAATGGACATGTAACTAAAATCTTAAATTAACATGTATTTGTATATATAACATAACGGCATGCAATTTGATAATTTAAACTAAAATAATTTGCATAAAATGTAGGTTCAACATGATCAAAGTATTGACTCGCCTGGCGCGGTTTACCGCGGTCTTGAGTTCACACGATGCTTTCTCTTGAGCTTCTAGTCTTTTTCTTCACTTCGCTCTTGATCTTGCGTGATCCCTTGATTCTTCGGGACTCCAGTTTCTAACTACGCGATAAACGACTGAATCCAAATAAAAACAAGTAACTCAAAAGATCCAAATAAATCCAAACACTTTAAATACCTGATTTAAATTATACATTTAGTATTACTTGAGAGTAGAAGGTTGATACAGGTTAGTGTGTGGTAAGCATAGCGGTAGCTGGATTTGAGCAGGAGGACGAGTTGTCTGAATGCTTTACCGTGAGGAAAATTTTAGAAATGCGAGGGACCAAAGTGATGATGCGCCTACAAGGATTTTCTGCTTTTGGGAAGAGAGGGTGGTCAGACATGGCCGATTGGGGAGAAAGCGAGGCTCGATCTTTTGTTTGATGATTTTCTTTTAATTGATTTACACTTATCAAGGAAGTTCCATGAGGCAAGCAGGATTTATGGACAGATAAAAGAATGTAGCGAAGCTTGTGAAGAGGAACATGGCTTTGTGATGTTAGGATGGGGGCTTTACATGAGGTGAATATGATTTTATTACTCGGTGTAACTTTGATATTTAATGTGGCAAAATCTTGCTAACTTAATTTACTTAGTTTCACCTACTTGGTTTTTAACATCAACAACCATTGGATCTATGTCGATTATATGCCATCTGAAAATAGATCACATATATTCTCGCTTTAGTTGCACATGAAGATTAATGTAATAGTCTTAAGCGACACAATATGAACCATTGTTAAGTCTTTAGTTTAAATGCATACATCTTCCTCATTATGAATTTATAAGTAATCTCCTTACCTTATTCTTAGTCACAATGTATCTTTACATGCAATTAATCAATCTTAGATTTGCAATTTCATTCATGACCCTTTTAGTTTAATCACACAATCAAAATTTTACTAAATTTTCATTTACAATTTATATTGTAAGATTGCTCCATGAAGTAAATTAACAGGATGCAGGTGATATCCATTAGGTAGATGCTAATCTGCAGTGGGGCCCACATGTCATGCACACTTGTTCTGTTCGATCAGCACAGAGGAGAGGAGGAAGAAACAGGGGAGGCTCAGGGGAGACGCGCGGCCAGGGGGGAGGGGGCGGTGGCGCCGGCGGGGAGAGGCCGGGGAGGAGGCGGCGACCGGGAAAAGGGATTGCCCCGGCGATGAGGGAGCTCGGGGAGGTGGCAGCTCCGGCCGGGAGACACGGTGGCGGGCCGGCGGCGATGGAATGCGGCCGGGTAGGGGAGCCGATCGGGGCGCCGGCGACCGAGAAGGAGAGGGAAGGGAATAGCGCGCGCACGAGCGGGAGAGAGGCGGGGGAAAGCTTACCATGCGACCCTTGGAGTCGGGGAGGTGCCGGAGAGGGCCGGCGGCGATGGCCATGGGCGGCGCGAGGAGGTCACCGTGGCGGAGAGGCTGGGGCGGCGGAGAGCTTCGGCCGACGGTGGGAAGGGCTTCAGGGTGATGAGGTGCTGCTCCCACAGCGCGCAATCGGCCCGGGGTCGGCCGTGGTGGAGGCGGCGGCGGAAATGGCGACGGCCGGCGCAAACTCGGGCGGGGAAAAGGAGGAGGAGTGGAAAGGGGGAACTCGGCTCTTTATAGACGGCGAGCACGGGTGGCAACTGGGCGAGGTTGAACCGGGGTGAGGCCAAGCTTACCTGGGGGCGGCGCTGAGGGGGGGGGATGAATGCGAAGGAATGGCGACCAGGGGGAAATGAACCAAATCTCTCCGAGATTGTGTGGGGGAGGGAGGTAACGGGTTCTGTGAACTTGGCCTTGAGGTGTGAGGAAGTGAGAGGGGGATTAGCTGCGCAGACGCGAGAGGGAGAGCTGGCGCGAGCGTCGCTGGCGCGTGGAGAAGAAAGAGCGGAGGGAGGAAGAAGGAGGCGGTCGGGAGAGGGCGCTGGCGCGTGGGGCTCGCGCGTCAGCGAGAGGAGGCGTGGATGGAAGGCGGGGCCACGCGCCAGAGAAAAGAGGGCGCGGGTGGACTGGCCGGGCCGCGCGACCGTGAGGAGAGGAGTGGAGCTGGGCCGCGTTCGGCCGGCCTGGCTCCCTCCGATCTTTTTCTTTTTTTTTCTTTTTATTTAGTGTATATATATACATATGTATATGTATACAAGTATATATATATATACACATATATATAGTATTTATTTATACTGTTATTTACTTCCATTTATATATATATATATATATTATTTGCATATTCATTTTGTATACAATTTATATTTTTATTTTTGTTGCCCCTTTTATACTATTATTTTCAAAATGACACTTTTATATTTTTAACTCAGGTTTCTCTTTTCTTATACTGGATCATCTTTTCAGATTCGTCTTTTAATTTTTAATTCTCTATTATTTGAACATGTTTGTTCCTTTCTTGAAATTTTTATTTTTACCAAACTCCAGAAAAACACCATAAAATCCAACTTCAAACAAAATATAATACCAATATAATTGAAAAAGCTTCATATTTTCAAAAACAAATTTTTGGGATGTTACAAGGAAGCACCAGACCTTTTTCTAATCTGGATCTCGCGGGGATCTGCACCGTGTCTGAACTCTGAACTGGAAGCACTGCCATGGCGAGGGAGAAGAAGAATCTCAGAATCATGCAACAACACAACCAACCACGTGGCTTGGTTTTTGTTTTTAGTGGAAAGGGTTTACCAAAACAAAAGGATGGGTCTTTTGCCCACAACAAGTCTCCATTGGGTCCACCATGGGTGGTGTGATTGTGCACGTGTGAGGTGGAGAGGTCATATCGTATATCTGATGATGTGGCCGAGGTTAAGTTGCACGATTCATGATCATGTGACTAGGTCTAAAATATTTATAACAATAAATAATTAATAATATTGTTTATTAATGTTATTTAATGTGTGTGACGTATGTGGACTTATGTTAGTTAAGTTGAAAAGAACTTGTGTTGGAAAAAGATGTTGCTTTGTTCTTTGTATGTGCATGGTAACTCGAAGACGATTATGGTCTACAACGAGGACTAGGAGATAGCTTGTTACAAAGTCATGGACCAGAGTCAAAGATGCTAGAGGAGACGGTCGTGCTCGAGTTAGAACGTGTGGAGATCAAATATGGTTGATGCGTGTTGGATCTACGAAGGTGCGGTCTAGAGGCTATGATATGTGACAATTTTGAAGTATCCAAAATTTGGGTATTGTGACAAAAGTTGAAAAACCATGTTACGTAAGGGTTTCGAGTCTCTTATTTATTGAAATTGGATAAGAACTCGTTTAGGCCCTTGGCTATAAATCGAGATGGGTTAAGGGCTAACCCCAAGGATGATAAATGCAATTTTTGTGCTAGGATTTGAAGGGTGCCAGAAGGGCAATTTGTAAGCACAAACATGATCCAGTAATAAAAATCATATCTATTCCAAGAAAAAAATACATCGGCGGCGTGTGCTGCTTCACATCGCAAGGCGACGAAATTGAATTAGCCTCGGCATTACTCAGTCATGGAGATTTTATTCAGCGCATCTCGCGCGACGAAATTTGTTTTCTCACGCGCATCCACATGTCATGGCATGCTTTTTCTCTAGCCAATGTCATCTATGTGTCGCGTGAGGTGTCAACAACAACCCACAGTAGGAGAGAGAAGAGTGTTTTCTTTGCTCAACAACATCGTTTTCATTGCTCAAGAGGTGTTGTATGGTGCATAGGACCGAAACATCAATTTTCATTGATAGCAACGTCTTCAATTTGTTTTTTAATTGTGTGAACCGGCTGAAAGTGAGAGCTTTGATTTTCTTATTATTTTTCTACAGTAACAAGTTCAACCAACAAAGCTGCGTTTCAATCTTTTATTAGTTGCTATAATATTGAATAGTGATTTGCTACAGTACCAAACAATAGTTGCTATAGTTCCAAACACTGGTTTTGCTACAGTAAAATTTATTTTTTTCCTGTTTTTGTTTTTAATTTTCTTGCTGTGTTGGTAGGTTAAAAATCATAAGGCTGTAGATTTTTTTTAAAAAAAATTCTACTATAGATCAAAATCATTCATCTCTATCTGATTACTATCGATGATCCTACAATACACTAAAGAAGAAGATAGTCACCTTGAGAAGATGCTGGATTCAAACTTGGGCGGGCAAGGATACAACCACAAACCAGATCCCATATCAACTTATCTTAATCTGGACTACTAGTCTTTGTCAAATCAAAGTGTCGAAAACACGTTTCGTTGATTTTTCCAGTTTATAGAATAGACAAATACAGAGACCAAACCCAAATTTTTTTACTTTAATTTTCAAATTTTATAGACCCAACTGAAATGGTCATATAAGATTCCACTATTGCATTCGAACTCATCAAATGGTAGTAAGCTAGTTGCTGTTAAAACAAAGTTCGTTCGAGCTGTTCGAACAGACGCTATCATTTAACTGTTTCCACATCACCAAGCGATTGAAATGTGGAGCCCTGTGACAATGACCTCACCTGTCAGTGGATGACTAGTCGCCATTCTTCCGAGGTTGAATCGTCGCTTTCGAGGTCGGACTTAGTGGGGAAGAAGGTGGCCGGCCAATGGCTCATAGACTAGAGGTATTGTAGCTGCCCGATTTCTAGGTTTGTTGATGTTGATGGAATTTGGCCAGCTGTTCAAAAAAACCAAAAAACAAAGGAAATTTTTGTCTTTGCCATTCAATAGCTAAGGTTGCTCATGCAGTTTTGTAGTCGAGTGTGAAATTTATGCCTTTTATAATAAAGTAAATTCCACTATTCTTGGAGCACCTTCTTGTCCCAAGGAGAAATTGCCGTCCTCTCGTGAACTCTTCTAAGAAACCCTTCTCAGAGTCAAAATCTGCCCTTTGTGCTCCATCAAAGAGGAGAAATGGATGTTTCCAATAAGGAAAACTATTAGGGTATCTTCCAAGAAATCCAAAGAAGCAAGGAAAAAACTCTATGCAAACCAAGGTTTTTCCACTAAACGAATACGAAAGGAGGACCTCATGTGACCACACATCCTTGCCTTCTGAAGGGTTTTTCACATGCCCAAGAAAATCTTCAGCTGTTCAACTAAAATATCAAGGATACATGCATGTTATTAGGCAACAGGAAGCGAGTGGTAGCAGCACGTCCACGAAGATGGGGATCACCTCGAGAATACTGGGAGCAAGCAACTGCCACATGACACCTAACTTCTTTCCCGGAACCTCTCATTCTCGTCACATTTTTATTCAAACATTCAACATTAAGATAATAAAATTCTCCAGATGCAACCTAAGCCTAAAAACAATGTTATATATTGTAACACCCCCCGTTTTTGGAAACAGGGCTGTCGTATCTTCCGCAACAGTCTAGGTGTTGTTGCGGATAGAAAGAGTATCATGTTTGCTCACAAACACTTAAAAAAACTGTTAACTTGATTGAAATAAAGACCTAACGGTCAACTTTAGCAATTTTACGGACGTCCAAGTCCAAAACTTAACTTACATTCAGAAAATCCAGAGAAATTTCTACAGGAACGTTTGAGTGCGGTCGTAATACTAACATGAAAGCTTGAAGTATCCTTTCCTTTTCCGCATCTTCATTAGACTTCACCGTAAGTTGTTAGTGTAACCGATAGATTTTGATATAATTTTGACCTTGTGTAAATTGAAGTATAATATGATTTATCTGTTGTGTTAGTAACGAGCTTTGTATCACTGGTTATTTACGATATTTATTTCTTAGTAAAATTTAGAATTAAAATATTATCCTTATTTCTAACATTCTATGACAAGAACCGATGAAAATTAAAACATGCATGGTAAAATAACTAACAAGGAAAAGGAGCTACGGGAAAGCGTCATCGCTCGCTCTTAAGAGTATCCGGCCCGATACTCCACTCTGGATGGTAGCTCTATCATCTACCGTGTCAGAAAGAGACACCAAATCAACAAGACTGAATGGTAGCTTTAGAAGCTCATGAGCAATGAAGAGAAGCATCGTAGCTTCACTTTTATTAAATCTTGTGAACCCATCCTGAAGCTGCAATACAGTAGAATTGGGAAAAAAATATTGTGAAAACTTCAAGTAATATGACACACACTCTTTTCTGAAACCGTTGCTTAAAGGTACTACGCATCATAGATGTTCTTACTTCTTAGCACCTTTTTGGACATCGTCATTTTTGCTACACCGTAAGATTTATTATGCATTTTTCCCATGTAAAAAATATAACCGCTCACGGCCTCACGGGAAACCCGGCCTCGGCCTGGCCCGGCCCAGCTTTTCTAGGCTCAGACCTATTTTAGCTCGCTGGCCCAGCCTGAAGCCGGTAGAATAATAAAAAATATTTATATCGAAAACAAATAAAAATAGAATGTCCGGCCTTTCTTGGTCTCCGTCGAGCCCGGCGTACGAGAGCCCGCCCCATCTCATTTGCATCTCGTCTCACTCAGCCACTAGACGTAAGCTTCTAAAACCTGATTTTTTTATTTTTCTACAATATCTACCTTTCGAACAAAATATTTTTTCAAGATAACATCTACAAGTGGATTAAAGTATATACTATAGTGACTTCATTTATATCGACCAAAAACACACGCGAGTTTCTGTTACTTCGAACTCTTTTATCAACAACCCAAAAGTCATAAACCACAGCCAAAAACCACAATCTAAAACCAAAAAGAACAAACCTATCACCTAGTTGCAGTTGAAAAGAACCCATCCTACATCTCTATCTAGTGTTCACCATGCCATTGCGATTGTGCCTTTCAGATTCCACACTCGTTGTGGACCGTTTGAACGGTGTTGGACACACCTAAAGATGAAAGAGGGTGAGAAATTCAGGCCCTCAAAACATCTGGGCGCCCTCCAAACATGTGGGTTTCTTGATGTGGCACATGATCATGCTATTACCCTCCCAACCACAGTGGGACGAGAAAGCTCGAGCAACTACACGGAGTATGCAAACGAAGCCAACCAAATTTTGGGTGGGTTTTTTCTGGCTACAACTGATGGCTTATAGCTGTGACTGATGGTTTTTGGTCCTAGCATGGGTGCTTATACGAATAAACCGAATACCGTTAAGCTAATAAGCCATTTTGAAAAGGCTATCCTAAGAAACCGTTTTAAAAAAAGGGCAAAAAAAAAAAAAACCACGCCGTTTATTTATGAGAAATACTAACAAACAGTATAGGGTTCCGACGGGATACTCGATCGCCGTTGGATCCAAAGCCGCAAGAATCTCAAAGCAACTATATTATTACTTCATCGCTTCACTTCCATAGCCGGATACGCACAGAGGAGACATGACCCGACTCCTTTCTCCTCGCTCCCTCTCGTTCTCCCTCCCTCCACGCTGTTGTCATCCCCTCCACTCTCTTCCACCGCTGGCCTTGCCGTGCACTAGATCCGACGGCCTAGAGGGGCACCGCCGCCGGATCTAGTGACGGGGGAGGAAAATCCGGCTCTGCTACTACAAGTTCACCCTTCCCTCCGAGCGTAGAAGGAGGTTCGGGGGAGGCGGCGGCGGCCCGATAATGGGCGGCGAGGGGTGGGGTAGGAGGGGGTGGGCAAAGCCAGAGGGCAGTGGCAACGATGGCTATGGCAGTTAGGTTGGGCGAGCGACGCAGCGGGGAGGGGTCAGGGGATGGCGAGGCGAGGCGGCAACGGTGCCGTCGGCCATGGGTGGTGGTGGAGGGGCGGGGGAGGCGCGCGTAGTTGGCCGGGGTGGCGCGGCGATGGTGGTTGGCGATGAGGTATTCTTCCTCTTCATTTATGAAACTAGCATGAAATCATCCTATACCGTTGAAAGTGGTTTTAACGGTATACCATTAGCTAGCTGCTCCCTTTATTTATTCGAAGGAAACCATAAACTAAAATGAAATAGGCCTTTATATCTACTGCTAGTCGCCATCACAATGGCCACGGCATATCTGACACTCCATCCCACCTGAAGCAAGCAAACTTCTCACCTCACATGAAGCAAATCAAGTCGCACCGCGTGGAAGAAGAGGAAGAAGAAATGAAAGAAGGAGAAGAAGAAGATCCGTGGCACGCGTCCAAAGGAAGGCGACATTCTGAATGTCTGATTCCAAGTCTCCTTTTCTCCCTTCAATTTCCTTATCTGTCTGTACTCCAACACACGGTCCGGGTATCTCTGCCGAATCTCGGCCAGCTAGCAGGGCGATCTTCATAAAGTGATCATTATTCTTGTTTAGAGCTGCAAGGCGATTAGTTTAGGATTAACCCCCATGTGTTAATATCCGACACCGATCACATCTGAGTGAGCACCACATAGTGGACCAAGATGCTCGAATCACAATATTCACTAACTGGAACGCAGGCTAACTAAATTAATCCATAAGAAACCTGAAGGATGGTTAATTTCATGCTTAGGCCCTGTTTGGATCCCTCCATCTAAAGTTTAGTTACTAAAATTTAGGTCTAAAGTCTCCAAACAGGTGGTCTAAAGTTAGACCTAAACTTTAGCTAACCCCTAAAAAACACTTTAGACCATTAGTCCACCAAAGTGAACTAAAGTGGTCTAAAGTTTTGGGTTCTTAGGCACAAAGACGTGTTTACCCATGCATGTTGGTCTCTCACCTCCCATTTAATGGCTGACGCACGAAACGAGGAGAGGTAGTATGATCTTTTTAAAACTTTAGTCCTATCCATTAGTACAGGATCCAAACAGGACCTTCGACTAAAGTTTAGTGCTAAAGTTTAGCCAACTAAAGTTTAGTCCAAAATTTTAGACAACTAAATTTTAGACCATGGGATCCAAACAGGGCCTTAATCGCACAGAAGCAGCTAGCCTACATGAATTCAAATAAACAATATATATGTAAAAACTTTGGACATGTTTGGTTTTTTTTGCTCATCAAATGAGCTCTAGTTTGTCAGCAAACTAGTAGTCTATAGGCAAACTTGTGTAGTAAAGCAAAAGCTATTTGATTGGGTTGCTGGGTATACCTATATATGTACAATTAATATACATGACCCATTTGGAATGCAAGAATGTTACAAAGATTTTGCAAGAATTGCATGATTTCTTCCAAAACCTTGCGTTTCACACGGGGCCTAGAAAGCTAGAATTACTCCAAAATAATTTAGCCTTTCAGTGATTTGGATTGCACTATGTTATATATCTTCTCGCAAAGGAAAAAGGAATTCCTATTTTATCTTTGTTTTCACTACTAGGTGGAATTAGTGGAGGAAATCAAACATGCTGAATCATGAGAGCTAAAACATTAAGAAGGGTATCATTGCTAGTGTACGCAATTAAGGTTGCCTATTAAGGCAGAGGTTATTCATCGTTGGTAGGGAACCGAACATACCATTAATTATCCCTATTATGTACAGGCCCATTCTCAATTAGGGTACACGTAGGATCGAGTATGGCAAGTACAGGCCCATTCTCAATTAGGGTACACGTAGGATTAAGTATGGCAAGTCAAAGATGGTGAATGACTCTTTCAAATTTTTTCTCCAAATATCAACAACAACATACAGTGGAAACACAAATTCATAATCTCAGCAAAGTCTAAAGCCAAGGAATGCAAAAACCTGAAAATTCAAAGTCATACCTGTCAGACCTCTAGCTAGGAGCGGTCTGACTGAAAATTGCTAGTGGTCAGACCTCTCGCGAGGTGCGGTCAGACTAAAAATTGCTAGTAGTCTGACCTTTAGTGGGGAGTGCTCAAACATCTACTAAATAGCGGTCAAATCGGAATTAACAGTAGAATCAAGCGAATGCATAGTAAATTTAGCACTATTTCAAATCTAAAAATTCACATAACTTTTGATCCGATAATCCAATTGATTTGAAACTTGGCATGCATCTTTTCTAGGATGTCTCGAATCTATTCCAATCAACAATTGAGAGAATCGTTGCCAAAATTGTGACCTTTTTTAATTGAGTGAAGGGTGCACCAAAATCGGACAAAAGAGGAAAAATCTCGATTTGCTCTTACTCATGAATTCTTGATGATCTAGATGACCTTGGATGTGTTCTTACATGTCATACCAATCTAGATCATAGTATCCACAAGAACAAAAACCCAAAATCACCGTTCTCTTGAGTAAAACCAGGTAGTCACAAGAACTTGGAAACAACAAGTGCATAGATAGATGAGATATGATCTTCAAGTGATATCTTCATTACTTACACATTCTTGGTACACAACAAGATCAAGAGGGTAAGGAGAAGCACTAAAAATCAAGCCAAATCAAGGTATCATCACATGAGTACAAGAGAGAAGTACTTGGATGAATTTTGATCTCTATTGATACTTGAAGATAAATGTTTACATCTACACTCTAGCTATACACAAAGCCTAAGGATGACAAAAAGCTTAGCCATAAGAGTCTCCCACATCTCCCACAAAGTTCACTCCATGAACCCTGACTCTCCTCTCAAAGGATTGGGCTAAACTCTCCTAAAAGGTTAACCTAGCCACATCTCTTCCAACTTATATATGGAGGCTCACAAGGGGAAGTCCTAACCAGCACCTCTAGTTGGGTTTCATCCACTTTTACTTACATATGTATATGTTGTGGTTACAGACCAAACAGAGAGAGAGAGTATGGTAGTGGAGAGTTAGGTGAGCAATGGCTTAGGGTTTTCCCCCATGGCATGTGTTGTATATATATATCCACATGGGGAGTGCTTTTACAATTATACCCTTACATCTGAGTATTCCCCACAGGGGCACTTATGTCATTGCACATGTCCCATTCTGGGCCTTACATTCCTCTAACACGCCTGCTGGGCTTAGGTGGAGGACACCCCTACGAAAGGAGCCTCTTATGGTGAAGGGCTTCACGGGCTGAAGCCATGTTGCCGAGCCCTTTGGCCCTCTCCGTCCCTGCGGCCTGTGAGCTTTCTCAACGTTTGGCGGAGCCTTATTGCTTGGTGTAGTGTTTGCTCCGCCGCGAGGGTATAGCGCTGGGCGGGTTGGCGAAGTCCTCGTCGTCCACTGGGCCCTACAGTAGCGGGGTCGAGGTTGCCTTCCGGGCCGAAGGTCGAAGTCAAATTCGACGTTGAGATTGGAGCCGGAGTCGGCGTAGAAGTCGAAGTCGAAGTTGGAGTCGAAGTCAGAGTCGAAGTCGCATCCGCCTTGGCGGGGTCGCTAGTTGCCCAGGCCGCCCTCAGCCGCGGGTTCTTTGGGCTGCGAAGTCGAAGTCGGAGCGGAGGCAACCCTCGCGCCACAGATTCCCCTAGGCGCGGGGTGGTTGCGGCTCCACTATCCAGTAGTGCGCTTCAATGACTCCTGGAATCGCGCCGACCTCTAAGCTGTCAGGCTGCTGCAGTTGTGCGTGTTGTCCCACTGAGAGCGTACCCGCGGCGGGTTGCGATTGGCGCGTCGTGGGCTGTCAGTGATCGCACGACTGCGGCCATTCGCCCCTCCCCTAGAGGGGCGGGACGCATGGCAGGGTGCCATTGGCGTGCCGTGCGCTGCCCTGGCCGCGGGGAGCCAAACTGCCAGGCCGTCACCTTGTACGGCTGCGTCGATTGGAGTGCCACCGATTGAGCTTTTCGTCGGCCCGTGGTGTGGCGAGTATACATGCGTCGTTTTCCTATTCCCGAGTTTCGAAAAAGGCTTATCTTGGGCTTGGATGTCGAGTTGTGCGGCCCACCGGGTACGCTCCACTGCGGCCTGCGGTTATCTTCTCACAAATAGGCCTACCTTTGTTTGTCTGCGTTTAACGATTGCGCCTTCTGCCAATATCAGCGAGCGTTGGCGAACAAAAGGCGACCCGCTTGTGAGGAATATCGAAGCTTGTTGCAGGAGAGCGATCGCGCCCTCGGTCATGAGGGCGCGGGGTTGGGCCTTCGCTGGCCGAGGTCGGAAGGTTGTGCGGACCTCGGGGTCGTAGTGGCTTCCGACATCCTCGTGGCATCCCAGCGAGGTGCCCTGTCACATCCCAAAATTTGGCTTTTTGAAAAATTTAAATTCAAATTAATTATTTTAAGGTAATTGGATTTTACTTGGCTTTTAATTGCCTTTCTGGATTTTCTGGAATTTAAAAAAACCTATTTTTAGAATTTAAAAAGTAATTCAAAATATGAAAATTAAATATCAACAGTAGTTGGAAATAATTTTATTAAGTCCAAAATATCTCCAGGAGCTTCTGTGAATTTTTCTGGAATTTTTGGAGGTATTTTCATATTTTTCTGAGGCCTAAATAATTTTCTAGCCTTTTCTGAAAATCTAAACCGAATTTGGAAAATAAAAATTCCTCCCTGCCCCTCCGACCGACGCGTGGACGGCCCAGGTCTGCCCACGTCGCCGCTCGGCCAATCCAGGCCGCACCTCCCTCTCCCTCGCTGTCCAGCGGGCCCGACCCTTCAGCCGGCGGCCCCGCCTTCCCCTCCTCCTCGCCCGACGCGTGGACGGCTCGGATGAGCCGAGTCTCCGCGCAGGCCATCCAGCCGCCCGCTCTCACTTCCTCCCTCACCTCGCTGACCTGCGGGCCCCGCCTGTCAGCCGCACGCGCTCCGCTCCCGCTGCCATCCCGGCCTCGCATGTCAGATCCGTCGTCTCCCCCGCGGAGACGCTTTCCTTCTTTTTCTCCCCCTCTTTCCTTTCTCGCCGGCCGACCGAGACCCCGCCGGATCCGGCCTTGCCTTCCCTGCCTCTCCCCGGTTTTGAAATCCCTGAGCCCCGGCGGGAAGCAAATCCCTAACACCCGCGCCTCCCTTCCTTCTCTGCCCCCGATTTCCTTTCGCCCCCGCTCCCTTCCTTTTTCCGGCCGACACACCGGCGAGCAATCCCGCGCCCGTGTCCCCTCCTCCGCCCCTATAAATACCTCCCTCGGCTTCCTCTCTCCCCGCACCACCTCCCAGAGCGCTCCACCTCTCTCCCTAAGCCCCGAGCGCCGTCGCACCGAGAGTTCCCCGTGCGCCCACGGTAAGTACTCCGGCGAGCCTTCACCGCCGCCTCGGTCATCCTCGGAGCCCGCCGTCACTTCCCCGAGCTCCCTCTCGCCCGTGCGATCCTCCCCGACACCTCAGCCGCCCCTCCCCGCCGCCGGAGCGCCGTCGCACCGGAGGACCCGAGCCAGCTCCGCCATCCCCTCGTCGCCGGCCACCTCCGCCCGTCCCCGAGCCCTGCCAACCCCTTCGTTGGACTCGTCTCCGCTCCGGGTTTGCATTTCACGCGTCATCCGCACCCCTCCGCCACTCCCTCGCCGCCGACGACCCTGCCTCCGGCCACCTTCCCCGGCCTCCCCTCCGGCAGGTAACTCAAAAGGATTGATTGCCCTATATGGGTAGGCAAAGCCTCCCCGCCCATCTGGTTATCAGCGCGATCTCCTCCCTCCCATCGGTTCCCTCGGCGCGCGTTCGAGCCCCTGGCTCCGCACGCTGAGGTCGAACCCTTCTTTTAAAATCCCGCGCTGACAAGTGGGCCCCACACGTCAGCGGCCGCCGGTCTGCGCTGGCCACTGCCGCCTGGGCCCCACCCCTCTGTGCTGGACTTTGACAAGTGGGCCCGGAGTCCAGTGGGTCCCATGTGTCAGAGGTCGAGTCAGTGGGCTCACTGTCCAGTGGGTCCCACATGTCAGTGACCGCCAGTGGTTACTGTTCAGTGGGCCCCACCTGTCAGTCTCTCAGAATAAAAATAGAAATTAAAATCTAATATTTCAGTGGGCCCCACCTGTCAGAAATTTGGGAATTTCCAGATTTATTCAAATCTGAGATTTTCAAATGAACATAACTTTCTCATTTTAACTCCAAATCCAGCCATTCAAATTTCTAAATTCATCTAAAATCATAATCTATCAAACTATGGCCTCTGTTGAATTTTTGGATTTTATTTGAATTTTCGTTTGTATTTATTTGCTTTGTTTGCTTCGTCTTTTCTCGCGTAGATTCCAACGTTGTCGACGATCCCTCTTCACAGCAACAAGAAGACCTAGAAACCCTGCAAGAAGGCAAGTCTCATTTGATCATCTTGAACCTATGCTTTTGAAATGTTTTAAAAATATTTTAAATTATGTGCATTGCTATTTACATAAAACCACTAGTTCAAATCTTTAGAAGTTAGTTATTCCAACTTTGTTATGCCCTCATTTGACATTGATTGCCATGTACCTTGTCACCCTAGAACTTCCTTTGTCTCAATAATGAGATTACTATTAATCTTTGTGAATATTAGAATGGTAGGATAATACTTAGTCACGCTATTTAATACCTCATAAATCTTGAAAATGGGAAATTGTGATTGAACCCTTGTGTTTATAAATGTAGTGGTAATTGGAGTTGCCACTGATCTTTCAAAATAAAACTAAAATGTGAAAGTTGGTTTAGATTAGGGTGGATGGATGTTTGGGTTGGTGCAGTAAGCACGAGAACTTGTTAAGTGTATGTTCCACCCTAGTCAACTAAGGACCGACGCTTGTGTTTGTCCAGACTGAGCATTAACCGTACAACCACAAGTATATATGGGTACGACCTAGCTGACTAACTTATGATAGTCTAGTTTAGGTGCCACCTGTGGAAAGTGGGTGCCAGGGATGGACTAGTTATTCACAGTGAGGGACAGGGATTTACTGTACTCATATGGCGCAAGAGGGGGCTTCAGATTGGGCGGATTTAACCCTTCTGCGGTGAAACCTCAGCGGGTGGTATCTAGCTAGATTAGAGTAAGGTAAAGGCTTTGTGATATTTTATCTGGGTCTCATGCCGAAGGAAGCGTGTGACTTTTAGGATAATTTATCTCTTGTGGGTAAAGTTGTACAACCTCTGCAGAGTGTAAAACTATTCGAATAGCCGTGCCCACGGTCATGGGCGGGCAAGGAATGCATTCACATGGTAGATTTCTGGTTTTGTTTTAAAATCAAAAGTTTTGTATTCCAAGAGTGGAGGGAACTCTCGGAAGGGAATCCTGGCGGATGGAGCCAGAGAGGGTGGATGGAACCCGCAGTTTAAAACTTGACCAATGGTAATTGGTTAGCTAGTGTTGGTAGTTGGAACCTTCACTAGAAAGTTAATTCTGTTAAAACATTTACTTCATTAAATTGATGCCTTCGAAAATAATTAGTAGTAATTGAGATTTCAAATATTTTTTGTGCAAAAGAACCATATGGCCTTCCTTTGTTAAGCCTTGCATCTATGCATTTTTCCCAAGACTTGCGGAGTACTTTATGTACTCACATGCTACACTTAAAAATAAAATCTCAGAGGAAGTTGAAGTTCAAGAAGGTGACTACGACTACTGCTTCGCTTGTGGCTGTGACGGATTCTTCCCGGAGGACTAGGTCGCGCTTCCCCAGTCAATTGCCTGTGGCGAATTGATGGGTCGTCCTCGAGTTATCTTTGCTTCCGCTTTATTTCTTGTGTGCGAGGTCTTAAACCTCCAATGTAATAATGAGACCCTGTGGTCAGTACTCTTATTTATTGTAATAAAATGTTGATGGTGATGTTTTCCATTCTGTTTGACTGTGTGCACTAGCTTTGATCTGGGACTAGTGCTGTAATACACAGAGGGTCCGGGTTTGGTAACCGGGGGCCCGACAGAGATGGTATCAGAGCCAATTTGACTGTAGGACGTGACCTAGATTAAGAATGGCAAACCATAAGGACTTATATTTATAAAAAGAGTATATTAAAAATGTATAAGCTTCTTTGCTTCTACTCTCTTCCTACTTAGAATCTCGTTCTTGTCTCCAACTCCATTTGTTAAAAACTTTTACTAATCTTTTCTTTTACTCAACTTGTAGATGGCTGGTTCATTCTCCGCTGCGTCGTGGGACTACTACTCACATGGAGAGGATGTTGGAGCATTCGCTAGCCTTCTCCGGCAGCTGATGCAGTGCTTGGAGTACCGTCAGCCGCCCATTTTCAGGGGTCGGAAGACACGGATCCTGGATCGAGACTCTTGGACGATGGAGGTATTCCTGTATGCACGGGAAGAGGAATTCAACTCCCACCACACGGCGGGGCGCTATTGGCGCGTCGTGCGCTGACAGGTCTTTGTACGACCACGGTCGTGCCCGACACGCGTGGGCGGTCGCGATGCTTCGGCTTCGGTCGCGACGCTTCAGCTTCGGTCGTGGGGGAGGCGAGCGGTTCGTCGACCGCCGGTTACGCTTACCGGCGGTGCGGGAGACGAGGGGTCTTGAAATACCCCCGTGGTACCACGTCTGCGTCTCCTCGGCACGCTTTCTGATCGTCCGTCTCGTCTCCTGCTCTTTTTGCTTTTCTTGCCACCGCCCTTCCCTTCCGCCGTCGTCTGGCTTCCGGATAACGATGGCGCCCGGCGATGAGCTTGCTCAAATGGTTGGTGACTACACCATCCGCCGGCGGTCCTCGCCACTTGAGGTGGAGTACACGCTCGAGGGGCGCGACCCGGCGGCGGCAGACAAATGGTGGGTGGCGACGGAGAGGAAGGAGGGCCCGTACTCCAGCGCCTTGGGTCCGACGCTCGTGACGGAGGAGACGATCCGTACACTGCTGCGTGAAAGGAAGCTGTCGGACCGCCAGGCAGTGCGGCTACCCGCCGATGACGAGGCGGAACCGCGACCTGAGGAGTCGGAGGCGACCGTTTTCGTCGCCTACTTTGAAGTCGGGCTTCGCATCCCGGCCGCCATGGTCGTTGGCGATGTGTTGCGGACCTTCGGGCTGGAGCTGGCACAACTGATTTCGAACGCGCTGGCTCGCCTTGCTGTGTACAGCTGGGCCTTGCGCTCAGAGGCGTGCTGGCCCAGCGCCTCGATGTTCGCCTATCTGCACGATGCACGGTGCCAGCCGAAGGAGCGGAAGGACGGGACGCTGTGGAACTTCGGCAGCGTCAACTTCATTCTGCAGTCGCCGTGCGGAAGCTCTTCCCCGCGAACTCAACTCGAGCGAAATGGGAGTCTGGCTGGACAAACGGTGGTTCTACCACCGTGTGGCGAGCGGTAGCGGCCTTGAGTGTACGGGCCAGCCGATGGCGTTCAACACCACGCCCAGCATAATGCTCGACCCCGAGGATAGGCGAAGGGCGTGAAGACTTGTGGGGGTCACCGCCCGCTCCAACATGCGCAACCTCGCCGAGGAGTACATTATGTACGGCATGGCGCCGCTCGCCCATGAGTGGCGCCTCGCTGCTGGGAAACTCCGGGACGACAACGTCCGCCCGTCCGTTTGTTCGCTACCAGCGCCCTCTGGCCTTCGTAAGCCTCGGCCGTGTCCTCCTTTCCACTCGTGCTGGCTGCATCGCGTTTAACCATGCTTCTTGCCTCGCCTAGGAATGCACTTGAAGGACGCGGAACGCGTGGTAAGCATGTTCCTTGGCCATATACGGCCAGGGAGCACGAGCAGCGTACAGCTACAACCGCGGAGGCGGGGCTGGGGCAGATAAACCGCGTGTCGAGGTCCTGGGCGTTCGCGTGCCGGAACGCGCCCCTCCGGCCCTGAGCCAGCCGCGACATCAAGATGACGGCGCCCAAGGAAAAAAGGCGCCGTCTCGCGGGAAGACTCGGGCTTCTGCGACCGCGGCCGGCGCGGCGGCTGCCGTTGCCCCCCTCGATGCGGCAGGCGTGGAGTCTGATTCGGTGAAGTACGCCGATTCAGACCTGGAGATGGGCGCGGATGACGGGGGTAAAGGTCTCCGGGCGGTGCCAGGGACCGAGAGTGTGCCATGGATGACCGGGAGGGGGAAATCCCGCAGCCCACGGCGGTCGCGGAGGTGGAGCTACCGTCTGCTGGCGGCACCGGAGCGAAGTCACCGCCTGCGACGGTGATAGTGTCGGAGCTGCCCTCCGCGGGGGCCCATGGAACGAGGTCTCCGCCAACAATGGTGGCCGAGATGGAGGTGCCTCCCGTGGAGGTTACTAGGGTGGGGCCCCCGCCCGCGAGTGTTGCTACTGTGGGGCCTTTTGCGGCGGTTACCGAGGCGGGGCCCCCACCTCCTCCTAGGGCGAAGCGGCCACGCTTGCGACCCCCCTCATCGGACTTCGAGGGGGTTCGCCGTGGCGGTCCGTGTTGGGAGCTTGTGGGACCCCCGACTCCAACGCCGAAGCCCCCATATCTAGTGTCCCTTCGGCCCCTTCGCAAACCACAGCGGCCAGGGCGCGGGGGCTGCCGACGTTGGACCCCGATACGGAGACTCCCCGGGCCCCAGGGCCGGCTCCGTCTGAGGGTACTGGCGTCCCTGTTAACCCATCCGAGCCTGCCACCGAAGGTAGGCTACCCTGGCATACCTTGGCGTAACTTTGCAGTGTTCTCACAGGACTAATTAGTACATCTCCTTGCAGCGGCCCTCATCCCCGAGGACGGGCGATCCCCGGGACGCAGGGACATTCCTTTGAGAAGGGCGCCCGTTGCTCCCGAGACTGACGACGCGAACACCGCGCACCCGAGCTTAGCAAACTTTGTCCCTCCCCAGGAGGCGTTGGGGGCGTGGCGCGGGATCGCGGATGACGCGGCCGCAAGCATTGACCAGCAGGCGCTGTCAACCTACGGGACGGGGCGCCTTGGGGATGCACTGGAGGTATCAGGAGTGCGACTAAATATCTGACCTTATGACGATGTGTGGTCGTTTAGAAACTCGCTGACCGCTTTGTCGTACAGACCCTCGTCTTGGCCCAGGCGCTGCAAGCGGCTCACGCCCGCGAGAAGGGGTGCTAGAGGACCAGTTGCGGGCCACCGAGGAGGCTCTGCGCGTAGCCAGGGGAACGCACTCCGCCAAGGACGAGCGCATCCGCCACTTAGAAGCAGAATGTGCGGAGACGAAGTCGTACGCTGAGGCGCTCGTGGCGGCGGCGCGGTTATCGGCCACAGCAACGGCGCGACAAGAGGTTGCGGAGGAGTGAGATGGCTTACTCCAGCAAATCGCTGCGCTAGAGAAGGAGAAGAGCGAGCTTGCTACATCTCTAGCGGAGCGGGACCGGACTCTGGGTGACGCTTCGGTGTCTGCTTGGGATGCCATGCTGGTCCTGGAGGTCACCCTTGAAGATCTTATCGCCGAAGTGCTGCCCCGCTCCTTTGGGCCTGAAGAGCTGTCGCGGACCCTTCGGCGGATCGGAGATGCGGCTAACATTGCCCGCAACTCCGCAACGACCTTCGGCAACCACTGCTCCTACGTGACCTCATGCCTGATATGCGCGCTCTTGTGACACCGGGGCTGCCAGCATGTCAGCGAGCTGGCTGATCCCCATTTGGAGATGCCGGTCGGGGCCGGGGTGATGTCTGATGCCGTGCGCGCTATTCGCCGCGCCGTGCGATTTTTCCACGAGAGGATCTGGGAGTACATCGGGGAGGCTGCGGCGAAGGTCGAGCTGCGGAACAGTATGTACAACGAGGGGAACCTCGGCCTGTGGCTGGATGAGGTCCCGCGACGCGGCGAGGGCGGCCCCGAGGGCTCGGGGGGCGACGCAAACCCACATGTGTGACGCCATAGTCTCCGTGCGTTGGTGTGCGTTGTAAAACACGAGCCCCTTTTCCTTATAAATAAAGTACAAGTTGTCTCACCGGTGTTTTGACTTGTGTGCCTGCATGTCGCGAGCAGCTACCCGACCGGGGCCAGCTGCTAGTTTCTAACCTTGTGACCCGACGGCGTCTTCGGCGCTGGCGGAGGGCCGAGGAGTCACTGGACTTCTGGGCGAGCCGGGCTTCTTCGAGTGAAGCCTTGGCGCAAACGCGCATTAAGGAGGAGTCGGCCGAGTAGCGGCTTCGAGCACCCGAGGCTGTTTGTACATTTTTATTGCATGCCTTTGTAAACAACTTCCTATGAATATAAACAGGAGGGGGGTTTTAGTTGAAAAATACCGTCCGTGTCTCCATTCTTGTTTATGACCATGCAGTCCCGTGGTAGATTCAGGAAACTACATCGCGCTCGCTTGCATGCAGCGATCCGGGCCTAGCCGAAGTCGATGTGCGAGCGCTCCGTCCCCTACCCTTCGAAGTGGTGGCAGCGGAGTTGGCGCCTTAGTCGAGGCAGACGTGCGAGCGCTCCGTCCCCTGCCCTTTGAGGTGGTGGCGGCAGAGCTGGCGCCTTAGTCGAGGTAGACACGCGAGCGCTCTGTCCCCTACCCTTCGAGGTGGTGGCGGCGGAGCTGGCACCTTAGTCAAGGCAGACGCTCGAGCGCTCCGTCCCCTACCCTTCGAATGGTGGCAGCGGAGCTGGCGCCTTAGTCTAGGCAGACGCGCGAGCGCTCCGTCCCCTACCCTTCGAAGTGGTGGTAGCGGAGCTGGCGCCTTAGTCAAGGCAGACGCGCAAGCGCTCCGTCCCCTACCCTTCGAGGTGGTGGCGGCGGAGCTGGCGCCTTAGTCGAGGCAGACGCTCGAGCGCTCTGTCCCCTACCCTTCGACGTGGTGGCGGCGGAGCTGGCGCCTTAGTCGAGGCAGACGCTCGAGCGCTCCGTCCCCTACCCTTCGAAGTGGTGGCAGCGGAGCTGGCGCTTTTGTCTAGGTAGACGCGCAAGCGCTCCGTTCCCTACCCTTCGAACTGGTGGCAGCGGAGCTGGCGCCTTAGTCTAGGCAGACGCGCAAGCGCTCCGTCCCCTACCCTTCGAAGTGGTGGCAGCGGAGCTGACGCCTTAGTCAAGGCAGACGCGCGAGCGCTCCGTCCCCTACCCTTCGGGGTGGTGGCAGCGGAGCTGGCGTCTTAGTCAAGGTAGACGCGCGAGCGCTCCGTCCCCTACCCTTCGAAGTGGTGGCAGTGGAGCTGGCGCCTTAGTCGAGGTAGACGCGCGTGGTTGGGGTCCGCGTAGTTAACCTGCTCTCCGCGGGACCCGTATCGTAGTTAGCCTCTGTTAAGGCTTGTCGGTGCTCCACGTGATGCTCATGAGTGTAGGCTGCCGCTGCGTCTCATGCCGACTTTACAAGGCGCATGCGGAGGCGAGCCTCGACTGCGTCTCATGCGAACACTGCACGTTGCATGCGGAGGCGAGCTACTGCTGCCTTTTGCGCGATCGCTGCGAGGTGCCTGCGAAGGCTAGCCTCTAGTGTGTCTTATCAAGACTCAAGGTGTGGGAAGTGTCAACCACGTGTTGTTTATACTCTGGAGAGTACGCATAGGGATAATACCTATGCGTGCGCGGGAGCATCCGTGTCTTATTTATACTCCGTAGTGTGCGTGGGACTATCAACCACGTGTTATTTATACTCCAGAGAGTACGCATAGAGATAATACCTATGCGTGCGCGGGAGCATCCGCGTCTTATTTATACTCCGTAGAGTGCGTGGGATTATCAACCACGCCTTATTTATACTCCGGAGAGTACGCATAGGGATAATGCCTATGCATGCGCGGGAGCATCCGCGTCTCGTTTATACTCAGTAGAGTGCGCAGGGATAACATCCGCGTCTTATTTATACTCCGTAGAGTGCGTGCGGAGGCGGACCTCGGCGCTACGTCTTATTTAGAGTCCGTGGACTGCGCGCGGAGGCAAGCCTCCGCGCGTTGCGGGCGGTAAAGTTGCGTGCGGAGGCGGACCTCGACGCTACGTCTTATTTATACTCCGTAGAGTGCGCGCGGAGGCGTCCCCCCACGTGTCTTTGTTTATACTCATACCCGTGTCACAGAGAGTGCGCGCGCGAACGCGTGTCTTTGTTTATACTCATGCCCGTGTCTTTCACGGAGAGTGCGTGCGCGAACGTGTGTCTTTGTTTATACTCATGCCCGTGTCTTTCATGGAGAGTGCGCGCGCGAACGTGTGTCTTTGTTTATACTCATGCCCGTGTCTTTCACTAAGAGTGCGCGCGCGAACGCGTGTCTTTGTTTATACTCATGCTCGTGTCTTTCACGGAGAGTGCGCACGCGAACGCGTGTCTTTGTTTATACTCATGCCCGTGTCTTTCACAAAGAGTGCGCGCGTGAACGCGTGTCTTTGTTTATACTCATGCCTGTGTCTTTCACAGAGAGTGCGCGCGCGAACGCGTGTCTTTGTTTATACTCATGAAGAGTGCGCGCGAAGGTAATCCTTCGCGCGCTTTTGCGGGAAACAAGACAATTTTTTGCAAACGATGAACTTTATTAAATTCTCATTTGCGCGGGTGAGCGATTACAAAAGGTGGGGTACTGACCACTGACCGCTTAAGGACGGAAACGGCCGCAGCTGTCATTGCCAGGTGACGAGGCGGGGCACGGTGGGAGCCTCTGCTGCTGGGGCAATCCGCGCAGGGGCCTAGAGGGGTGCTTTCCGGAGCCGCCAAGGATCTTAGCACTTGGACACCTGGCCTAGGTGTTTCGTGGAGCCTCGTGGTGCGGACCTCTGGTGCTGAGCTCTATGCGCCGAGCCATATCCTGGTCGCCGTGGACGGTGATGATGGCCCGCAGTCCGGGGAGCTTCATACATAGGAAGCCGTGGTGTGGGATTGCCCCGAGGGAGTTTAGGGTTGGCCGCCCCAATATGGCGTTATAGGGGTACGAGATGTCGACGACGTCGAAGGTGGCGTCCTCAGTCCTCACATTATCGCCTCGGCCAAAGGAGACTTGGAGGCATATCTGGCCCAACACCCGTAGGGGCTGACCTCCGAAGCCCTGCAATGGGATTCCCGAAGGGCCCAATCGACTTCGGGGGATCCCCATCTGATCAAAGGCCGCTGCGAACAAGATGATCGCGGAGCTTCCTCCATCGACCAGGACGCGCCTAACGTCGCATCCAGCAACGACAACCTGGATGACCAGGGGGTCTTGGTGGGGGAAATTCCACGCCCTCAACGTCGGCGGGCGTGAAGGTGATTTCATGTTGCGCCCACTCCGGCGGTGCCTGCGCTGGGTATGCCACGGCGTGGTGCAGCCTCCTCGCGTAGGCCTTCCACAGCCGCGCCGAGGCGAACTCCAACGAGGAGCCCCCGGAGATGATGTTTATGACCCTGCGCTGGGCTCCCTCTGGGGCTTGCAGTTGCAGGAGGCCCTCGCGAGGTTGCTGTACGTGGGCCTAAATCCGCAGGGGGCCTTTCTGGGGTTGCATCCCTTGATCCTGGGGGTGTTGGATGTGAGCTACGACGGGCGGACGCGCCTCAGGGTTTCTGTCTCTGGCGACGCTCTGCCGGAGTGCTGCAATGGTGGTGCACGCACGCGTGTCATGGCTGCCCCGACTGTGGACTTCGCACCACTGCCCATGGTGCTGGTCATCATACTCCCCGCGGGCTCTATCGTCGTGACCCCGCCCCCGCCCCTGTCCCCGGCCACGGCGTATTTTGCCGCCACGACCAGCGGGAGCGTTGTCCTCGGAGCCACCCTCGATGTCGAAGACATAGCGAGGTTTCCGAGATTTGCGTTGGTCGCATTTGGGCTTGTCGCCCGACGAGTCTTTGTGCTGGGTGTTCTTGCGCTCGGGGGCGTCCTTCGATGGCTCCTGCTTGCGTTTGCCCTTCGAGGAGCCCTCCTTCGGCGAACCGTCATTTTTCGCCGAGCCCTCCGCCTGATTGGTGTAGGAGTCGTCGCCGTGTCGCCGCCGCGCGTCCTCTTCCGCTCTGGCGTACTCTTCCATCTTGTCGAAGAGCTTCGCCACCGTCTTGATTGGTTTCCGCGCGTTGTACTCGGCCATCGACCCCGGGCGGAGACCTTGTATCGCTGCATTGATGACAGTTGTTTCATTGACATCCTTGACCTGGCAGCGTACCTTCGCGAAGCGTTTGAAGTAGTCCCAGAGCCTCTCCGAGGGTTTTTGCTTGACTGCGAAGAGCTGGTCAGCGTCAACGCGCTCGACATAGTTTCCCTCAAAGTTGTTGTAGAGCCGGTCGCGGATCTGCTCCCACGCGTAGATGGAATGTGGCTCGATGGTGAAGAACCAAGAGAGCGCCACCCCCTGCAATGCGAGGGGGAGACCCTTCGCCTTCGTGGTGTCATCTCCGCCAGCGGCTTCGATGGCGGTCTCATACACGCGCACGAATTCCCGTGGGTCCGTGTCGCCTTTGTATGCCTCGATGACACTCGGGAACTTGAAGTCCTCCGGCCATGCCGCCTGCTGCAAGCCCGCAGAGAGTGGGGACTCCAGGTCCACACGTCGTAGCGGGACGCGGCTGGACGTGGGGGCGTCGCGGCTATCCGCCCTCTCCGGTGTGGGCTCCGATGCGACCACCGGTGGGGTCTGTTGGCTCCGAGCCTCTTGCATGTCCCGCACGGCCCCGCGGAGATTCGTTAGCTCCCGCTGAAATGCGCTGAGGGCCGCCAGTAGGGCGTTCTCCACCGTGGACGTGGTTGGGGCCATCGGCGCGCCTGGCGGCGCGACCGGAGCGGCGGCAACCACAGCCTGCACTCCCGGGCTGCCCGCTGCGCTGACGTGAAGGACTCTGGAGCCGGTGACGAAGCCCACGTTGCCGCCGAAACCGCTCACCGTTCCTACACCGGGTGGGAGAGCGGACACCGTGCCGGTGTGGGCACCGACATTGCCGCCTCTGACCCCCCGAGCGGCGCTGCCGGTGACTGTCGCGGTACCTGCGGTGGGGTTACCTACCACGCGTGGGCCGGTGGTGGCGGGGTCCAGCGTCGCGGCGGTGCTGGCGGGGTTGGTCATCGTGGCGGCGGTGGCGGGGTCGAGCGTCGCGGTGGTGGTGGCGGGGTCGGGCGTCGCGTCGTGAACACCGGTGTTCGCGACCATCACACCCGCATCGCCACCCACGCCTGCGGCTGCCAACGCCGAAGCCCTGGTATTGACGCGAGATTCCGCCGCTCCCACCTTCTTCTTCGCCGCCGACGATGAAGCTTTCTTTGGTGCCATCCTTCTTCGGATCTGGAGGCTTGCTCTTGTCCTCCCCACGGACGGTGCCAACTGTTGTGGTTACAGACCAAATAGAGAGAGAGTATGGTAGTGGAGAGTTAGGTGAGCAATGGCTTAGGGTTTTCCCCCGTGGCCTGTGTTGTATATATGTATCCACATGGGGAGTGCTTTTACAATTATACCCTTACATCCGAGTATTCCCCACAGGGGCACTTATGTCATTGCACATGTCCCATTCTGGGCCTTACATTCCTCTAACAGGCCTGCTGGGCTTAGGTGGGGGCCACCCCTACGACATTATACTTCTCAAAACACTCACACTCATTAACCCATTAATAAATCAACAATTGATCCAATTCACATTTTCAGCATATACAATACCTAAATCACTTAGGCCAACGCTGTAGTTTCACACACCGCTACTTTTCTATATTGGGCAATTTACCAAAATGCCCTGCTACCGCCTTCTACAAAGTTTCCCGCTTCCTTTGCTACAGAACATCACCCATACTTCACCATCTTCCATGTGGCCACAATGACTTCCCACCAAGCCTCTCACATATCTGAATACCACCAAACTATCCTCGCTTACAAACGACCCAAGTCACTTGGTACACCACATACTTCTACTCGCACATGCTGGTACTTCGCTTCCTTGACCACACTGGATCTCAGTTCCTCCAAGAGCTTAGTTTTGATCCAACTTGTCGTTGCCTGTCATGTCCACCATCGGTAGCTCCCACTCTGGTTCCTTGTCGTCCTAGCTTGTAACTACCCCACAAGACTCAGTCATCTTCGGTGGTTCTTTAATCATCTAGACCTTAGCTCCTCCTTAGCATAGTCCCAATCCTTTGACCGCCTGGACTTAAGATCTCCAAGCTTATTCCCGGTCCTATCTGCCTCACCATGATATAGCTCTGGAGTCCTACAACCAACAAAAATAAGCAAATCGTCACATAACACAACACGAGACAAAATCATTAATATGCCCAATTGATGACAACGAGAATACTTACCTCAAAGTTTCCATCTTAGAAGCACCACGGCACAACAATAGATCAAGCAACCATTTTTGGACACAAGTTCTTCACTAATTGAACATGTTAATCCATAAATGCACATGCAATACATATGCAATGATCTAGATCAAACCAAAATCTCACCATAACTCAAAATCCCAATAGCCCCAAGCTGGTTAGATTGCCAGCCCTAGTCGGTCTGACTGCTGACAATGGCTAGTCAGACCACTAGGGGGGCCGATCTGACTGCTGATGCTAGTTAGACCTCTACCAATCGCCCTGAAAACCGTCAAATTTGCAAATTCTGAAAAACCAAACTTAAATCTGCAAACTATCTGAACTAAAAGTCAATTATTCATGACAACCATGGGGTGACCTCCACATGGTCTTACAATCTCTCCCTTGATAAGTATATTGACAAACACCAAAAAGGTAAAAAAATTGAGTTTGTTTTCTTTGAAAAGAAAAACAAGAAATTGCAAAAGCCATATATAGTCCATTTGAAAGAGAAAGAAGAGCTCATGATCTTGTTGGTAAAGTGTGAAATAGAGCAACATCAAGAAAGAACAAGTTTTTCATAAAAGCTCTAAAGCACACATAACACTTCACAAAAGCTCAATCTTGCTCATGGTCCAAAGAAAAGAGCAATTACTTACCATGACCATTTTTATAGCAAGAGAAAGAATCAAAAATGCGAAAGAGAGCAAATGATATGCAATGAAGCCCACCTCACTCAAATATCTCATTTTGGCATTTTTAGATTCCAATTGGTAAGTTTTACAACTAATACAACTTATATCACAAAAATGCATATTCTCTCCCTTTATGCAATTTCTCACCCCGTAACGCCTTTTTCTCAATCATTCTTCCCTTTTTTTGGCAATAGAGATATCAAGGACTAAAACTCCCCTCAAAATATGCATGACACTATTTGGAGCATAAGAAGCATAAGAAAGAGCATATATGCATACATAAAAATGCAAAACCCAAAGTGCTTTGAAAATTATTTACAGTGAGGTTCAAATTCAAAGGATATCACATGAATCCAGAAAATGCATATAAAGCTATTTAGATCATGATGAAACATATAAAACAAATCCAATCAAGATAGTACAATTTAAAGCATTCAAATTAATTTCAACGTAAGCAACGTTTTAGAATTAGCAAGTTTATTTAAAGGTATCCAAATATGAGATAAAATATGTCAAGAAGGCTAAATGGTAACAAGAAACTCAAATTAAATCAATGAGTGCTAAAAATTCAATATTAATTTATTTTGTTCAAGCACTTCGAATTGAGTACAATTAGCACATTTAGCACTTTTGAAAGCATATTTTGGTCTTATCTTAGCAAAGTAAGTTCTGCATTAGAAGACATCTACAGCTACTTCCTAAGTTTCAATAATTTGTCATACGTTTTTGGCTTTATTAGCTATGTGCTAGATCTCAACTCTTACTACAATTATCCTAAGCAAGAAACTTAAAAAAGCGCTCTTGGTTATCCAAAACACTCAATGAGTTCATGCCTAGTTCAACGGCAAGTCGTCTCATGAGAAAAAAATAGTGAGATCAGTTTTTTCATACAAAAATGGATTATTTTTTATTTTAGTTTCTAGTTTAAGAACAATGAGCTACTCCTGAGTCTACAAGGGTTTTTAATGAGGTAACTAGTGTAATATAGTTTGCATATATGATATACTCTTTTTCTATTCATTTTCCCGTTGGGTTTTTTAAACGAGTTTTTAGTGAGGTATTTACATGTCGAGGTATCCGCCTAAGTGGAGTGCTACGAAACCGACTCCCATAAGGGAGGTGCAATTGGGCTGCATGCCCTACATAGGGCCTGTTTGGGACTGCTCTGCTCCAAGTTTTCCAGCTCCGCTCCCAACTTCGCTAACTAAACAGGTCTAACTCCAAAAACTCCGCTCCAAGAAAAAGGTGGAGTTAGAGGCCAACTCCACGTTTTTTATGGAGCTCCTCAAGGGTACTCCACAAACAAAGGTTTTCAAACTTCTCGTGGAGTTGGTGAAAAATTACCCACCACTGTCATTACACAATTCCTCTCATTCGTACCGATTGGGTTTCTTTCCCACCCGAGTTCCTTCTCCAACTTCTCCGCTCCCCCCGAACCGCGGCGCCCTCTTCTCCGCCCCCCCACCCACGCGCTGCTCTTCTCCGCCCCCACCCGCGCCGCCCCTCGTCTCCGCCCCCCCCCCCCCCCCCCCCGCGCCGCTCCTCTCCGCTCCCCGCCCCACCCGCGCGCCGCTCTTTTTCGCCCCCCACCCGCGCCGCCGCTCTCCTCCGCCCCCACCCGCGCCGCCCCTCTCCTCCACCCCACCCGCGCCGCCCCTCTCCTCCGCCCCCCACCCGCGCGCCGCTCTCCTCCGCCCCCACCCGCGTGGCCGCTTTCCTCTGCCCCCACCCGCGCGCCGCTCTTCTCCGCCCCCCACCCGTGCCGCCGCTCTCCTCTGCCCCCCACCCGCGCCGCCCCTCTCCTCTGCCCCCACCCGCGCCGCCCCTCTCCTCCGCCCCCACCCGCGCCGCCTCCCTATTCCGGCCACCCAGGCGACACTCCGGCGAGGTGATGGCTGTGATGGATCGAGCGGGCGGCCAGTGGCCAGGAGAGAGCGGCCAGCGGCCAGGCCCCGCAGGCCAAGCTGTGGCCGCTGCAGGCCAAGAGGTGGTTGTAGGAGGCCAGTGGATGGCTGCAGGTGACGAGGTGCCAGAGTCGCAAGGCACAGCAGCAGGTAGGAAGCGTGCACCGCCGGCGAAGAAGAAAAAGGAGGATCTGGTATGCTTTGTTGCAAATAATACTTTGAATGCTCATGGTTGTATGCAATGCAATGAACAAATGGTGACTCTGAATTGGCCATGCTAAGGAAAAATTAATGCAAAGAAACACATGTATCTTCTGAAACTCTGATCATTTGGCTTTGTGTTTGGCTTTAGCCTTGCTGTGTACAAAGCAAGTGATTGTAATGGATTCAGAATTACTTCATATTCATATCGTTATTCAGTTTACATGGTTAAGTTTTTAGAGATGTATTGATCCTTGTTCTGTTCGTTGCTATGAATCTTTGGTCTCCAATTATGTCTTTGCTGCGGGAACTTGCTGTAAGTTTTGGTGCATACTTCATTGTACTTTATGAGGAAATGAATAACGATTACTCATAGCCTAACATAATAACTACAACTACAAATTACACAGGTAGTGAATAGTGATATTTACTGCTCCATAAACACAAGTATGCTATTTGATTCCCTGTGAAGCTATTCGCTTCTCTAGTTACCATTATACAATCATCATGCCAATGCAGAGCAATAGAGAAGGCAGATCTTGGTAGGTTGGATGGCATTGTCTAGTTGAGATTGTTCACTGAAATGGTTGTGTAATATCATGGTCAGGGTGATCAAATGGATTGAACCGATGCACATGTCACACTTGCTTGTGAGTTAATGGCCGAACAAGTTAGGAAAGGCAATTGCCCAAACACCCATTTGAACTCTGTAGGTTATACCGAGGTGTCGGATAGGTTTTTCCAGATGACCGGAATCATGTTATCGAAGACACAAATAAAAAACAAGTGGGACAAGTTAAAGGTTGATTGGACTGCTTGGCAAAAATTGAAGAGGAGGCAAACTGGTACAGGTTGGAACAATACGAAGGGGGTCATTAGCATGGAGAATGAGTGGTGGAAGAAGATAAGAGCTGTGAGTGTATATGTCTCTAAATTTGATAATTTCTACCATTACTCGATGCACTGATGTATGTGGTTCTTATTTTTACAGGAAATTCCCGGGAGTGGCAAGTTTAGGAAAAAGGCTATTCAAAATGAAGATTTGCTTAGGGATATGTTTAGAAACATTACAAATGAGGAAGCAAATCATTGGAATCCTATGAGTGATAATCCCATTATTCCTAATTCTCAGGACCAACCTTCTGACGTAGACAATGAAAATGGAGGTGGAGATGATGATGTCCATAAGTACCTTTTGATGCACACAACACTAGAGAGGAGGAGGTCCAGGAGGTGAATCCTTCCAATGTGCATGGAAATAAAAGACCTTGTGTTGCAGTAGACAAGAAAAAGAAGTCAAGCACTGCACTTGTTATTCAAGAAGCAATCACAAAGATGTCTGAATCTGCCACCTCTTTTACATCAAAGAAGCAAGAGGGGGTGACAGTCAAGGAAGTGATGGATCTCGTTTTGGATTGTGGTGCAGACTATGGTTCAGATGAGCATGACATTGCCACTCAGTTTTTTGTGAAGAAGGATTTTAGGTAAATGTTCATGACTTTTCCTACTAGAGAGATTAGGTTCAATTGGCTTAGGAAGAGGCACAATGACAAGTATGGAAACTAGGAATAATTGTCTTTGGGCTAGTTGTGTGGCTCTATGTGTGCCATTTAAATATTTTATTATTTGCCTCTATGTATGCCTTTGAAACTATTTGTTTTGCTCTATGTATGCCATTGAAACTCAATTATTTGGCTCTATGTATATTTAAATGTTGCACTATTTGTTCTTTATCTCTATTTATTTGGGTCTATGTATGTCCTTTGGCTCTATGCAGATGTTTGGAACTGATAATGATAGTGATAGTGATGACTCCGACAATGAGAGCATGGAATATTGGAATCTTATTATGTCTGGTGCTAAAGTTGCTGAAATGTATGTTGAGTTATACCTTGACAAAAATCCACCGAGGACATCAAACCTCAGTGGTATGGGGTGGTTGCAAGAGACTTTGACGACACCGGGTGAGTGCCATTCGCAGCTTCGAATGAGCACGGAAATGTTCTATGACCTTCATGATTTGTTGGTGGGAAGGTACGGTCTAAAATCATCGCTGCATATAAACACTTATGAGATGTTGGGAATTTTCTTGTTCATTTGTGCTGGAAATGAATCCAATAGAAAGGGACAAAACCAATTCAAGCACTCGGGTGAAACCATTCATAGAAAATTTGATGAGGTCCTAAATTCTTTGATGGCCATGGCTAAAGATTTTATTAGACCAAAGAACCCCAACTTTCCAACTGTTCATAGGAGGATAAGAGATGACCGTAGAGCATATCCACACTTCAAAGATTGTATTGGTGCTCTTGATGGGACGCATATTAGAGTTTCTTTGTCACCCGACAATCAAGTGAGATATATTGGGAAGTCAGGGATACCTACTCAAAATATTCTAGCAATTTGTGACTTTGACATGAGGTTCACATATGTGTCGACGGGGCAACCGGGAGCTATGCATGACACTAGTGTGTTGTACACTGCGATAAGATTGGATGAAAAATTCTTTCCACATCCCCCACAAGGTAACATGGTTATCTACATATGGTCATGTAGTTTATTGTTTGTTTAATTGTTGACAAATTCTAACTTATGTCATTTTTCACATTTATAGGCAAATACTACGTTATTGATGCGGGATATCCTAATCGTCCTGGATACCTTTGCCCTTATAAGGGTGAGAGGTATCATATGCCGGAGTGGCATAGAGGTATGGAACCAAAGACTCCTAAGGAAAGGTTCAATCGCATTCACTCTTCTATCCGCAATGTTATTGAGAGATCGTTTGGAGTGCTTAAAATGAAGTGGCAAATTCTCTACAAGATGCCATCCTACCCTATGTTCAAGCAAAAGATAATTGTTGTGGCTACTATGGTTCTTCACAACTTCATTCGTGAGCATGGGGGTGAAGACTGTTGTAAATAATCTTGTTTAGAAGTCGTACACAAGGTTTTGGAAGTAATCGAATCCAAAACGAGTAAGAAATCAGAAGTCGAAAACCGAGTCCTAGATGAAGTCGTAACCGAGTCGAAGTCGTATAAGACTCGGAGTCGGAGTAGGTGTTGAGAACCCGCGTTGAATTAGAACAGCCGGGTATAAAAAGAGGCTTAGAGCCATGTATTCGATGTACCAAGTAATTGAGAAAATACCAAAAAGAGGGAGAAACACAATGCTTTGTTTTGTCGTGTGATTGGCGCAAGACGTGGTCGGAAGCACTCACGATCACCGCAAGCGTGATCGGGAGGAGTTACGACCACGGCAAAATTCCTGCAGGCGTGGTCGTGAGGCTCTACGATCACGGCAAAGGAACAGTGTTTACGACTACGGCTAAGGAGCGAACAACGTGGTCGTAAGGAGGCGAAGGTGGTCGTAACGAGCTACGACTACGCCGGGAAGGCCAGAACGTGGTCGGAAGCGACTCCGACCACGTTGAAGGAAGTAAACGTGGTCGTACGGGTGTTCGACCACGGTGAACAGTGATCGTCAGCATCACTGCGTGATCGTAGAAGGCTTCGATCACGGTATCTTGAGCGGCTGAAGGAAGGCAGCGGCAGCAATATCGCGGAACTGGTCGTAAGTACTCTAAACCGATCGTATTTGATTCTCACCGGTCGCAAACGACTCTAACCAGTCGTGGAAGATCCCGGGAGGTCGTAAGACCTTACAACAGTTGGTATCAGAGCCGTGGTTAAACATGGCTGACACGACGAAGCAGACCGTGTCGCTGCAGTACCCGATCCTCAGTTCGGACAACTATCCGGTCTGGGCAATGAAGATGAAGGTCAACATGATCGCGCAAGGCGTCTGGGGTGCGGTCGAACCAAAGGAGAAGGACAAGGTCCTCGATGATCGTCTTGACAAGATGGCGATGGCAGCGATCTATCAAGCTGTACCCGACTCAATGATGCGGCAGCTAGTCGGCAAGGAGACGGCGAAGGAAGTCTAGACTACTCTGCGAACCATGCATGAAGGAGTAGACCGAGTGAAGGAAGTTCGACTTCAAACCTTAAGAAGTGAGTTTGAAGCCATGAAGATGGGGAAGAGTCAGACCGTGGAAGAATTCTCTGGTCGATTCAATGAAGTCGTAAACGAGATCAAATCTCTCGGCGATGACTTGAAAGATGAGATGGCGGTGAAGAAGTACTTGCGAGTACTGCCAGAGAAGTTTCTTCCAGTCGTGACTACACTCATGTACTCACAGGATCTCTCGAAGATGAAGATTGAGGAGGTAACTGGAGCGCTCAAAGCACATGAGCAGCTCCTAAAGAGTTATCAAGAAGACAACGGACAACAAGTGCTGCTCGTGAAAGAAGACCGAGGAGACTCGTCATCGAGGGGCAGTCGTGGTCGTGGTCGTGGTACATCGACCGGCCGCGGTGCGTTTCATGGACAAGGTCGAGGCTACGATCAGAGAGGTCGTGGAGGCGGCGACCGTCAGACCGACAAGTCTGATGTCCAGTGCTACACGTGCGAGAAGTTTGGGCACTACGCAGCCGAATGTCGGAGCCACATCCAGTGCCATAACTGCAAGAAGTATGGTCACTATGCTGCGAATTGTCGGGGCAAGAAGAAGGTGGAGGAAGCAAACTTGGCACAAACTACAGAACACAAGGAGCCGACACTGCTGTTGTCGCTCTGCACTGTAGACGAACCGACAATGGTTCTGTTAAACGAGGAGAAGGTATTTCCAAGTCTGATGGAGCAGACGGGAGAGTGGTACCTCGACAACGGAGCCAGCAACCACATGACGGGTACGTACTCGATGTTTTACGAATTAAATAAGAGTGTGCTCGGAAAAGTACAGTTCGGAGACGGCTCTACTGTTCAGATAAAAGGGAGAGGCACAATCCTGATGCAATGCAAAGATGGAAGTCGAAGAAAGCTCTCGGATGTATATTACATACCGAGTCTTCGGAGCAATATCATAAGCCTTGGACAATTGACTGAAGAAGATTGTCGAATTGAGCTCAAAGGCAACTATCTGAAGGTGTTCGACCACAGCGAACGTCTGCTGATGAAGGTACAACGGACTGTGAACCGTTTGTACAAGATCAAGATCGAAACATGCAAGCAGAAGTGTTTGAAGACCACAATTGAAGATCCCGCCTGGTTGTGGCATGAGAGATTTGGTCATATAAACTTCCAAAGTCTCAGAGCGATGGCAGGAAAAGAGATGGTGGTCGGATTACCGACAATCGACCACCCAGAGCAAGTCTGCGAAGGTTGCCTGGTGGCGAAACAAACTCGTAGCAGCTTCCCACAGCAAACGAAGTTTAGAGCTTCGCAACCACTCGAGCTGGTTCACGTCGACTTATGCGGACCGATCACACCCCGCACCGACGCTGGAAACCAGTACTTCATGCTAGTCGTGGATGACTACTCCAGAGCCATGTGGGTGTACATGCAGAAGAGCAAGGATGAGGCAAAGTTGAATTTTCGGAGGTTTATTGCTCTTGCCGAAAACGAAGTCGACAAGAGGGTAAAAGCGGTCAGGTCTGATCGAGGAGGAGAATTTCTCGCAAAAGAGTTTGACTCAATCTGTGAAGAGAAGGGCATTGCAAGGTTTTTTCACGGCTCCGTACTCGCCTCAACAAAACGGAGTCGTAGAGAGAAGAAACCGAACCGTGGTCGAAACGGCACGAAGTCTGCTGAAGAGCTGATTTCTGCCCGGGAGGTTTTGGGCAGAAGCAGTAAGACATGCCGTCTATCTGCTAAATCGTGCAACCACGCGATCACTGGATGGAGTCACTCCATATGAACAGTGGTCGGGAAGAAAACCCAATGTCGAGCATCTAAGGGTCTTCGGATGCTTAGCCCATGTGAAGCCATCCACTTATCTCAAGAAGCTAGACGACCGGAGCCGACGGATGATCTATCTTGGCTCGGAACCAGGCACCAAGGCATACAGGTGCTATGATCCGGTCGAAAAGAAGATTCATGTGAGCAGAGATGTGGTTTTTCAAGAGGACAAACATTGGGAGTGGGAAGAACACCAGAACATTAAGAAAGATAAGTCGGAGTGGATAACTTTTGAAGTCGAAGAAGTCGATACCGACAATACGACAATGGAGGAAGGAGCTATGACCACACCTCAAAGCTCGAACACGATTGATGCGAATAATCAGGAAGCCTCACTTGATACTGAAGATGAAGAAGACAGCAGGGTGCCGAAGATGAAGAGCATTGATGAGATCTATGCTCGAACTGAGCCAATACAGATGAATGAGCTGTTACTGTACACAACAGCTGAAGAACCCGAAAGCTATGAAGAAGCGACGGGAGATGAACATTGGAGAACTGCTATGCAGGAAGAACTGAAATCCATTGAAGACAACAACACTTGGGAACTCACCGATTTGCCAAAGGGTCATCGAGCGATCGGTTTAAAGTGGGTCTTCAAGGTAAAGAAGGATTCCAAGGGAGAAGTCGCAAAACACAAAGCACGACTTGTGGCGAAAGGGTATGTTCAAAAACAAGGCATCGACTACGAAGAAGTCTTTGCCCCAGTAGCCCGTATGGAGACCATACGACTACTTCTTGCATTGGCAGCAAACGATGGATGGAAAATTCATCATATGGACGTGAAAACGGCGTTTTTGAACGGAGACATCGAGGAGGAGGTATATGTCTCTCAACCGCCGGGTTTTCAGTCTAGAAAGCAAGCTGAGAAAGTCTTGAAGTTGAACAAAGCTCTCTATGAGCTCAAGCAAGCACCACGTGCATGGAACTTGAAACTTGACAAAAGTCTAACGGCACTCGGTTTCAGAAGAAGCAACTCTGAACATGCTGTGTACACGAGGGGAGACGCGAAGAACAGACTGATCGTGGGCGTTTATGTGGACGACTTGATCATTACTGGATCAAGTTCGAAGGAGATTATGAGGTTTAAGGAAGAGATGAAGAGGCTGTTCAAAATGACCGATTTGGGACTTCTGTGCTACTACCTCGGCATTGAAGTAAATCAAACCGACAACGGCATAACACTTTGTCAGTCGGGATATGCTCGAAAGATTCTGGAGAAGTCGGGTATGGAAGAGTGCAATCATGTCAAACCCCAATGGAGAATCATCTGAAGTTGAGCAAGATAGGCCCAGGATCACCAGTTGGTGCCACGACTTATAGGAGCATTGTCGGAAGTCTACGGTATCTGGTGCACACCCGACCAGACATCTCGTTTGCGGTCGGATACGTAAGTCGTTTCATGGAGAAACCGACTCAGGAGCATATGAATGCCGTGAAGCACATCCTGAGATACATCAAAGGTACTTTGAATCTCGGGATTCAGTACAAGAGAGGAGGTGGAAAGTCGTTGCAGCTGACAGGCTACAGTGATAGCGACATGGCGGGAGATGTCGACGATCGAAAGAGCATGACAGGCATAATGTTTGTGCTTGGGGAGAGTCCGATCAGCTGGCAATCTCAGAAGCAAAAGGTGGTTGCATTATCTTCATGTGAAGCTGAGTACATCGCAGCGAGCGCAGCATCTTGCCAGGGAGTCTGGCTCGTTCGACTATTGAGTGAATTGTCAGATGAAGAGGATCAGAAGGTAACGCTCAGGGTTGATAACAAATCGGCTATTTCGCTGAGCAAGAATCCGGTTCTACATGATAGAAGCAAACACATAGACACAAGATATCATTATATCAGAGATTGTGTCGAAGAAGGGAAGATTGCAATCGACTACATCAGAACCGAAGAACAGAAAGCAGACATATTGACAAAGTCGCTGGGGCGGATAAAGTTCTCGGAGATGAGGAGAAAGATCGGCATGATTGAAGTCGAAAAACAAGATTAGGGAGAGAATGTTGTAAATAATCTTGTTTAGAAGTCGTACACAAGGTTTTGGAAGTAATCGAATCCAAAACGAGTAAGAAATCAGAAGTCGAAAACCGAGTCCTAGATGAAGTCGTAACCGAGTCGAAGTCGTATAAGACTCGGAGTCGGAGTAGGTGTTGAGAACCCGCGTTGAATTAGAACAGCCGGGTATAAAAAGAGGCTTAGAGCCATGTATTCGATGTACCAAGCAATTGAGAAAATACCAAAAAGAGGGAGAAACACAATGCTTTGTTTTGTCGTGTGATTGGCGCAAGACGTGGTCGGAAGCACTCACGATCACCGCAAGCGTGATCGGGAGGAGTTACGACCACGGCAAAATTCCTGCAGGCGTGGTCGTGAGGCTCTACGATCACGGCAAAGGAACAGTGTTTACGACTACGGCTAAGGAGCGAACAACGTGGTCGTAAGGAGGCGAAGGTGGTCGTAACGAGCTACGACTACGCCGGGAAGGCCAGAACGTGGTCGGAAGCGACTCCGACCACGTTGAAGGAAGTAAACGTGGTCGTACGGGTGTTCGACCACGGTGAACAGTGATCGTCAGCATCACTGCGTGATCGTAGAAGGCTTCGATCACGGTATCTTGAGCGGCTGAAGGAAGGCAGCGGCAGCAATATCGCGGAACTGGTCGTAAGTACTCTAAACCGATCGTATTTGATTCTCACCGGTCGCAAACGACTCTAACAAGTCGTGGAAGATCCCGGGAGGTCGTAAGACCTTACAACAAAGACTTGGACTTTCCTCGCTTTGATCGTGATCCAAATTTTGTCCCGACAATACCCGAAAGGTATAACAAATATGTAGCTCCATCAAATGGGTCTATTGTGGAACCCAATGCTCCTACTATGGATGCATTCCGTGATGAGTTGGCAACCGCTATTTCTCTAGCTTGGAGCTAGAATTATGTATCGGAACACTTGCATTCGTAGTCATTTTGGTTTAAACTACTCTCTACTTATCTATGGACAATTATTTGTATTCGAATGATGGACTTTGTTAATTATCTATCATGCACGTTGCAATTTATGGGACAAAAGGATGGAATTATTTGACAAAATATTTGTTTTTTGGTTTTCTCGAATAAATTAATTGCGATTATAATATTTTACATCATATTTCAATTGGCAACAAAAAAATTCAATTACATATGCTCCGCAGACATCAAAACATACACCAAACATCATTCAGGGGCACATTGGACCTTTCTCAGGGAAACCTCACATTCCTGGAGCTGGAGCTAGCTACGTGCCAAACAGGACCACTTGCTCCAGAAACTCCATAGTGGAGCTGCTACATGGTGGAGTTGGTAGAGCAGAGCTGAAAAAACTGGAGCAGAGCAGTCCCAAACAGGCCCATAGTTTCTTTCTCGGACTCTAAATTAGAGATGCAAGCATATACCAAAAGAACTATATACAATAAATATAGGGGAGAGACTTCAATTATAAACACATCGATTAAGATTAATAAAAAAAGAATTCAAACTGCTCTCTTTTTTATCTCTTGTATCAATTATTTATCTATTTTTGTATTTTTTGCTTGTGTGATTATTTATGCTTCCTAATTGTGCCATTGGTTAGAAGATCTGGAGGAGGCCAGCTACTCAGCGAGCCCTCCTCGTCCTCCCCGACACAAGCCATTACCGGATGCATGCACTGCACTGCATTCTGCACTAGACCCTTTCAGAATAATTAATTCCCAGTACGCGCTATTGTCAGGAGGAGACGGGGCCATCTCCGTGCCTGATTCCGAGGGCTGAACCTGGACGTGCGCGTAGGGTTGACCAGGTCCACCGCATGCTTTTACGTCACGATGGCGGTACGAAACGATGGAATAAAGTGTACCTCCAGCCTTTGTCTTGGTCTCGGACGTCCCAGGATTTATCTGACATACATGCATGCATACAGCAGCAGGAGAAGCCAGAGATCATCATTCGTCAGGAGGAAACTTCACACACCCATCTCCTCCGTACCAGTATCTTAAGTGGCTTCGGTCAGCTATTTCAAACACGTTGGTTTTATATTTTAGGTTTTTTGTACTTTTTTATTTTTTTGGTTTTTCTCTGCATTGGCTGTGAGTATGTAACGGTGTTATTTGTTTATATTTTTATTTATATGACTCGAAGAAAGCTAATAACGGTTATAGTGCAATTTCAGTTACAAGAGAACAACTATAGCTAAAAGCTAGAGCCAGTTGGAGCTAGACCTGAGGACTTCATGACAAGGGATGGAAAACGGTAAATGATAATCCGTCTTATCCGATATTCGTATTCGAGAAAACGCGGATATGGTAAGCAAAATCTATTTTCGAGAATATTCATATTCATATTCGAGAATGTTCGTATCCGTATTTGAGAATATTCGTATTCATATTCGAGAATGTTCGTACTCGTATTCGAGACTATTTGACTGCTCCAAAAATCACTATATATAGTCCAAGAAGAAATGGAGATGCTTCTTTCTTAATTGGTTTTGCTTTTCAATCATATTCTTTCAACTACATCTCCAACATTCCTAATCCATGCGGAGGTAATGAAAAGAATTACAACAATACTTTTTTTCACCCAGGTGATTGCACGTGCTAGACCCTTTGCTAACTAGATTCCAAGAAATGCCACACACTGACAGTACACCAGAAGTTCAGAAACGGAGGCACTCGGTCACTACTTAGAAAAGATCATCAGAAGATTCATAGCTCCTTAAGCTAATTACGCTTTAGTTTGTTCCATAAAATTAAGCTTTGTAGAATCTTTCCTCCATCTAAGTTTATAAGACATATTTTCTCTTAAGATATAGACTAAAAAGATATTAAAAATAACTAGACTACTCCTAATTATTATCGCTAAACACTATGTTCAATACATGCAATTAGAGAACATAAAGTAAAATAGGCTTGGGAGTATAGAGTAAACCTTACACTAATTTAGCATTGAAATATGATATACACCTTATATTTATAAATAAAATCATTTAAGAAATATGCCATATAAATTTAGATAGAGGGAGTACCTAATTAATCTATGTGGTTTTGGAAGGATCAATTAATTTAACACCTCGAAAAACCAAAGGCTGTGAAGGTGAAATTAGTAGTTCCAGACAGATGGGTCCCAGAGTGACCCCTGGGCCCACTCGTCATTCTCCACAGCGCAGCATTCCCAGACAGGTGGGGCCATGAGCATGGCCTCGGCCAGCTCAGCCCACATGTTGGGCGACTCGGCGGCCAGCTCATCGGCGCCAAGCAGGACATCCCGCGCCATGTCACCGAGCCGCGGGTCCGGGCAGCCACCGGGCTGCATCACGAGGTCGGGCCTGAATCGGACCTGGGCGGCGGCCTCGAGCGCCGCAGCCCGGACGTCTTCGGGCTTGGCAGTGGCGGGGCGGCGGAAGTGGTGGATGAGGCCCGGGAAGTTGAGCTTAGCCTCACGCCCCCGCAGCCGGAGCGCGGCCACGTCGTGCGCCACCGCGGCCAGCTCCGGCAACTCAAAGCTGCCCAGCCAGATGCGAGTCTTCTTGCCAGGCTCCCTGATCTCCGACACCCACTTGCCCCACTTCCTCTTCCTCACACCCCGGTACTGCCCGGTCACCACGCCAGCCGCCACAACGTCGCCGGCCTTGTCCAGCGCCACCTCCATTAATTGCTGCAATGTTGAAGCTAGCAAGTAAAGCAAGCCTGTGCTATGCCTGTGTTAGTACAAGAAGTGATCTTTTTGCCTGTGCAAATGTTGTAAAGCAAGCCTGAGCAGTGCCTGTGTTAGTACAAGAAGTGATCTTTTGCATGTGCAAATGTTGCAATGTGGGATTTGGATGTGTTTGGGAAGTGTGGATGTGTATATATAGGGAGAGGAGAGAGAGAAAGTGAGGTGTGCAGGAGTGAAGAGGAGAGAGGGAGAGGGGTAGCTGAAATATGCATGGATGCATGCACGGGAGGAGGAGAACAAGGGAGGTGATGTTTGAGCTGGGTGGAGACAGCTGGAGGCTAATACGTGTCCTTTTCATATCCTTTTGTTTATGTGTACTCGCTCAATTCTTTTTTACCTTGTTTTTTTAAAATCTATACTATTAATAAATTTAAAATTATCTAAATTGATTATACAAAATTATATCGTTATATTTATTATTAATAAATATTTTTATAATATTATAATTTTATTAGTATATTTTAGTATAAAGTTATAAAATGTAACAGTTAAAATCGTATCTTGAAGTCCTAAAAATAAAAATATTAAGTAAAAAAGAATAAAGAGAGTATATACAGTGTGGGTGTTAGGATTATACAAATATTTAGAGAGAGTGAGAGATTATGCTGATGCTCAATCAACCGGCAGGAGGATATAAGAGATGTTGGTTTGCTTTTGTGGGGGGAAGCTTCCTGGATGGTGCAAAGACTTTTGGAGGTTAGCTTTGATGTAATGTATTATCATTTTGTTTTTTTGCACTGGTGTTCTTTCTATATACATGCTTCAAATGGGACTTGGTTTTTGTAACTCTTTTAACTTAAGCAACTGGCCGGTGCTAAAATTTATAGTTTATTTGCACTTGAAGTATTTCAACATGTATATATATGCATGCTTATCCTCGCAACGTATGGATGATTTACTAACTGGTGATATATTGTTGGATGTACCTCTCTTTAACTCCTTTGTTTTTGGGTCATTTCAATACTCTCCATATTATAAAATGGAGTAGGAAGATGTGCCTATTAAAAACTCGAGTTTCTTTTGGTTTCTCCAACATCCCTTAATTTGTGCGCAACAGAAACCAATAATTAGAGTATATAGAGTTTTTTCTTGTGTTATATACTTTGTGGCACACATAAACAACCTGGTTGAATCGAGTAGCTCTCCATCAAACAAGCAGAAAATTAACATTTAATCACCCATATCTACACAAAGTGATGTTTCGACCACGTGCACCGAACTCCATAGAGCAGGCTACTTTGTCCAAAATTAAGAAACCCTTGTGGCACTCTCAAACAGCTGTAATCGTAACACTGTCATCTACTAAAAAATACACAAGATACTGGAACTCGGATGTGTTTTCACCTAGGAATCAACACTAGAGGCAGATCAGTAACCCTCCAGCTCAACCCATCTTGAATTTTCACACGTTTGTATTTTCCACATTCTGATTTGGACATGCACACATCAAAGTCGTTCTTCGCCCTGGGAAAAAAAAAACTTCGGCGGATTCATTATATATATATATATATATATATATATATATATATATATATATATATATATATATATATAGTAGAATTACACGTGAAAGAGAATTGTGAGAGCTATCAAATCCCCAGATAGTGATTCTTCATTCTGAAGATCAGTTTTTCAAACCAGTAGCCCTAGTAAGTGTGTTAGATATACGTTTTCAAGTAAAGCATCGCAGGTATTTTGCTCAAGAGTATGATCGCCAAAGGGCCGGAGCAGTAGTACTATAGGTAGGCTCTTTTAGACTGTACTGAAATGTTCGTGAGAGACAGTATGTAGAGAAAAATAGTCGCATATGATTTTAACTAGTATAGCTGAATTTGGTACAGTTTGTATTGCAATCTACCTATAGACCCTACTTTAAAAAATACATAATTTAAAAATTAGTTATATAGCAAATATAAACCAAAGCTTAATTAAGTTAAGTGATTCCAAACCCACCCTATATCATGGGGTTCAGTTGAACCTCCAAAATTCTCTGAAAGCAAACTACTGGTAATAATGTTTCAGCCTAACATACCAGCCAATATGCATTCCAATCCAATGTTTGTTCCAGCCTTACCATAATTTTTTTGGCAAGGAAGAGTGAGCTTCCTCATGGTTATGGAGATGTTGATGTCCACTGTAGGAGTCAACTTCAAGCATTCAACTGTTCAAGAGGCCCCATGAAGTTAGAGAGAGAGAGAGGAGAGGGGAACAATCTTCTAGAGAGAAGTCAATATCGCGTCACAGTCATGCGCATGGGGTTAGAAGGGTTTTCCTTTTCTTAGACAGGTGGAAGAGTCGGGAGAGATAGTACTTTCATTATGTGCTATGTCTATATTGTGGCCGATGATTTTAGTTATAGTTAATAAAATTAATAAATAATATTAATTAATAGAAGTCGAAACTAAAAAATAACTGAAAGTAGAAAACAATAAAATCTACTAGATATGAATAGCACTACAGCGACAAGCCAGGTAGAGAGAAAGTAAATCAGGAAAGAGAAAAAAAGGGCGTAAGGGTGGCTGCTGCCCAGGAAGTCATGACCCTGTTCTTTTCAACTTCTAAAAATTGCTTTTCAACTTTTCTACAGTAACTAACTTTTAAACGGAGTATTTTTTTAAGATAGGGTCTACTAGTTAATTATAGTACATACTTTACTGACTTCATTTATATTGATAAAAATCGCACGTGAGTTTCTGTTATTTTGTAATCTCTCGTACAAATAGCCTAAAAATCACAAGCCGCAGCAAAAAAGACCAGACCCGATACTTGGAAGCACGTTTTGACCGTATCACCGATTTCGTCCGTACGCCCCATCGCCAGAACAGTGCACGCAAAAAAAAATCAGTTGAAAGTTTTCAAGCTGGGAGGTGCAATTTTTTTTCTCTTTTTTAAAGGAAGATGTGCAGTTTTCTAGGTAAAAAGGTTTTGCCTTTTATTTTGTAAACGCTTAATTTTTTTAGCTGATAGTACAAATTTCGGTTAAAAGTTTCAGCTACGTTGGTTCAAATGGAATGGAAGTGGACGGTGTCCACTACATGAAAAAAGGAAGATTTTTTCGCATGCCACTGCAAATGTATAAATTTATCTCTCTCGCATAACAATGAGTATACTAGCCTCATAGGCGCGGCGTTACGCTGCGCCAGCCACCGTGTGTACCGAAATAAAGTGTAAGGGTTTTTTGAAAAAGTCGAAGGTCCTTTCGCAATAAAAGGAGAGTAGAGGGTTTTTCCTGTAAAAATCAAGGACTGTTTTAAAAGAATCGAGGGTCTGTACGTAATTTTGGAAAGTACGGAGTCGTTATCAACGAAAAAAATACGCAGGGGTTTATTCAAAAAATGTAGGGACCTTTTTGCGAGAACAGAGGACCTTTACGTAATTTCGGAAAAATACAGGGACTTTTTCGCAAAAAAGGTTGGCCGACCGTACGCAAATTCATGCGCCACGCGCCGGCTGGAGCGAGCGCACGGGGTGACGTGGGAGCTCTCTCTGGCCGGGAACTCCGCGGGGAGTAATACAGGTATGATTTGGGAACGTGAAAACTTACAGTGGCAAGAAAGGAATTGAAAAAAAATTCAGGGGCATAGGAGTATAATCGCTTTTTAAAGGACACCTGCCTGCGCTGACTGTGAAGATCACACATGACTTTGGCACGCATCTCGAAGTCCAGGAAAGCATTTTGCAGGTCTAGGGCCTACGAATAAAAAAAGGACAGTATGGAGTAGATCCTGTGCGCACTGCATGTGTGTCCCGTCTGTAAATTCAATAATTCACTCGTTCATTCGTGCATTTATTCATTCATGAATAGTTGATTTAGATGGAATAATAGAAACTAGGGCGGATCCATATCCCGAGCAGTTTAGACTACAGCTTAGAATGTGAAAAAATATCTAGTGTACAGTTCAGGTAAATTCAGTCCAGTCTGAGTAACATTTTCATGATTCAGCCTAGATTGTCTAGATTATTCCACCACTGAGTCCGAGGCGTAATTAAATCTTTGGCTCCGCCACTGATAGAAACCACTGGAGATAGGATTGTGGAAATAATGACAAATCCAAAATTTTCAACAAGGCATCATTAGGAACATACAAGCTTTCTCAAATTTTCGCTGGAGTCCAACTGCTTTTATTTTTAAAAGAAATTTCTTTGTTCCATACGAGTCTTACAGCGTGGAATCACAAGCTACAGAGAGAGAGGCTTCATCATCACCCTAGCTGTTACAAGCTAAAATTTGGTTACAGAAAAGATATGACCTACGAATACCATGGTGAAGAAAAACGACCCCAAAGCACAATACGCTGGTACTTCCTCCGTTCCACATTCTGCAATATAAGTTCAACACGTATACCTAAAACATATACTATTTAAATAATATTTAATAAAATTATATTATATTTGTTTTTAATAGAAAGAGTAGTATCATATCTATATAATAAAAATAATTATAGTCTGATTCTATTAAATATTATTTAAATAATACATTTTCTGTATGTATGTGTCGTATTGCCGGACGGAGAGAGCCGTGGGTATTGAGTGACAATAAATACCCATACAGAAATGCAGATGGACAGGGGCGTACGGAGAGCTGAGGGCAGCGGCATGGCGAAGCAGGGCCACACACGCGGCGGCACTGCGCCACTCTGCCAGCTCCGGATTGCTGCAGAGGTTCAGGATCAGAGGGTGAGCAAGTTTAATAAGTATAGATAGCTGCTACCTCCAATACATTTCCATATCATCAAAAGATAATGATGCAGCTAACTCATACAATAAGCTGGCTATAAGTTGTCTCCACAAGAGCTCTCAATCATTTAATACATACATGGGTATTGATAATTTAATACATGCATGGGTATAGCAGTTAGTTCTATTGGTACATGCATGGATAACGCCTCTTTTCCTGTGCTATAACCTGACTCTTGCATGGGAGCCGGCTTGACTCTCTCTCTCCTTTTCTCTCCCCTCCACATAGAACTATGCTGGCATAAATTCCCTTGTAGCTAGCACAATCAGCCTTATTAAACTGAGGTAGCAATGGCCAATGAAGAAGGGTGTGTGTTAAATGTGTTGGCCTAGCAGCCAGCTGAGCTTAGATTGGGTGTTCCATTTCTTCGATACATCAGCTGCCCATGCATGCACCTGCCTGCCTGCCTGCTGTCCTCTCCCAGCTGACACACTGACGTGTGTACTGTGTGCTACATACCTTGTATGTCTCACCATTTTTTAGAGCTAGTAGTTAGTAGTAGTAGTAACGAAAAAATCATAAAAATTAGTAGTGACAAAGGTTCAATGTAAGTATGATTAGTTCACGAGGCGGCGCTCAATCCGGTTTCAAGCTTTGGCTTCTAAGTTCTAACTAAAATTATATTGTACTGGTTATTAATTTTTTAAAATAATAAAAATAAAAAATCATTATATCGCCATGGATAATGTAAAGGAATAAGTGGAAAAAGCTAAAAAAGCAAGAAAACCTAAAATAAGCTGAAATTAGAAGTCCATGCGTTTCAAATAGCTTCTATCTTAAATAAGCTGAACGCTAAAAAACCAAAAGCTGAAACCGTCTGAAGCAGGGCCACGCGTCGGACATTTACTATCTTTTTTTTTGACAAAGTAGACTTCCATGAATAGGGAGGCATAGAGTAAACCCCTAACACCACAAAATTACTAGTGAGACACTCTGTGTGTATGTAAGGGTGGGTACCAGAATTCAAATTTTGATGGGTTGAATGGTACACCAACAAACTCCACCGTCTCTTGGTCCCTGACATTTACACTACTACACAAAACCGTATTACAGACGATTCAGAAACGTCATCACAGACGGTTTTGTGAGCCGTCTGAATTTATGGGTCAGTAATGATACGAGTTCATCACAGACGGCTTTCGAATCGTCTGTAGTGTAAATATCACAGACGGTTTTTAGTTAAAAACTATCCGTGCTATTCTCTTCTACCCCTATATCTATTTCTGTTTATTGGCCAGCCTCAGGAAATGCTAGCCATGCTCTCTAAAACAAGCAGATCAACATGTACATGTATACATTCAATTCACATCTCAATTCATTTCACAAACATAAAACATCCATTTCGCAAATCAATTAATTGAAATGAAAACAAACAAATATAGTATGAAACACAGTACACATTTTAGTTTTATTAAGATTAGAGCCTACCATTACAATATCCCAAAACAACAAACAGGTTGTCCATCTAGCTAACACAACAAGAACAGAGAAAAGCAAAGATCCTCTATGCCTAGGCCTTCTCGCCCCTAATGCAGCGCACGAGCTGGATGTCTTTGACGCCCACCATCGTCGGCGTTGATTGAGCGCTGCCTTGTGCATCGTCTGCTTCGTGGGGCTATTATGGTATGAGTCAAGGAGGAAGAGGAGAACAGCAAAGAGGAGGAGAACAACAAGGAGGAGAACAGAAAGGAAGCTGGGTTCTAGTGATTATTTATAGAAGAGGGAGTGCGAAATTTTTTGGCGCGGGGACGGAGAGGCGAAGCTACGACCCGTGGGGTGAGGATTGGTGGATTTCTATTAGCTAGGATTGGGTTGAGGAGGATCAACGAGCCCAGCGGTCAAATTATCACAGACGGTTGGTAACTAGAACCATCTGCGATGAATGAATATCACAGACGGTTCTACATACCAACCGTCTGTGAATTAGAGCACAAAATTTTATATACCAATGCAATATAAATAACTAGTTTGAAAAGATAAAATAGCAAAGTTTTATATGGATTGTATATACTCATTTGAAAGGTTTCGATGAGATCTACAACTTTTCAGTTGAAGCAAAATCCAAATTTCGAAAGGAGGACCAAGAAAAAGGGCAAAAACAGAAACCAAAAACTTGAGACGCAGGTTTAGGTCCAAAGATGGCCGATTTTCGGGGTCTTGGAGGGCGACTGGCACAAGGCAGCTGTTTTTTTGGACCGGGCTCGTCGTTAGCTTTCCAACAAGTACAAAAACGTCAAAAACGGACACCGTATGCAAAAGTTATGCCCGTTTTACTGAAGGTATCTCAAAATTAAATCCTACTCGGACTCAGGCGGGAAATTATGAAATTTTGGGGGAATTGCAAGACGGGAAACATATTACAGATGGTTTTTAATACGAACCGTCTGTGATAACTTCATTATCACAGACGGTTTTTAATAAGAGCCGTCTGTGAAGTATCATATACGGTTCTAGATAAGAACCACCGTCTGTGATGTCTGTGATACTTCACAGACGGTTCTTATTAAAAACCGTCTGTGATAATGAAGTTATCACAGACAGTTCGTATTAAAAACCGTCTATGAAAATACCATAGATGGTTATTCGTATGAACTGTTTGTGATACTTGCAGCACAGACGGTTCCTAGGAACCAATTTGTAATATAAGCGTCTAGTTTAACCTCTTTTGTAGTAGTATTACTGTTTTGATTGTATCCACAAGCTAACAATCTCTTTTAGAAAAAAAATGTTAGAACCTTAATATTTTCTTGACCTGCTTGCCTATGAGATCTTGCATGATTTTGACATGCTTAGATATGTGCTATCTTAAGATACCTAGCTAGCTCCCATGTGAAATCAAATCAGATGAGAACTGCCACAAAAGCTTATCAAAGGTGATGTTTACTGATTCGGTGTCACCATCAGCAAGAGAAACATTCTAAAATGAAATCAAGAGAAAAAGATATAGTCATAACAAAGAAAACTAAACGCTTGAACCGCTGCAGATTTGCAAAAGAATGCTGCTTGGGCTAAGGAGAATAAAAATTCGATCATATCTAGAAAGTTCCTTTGTTGCAGAAAAATTATATTAGCCGATATAATTTTACGCAAATTTAATTGTGGTTAACACAGAACACCTAATGAGCTTTTGTGGCAGGTGGCTCAAGGCCATGGTGGGAGTACATGTTAGGCAGGCTCATTTGTCAAATTTCCATAATTTGATCCTGTGACTCGTTGTCGAGCCTTAGGACCTGTCCAGGCCCTGTTCCAAACAACATGGTTTCTGGCTATTTGAAACGTGTTGAATTTTTAATGCTGTTTTTATTCTTTTTTTGTATTATTAGTAGAGTTATAACGATATTTTTTTCTATTTTTTATTTTTTAATAGAATACCTCATAAAAAACTAAAAACCGTTATACTATTATTTTAGTTAAAAGCAATAAATCAAAAATCTGAAGCTACAACACTCTAAACATAGTCTTAACCAATTGCACCCCTTCCGGGAAAAAAAAGGATGCGCACAGTGTTTGGAATTCGGACTACCACCGAATGTAAGGTATAAGATGGAGGCATGGAGCAAAGCGATACGTACCAATCCGCATACAAATCACATAGGCTAAAGCTGACATTTGGGCCCCACCTCAGGTGCAAATCAGCCCGAACCATATGGCGATGAACTTTTCCCGTATGCACAGTCATTCGGGGCCAAAATTAGAACCGGTTCACATTAGCTTTTAAAATATATTTTTCTATACCAAATAACTTTTTGATGATACCTAGTTTTTAAAGAGTGTTTTTAGGCGGAATTTACTAATTAATTGTAGTAAACATTGTAGTGATTTTATTTATATCAACCAAAATAACACATTAGTCTCTCTTTACAGACTTCTCTGTAAGCTGTTACTATTCATCCGCCAAAACCAAAAACTATAAGTAAAACCAATATAAATACCCTCTATGCTGATGCAAAAATTATGAAACATGATATCAGAGTAGAACAATTTAGAACGCGTCGTTTCAGTCGAGATTAACCTAATGGATACAAGAGCCCCATCACATTCTGGATTAACAGAGACTTAGCGAGACAGAAAGATGAGGTCTAGCTTAAGGATGCCGCAAAAACAACAGGTCTAACTTAAGGATGCCGCAAAAACAACAGGCTAATGTATAATCAGTGCAGAGCTTTCTGTCCAGTTGTCTGATTCAGTCTGGGATTTGGGTTGACCTGGGGCATGTGCTGCGTAACGTTTCCTTGTGTGAGCATGACACTTCTTTTTTTCCCTTGATGTAAGTATGTAACCCTGAGTTGATTTTAATGTAACCCTGAGTTGATTTTAACTGCCAAATTAACTGTTGTGGCAGGAAAAAAAATGAGAATACACAGAGGAAGAAACTGTGTATCAATGATTGTAAGGAGAGCGGGGTCATGAACCAATGATGTCAATATGTCATTCACCGTAACCACTAGGCGTAGGTGCCCCCCTACATGTCAGACAAAGTTTTTTTTTTGGTGGTAACAAGCAGACAAAGTTGTTGTATATGAATATCACAAGGTAAAGGTTAGTTTGTGCATCCTTTTTGGTTGGGCAAGAGCATATCTTAGCATTATTGAACTTCACACTGAAATGAAGCTGAAAGCTTGTTATAACTTGGACCTGGAGCATGTGCTGTCTAACATTTTCTTATCTGAGCACGACACTGCTTCTTTTTTTCCATGATGTAACTCTAGGTAGATTTTAGCTGCCAATACAACTGACCTGGCAATCAAAGTTGCTGTACATGAATACTTGACACAGTCCATAGTAAGTTGACAATGACAAACCAGATTTACTGTTTGCATCCGTTTTGGGAGAAGATCATATAGGACCATAACTGAACTTTCACAATGAATGTCTGAAATGATGCTGAAAGAAAAGGCACTTATTAGGATGGTACATGATTGTTCTACATGAGAACACGCGGTAATATGTTTGTTACACTTGAAACTGAAAGAAGTGCTAATAATATGGAGACCGAGGACCAAGTACAGAGTTCAGACCATGGAAGCTAGGAGTGGAAGCACAGCATATGATCAGAGTAATGATACGATTTCAGTAGTAACAGTTGCAGTTGAGCATGAACAGGCTACAGGAACGACGGTTTGACTGCAACATTCAAATGGTTTTAATCTATCTGTTGAGCCATACCTCTTCAAAGTTCAAATGATTTGAGTCTTTTTTTGTTTTTCACACTCTATCCGATTCTAATCACTATGGTCCACAGTCCATACAGCTTCTGAACATTGATAGTGTTCAATTTCGCAGAATGTAGGGTCAGTTTGAGCACAATCAATGAAGACAGACAAGAAAGAATATAGAAATTTATCAAACCAGCAGCTAGGATGGAAACAAATTATTTTTTTCTTCAGCGTGAGGAGCACATGCTTCCTATTGATAAGAAAAATTAATTAGAGAAAAGGTATTGAAAATAAAAGTATACAACGTCCATTTCTTCGATCAATGGGACTTGTGCCTAAAAGGCAAACATAATTCATGCCCTAGGAAGGTTGAGTTTCAGTTAGCTGCAAATTAATTAGCTAACATTGTTGCATTAGAACAGCAAGAGCTCATCATATGTAGCTCTCTATAGAAGAAAGTGCAGAAAAAAAAAACCGATGCCAGAACTGGTTGCATTCTTGTTTGGTGAATATTAGCACCATTTTAGCATGACGTTTCATCTTCAAGCTGTTACGAATCAGGAGCCCTGGTTAATTCTATAGTACATACTGGAAAAACTTGTTCTACATGGCAAGGATGGTGGTGCGAGTTAGAGAAGCGTCACATGGTACAACCAACACCTTAGAACCAGGGAGGATAAAGCAGGGGAAGAGCAGCCAAGAACCCTAGATTTATGATTTTCTCATCCTATATGCGCATAAACCACACGAGGATCTTCTCATCTGAGATACATCCAGATGAAGGAAAATGGAAAAATGGAAAGAAGTGATGAAGCCAAAAAGTGGAAACAAAGAGCACCATATGCCATCAAGGCAATACAAGCACAAAATGAGGGAGAAAAACAGAATTTTGGGGGTGGCATCAAAGAAGCTTCAGAGCCTGCATGGTTTCACTCATCATGGTAATCAGCTAACATCATTTCACTGGAATATAACAAGTTCATTGTATGTTTTTTATCTAACACTACTGAATAAGGTGCAGAAAGAACTATCTTCAGAACCGGTTGAAGTTTGCAAGATAAGTTCTGATGACCTTTAGTACTATTTTACTTGTTTGATCAAAAAGGAAGAAATAATTTTGATCAAAACGAAGTACCATTTTATCTTAACAAACTTTCCCATTGTTTGAAGCCACTCTATTTCAGTATGAGCACAGGTACATGCTCGGAGTACATATGAAAACTCCAACGGACTTTTTCTACGTACTGTAGTACCATCTGCTTTGTTATTTCCCATGACATGCGTTCTATATTACCATCTGCTTTCCATGTTCACTTGACATCCATTTTTTTTACGCTTTCCATGATCTGAAATTCACATGAACCACAATCAGTTTATGGAAAAGTAAGTTCATTAGTGATTACTGGGCTGTGCATGCGGGCCTTTTTTCTTCTTAGATGATTTCATAGTCTACCATGCTACATATTTAGTGCCGAACAAGTATGTAACATTCATTCTGGGATTTATGGAATCATTTAAATGCACAATTACGAATAGATATTTGTCAAATACACACTGAAAAAATATATCTTGTGTTCATTACTTTACAGTGGAACATAATGTTCAATTACAACTGCTCCTGTACACAATTGTAGGCAAATAAATCTGGACATACAAGAGTAATGATATACCTTGATAAAATTCCACATTAAAGAACAAATGTCTTTATGAGCTGAAAGCTCTTGAAACTGAATAGATGAAGTCCAATAAACCAGTCCCCTTGAGAAGGCCTTTCCCAGTTAAAAGCTCAAAATCTATCAATAAGAGAAAACCAATTATAGCGGCTTTTCCGTTGATCAGTTCATTCTCATCAGTGAAACCAAAACCTCCGACATCCTCGTCGATTACCATTCTCACCTGAAAATGAAAAATTAAGGGTTATATTCAGGCGGTAGAAACCTCTACAAAATCCTCTTTTTGCTGACGACTAAAATTAGTTAACAATGTAGGGATAATCTGAGGAAAGAGAAAAGCAATGATAGATATGGTCTTGAGACTTCAGAGCAAAAGTAATGGAGCAGGGGGGAAAGTGAGGGACAGAGTGAGACCTCTTCAATGTTAACATCAGATGCAGTAACCCCAGGTTGAGCTTTCCCACTGAAAATAATCTCTGCTGATCCACCAGAGATAACAGCTCCCCTAATGCTGATGTATATATTTTCTCCATCGGTTTTCACAGGGTACACAAATAGTTTTCTCAAAGCAGGCGTAAGAGCCCTTAAAACAGGGTTTTTAGGATACCATTCTTTTATTTCCCCAGTACGGAGATCAAATGTACTATCTGTTGTTGGGCAAACAATGCAACCATCCTGAAAGACAAACAACGTAAGGTTACATCTTTGAGAAAGGAACTGGAATTATCTCATTCAAGCAAGTGATTCCCAACAAAGTCAAAGTAAACATAGCACTTCCTTTTGTCAACAAATTGGAAGTACACAAAATTTTTGAAAGAAACTTTTGCTTTTTTTGCAGTCTTTAATAATCTTTAAGTGATACAGTTTAGTGTTAGAGCTTGATACGGTCAAAAGGAAGACTAATGCATAACATTTCACATTTGCAATATGAACTAAAGAAAACTAAAGAAAACAGAAGTAATATGGTTCTCATACAAGGCAAGGCGTAGAACTTTGTGAAACCCATAGAACTTTATGTCAACTCCGCTAGTAAACCAAATATTCATCTCTGTGTTCATGACTGAGAAAACTTTCATTCATTCATTCACTCGTTCGTTCATTCATTCATTCATTCATGAGAGAGAGAGAGAGAGAGAGAGAGAGAGAGAGACGTCAGGGTAAATGTGTTTTCCTCACATGAAGTTTCTGAACATATTTGTAGTTGCATTTTTGTACACACAAAACTGTCCTATCATTCCAAAACTGTCCTATCATTCCAACTGAACCTCCAAACTGTTGGGTCATAGGTATTGGCTGTCTCATAACATATTTCTATTTTTAAATTAAAGGGTATTCAGGAATATGTCCCAAGGGAAGCCAGACAAAGAAAATAGATGTATACCATTACCATGTAATCCCTATTAAAACTTAGTGCCTGAAATTTTGGCAAAATCCAATCCATAATCACAAATGTTTTCTCAAACAGCTCACTAGGCAGTAGCCAATACCCATCTCCCCATTTTAATTGATTTTGGCATCTACTTCACTCGATTCATCCTAATACCCTAACTAATACAAGAACAAGACCCTATGTGACATGATATCTGTTGTATTTTGTGATCGAAATCTGGTCAGATCCGACCACTGATGGTCTTTCCGACCGCTTGAAGAGTTCAATCAAAAAGCAATGCGAACTAATCAGAGATTATGATTAGGATCATCTTTGAGTCCGTAATAGACTATGCACCAACCTACATAAGACATTGTGCTCTAAGGTGCGTGCATCGATTAGAGTCGGACATGGCTACCCAAAGCGTTTTCCAATTACAACTCTACACCGTTAACTTCTGAGATTCTCCGAGCGGGGTGTTATTCTTGTTCCGAGAAGATTACTGTTCCAGTTTTCGATAGATCTCTGTTTTGTTGCCGTTAGGACTGTATTCGTTTCTTCATTAAGAACTCTGATCCCTAACTTATATATGTACCCCTGTAGTCGCACGGTTAAGCCACGTTGAAGTTTTCTATGTTTGTAACTTTTTCTCATATAATGATTTCGTCGATTGTGCATACATGGTTTTTCACTTGAAAGGATTTCCCACGGTAAATCTCTATCTAATGTTCTTAATTGTTCTTCATTGTTTCATACTGTATCTTGTCAATTTCGTAACAAGTGGTATCCGATCCTAACAATATATAAATAAAAGAAATTGTCCATCAATTTGGTGCATATAGAGCTTAGACCCTCAATGCCATGATATCTAGAACAAGAAACTGAACACCTTCATTTGACAAATATACTGATATACTTAAAATAGGTGTTACAAGACCTAAATCAAGCAATAGTCTTTGACATGATATCTAAATCAAGCAACTATACTTCAGCGCTTTGATGATTATACTGACAACGAAAGTTACATCATGCGTGGTGGTTATATCTTTTCCAACTATCCTCAATTGTTAATCTTAAGAGAATCTAACATAATATGACGTTAATGAATATGCGTTGAAACAAAACTAGATTATTTAACTTCACGGCGACGACAGAGCAAAGGTCAAGCCGCAAAACCGACGCGCCGCACAAGCGGGCGGGCGGGCGGGCATTTGGCCGAGCACTTTACCTGCGTGAGCTTGGCGTTGAGGAGGCCCTCGGTGTAGGCGCCCTCGGCGGGGGAGCGGTTCTCGATGGCGTAGACCTGATCCTTGTACCAGAGGAGCAGGATCTCATCCCCGTCCTGCACGATCACCCGCCGCTCCCCGCGCGGCAGCGCCGCCAGAGGCACCACCGGCACCCAGTTGCTTCCGCCTTCTCCTCCCCCGCCACCGCCTCCGGTCTCCGCAGGCGCATCCCCCTCGGCCGGCGGCGCCGATGGCTCGGCCCCGGACACCTCGGCCGCGCGGCAGGCTAGCCTGCTGAATTGGTACTGGTTACGCGCGCGGAAGGGGAGCAGAATGGGGTGGCCGTGGCTGCGCGGGGTGGGGGCGGACGAGGAGATGCGGCGGTGGAGGAAGGAGGAGGACGCGGTTGTTGCGGTGGTGGTGGTCATGGCGGCCATGGGGAGAGGTGGGGAAGGAGGGAGGGAGGGTAGGGGTGGGGTGGGGCTTAGGGTTTGAGGAGGCGGCGGCGGCGATTGTGGAGGAAGGGGTGGTGGTGTGGGGTGGAGCGCCCATGGCCACAGGACGGAGATAAAAGGAGGGTGGTGGTGTGGGGAAGAGAAGCGGACACATTTATAGGTTGCTGTCCGGTTGCGGCCTGCGTGGCCCGGGATGGTTTACAGATGACGTGGCACAACGAGCAGTCGCGCAAAGGGGACTATCCACACAACATTATAGTGATTTTTTTTAAAAAAATATTAATCTCCAAACATCTGTTTTTATAAAAATAATCCTGTCTCCGAGCTCGATAGACACGGTAAGTGACACATGTCTTCTGTCGCGCCACGACAAGAGTAGACAATAACGGCAGCAGCGCCAAGCGCAACAGGCGAGCAAATGGAGCGGGTGTCAACGGGTCCCACAGAGCCACCGAGACCCTTGCCTCGGTAGTTCCTCGGCAAGAGCTAGCTCGGCAGCTCCAGCTGTCGGCCCGTGCTACCAACAGTATTCCTTCATCTCCATCATAATTATTTTGATTCTTTCCTGAAATTTGAAGATACACAGTATTGATGTCTGATGAGGCCAGCCTATGGTAGGCTGATGCAATGGTGGGACTAGGTCTCGGGCTACCTGAGCTGTATCTCAGACCTAGCAATCAAAACACATGCAAAATTCATGAAAATCGCAAAAAAAGAGTTAGTCTAAGAGTTGGTCAAAGAGCAACTAATTAACCCAGTCCGGGGCTTGGATTTAGACTGGTTCCGCCCCCGCTGCTGGAAAGTACAAGCAGGAAGGGAAGACCTATGTTATGCAGGATGGGGACATCATCTTCTTTAAATTCAAGGTGGAAAGAAGTGATTAATATATGAAGGTGAAAGTGTTCAACAGTGCTGCATTTTATTCAAACTTCTACAATTTTGTGAACTGTTCACACTTTTAGCCTCGTAGTCTGTAGGTAACTTTTTTTTTTCAAATTTAGCCCTCGGACATCCGTTTTTGCAAAAATAGCCCTATCCCTGAGCGCTATGGGTGACAAGTATTGCCTATCGCGTCTTCCGAGCTCAGAGATGGTGTTTTTTTTTTTGCAAAAACGAGTGTTTGGAACCAAATTTGAAAAAAGATGAATACAATATCAAATTTGTGAACAGTTCCATTTTTGTGATCAATAGCACTACTAACTGCTGATTTAAGATTGTATAATGAGACTATAAATTATTGAAGGATCACGTAATGAGCCTAAATAATTTATAGAAGATGTACTGTCTTGGTACATATTTTGGCATGCCTTTTCTCTTGCCGAGGAGTCTAGAACTCTAGATCCATTATTTGATGAACTACCTATGCAAAATCTGACAATTGTAACGCCCCCGTTTCCAGGGGCGCTTGCGGACACGGTATTCCGTAACTATTCACACGTGAACAGTTATGGAACGTCGCGCAAGAGTGTACCATCACATTCTTACAACAAAAGACCAACATATATTTCACATAAGATTTAACAACCCAGTTTTCTGCAGCGGGGCGTGCAAGCCCAAAGTATTTACATTACAAAAACTCCAAGGAAAGCTCGAGCGCGGCGGAGACCTAGAGCCAGGGGTCCTCGTCGAAGAAAAGCTCCTCAGGGGCATCCTCAACGGGGAGACCTTCACCAGTGTCTTGATCTTCTGAAGGAGGGGTTTAGCAAGCCGTGAGCTGACCAGCTCAGCAAGACACAAAGGAAACCCTACCTTAACTACTTGCACAGATTAACAAGGGAAGGGAGTGTACTTGGTTTATTAACTTTGAGTGGATGTAGTTTTTCTTGCAAACATTTTCAAAAACTCAAAAGGGTTACAACTACTCCTTAAGATTAAGGGGTTTTCATAAAAAGATAATTAACCAACTAGTCCAGTTAAAGCATTTATCAAACCTACTTAAGCCTAGCAGCTGGAATCGCCCGTGTGACACAGCTCCATTAACCGGGAGCACGGCGTATTCGAATACCATTTATTTGACTCTGCAGAGTTGCTCAACTTTACCCACATACACCCTTAACCCTCATGTCTGAGTTAAGGAACCGGGTCTTTTCGCTGCTCAACCCTTGATATACACTCCGCCCGATAGGTGCGGGATCCACATAACCTTGGGTATCCGTTGGCCACCACGGAACGCCGGGCCCAAGTTATGGGGACCTATCGTTGTCTTAGTCCGGATTCGAAATCCGTACTGACTCCCAATGCAGGGCTTCACTTAAGTTGAGCAGGTACTAAACCAGGGTTGACAAGTCAACACCTATGGTTGAGCGGTCACTATGTCATTTGCTCAGCATAAGGGTCTAGTCCTTACATTTTTTCGAGGTCCGCAACCTCCACTCTTGGGTAAGCGGTGGGCGTAGACCGACTTGCGGTTTCCCACAACACCCTTACCCTAACATGTGCACGTCGGCACTACCACCCTAGGGTACGGTGTCCCATACCACCCTACCCTAGCTCCAAGTTATGAAATCTACTGGCCCACGGCCACAACCTTATTAGTGTAAATACTTTGAGTGATATAGATAACCTACATGTGACTATACTACTCTTAAGGTAATTCTAGGGTTACAAGAGCGGGGCTATAAGTTTAACATGGCATTTTATCGGTGGCAGGTTTTATCTACATAGCATGTCATTCTAAACATTTTATTTTACTTAAACTAGCATTTCACAACTAACATAATGCAAATAGCATAATAACATAATTTAAACAACATGGGTTACAACATGATCAAGGTTTTGCGACTTGCTGTGAATCTGGACGATCTCGGCGATCTCGAACGTAGAAACTCCTGGATCCTGGGCCTGCACCGAAGCTTTCGGAATCTCCGAAACTAGCGTAAACACATAAAATAACATAAGTCCGGCTTGAGTCTAATCAAGCGAGAAAAGAAATAATCTATGAAAAAGAAATAAATGCAAAAATCTCCAAATGGGAATTTTAAGAATTTTTCTGGGATGAATTTGGGGGAAATGGAGGTCAAAAATGGGTTCAGGACATTAAATGGAGCAAAGTGGTGAAATTTGGGAATTTCTAGGATTTATTTGGACTTGTTTGGATTTTAGAAATTAGAAAACTCTCTAGAAAAATCGGTAAACAGAAAAGGGCCGACCTTTTGCTACAGTACGGCCCGGCGGAGAAACGACCCACGCGGCCGGATGGCCTACGCGGCCCATTCAGTCCACGCGCGCGCGCGCAGCGCGGCGAAGAAAGCCGGGGATTTGGCCCACACTGCTCGGATGGCCGACGCGTGGTTCTGGGGAAACGGCCGAGATTGAGTGGGAGCGGACGGGCTGGATTAGAGCGGGTGGAGATCGGACTGCAGTGGCGCGAGGAAGGCGGGCGGAGCGGTAAGGCGGGATCGGACGGACGCGGGGAGGTGTGTTTATGAAGATCGGATGGTGGGGAAGAGTTGTCATCCAACGACCAGTGTTATATGGCAACCGGGAGGAGTGGACGGAGGAGATGGGGCAACGTCCTCCCTTCTTCTACCTCTCGCCGGGCGCGCGCAACAGAGGGGCAGAGACGGCGGTGTCTTCGCTCTTTGGCGACGGCGAGGCCCCCGGCGGCAAGGGAGGATACCAACAGGTAGGTCTCAGAGAGGAGAACCCATTTTTGGGAGTTGGAGCGTGTGAAAGCTCAAGGAGACGGCAGGGGAAAGATAGGGAAGGTTCAGCTCTCCGCCGGCGAGAGGGGTCATCGGAGGGAAACTAGCTCAATTGGCGGTGATCTCACGGTGATGGGAGCTTGGGGCTTACAATGGGAAGGATAGCTTCGGTTGGGGTGCCTTCTAGAGTGCTGGCCACGGGAGAGCTTTTGCGGTCGACGGTGAGCAACGACGCCGGAACTCCACGAGCATCTACCTGGCCAGAGAAGTGTACCAAAGCAATGAGAGGACAACAAAGGTGCTCTGGGCGCGAGGAATCGAAGAATGAGGGGAAGGAGAAGAAGGTGAGCATACGGGGGTCATCGGCGCAGGGGAGGGCAGCGACGGCGAGGGGAGCAACGCGACTTCAATCGGTTGTGTTGGACCGAAATGGCGACAGAGGGGGGGGGGGTGAATGTCGACTTTAAAAACTTGCCCCCAAAAAGTACTCACGAAGTGATTCCTCTCCAATAGCTGAGGAGCTATGAAGAGGGAGAAATAAACTCTGGAGACCTAGGCTAGCGGAGAGAACAAATCCAACAAGACAAACCAGCAGGCAACCAAGAAAGATGGAAATCAGCAGTCAACAACTAAATGGGCGGTCAGACCGCAAGAAGACTGTCGGTATGACCGCACCCCTTAAGCCGGTTGAACCGCCCTCTATTGGCCGGTCAGACTGCCGGTCAGTGGCCGGTCTGACCGCTCCAATACCGCCGGTCTGACCGCCACTGGCTGAGCGGTCTGACCGCCATGGCTACTCCGGTCTGACCACTCCCTTGATACAGGTCGCCTGAGAACAGTTTGAAAACTGAAACCCGAGGGGAAAAAGTTCAGACCTTCAAAACCTGAGAAATTGGAGGATTGCTTCCAATCTTTCTGGCCCAGAGAAACAAACAACATCCTAAATAGCAAGGGAGGATTGGGAAGCAAGGGAACCCAACTCAAAACCTATAATTTCAGATTTTGGCCAAAATCTGAAAATTTACAGGCAGCAACAATGAAAACTCAAATTCCCATTTCATCTTTGATCATTTGGCTATGAAACTTTGCAGATAGATTAGCAATAGCCTCAGGACTAGAGAGTCCAAATTTCATGCCATCTCATGAAGGGAATCGAGATCCACCTCAAACCCTAGGAAATAAAATGAAGAACAGAGGAGCCCAAGAAACCAAATATGATATTAAACGTGGTTTGCTCTTGGAAAAATCGATCAAATGATCTTGAGGCATCATCCCAACATAGAGCAACCCATTTTGGGCCTTCCCAGCAAGAAACACCTCAAATCTCAAAAAGTCAAGAATTCACCAAAAGAGAAAAACGAAGAACAGAGAAGCACGCACGAGAAATAAAACTTCAGAAGCTTCATTCCAATCAAACAGGGATTACAAGGAGTCCCGATACGCATGGACATTCAAAGGAAGGATTACATGAGGTCTCAATCCATCCTCTCCCTCTCTCAAAGTCAAGAACACACACACTACATGTTTCTTGGAGAGGAGCACTCACGAACACAACGTAGCAAGACAACAGAATATACTCTGCCTCCTCCACCCACTCTCAACAACTAAAGCTCTAAAGCCAAAACAACCCTCTAAAGCTCATTTTGACTAAAGCAAACCCTAGAAACCCTTGGAGTGCATGCAACCACAAGGAGGCACCTCCTCCTTATATAGCCTTTGGCTAACGGGTCTCCAGCCCGTTACGCCCGCGAAATCCAACGGAACCCGCTCCCGCTTGTGCAGCCTCGCGAAATTACCAATTCGCCCTCCTGCACCTTCCGGGAAGCTTCCGCGTCCCTTGTCGTGCACGACTCGCAACCACATCGAATCTCCGCCGTCTTCGACACATCCGACCGTTCTGACCTCGACACCGCCTGTGTCTAGTCCGGTCACCTCGTGTCTCACCACGACTCCGTCTCGACGTCCTGCAGTCATCACAGACAAGAAACACATCAAATAGCACCGCTCGACACATGAAAGCATAAATAGCATAAAAGCATCATACTTACCCATGATGAAGTCCAAACCTGTCGAATCAAAGAATAGGCATCCTAATCCCATACGACCAAGTTTGACCAAGTCCGACTGAGTCCGTTGCACCATGCAACGACATGGTCCGACCACACAAACCAAACTCGACTTTCCTAAACCGATGTCAATTACTCATTACACACATGGGGTCACAACCACATGATCTCTCAATCTCCCCCTTGATGAGTATATTGACAAACCCAGAAAAAGCGCAAAGTTGAGTTTGAAAAGAAAGTCAAACATGGTCCAAAGGAAGAAAATGAAGCTAATGACCATGTCGACACAAGGAGCAAAAGAAAGAGCAAGTTTTCCTCAAAGCTCCCAAATCTCCCAAAATGGCTTTTTCTATGACTATTCTCCCCCTTTTGGCAATAAACTCATCAAGGATGTAAAAGAGAGAATAAGATCACAAGAATGGATGAAATGGCTGAAGTTTGTTTATTTTAAGCATTTAGAGCCATGAAGATTATCCAAAATGACCATTAAGTATTACACCAAGCCATAACACATAAACATGCTATCTAGATCATGACAGGATATATATAAGCCAGCTAAACCAAATAAGTTACAATCTGAAATTTAAGTGCAAACTCTTAGCATGTCAAGTCATCCATGATCATAGTCTAGCCAGAGGTATCCAAGGATGATGCAAGCCATGTCAATAAGCTAAATAGAACCGAGAAGCTAGTATTGAGTCAACTAGAGTGCTACTAGTTCAAGAATGATACATTTATTTAAGTACTTGAAATTTTAGCAATTGAGCACAATTGACATAATTTTACTTTAGAAATCACATGATTGTTTCGAACCACATTTTTGTTTAGTCATGTGCTAGAACTTAAGCCTTATGCGACCACTCCAAGCAATGAGCTTAAGAAGATGATCTTGGTCATCCAAAACCCTCCCTGAGTTCATGCCTAGTGCAATGGCAAGCCGTCTCATGAGTAAGAATTGGTGAGATCGGTTTTTTCCGCACAAAAGAGATCTTTTTGCATTTTCATGAATGTAAGACATGTACTAACTCATGTGTCATCAAGAAACTAATATAGCTCAATCTAACGCTCAACAAAGATTCAATACTCAACTCAGCCTATTTGACATGACATGAATCATAAAAGGACAACTAAAGAAAGACTAGTCTCGAGAACTAACATGACAAGTTTTAATTCAAGTCGAGCAATTTTAATTAACTCATCATGGCAAAAGCTAGTCTACACATATGAAGTCATGATCAATCTAGCAAATAAGCACAAGTCATGGCAAGATGTAATGCATTGTAATCAAGGCTCCATGCGGTTATATTACAGTGCAGAATGCTGAAATGCAAGAAAATCCAGCTACCCCTCAACATGTGATGCAGCTTTTAGTTCAAGTTGAGTTATGTCAATATTAAGCTCCAGAAGCTCCCAAATGAACTCCCCCTAAACCAAAGCAATAAAATCGAGAAGCTGGCAAAGAAAATCCAAAAAAGGGCAGTCCTTAAAGCATAGATAAGATATAGAGGAAACTAAGGCTCAGACTGACTCTCATCTACCCTATATGACTCTAGGACTATCAACTGATCATCTACCTCACTAAGGAGCAAACACGTACCCCGTCTACCCGAGAGTGGCCCAACCCTCGCTAGAACCTATAAGAAGTGAGTGAGCTTAACCTAGTGAGAAGAGAAACAACTAATAAGCAACATCTTAGAATCATAAGATGAGAGCAAGAAGTCTAAACAACTAGACGATAGAAACACTCTAACCTATGCTAGAAGGACAAAACCCAATGCACCCATATGCAGTGCAGCAGAAAAGAGTAAGAACATAATCAATATAACAAAGCAGTAAAGCACAAAGCTCCCCCTCACAACAGTCCATAAGGACAAACCACCCCAAGCTCTCCCCGCAAGGCTGAAAACCTAGAGCTATCCAAGGCTTGGTAAAGATGTCAGCCAACTGGTGGTCACTCTCCACAAATTGAAGCACAATGTCACCCTTTTCTACATGGTCTCGAAGGAAGTGATAGAGAATATCAATGTGCTTGGTCCGAGAATGTTGCACTGGGTTCTTAGCAATGTTAATTGCAGAAGTGTTATCACAAAAGAGTGGAACACTGTCGATAACTAACCCAAAGTCCCGCAGGGTCGAGACCATCCAAAGCACCTGGTTACAGCTAGGGGTGCAAACGGGTCGGATTCGGACGGATATTGTTGTTACCATTCGGTATTAATCGGATTCGGTGCCGGATCGGTTGGGATTAACCCGTTTGTAAGGAATGCATGCAGTACAGCAAATGGAGTAGGAGGACGTACTGTCAAGAACTTAATGTTACTACTTAATAGCTGATGTGGAAGATTTTATTTTACCATTGCAAAAGAAAATGAAATGTCAAATAGTAGCACTAACCTTAAATCAAACTTGAAGATGTATCGGATTCGGACGGATATTGCTGTTACCATATCCTAACCCATATTTTTTCTCCGGATTCGGTACCAATCGGATTCGGTGCCGGATCGATCGGGATTAACCCGACCCGTTTGCACCCCTAGTTACAGCAACTGGCTGCAGCAACGTACTCGGCCTCTGCAGTGGACTGTGCAACACTGGACTGCTTCCTCGAGGACCAGGAAACAAGAGAAGTGCCAATGAATTGGCAGGTGCCAGAAGTGCTCTTCCTATCTATCCTACAGCCAGCGAAGTATGCATCCGAGTAGGCTCTCAAGGAAAGACAGGACGAGGAAGAGTACCGGATACCATAGTCAATGGTAGCTCGAAGGTACCAAGGATGCATTTCACCGCCTGGCGGTGAGATACGCGAGGAGAAGCCTGAAAATGAGCACAAAGACACACGGAGAAGTGTATGTTCGGTCTCGAGGCAGTGAGGTACAAGAGGGAGCCGATCATACTACAGTACTCCTTCTGATCAACTGACTCACCATCCTCATCTGGGTCAAGTGTGGTGGAAGATGCCATGGGAGTCGACACAGGCTTACCATCACTCATGTCAAAGCATCTCAGGAGGTCACGAGTGTACTTGCCCTGATGCAAGAAGGTACCCTCCCGAGTCTGCTTGATCTGGAAGCCAAGGAAGAAGGTCAACTCACCCATCATGCTCGTCTCAAACTCGGTGCTCATGACATCCGAGAACTATGAAACGAGAGCATGGGAAGAGCCGCCAAAGATGATGTCGTCCACATAAATCTGGACGAGCAGAAGATCAGTGCCATGCCGGCGAATGAACAATGTCTTGTCTACTTTACCCATCTCAAACCCATGACTCAACAAGTAGGACTTAAGCCTCTCATACCAAGCTCTAGGGGTCTGCTTAAGTCCATACAACGTTTTGAAAAGCTTGAAGACATGGTTTGGGTATTTGGGGTTCTCGAAACTTGGAGGCTGTCTCACATAGACTTCTTCCTCAATAAAGCCATTGAGGAAGGCACTCTTCACATCCATCTGGTAAAGCTTGAAACCCTTAGAAGCCGCAAAGGCAAGCAGGATTCTAATGGCCTCAAGTCTGGCTACAGGGGCAAAGGTCTCCTCGAAATCTAGACCCTCAACCTGAGAGAAGCCTCGAGCTACCAGTCTAGCCTTGTTCCGAATGATAACCCCATCTTCACTCTGCTTGTTCTTGAACACCCACTTAGTCCCAATGATATTGTGACCTCGAGGGGGCTCAACAAGCGACCAGACCATGTTTCTCTTGAAATTCTCTAGCTCCTCATGCATGGCATTGACACAAGACTCGTCAGAGAGAGCATGAGAAACATACCTGGGCTCAAAGGAGGCAACAAAGGCAGAATGGAGACATAAATATGACATGCCAGACTTTGAACGTGTGACATGCTCAAAGAGGTCTCCAATAATCTGCTTAGAAGGATGATCTTTCTGGATGTGTCTAGGAGGTCCTGGATGAGAAGAAAAAGTGGCCTCTACCTCATGAGCTGACGAGGTAGGAACAGAGCCACTAGCTCCAGAGGAAGCAGAAGGCATGGGCTGATCGCCTCGAGGTGCGGTGGAAGACGGCACCTCGGGTGGAGGATGAAGAACTGGATCGGGTAAACAACCCTCATCTCCATCATCCTCATCATCCACAAAGATGAACTCGGACTGCTCTAAAGTACCTGAGATATCGGGCCTAGTCCCCGGACTGGCCTCGTCGAAGGTCACCTCACAGGTCTCTACCATTTTGCTAGACTCGCAGTTCCAAACCCGATAAGCCCGCGAAGAAGTCGAGTAACCTAGAAAGATCCCATCACAAGAACGTGACTCGAACTTGTCTAGGTTCCCGGACTTTAGAATAAAACACTTGCAACCAAACACACAAAAATGAGAGACGCTGGGCTTTCGCCCGTATCTCAACTCATAAGAAGTGCGGTGCAAGTGTGCCCGAAGAAAACTCGATTTGAAACGTGCCACGCGGTTGCAATAGCCTCAGCCCAAACCTTCCTAGGTGTAGAATACTCATCAAACATCGTCCTGGCCATCTCGACCAAGGTACGGTTCTTCCTCTCCACGACGCCATTCTGCTGTGGGACGTGCGGAGAAGAGAACTGGTGCTCTACACCTGTCTCATCGCAAAACCTCTCAAAGTAGGAATTCTGGAACTCCGTGCCATTGTCACTACGGATCGCTCGTAAGGCACCCGGGAGCTCAACAGAAAGCCTACTGAAAAGACTTCGAAAATGTGTAAACGTCTCATCCTTCGAGGCTAAGAAAAACACCCAAGAGTACCTCGAGAAGTCATCGACCACGACAAGGACATACCACTTCCCTCTTGCTGACTGCACTCGAGCTAGTCCAACTGTATCCATATGAAGCAGCTGTCCTGGTGCATCGGTCATAGTAACTGTGACCGGAGGATGGGAAGCGGCAACCATCTTGCCGTGCCGGCAAGGAGCACAAACAATATCTTTGACCATCTTGAGTTTTGGCAGACCACGAATGAGATCGTGGCCGTTAACTCGGGTCAAATGGTCAAATTCAATATGACCAAGTCTCCTATACCAGAAAGAAAGGTCACGGGACTCCGAAGCAACTAAACACCGGAGAGGATCACCAGAAGACTCAGAAAAATCAGCACGAAAGATCCTCCCAAAACAAGAAATCCCGCAAACCAGACTACCCGAAGAATCAAGAATTTTGCAATTGTTTTTCTTAAAGCTCACCTCAAAACCGTCATCGGTAAGCTGAGAGACTGAAAGCAAATTATACTGCAGCTTACTAACCAAGGCAACATCTTTCAAAATGAAAGAATCATTAACACGCACTGTACCTTTGGCGATTACGCGCCCAGATGAAGCATCTCCGAAGGTGATCGTCTCATCACCTGGAGCACAGGCAAGGGAAAAAATCAATGGGAGTCTCCGGTCATGTGTCGTGAACACCCGGTGTCTACGAGCCAAACCTTTCCCTTCCCTGCTCGGCAAACCTGAGTCAACAAGAGAGTAAAGTCTCAGTACTGGGATAAATCAAGAGTGATTTTGGCACCCAATACTGAGTAACACGTCGAGCAGATGAAGTTATCAAACACGACTGACCTCTATCTACCCTACGCTCTCTGTCACTCAAAGAAGCAGACGGTCTATGTGTAGATCTGAAGCTGTTGTTGGGCTTGACTGCTACAGAGGAGCGAGTCAAGACACCAGCAACATGCTGATCACGCCGCGGGTAGCTATCTCAACGGGGACACGAGATCTACCCTCAGGACGGCGGAAGTCACGACCAGGAGCATATCGAGGACGAAAGCTAGAAAACTCAGAAAATCCAAGTCCTCGATGATGCCCAAACCCATCCAGGTGAACAGTCCTAGACCTCGTGTGGGTGTCAGGGGCACTCAGGGTCTGAGGCTGACCCTGAATACGCCTAAGAGACTCAACACGGTCTCTACGCGCGATCTTGGCGCGCTTGAAGCATCGATCGATCAAATGCCCATCCTTCTGACAGAAGGTGCAGTGGTACTTCACCTTCTGAGAGGTAGAAGTAACATGGTGAGGCTTCGCCTTATGAGAGGCCGAAGCAGTAGGTGGACTCACCTTGCTGTCAGAAATCCCTTGGACAAAGCCCGCTGACTTAAATTGGACTTTATCGGTCCTGGGCTCAATCTCGATCACACCTATGGCTATGGGTCTAAGCACGGTAGGTGGATGCTTCCTCATGTCCTTACGGAAATCATATCCTAGACCCTGATTCAATCTGCAAATCTTAGACTGGTCTAGAATAATATTAAGCTTCTTCTTACCTCCTACAAATCTCTCAAGAGTGTTCATAAGATACTGACACTCCCGAAAGAGAGAGGTGCAAGAAGAGCAGGGGGAAGAGGGAATAGTAGAAGGTAAGGGAGTAGAAGAAGACGAACCAACAGCAGAGGAACGAATGGCTTGTGCACGCACAGCCAACTCAGAATGGACAGTCCAACTGCTAGCCAATTGGTTCACGTCGCTAGGCGTCTCTACCTTATCCTTGGACTTCTCCCCCTCAGCAGCACACACATTACAAGTAGAAAGTGGCTTCTCTAGTAGGTCCTTAGTCAGCTTCACACATTTCTCATCCAATGCAATCAAATCAGATTTTAGTTTGTTACAATTAATGCATGGTGAGCTAACAGGGTCCTTAGAAGCAAATTGAGCCAATCTGTTATTGTCATCAACTAACTCTTGAAACTGTTTGGAGACAGCTTCAAGCTTAGCAGTAAGCTTGGGACAATTCACACATGAAGCAACAGGCTCAAGAAGAAAAGCTTGTAATTCAGCAATTTTATGATCTGTCCATTTTAGGTTCATCTTCAGATTATTGCAATTTTCACAAGTCTCGGGCAGATCGAGCAACATGGTATAAAGACCTCTAAACGCATTGTCCTTATCCTCACACGAGGTGCAAGAAATAGCCTCAACAGTAGTAGATGAAGAAGGTGCTACCCTACTCATCTCTAGCTCAGCAAGTAGACTAATATTCTCCACCTTTATCATGTCTAGCTTAGAGGACACACTATCATGCAAGGTCCTTAGTTTCTCCATGTCATCCAGCAAGGCAGAACAAAAATCACAATCATCACGGGAGGGAGCAGATATAAGTGAAGTAAGCTCCCGTGACAATCTATCTACTTCATTCTCCAACTCGCTACACCTAGCTCTAGATCTAGCATGGAATCTACCTAGCTTAAGAAGAGCATCATTAAGCTGGTCGTAGGTGGGGGATACCTCGTCGGAGTCGGAGTACAGCTCACTGTCGCTCACTTCGCCCTCAAGGGCCATGAAGCACATGCCGGAGAAGTCGTCGCTGCCCTTGAGATCTTGCTCGTCCGTTCCATCGTCGTCGCTCCACCCCTCCACCTCGCTGAGGTCGAGGTCGTTGAAGGCGGTGAGGACGCGGTGGAAGAGCTTATTGGCTTTGCCAAGGTCGCGGAACTTCTTCTTGCCTTGTGCGTGAGCTGAGGGCTTCTTGTTGCGGTTCTTGTCGATGTAGTCGTTCTTGCCCGAACCGCCGTAGTCACCTTTGCCCTTCCCCAGCTTGGGGCAGTTTGCTCGAATGTGGTTGGGGCCACCACACTCGAAGCAAATCACGGGTCCTTCTCTCTTTCCGTCCCTCCTCCTCTTGTAAGCATGGGAAAATCTCCGAGCTAGGTTGGCTAACTGCTCATCCACAAGCTGCTCTAACTGATCATCAGTTATGTCATAGAGAGCAGCAAGGGAGAATCCGCAAGTCGAATCAGAAGAAGAACCAAAAATCAGACTGGGATCAGTGACCAGCGCCATCAATTGCGACTTCGACTTTCGAGAGACAATGTCAATCTCGTGAGTCTTGAGGCGTGAGTACAACGCATCAAGAGTCAAAGTCGAGTGGTCCGTGGTGTCCTTGATGGTGGTCACTTTCATCTCCCACACATGCAGGTCCAAAGCAGCAAGCATCTGTCGAGCATTGTCCGAGTCGTGGTATGTGAGACCGACCGCTCGGAGGTTGCTCAAGATCTTGTGGAAACACGCAAAGCACTCATCGAGGGACTCGCCAGCGAGCATTTCAAACTTGTTGTAATCTCGCTTGAACTGGTCCTAACGCACCGTCTTTATTTGGGTGGTGCCCTCATGGTAAGCATCGAGGGTCTCCCAAATATCGAAGGCGGACGAAAGATGAGATATGCCGTCAAACTCGCTACGACTCAGGCCCTGGATTATGATGTTCATTGCCTTAGCGTTTGCATCAACATCATGCATATTTCCAGCATTGATGTTCTCATCGGCAGGAACAACAAACCGGACCTTGACCTTACGCCAGATGGCGTACCCCTGAGCCTGGATGTACGTCTCCATTCGGCTCTTACAGAAGGGATAATCAATCCCATCAAAAATAGGGGGCTTGGTCGAGTACTTGTCTATCGCCATGGCTCTAGAGACCGATTAAGATCTATTGAGAAGAGCTAACCGGCTCTGATACCAATTGTTGGACGAAAATGGCGACAGAGGGGGGGGGGTGAATGTCGACTTTAAAAACTTGCCCCCAAAAAGTACTCACGAAGTGATTCCTCTCCAATAGCTATAAGGAGCTATGAAGAGGGAGAAATAAACTCTGGAGACCTAGGCTAGCGGAGAGAACAAATCCAACAAGACAAACCAGCAGGCAACCAAGAAAGATGGAAATCAGCAGTCAACAACTAAATGGGCGGTCAGACCGCAAGAAGACTGCCGGTCTGACCGCACCCCTTAAGCCGGTTGAACCGCCCTCTATTCGTCGGTCAGACTGCTGGTCAGTGGTCGGTCTGACCGCTCCAATACCGCCGGTCTGACCGCCACTGGCTGAGCGGTCTGACCGCCATGGCTTCTCTGGTCTGACCGCTCCCCTGATACAGGCAGCCTGAGAACAGTCTGAAAATTGAAACCCGAGGGGAAAAAGTTCAGACCTTCAAAACCTGAGAAATTGGAGGATTGCTTCCAACTTTCTGGCCCAGAGAAGCACAACAACATCCTAAATAGCAAGGGAGGATTGGGAAGCGAGGGAACCCAACTCAAAACCTATAATTTCAGATTTTGGCCAAAATCTGAAAATTTACAGGCAGCAACAATGAAAACTCAAATTCCCATTTCATCTTTGATCCTTTGGCTATGAAACTTTGCAGATAGATTAGCAATAGCCTCAGGCCTAGAGAGTCCAAATTTCGTGCCATCTCATGAAGGGAATCGAGATCCACCTCAAACCCTAGGAAATAAAATGAAGAACAGAGGAGCCCAAGAAACCAAATCTGATATTAAACGTGGTTTGCTCTTGGAAAAATCGATCAAATGATCTTGAGGCATCATCCCAACATAGAGCAACCCATTTTGGGCCTTCCCAGCAAGAAACACCTCAAATCTCAAAAAGTCAAGAATTCACCCAAAGAGAAAAACGAAGAACAGAGAAGCACGCATGAGAAATAAAACTTCAGAAGCTTCATTCCAATCAAACAGGGATTACAAGGAGTCCCGATACGCATGGACATTCAAAGGAAGGATTACATGAGGTCTCAATCCATCCTCTCCCTCTCTCAAAGTCAAGAACACACACACTACATGTTTCTTGGAGAGGAGCACTCACGAACACAACGTAGCAAGACAACAGAATATACTCTGCCTCCTCCACCCACTCTCAACAACTAAAGCTCTAAAGCCAAAACAACCCTCTAAAGCTCATTTTGACTAAAGCAAACCCTAGAAACCCTTGGAGTGCATGCAGCCACAAGGAGGCACCTCCGCCTTATATAGCCTTTGGCTAACGGGTCTCCAGCCCGTTACGCCCGCGAAATCCAACGGAACCCGCTCCCGCTTGTGCAGCCTCGCGAAATTACCAATTCGCACATCCTACACCTTCCGGGAAGCTTCCGCGTTCCTTGTCATCCATGACTCGCAACCACATCGAATATCCGCCGTCTTCGACACATCCGACCGTTCTGACCTTGACACCGCCTGTGTCTAGTCCGGTCACCTCGTGTCTCACCACGACTCCGCCTCGACGTCCTACAGCCATCACAGATAAGAAACACATCAAATAGCACCGCTCGACACATGAAAGCATAAATAGCATAAAAGCATCATACTTACCCATGATGAAGTCCAAACCTGTCGAATCAAAGAATAGGCATCCTAATCCCATACGACCAAGTTTGACCAAGTCCGATTGAGTCCGTTGCACCATGCAACGACATGGTCTGACCACACAAACCAAACTCAACTTTTCTAAACCGATGTTAATTACTCATCACACACATGGGGGTCACAACCACATGGTCTCTCAGGTTGCTTCTGGGGATACTTGGGAGGGATAGGAAGCTGTTGAGCCTGGTGAGGGAGCTTGGGAAGCAAGAGTGCGCAAGGGAGTAGGGGTGGGGGCTTTAAACCTTGGCAGAGGGGAGGAGATCCGTGGGGGAGAAGGAACGGGTGCGACGCCGGGGTCAAACAGAGGGATGGGGAGCAGTTGGGGTGTCGCCTCTGCGCAATGGAGCCGTGTCCGGGCGCTGGGCAGCAGTAAAGGCAGGGAACGGGCGTGGGGGCAGGTGAGCGGCGAACATGGGCGAGCGCGGGCTCCCGCGCGGCGAAGGAGACAGGCGGTAGCTGACAGGTGGGACCAAGGGGAGGAGGCGGCGACGCGTGGCACGAGAGGTGCTGCCGGTTTCGGACCGAGTGACATCGGGGCGATGCGGGCGGGGGCGAAACTAGGGCGCGGGTGCAGCGCGCAGCGCGTGCGCGAGGGAGAAGGCGGGGAGGGAGGGGGCACCAACGGGGAGAGGAAGGAGGGAGGCGCCGGGGAAATAGGAAGGCGGAAAAAGGGGCGGGGCGCCAAGGAGAAGAGGAAAACGGAAACGCCAAAAGGGGAAGCGGCTTCCGGGGGAACTTTCCAAAAAGGGAAAGTTTCCGAAAACACTCAAAAATTTAGGAAAAATTCACAAAAAATTTTGGGTTGAAATTTTGGGGTCTTTCAACAACTTGATATTGTGCATTCGTATAAACATTTGATTTTTGCTAATTTTATTTAATTTGAAGTAGAATACAAGAACCTTAGGGAGACACTAGAAAAAACTTTACTTTCATATGAATTTTAGCTGAGTGCAATATGGTGCTGATATACCCCCATTCCCATGTGAGATCATCCGCTGGACTTCAGTTGACATCACTCAACCTACTCTTAGCATATGCAAGTGGTGTAATTCATCCTACCTAAAAAGGCCTCTTAAACTCAATGAACCAGTTCAGTACATTAGACTACATTAGTCTGAATATTCTTTACGAACTTCCTTCCACAACACCATAACCAAATCAACAGACAAGTTATATGATTGATAATCCTGGAATTCTCCTGCCACAGGAATCTTCATATAAGAGAATCCAATTTGTGATGCATGCCATAGTATAGAGTGGAATACTACTCAAAGAAGAATTAGTTAAACGCGTGAGTCTTGAGGCGTGAGTACAACGCGTCAAGAGTCAGGGTCGAGAGGTCGGTCGTGTCTTTAATCGTGGTCACCTTCATCTCCCAAACGCGCAAATCGAGCATTGTCCGAGTCGGGGTATGTGAGACCGACCGCTCGGAGGTTGCTCAAGATCTTGTGAAAACGCGCAAAGCACTCATCGAGGGACTCACCAGCGAGCATTTCAATCTTGTTGTAATCTCGCTTGAACTGGTCCTGTCGAACCTTGACCTTGCGCCAGATGGCGTAGCCCTGAGCCTGGATGTAGGTCTCCATCCGGCTCTTCCAGAAGGGATAGTCGATCCCATCGAAGACCGGGGGCTTGGTCGAGTACTTATCTGTCGCCATGGCTCTAGAGACCGGTTAAGACCTATGAGGAAGAGCTAACCGGCTCTGATACCAATTGTTGGATCGAAATCGGCAACAGAGGGAGGGTGAATGTTGCTTATAAAAAACGCCCCCAAACGTATCCACTAGAAACGATTCTCTCCGATAGCTATAAGGAGCTATGAAGAAAAAGAGTTTGGCACACTGGAGGCTCAAGAACCCAGAAGGAGATAACAAGGCAAAACCTGCTAAGACAAAGCACCAAGAAAACCCATCGAATATCAAGCATCAGCTGTAAACCACCAGGCCAGTCTGACCGGTGTGCCACGGCCGGTCTAACCGCCTGCACACCGTCGGTCTGACCGCCGTGTGTGGGCCGGTCTGATCGGCCAGTTCGGTCTGACTGCTCCGCCTCCTCCGATCTGACCGCTTCGTCCCCTCCGGTCAGACCGCCGGTATGAAACCGGTCTGACCGGGCATTGATTCCAAAAACAGCAAGTTCTAAAAATCAGACTGCAACCCGAGAACTTCACACAAAAATGAAATTTGAGATTTTCTTCTAGTTTTCTCTGCCCAGAACAGCAAGACTACAACATAAATAGCAAGCAGAGCCCTGGGAACCAAGAGAAGCCAACTCAAGATCAAGAATTCAGGATTTTGGTTGAAATCTGAAAACTTACAGAAAGCTACACCAAAAACCAAATTCCCACCTAATCTTTGATTCAATGATCATGAAACCAAGAGATTGGTTAAGAAATAGCCTTAGCACTCAGAGACTCAAACCTGGGCACCTTCTTTTAGGAGAAAATAAAAATAGCTTCAAACGCTAGAACTGGGAAACATAGAAAAACATGAACGCAGGAATGAAGGAAAGGAGATTCTTTCGAGTCAATCATTTTGCTCTTGGAACAAGCTGACCAAAAGGTCTAGAAATACAATTCCATCACCAAGCAATCCAGTTTACTACTCCTCAGCAAGAAACAAACTCTAGAAAACAAAAATTTGAAATCAACAGGGGGAGCAAAAACAACGAACAGAGACTGAAATCCATAAAAAGGGCACAAACCAAATAATTTCCATGAATGATTGCAAGAGATACAAAGAGCTACGTCCCCATACGCGATTACAAACAGAGGAATGGTTACATGGTGTCTCAACTCATCTCCATCCTCTCACAAAAACACAAGAAACCCAAGAACACACATGAGAGAAATATGAGCAACAGGGAGCCTACGGGAGACAACCTTCTGCCATCTCACAATCACTCTCAACAACTAAAGCCTCAAAGCAAAACAATCTTCCCAAAGACCATTTTGACTAAAAGCAAAACCCTAAGAGCCATGCACAGCCCCCTTAAGACATGCATGCACCTGGACACAACTCTCCTATTTATAGCTTTCGCTTAATGGGTTTCTCCCTCGCTTTACCCGCTAATCAAAGACCCAATCCACTTCCTCATGCAGCTTTGAGTTTTCTATAACATCCCAAAAATTCACTTTTTTAAAAAAATTAATTTCAAATTAATTGTTTGAAACTTTCGAAGCTGCCCCTTGTGTGGTTCGCTTAATCCCCAGCCAAGCAGCACCAGCCACAACATTTCTTGCTTCGTTTCTCATTTAACTTCCTTCTTTCCTTCCTTTTTGTCCTTTAGGCCATGGTTACTATTCATTTTCTTCTACCTTGTGTCTAGACCATCAGGCTCAAATCTCTAACCAGCCAAAGGCCATTTTTCCTAATCATCTTCACTTGAATACTACCTCAATTTATGCTAGCATCAATTCATCATTTTCCTTTCCTTTTACTCGTCCATTGAATACAGAGAAACATTCGCATGGTGCCGTGAATTCCATCGGTTCCCATTCTTTTCCTAAGCTATAAATTAGAGCATCGTGACCTTGTCACCTTTCTTTTTGTCTAGCCAAAACCTTTCTTTCTCTAGAGAAATCTCCATGATTGGCCGAAGCCATGTCATGCGCCACTTGTATACGCTGCCCAACCACTTTTGTAAAGCTTCATCTCAAGTGAAGGTTTTCAATTTTTACTCGTGTCAGTTCTTGTTCCAGCATCCAAGCAACTCATCTACCATTTTATTTGATTTTTTCGTGCAGCCATTTGACGGGAATTGAGTTTTTCATAGAATCGAACATTCTCGACTTCCGTCGTCGAATTGTTGTCCTCGGTGAGCACTTTCCCAATTCCTTGTCCCGAGAGCATCACCTCCATTCCATCAACACAACCCATAGCTCAGCTCGCCCAATGGTTGGCCGAGGAGCTCCACCACCGTTTGCCAGCACTTTATCGGACGTCCTCATTGTTGGCCCAGTTTCTCTCTCACACAACACACACAAGCACTATTGGATGGAAGAAAAATGTAGATACATCTAGATGCACCAGAGATGGGAGCGAACAGAGGAACACAATTTTTCTTTTGGTGCTCAATCTGCCACACTCGTTTTCTGGCTTCTTCCTTTGTTTATTTAAAGACTAACAACAGCAAAGAGCACTTCATGCGCCACGATCCGAACCAGTCGTGCCATCCCATGACCACAGAACGCGCGGCACAAGCGGCGTCCACGCACACGACTCGCTCCGGCGTAGACTGAGCATGCGACGTGCACGTCTAGCACTCACCAACGAAGACTCGGCCAACTACTCAACACACGCATGACCCATTCTACAGTGATGCCAGTGCCATGCAAGTTACGTGCAAACCGGCAAACACATGCATAGCTAGCTACCTGCACTACTACATGAAACTAAATCCATGCCAGATCAGAATACAAAAATACTAATGACAAGATTATTTTCCAACAATCACCCCCCTAATCTTGTCATGTGTTATTTGAGCACCTCCTCACCAAGCCTCAAAGTAGCGCCGGTTCGTCATCGGCATCAGCCATAACGAGATGCGCCTCCTCCTTTTTCTTGTGGCATTCGGAAGCAAAATGCCCATAGTCATTGCAATTGTAGCATCTTACTTTGGTCTTGTCAAATTTGTGATACCTGCGGTTTCGTCCACCATTGCCATCGGAACCGTCGCCTTCGCGCTTTGACGATCGGGCCTCCCACTCGGCCCGCGTGAGAAGAAGATGTTCGTCGTTGTTGTCATCTCCCGGAATGCGTAGACGCTCCTCATACGCCTTGAGGCGACCGATCGCTTCTTCCACCGTCATTGTCTTCAAGTCCCCAAATTGCTCAATAGTTGAGACAATCTGCAGGTACTTTTTCGGGACAGCGCGGAGAAGCTTCTTCACGACGTAACTTTCCTCCATTTTGTCACCAAGACTGCGGATCTGGTTGACGAGAGTCGTCAATCTCACGGCGAAGTCGTCCACGGACTCTGTTTCCTTCATGCGCAAACCCTCGAACTCACTCTTAAGGGTCTGAACACACGCCTCCTTGACGCGATCGGCGCCGACGTACATCGTCTTGAGCGTGTCCCACGCAGCTTTCGCCGTCTCCTTTTCGGTGAGTAGGAGGAGGGTCTCCTCCGGGACTCCTTGGAAGATGGCCGCAAGAGCCATCTGATCTTTGCGTTCATCAACGTCGTTGGCCACCAAAGAGCTTCCCAAACGCCTTGGGCCTTCATGAACACCTTCATCTTGATTGCCCATGCGACGTAGTTGGTCTTGTTCAGCATAGGGTATTGAAGAGAGACACTGCTTTCTCTTCTCGGTACCCTCGACGGACCACCGCCGGTGACGATGGCGTGACACGACGACGACACCGATCTTGTCCTCCACATGGCTCTGATACCAAATGTTGGCCCAGTTTCTCTCTCACACAGCACACACAAGCACTATTGGATGGAAGAAAAACAGAGATACATCTAGATGCACCAGAGATGGGAGCGAACAGAGGAACACAGTTTTTCTTTTGGTGCTCAATCTGCCACACTCGTTTTCTGGCTTCTTCCTTTGTTTATTTAAAGAGTAACAACAGCAAAGAGCACTTCATGCACCACGATCCGAACCAGTCGTGCCATCCCATGACCACGGAACGCGCGGCACAAGCGGCGTCCACGCACACGACTCGCTCTGGCGTAGACTGAGCATGCGACGTGCACGTCTAGCACTCACCACCGAAGACTCGGCCAACTACTCAACACACGCATGACCCATTCTACAGTGATGCCAGTGCCATGCAAGTTACGTGCAAACCGGCAAACACATGCATAGCTAGCTACCTGCACTACTACATAAAACTAAATCCATGACAGATTAGAATACAAAAATACTAATGACAAGATTATTTTCCAACACTCACTGTCGCGGGCCATCCCTAGTCATCCTCTAGCTAACCCAACCTCTTCGACCCCTCCGATTACTACAAGCACTTTTGGCCTCCCGACCACTCTTAGTGTTACCACCGCCCTGGTGGATTATGACATTCTCATCGGTTACAGCCACTCTCGGCAATCCGACATCTCTCATAGGTTCCGACCACTCTAAAGCTCCCAACCACATATACTTTCAAACCACTCTAAAGCTTCCGACCACAAATACTTTCCGACCACTCTAAAGTTTTCGACCACACATACCTTCCGACCACTCTAAAGCTTCCAACCACATATACCTTCCGACCACTCTAAAGCTTTTGACCACTATAAGCCTTCCGACTGCCAAGCTTTGACCACTAGGTTTCAACCACCAAGATTATATCATTTTGTAGCCTTCGACTAGTTCCTGTATTGTTCGACCAATTCCTGTAGCTTTTGACCAGTTGTAGTAGTTTCGACATTCAACTTCTGACAGTCCTTTGTAGCTATGACATCCGACTTTCGACCACTGTAGTTTTCGACCACCCTTAGCCTTCGATGCAAAAACACTTCCAGAAGCCCGTATTTCTTCATCCTAGCTTTAATTTGACCCGTTCAAATTTCTAAATTCATCTAAAATCATAAATTCCTTCCAATATTTATATTTTATATTTGTTATTTCATTTGTTTATTTGTTTTTCTTGATTCGCATGTGTAGAATCCGACGTTGTAGACACCAGTTTGGACCAACAGGAAGCGTTAAACTCTAGCTCCAACGAAGGCAAGTCGTACACCCTTGACCATATTGTATCCATTTCATAAAATTATATTGTTTTAAATTATCATGCATTACTAGTTTTATATTAAATGTTTTTAGAACTAGTTAAATAGCTACTTGATAGTATGCCACCTTGAAAAATTATGAATAACATATATTTCTTGAACACCAAAAGATGGGTGATTTTAGTTGGACATATTTTAATACCAACATGGGAATCAAAGGTATGCTTAGTCATGCTGTAGTTATGCGATGGGTTCCTTCACCGTGTTTATCATAAAAATTTGACTTAACCATATATGGAATTGTGGCGGGTAGCCACTGTAAATAAAATTTGTTGTACCGTGGCAGGGGATGCCATTGAGCCTGATTAAACAAAATTGGTTTCATACTCAGGCGAATGATTGTGTAGTAAAAGGGTGCGGGTAGCACATTTTGGATGAGATTGTTTCGCCTGAGTAGTCACTAAGGACTTAATCTTGTGTGCCATTGAGCTGGGCTCTATCGTACAATCACATGTCTAGTATGGGATGGACCTGGCTGATTAATTAGTAATGTTTTGATTTAGTTCTATTTGGGTTGATATGTGAACTTTGGGTTGGACATTCACACTAGGCGCAAGAGGGGGCCGGATGTAGGCGAAATCTTAGTGAGCAGAACTGGGTCAAAACAGAGCTTTATAAAAGTCTTGTGATAATCATTTAGTCGCATGTCTTTGAAAGCATGTCTTGGCCGACATTATAAATTGACTATCTTTTGTGGGTCAAGTTGTACAACCTCTACAGAGTGTTAGAAAGTATTCGAATAGCCGTTTCCCCAGTTATAGATAATGCCTGGTGATTTCACATGTGAGATAAATTTCTTTACTATTATAAAATGTGAGTTGGTGGTCGTTGGCCCATTCTCCTTCCTCTTTTTTCAGCTGTCCGATCAAAGATCAGTCGTTCGGATCTGCGTGTAGGTAGTTCTTCCGCTCCTCGTAGAAAAGGTCGGGCCGACGCGTGGGCCACACTCCTCCTTTTCTCTTCCCCCACATCATTCGCCTCCCGCAACCACTCCACCTCCTACAAACCGCCGCCTCCTTCTCTCCCCCGAACCATCGTGCCTCGTCTCCTCCTCCTCAGCGCCGCCACCAATTCCTTCTCCGTAGGGCAGCGTCTAGTCGTAGACCCCCAACTTCTCCCAACAGCGTTGCATCCTCTCGTCGCCGCCTCCCCAACGCATTTGCCTACCGCCTCCTTTCCCCATCTGCCCCCTGTCGCCTCCTCACCTCCCGCAACCGCCGTCTCCTTCTCCCCTGAACCCTCATGTCGTGCCTCCTCCTCCTCGGCGCTGTCACCAATTCCTTCCCCGCGCTGCAGCATCTAGTTGCAGTCCCCCAACTTTCCCCAGGGCACTGCCACCAATTCCATCTCCCATCGCCCCTCCAACTAGTGGCATGATGCTCGGCGATAGTGGCCGGTGGATCAGAGAGAATGGCGCTCGGCGACAGCGGCCGATGGATCAAAGAGAAGGGCACTCAGCGATGGCGGTGGCTTCCTCTTACTATGCTCGCCCACTGGGCTCTCCCTCGCCGCCACCGCCCAACGGTCGCTGATCCGGTGAGCCTCTCTACCTCCTCCTGCTCTTCGCTTGGAGCCTGTCGCGCTATCTGGTGATTTTGGTCTTCCAAGATAGTCGTTGAAGTCGGTGCTGTGGTCAAATGGGGCCATGGTCAAGGGGTCATGGCCGAAATTGAGGGGTCATGGTCGAAGTTGAAGCTGTGGTTGAAGGGGGCCGTGCCCGAAGTCAAAGATTCGTGGTCGAAGTTAAAGCCGTGGTCGAAATCGAAGGGCTGTGGTTGCAGTCCAAGCCATGGTCGAAGGGGCAGTGGTCGAAGTCAAAAGGCTGTGAACGAAGTTGGTCCACGGTCGAAGTCGAAGGGCTATGGTTGAAGTCAGGCCGTGGTCGAAGTCGAAGAGTCATGGTCAAAGGCCAAACTATCGTCGAAGGGGACAGTGGTTGAAGGGGCAATGGTCGAAGTCGAAGGGCCGTGGATGAAGTCGGTCCGCGGTCGAAGTCGAAGGGCCGTAATCGAAGTTGAAGTTTTGTGGTCGAAGTCCAAGCCGTGGTTGAAGTCGGGGCCGAGCAGGCTGGCGCCGGCAGTCAGGCGATAGGGCATAAGCGCATTAGAGGCCTACCAACATACGACCATCAGTGATGGTCGACCACTTCCGACCTACGATCACGTGAGATGGTCAACGACTTCTAACTTACGACCACGAGGTGTGATCGAAGGTTTGTAATTTACGACCATGAGCACTGGTCGATGTGTTTCGACTTATGACCACGAGATGTGGTCGATGTCTTTCGACTTACGACTACGAGCATTGGTCGATGTGTTCTGACTTACGATCACGAGGTATCCTCGATGGCTTCCGACTTACGACCACGAACGATGGTCGTCGGATTCTGATATACGACCATGAGCTATTGTCAAAGGCTCCCGATTTAGGACCACGATCGATTGTCGACCGCTGCCAACTTACGACCACTAGTGATGGTTGACTGCTCCTGACCTACAATCACGCGCGATGGTCGACGGCTTCTGACTTACGACGACGAGGTGTGCTCGAGGGCTCCCGACCTACGACCACGAGGTGTGGTCGATGTCTTCTGACTTATGACCACGAGGTGTGATTGATGGCTTTTAACTTACTTGACGGATTTAAAAACTTTAGAACATGTTTGTATACATATTCTAAAAATTTTATCACCCGTGAGTTTTAAAACATGTAGTATGATAAATTTTAAAAATCCGTAGCAACGCATGGGCATTCAACTAGCTATCTTAAAAGAAATTGTGATTAGTGGAACGGTTGGGAAGTGAACGGGTAGTTCACTAGTTGTTTCAAAATACTTGTTTACTTATATATGTAATCTTTTCAATTGTGTTTTTCAATCTATTTATTGTATTTGCTTAGTTTCACCTTTGGATGACTTCCAAGCCTTATAATTAATAAGCTCAATTGTACGGTCAAAAATACCATTTTAATAGCATTCGATATGACCAGACAATAAAAAAAACTCAAATAAATGTCAACAACTTTCTAGTTAGGCCATTTGGTGACGTCTAACTTGTGCTATGCATTGATCATTTAATTGGTATTTCATTTCATAAGAAACAAATACAAGACTATGCTATTTTAATGTACTAGGACAAGCACTATTATATTCGGTACAAAATCTATACAAAATAGCATAAATAAAATTTTTCATATGGTTAGGTAAAGAGACCATAAAAGAGCATCAAGACAACAGAATCAAAACTTTCATGGTGAAAAAAATGTGTTGTATCCTTGCTCTGATACCAAATGTAAACGGAAACTATAATTTACAACACTATTTTATTCAACTTCAAATATGCATAGACATACCTTGATTCATATTGTAGTAAACTTTCCTTTCTTGCTGTAAGCCTTTTCTCTTGTCTTTTCCTTTTTTCTTTGCAACGTTCTTTTGATAACTAAAGAATTAGCACTCTCAATTATATGAGTGTTCACGCATTATCATTTGCTTGTTCAGACTTTCCAAGAATAATCTCAGCCAAACTTATCTTCAAATTAACAGCCGAACAACCCTTGAATAGCGAGTGAACAGCGGCCTCTCCAAGCGACGCGTGTGTGCAAATCACATATGCAGCCGCACTGCGCCGTGCCGCTGTCTGCTCACCACCCGCCGGCTGTTCGCTCGCGATGCTCTACATGCGCAACCGCGTGCCGTTAGACAGCTGGCCGCTCAGTTCGTACACGAGTGTGTAAAGTCCTGTCTGGCACAGCTCAGCTTCACTAGTGAAGCTGTTTTTTTTGTTTCAGCTTCACGAGCAGCTTCACCGGTGAAGCTAAAACTGTTTGGCAAAACAGTTTCACCAACAACTTCATGCATAGCTGAAAGAGGGCAATTGTCCAAGATGGCCCTGTCTACCTGACTTGTTCTAACATTTGGAGTTGTATGTTTGTATATGGTCATATGAATTAAAAAATAATATATTTGAATGAGTATGAATTAAAAAATTAAAATCATTAGAGAAGTGCGAACGGTAGAGAAGTGCGAACGGGAGGAGAGGAAACAGGCGTGGGGACCCAGTGGCAAAGTGCTGTAATTTCTGTCAACTACAAGGGCAGTGGGTTCCTAGAACTGCGAGACTGAGGGAGAGAGTTGTGAGAGCATCTCCAAGAGATGCTCTTTCTCACCCCCTATCTTCAAATATTGGGTATGAAAGCTAAAAACAAGCCTCCAACAGATACTCAAAAACACGTCCAATAATTTTGGTACTCCAAAATTGAGGTGGATCACCATCAAATATACAATGCCTAGATAGTAATTTTAGGGATCCAAGTTTAGAGGAGCTGCTGAAGGAGGGGAAAGATTTAGAGGACAATTTTTTTAAGAAGACTCCCAATATGAGATTTTAGAGGATAAAATATTAAGCCTCTCTTGGAGATGCTCTGAAAAGCTACTATTTTCAGCTTCACCCCACTTCATTCCCTTGTGAGAGCATGATTTAAGGAGTTTCATCCATGAAGCTGTTTACAAAAAGGGTGTTTGGCAAAAAACAGCTCACAACAGCTCATGAAGTTGTTGATGAAGCTGTGCCAAACAGGGCCTAAGTGTCGTCGCGTGAGTAGCCGCATGCAACTGCATGCTGCATGTCGTTAAGGATGCTAATAGCACGTAGAAATATTAACGCGTCGCTCATATTTTTTTATAGATGCTTGGTTTTGAGTTGAGGTTTACCATCATGCTAATTCATCTTTGTTATATTGCTACACCTTCACCAATTTAACCCAAATATACAAACAGGAAAAAAAAGAGCAAATGAGCAGAGATATCCTGTCTAGCATATTTTTTCCTGGTTTTTTTTACTAATTACATTCAGAATGTCACATGGAACTATTCGCCGGCGCTTTAATTAATGCTTTCGAGGAAACACCAAATGGACTCCTTATGCTTGGTGGTTTTTCACTTGACGTCGGTCCAGTTAGCCAGCACATTTGCTAGCTAGGTACATGACTTCCTAACAGCAATGTAATTGTGATACATTCATGTGCTTTTGCTACATTATGCGCATGTTACTTTTGTGTCCTATCTCACCTTTGCGCTGCAGGCTATCTGCTGTGGTCACTATATTTCTGAGTCTTATTGTTACACACTGTCTTCGCACATGTATATCAGCCCTCGAATCCCTCATGCACATATAAGATCAAATTCTTTGTGTTGTTCTGACTGTATATTTCAACATATAGCTGATATGTTTTTTTATAAGCAAGGTGACAATCTATTCTCTCTCTCTTTTTTACCTGGGTTCTTTGGTGTCCTTAATCAAACAAATTACACCTTGTATTTGATACATGATCAAGTATCTCTCTGTGATAAGGAATGGCTATTGCATTTTTTATTTGCCATTATTCATGACTCCATTGCACGGCTATACTGCCAGGCTCATTTCTTTGTGCCTAGTACATACTTATAACGATTTTACCCTCACCGGAGCGGTGTAGCGCGCATACTTATCTAGTTAATTTCACACCTGAGAAAACCAAAGGCTTTGAAGGTGAGATTAGTAGTTCCAGATAGATGGGTCCCAGAGCGTCTCCTGGGTCCACTCGTCATTGTCTGCAGCGTAGCCTTCACAGACAGGTGGGGCTATGAGCATGCCCTCGGCCAGCTCAGCCCACATGTTGGGCGACTCGGCGGCCAGCTCATCGGCGGCAAGCATGACGTCCCGCGACACGTCACCGAGCCGCGGGTCCGGGTAGCCGCCGGGCTGCATCACGAGGTCGGGCCTGAGCCGGACCTGGGCGGCGGCCTCGAGCGCCGCAGCCCGGACGTCTTTGGGCTCGGCGGTGGCAGGCCGGCGGAAGTGGTGGATGAGGCCCGGGAAGTTGAGCCTGGCCTCACGCCCCCGCAGCCGGAGCGCGGCCACGTCGTGCGCCACCGCGGCCATCTCTGGCGACTCGAAGCTACCCAGCCAGATGCGCGTCTTCTTGCCGGGCTCCCTGATCTCCGACACCCACTTGCCCCACTTCCTCTTCCTCACACCCCGGTACTGCCCGGCCACCTCGCCGGTCGCCACAATGCCACCGGCATTGTCCAGCACCACCTCCATTAATTGCTGCAATGTCAAAGCTAGCAAGTAAAGCAAGCCTGTGCTGTGCCTGTGTTAGTACAAGAAGTGATTTTTTGCTCGTGCAAAATGTTGTAAAGCAAGCCTATGCAGCTATGCTGTGGCTGTGTTAGTACAAGAAGTGATCTTTTGCTCGTGCAACTGTTGTAAAGCAAGCCTGTGCTGTGCCTGTGTTAGTACAAGAAGTGATCTTTTGCCTGTGCAAATGTTGTAAAGCAAGCCTGTGCTGTGCCTGTGTTAGTACAAGAAGTGATCTTTTGCTTGTGCAAATGTTGTAAAGCAAGCCTGTGCTGTGCCTGTGTTAGTACAAGAAGTGATCTTTTGCTTGTGCAAATGTTGCAATGTTGGCATTTGGATGTGTTTGGGAAGTGTGGATGTGTATATATAGGGAGAGGAGAGAGAGAGAGAGAGAGAGAGAGAGAGAGAGGTGTGCAGGAGTGAAGAGAAGGGGTTGCTGAAATGCGTGTATATATAGGGAGGGAGCGAGAGTGAGGTGTGCAGGAGTGAAGAGAATGCATGGATGCGTGCATGGGAGGAGGACAACTGGACAAGGGAGGTGGCCGTGTTTTAGCTCGGTGGAGACAGCTGGAGGTTAATACGTGTCCTTTTCATAATTCTCTTTTTGTTCATATGTGTTCTCTACGTTCTTTTTTACTTAGATTCCTAAAATCCGTTCCCCCAATAAATTTAAAATTATATAAATTAGCTATATAAAAATTATATAGTTAGATTTATCGTTAAAAATATTATCATAATATCATAATTATATTAGTATATCTTATTATAAAGTTATAAAAATAATGATTAAAGTCGTATCTTGAAAACTATAAAAAATAAAAAAGTAACAAATTAAAGAACAGAGATATACAATGTGGGTGTTAAGATTATCCAAACATGTAGAGAGAGACTGTCATATACTAAAAAATACACAAGATGCTGAAACTCGATCGATGTGTTTTGAACTAGGAATCAACACTCGCCAGATCAGTAACCCTCCACCTCAACTCATCTTGAATTTTCACACGTCTGTATTTCCCACATTCTGATTTGGACATGCACACATCAAAGTACTGTTCAAGAGGCACCCATGAAGTTCAAGAGGGAGGGGGACAGTCTTCAAGAGAGGATATCGCACGCATGGGGTTGGAAGGCTTTTCCTTTTTTAAATTTTTTTTTAGGTTGTTAATGATAATTTTTGGTTAGGTTAATAGATTTGATAAATAGTATTGACTAATAGAAACTGAAAATAAAAATCAGCTAAAAGTAAACAAAAGAATAGGGTCTATTGGGGTGTGGAGAGCACTGCGGCCGAGGGGCTTGGAAGATAGAAAGCAAATAGGGAAAGGGAAAGAAGGGTGGATGTTGCCCAGGAGGCGATATGTGGCTGCATGGTTTGACCGTGCCATGGATTTCGTTCGTACGTCCCACCATCGGAATAGTGGCATGCAAAATATTCACGTTGAAAGTTTTCATGCTAGGAGGTGCAATTTTCTTTTCTCTTTTTTAAGGAAAGATGTGCAGTTTTCCTTAGTCATATGCTACATCTTAAGTCATGCTACGACCATTCTAAGCAATAAGCTTAAGAGTGATCTATGTCATTTAAAATTCTCATTGAGTTCATGCTTAGTGCAATAATAAGTTGTCTCATGAGAAAAAATTGGTTAGATAAGTTTTTCACACAAAAAAATCATTTTGTATTTTTTTAACTTAGTTCAAGAATAAAGGGCTAATACTAACTCATACTTCAATAAAGAACTAACATAGCACAATCTAACGCTTAAATTAGGTTCAAGACTCAACTTAACCTATTTAACATGGTATGAATTATAGGAGGATCACTGGAGCAAAACTAGTCACATAATCTAACAAGACATGATTTAATTCAAGTTTATTATATTTATGAAGCTAGCATGGCAAAACCTAATCTACACATAGAAGAACATGATAAGTCTAGCAAACTAGCACATGACATGGCAAAATATAAAACAAGATATCATATTATATAGGATAATAGTCAAAACTCCATGTATTTATATTTAAATGCAAGTTGCTGAATTTAAAATACAATATAACATAATGGATGCATGATGCAAAGAGGAAGTAAGAAGATAATTAAACTTCCTAACTACAAGAAGAAAGTCAATTTCAAAATACCACTTGAAGAACAAAAAATGATCAAGCTCCCCCTAAGAATAAGCTGCAAGATAAAATATCTAAAAGCACTTGCAAGAGAAGAAATTGCTCAAAAGAAACCAAACTAGCAAATGTCACTCCCCAAACTATCTCCTCACAAGAAAAAAAAGGCTAGAATGGCTAAAAGAAGAGAGAGCTAGGCTATTTACTCCACATAGTCTCTAGAAGAGGGATGATTCATAGCTAAGAAGTAAATCTAAAATAATAGAAATCTCACCACTGGACAATAGTGATTGAAGTAAACTCAACCTAGACTGAAGGAAAGCATAACCTAGAAGATCCAAAATATGCTTAAGAGGGACTTGTGCAATAAGTGATCATATTCTTAGCCCAACCAACCTTCCAACTACAAAGCCCTGAATAATATGCAAAGCATAAATCAAAGTTAAAAATAAAGCATAAGTGATGCAACCCGACTAGTAATCTAGCGGACACGCGTATAATAGCCCGATCTTTCACGATACCTCTGCAAGAACAGCAGCATATGTCTTTCTTTTCCCTCGTGAACAGTAGCAGCAGTCCCCTTTTTGTTTTCACGTAGCAGTGGTAAACTATTGATGTTGTGCTGTTATTTATCTCTCGTAGCAGTAATAGAAGTCAACATGCAGCAGTAGCAATAAATTGGACAACACCTCTGTGCCTCACTTCATGTGAACAGCCACTATAGTAGCAGCAATAGTTGATCAACAGTAGCAGCAATAGTTACAGCAGCAACAAATTGCTCACAGAGGGAACCAACAGCAATAGCAGTTCAGCACAGTGACAGAAATAACATGCAATTGATCAATCCCTTTAGCGGAACAGGCAACATCAACTAATAGATCTATTTTCCCTCTCTTTCACAGCAGTAAAAGAATAACTCTCAGATTGATTATGTAAGACAAAAACAAACTGAGAATGACGGGCAGCAATATATGGAAACTTAGTCTTCGATTGAATCAATGCAGCAAAACTCGTCTCGATGATGAAATTTTGCAAACCTAGATGACCCCCAACTCGTGCACCCAGAGGAACACGAACTGGATGGTGGAGAATCCTCTGATTCAGATGCGTAATCTCAATTTTAACTTGAGCCACGCAACAGCAAAAGACTGCCCTAATCGGCTTCTCAATTGGTAGAAAATAAACACTCGATCACCAACATTGCGTTTCTGTGTTTCTCCGTAACTCCAGAAAAGACCCCCTTGTTACATGACCAGAGGCCTTGGCTTTTATATAGCCACACACGCAATACCTAGCTAACTTGACTTGGACTCTAACCCCGACTATGACTTGGACTCTAACTCAAACTAATATAAATATAAGCTCTCGTAGCCACGGCCGTATACACACATGCATACGTATAGATACACACCATGCAGTGCAATAACCAGTCACGACTAGAAAACTCAAGCACTACATGCATGCGTGTGTACATAGGAATCGACAAGCATACTAAACCAATCCTTGCATGCAGTGTACAGGACTCAACTAGGAACTTATTTTTTGTTGATTCTTAATATTTTCACTACTACAGAAAGCCTCATAGTAGACGCCTCATCACACACGATTTTGTGAAACCATCTCTGACTCAACTAGGCCTTGGCTTTTTCACTCAGGAGGAAGCTAGGCGATTTCAGGCCAGTGAATTTGGTGGGAAGAGGCAGAGATTGAGCTTTGAAAATTCATACTTTCCTGGGTGCTCTAGATATGGTTAGTAATAAAATTTATTTTTTCTTTAATTGCATTACAATTTAGGTCTAAGTAATCCATGAGTGTTATTGAAGATGGTTTGCAAAATTGTTGGTTATATAATAGCTGTTGTGTTTATAATATGAATTGAGCTAGCAAATTAAGCCTCAATATAATAAATGTGGCTGGTATATATGTAGTAATAATTAGTTAATCTAATTTTTAATACTAAGTTGTTATATATGTATGTAACGTAGGACCGAAGCTGGATGTATGCCGCGAGCCATGTGAGTGAAGAGTACATTAATGGCATGTCTGCTTTTATAAGAGCCGCCGAGGAGGATATGTTGAATAAGGGGGTGGAATATATGAGCTGTCCATGCACTGATTGCGAGAATTTGAAGATGTTTAAGAACCGAGGGCAAATTGAAGCGCACTTGATTCGGAGGGGTTTCAAAAAGGATTATACGTGTTGGACCAGTCATGGCGAAGTGAATGATCATATGCCGCCGGATGACATCGCCCGTGAAGTGAATGACATGCCGCCGGCTGATGTCGATTGGGGTTTGGATTCGGATAGGTTGCACGACGATAATCTGGATCAGATGCTTCGCGATGTAGAAGAGAACTATGATGAGAGAGAGTACGTTAAATTCCGCGGCTTGATGGAGGACTCGGAGAAACCTTTGTACACGGGCTGCAAGTACACGAGGTTGTCGGCCGTGCTTGAACTGTTGAAATTGAAGGCAAGCAACGGTTGGTCCGACAAGAGTTTCACGGCGCTGCTAGGTCTTTTAGCGGACATGCTTCCGGAGGGAAATGAGTTGCCTAAAACCACGTATAAAGCCAAGAAGGTTCTTTGTCCGTTGGGAATGGAAGTAGAAAGAATACATGCATGCCCGAACGACTGTATCCTCTACCGTAAAGAGTATGCAAACATGCATGTATGTCCGGTGTGCAACGCATCCCGATACAAACGTAATAATCAATCAGATGATGGCGAGGGAACAGAGGCGAAGAAAGGACCTCCTGCTAAGGTGGAATGGTATTTTCCTATAATTCCCCATTTGAAAAGGTTTTTTGCAAATTCAAAGGAGGCAAAACTGCTGCGTTGGCACTCGGAGGAGCGCAAGAAGGATGGAATGCTAAGACATCTTGCTGATTCCGCGCAGTGGAGAAACATCGATAGGAGTTTTGCAGAGTTCGGTGCAGAACCAAGGAATATAAGGTTTGGCCTGAGTACAGATGGAATGAATCCTTTCAGTAGCATGAGCAGCCGACATAGCACATGGTCCGTGACTCTCTGCATCTATAACCTTCCTCCTTGGTTGTGTATGAAGCGAAAGTACATTTCGCTGTCGATACTTATCCAAGGGCCAAAACAACCTGGGAATGATATCGATGTGTTCCTAGCACCGTTGGTGGAAGATCTAAAAGTACTGTGGAATGAAGGGGTACAGGTATGGGATGCATACAAACGAGAGAACTTCACTCTGCGCTCCTTATTGTTCTGCACCATAAATGATTATCCTGCCCTTGGTAACCTATCGGGCCATAGTACAAAAGGTGCCAAAACTTGTACTCACTGTTTAGATGGTATCGAGAGTGTGTGGCTGAGACACTCACGCAAAACCGTCTACATGCGTCACCGCCGGTTCCTTCGGAGGGCTCACCCATACTGCAAGATGAAGAAACAATTTGACGGAGAGAAGGAAGACGGTTCAGCTCCAAGGCATTTAAGGGGACACGAGGTTTATGATATGGTTAAGGATTTAGATGTTGTCCTCAGAAAGGAACGTAAATTGAGGGCTCATGAGAAGAACACCTGGAAGAAGAGATCAATATTTTGGGACTTACCTTATTGGGAGTACCTAGATGTTCGACACTGCATCGACGTCATGCACGTAGAAAAGAATGTATGCGATAGCTTGATTGGTCTCTTACTGAACATCCGTGATAAAACAAAGGACGGCGTCAACGCACGGCTTGACTTGGCTGACATGGACATCAGGCCTGAGTTAGCACCGACACACACTGATAATGGACGAACGTACCTTCCCCCTGCGTGTTACACTCTGTCCAAGGCTGAGAAAACAGAACTGTGCCAGTGCTTGTCATGAAGTCTCATGATTGTCATGTGCTAATGACACAGATGCTCCCTATTGCAATTAGAAATATTTTGCTGATCAAAGTCCGAGAGACAATCATGAGGCTATGTTATTTCTTTAACACAATTGCTCAGAAGGTCATCGATCCCGAAGGACTAGATGCTCTGCAGGACGAGGTGGTGATGACTCTATGTCACCTTGAAATGTATTTCCCTCCTTCGTTTTTCGATATCATGGTCCATCTCATTGTTCACGTTGTGTGGGAGATAAAAATGTGCGGGCCCGTATTCCTACGTAGCATGTACCCATTTGAGAGGTTCATGGGAATTCTCAAGTCCTACGTACGAAATCGTTCTTGGCTGGAGGGCAGCGTCGTCGAAGGTTATGCAAGCGAAGAGGTCATTGAGTTTTGTGTCGATTATATGGCTCAGATTCAACCGATAGGTGTCCCTCAATCTCGTCATGAGGGGAGGCTGAAGGGTCTCAGAACTATCGGAAGGAAAGCAATCACTCCAGATATGGACACGTATTCTCAAGCCTATTTCACGGTGTTGCAACACATGACTGAAGTGGCGTCTTATGTGGACCAGCACAAGGATGTGCTTCGGCAACAGAATCCGGAGCGGTAGGTGTTTGGATCATGAGGCAACACAACCGTTGGTTCAACCAATGGTTGAAGGAGCAAATCGCTAGGAGCTCGCCGAGTGAGACGCTGACATGGTTAGCAAAAGGGCCGATATTTACAGTTGTGACATGGCAAGGATATGACATAAATGGGTACACATTCTATACGCAGTCTCAGGATGTCAAGAGCACTAACCAGAACAGCGGTGTCCGCATAGATGCATTCAGTACCGATGGGTCGAGAAACTTGTACTATGGCTTCATAGAAGAGATTTGGGAGCTCGACTATGTGGTTTTCAAGATCCCCTTATTTCGCTGCCGTTGGGTGCATCTCCCACAGGTGAAGGTTGACAAGTACGGTGTCACGACCGTGGACCTCCAACGTGTCGGGTACAAAGATGAACCATTCGTACTCGCCGATCAAGTTGTTCAAGTTTTCTATATAACCGACCCGGCAAATAAGAAACGCCATGTAGTTCTTCATGGAAAAAGGAGAATTGTCGGAGTGGAGAATGTAGTGGACGAGGAGGAATACAATCAATTTGACGAGTTACCTCCTTTTGGAAATGGCATAAGGGTCGACGATGAACAACGTGATGAAACTAGTTACGTACGCATTGATCATGATGAAGGGCTAATTTTTAAAGAAAATAAGCAAGTACAATAAGAATGTATATGTGAAAATATGTGACAATTTTGAGATGTATATGTGAAAATGTGTAATGTAGTCAATTTTGAGATGTATATGTGAAAATGTCTGATGTAGTCAATTTTGAGATGTATATGTGAAATGTGCAGTGTGATGTATTTGAGAATGACAAAATGTATCAAGAAATACACTGTGTGAATACAGCTGCTTGGTGTTGTATATGAATGCAGCTGTTTGGTGGTTGATATGAATGCAGCTGTGTAGTTATTGGTGTTGGCTTAATAACAACAGTCGGCAAAGGCTTATCACAGACGGTTCTAAACTTAGAACCGTCTGTGATATCATATCACAGACGGTTCTAAGTTCAGAACCGTCTGTGATAACCTCCCTATATATACCCTCTCGCTAGGGTTTTCCGTGTGCGCTGCAGTTATTCAATCTAGATCTAAATCCCAAGCCCGTCGCCGCCGCCTCCCCGAGCCCTCGCCGGCTGCCTCCCCGAGCCCTCGCCGGCCGCCTCCCCGGACGAAGACGTCGCCGCAGCCTCCTCCTCCTCGTCGCCGCCTCCCCGAGCCCGTCGCCTCCTCCTCCGTCGCCGCCGCCTCCTCCTCCTTTGTCGCCGCCTCCTCCTCCTCCGTCGTCGCCGCCTCCTCCTCCGTCACCAAAACCCTAAGGTCATCAAAACCCTCCCCGAGCTTCATGCTTACTGTTAGGGTTTAGGGTTGATGCTTGATGCTATTAGTATATGCTTACTGTATATTCAAGTTTGTTATGCTTACTGTTATGGTTAGTTGCTTAGTTGCATTCATGTATATTCAAGTTTGTTAATCTTCCATATACTGAGATTGCCTGTGGGATTTACAGTTGCTCGATGATGATAAATTCATATAATGAGATTGGTTCATTCGGTCTTTGAGCTCTAATAGCTGTCGGTTCATGCAGTTTTCAGGTTATAGCATGTTGTTAAATTGATCTGTTAGGATTTAATCTTGACTAGTTAAAAGACTGAATTATTGGGCAAAGTTAACTTGTATGGTCTTGATCTGTATGAATACTGCTGTCTGAATATATGCATGCTGAATATATCTTGATCTTGAGAATGTAGAGTTTGTATCTAGAGCTCAAAATACTGAATTCATTATTTGGCATAACCAATCAAGGAAGAGTATATGATTTAGTAGCGGGACGGCCAAGATTAATCTTGTGCAACCCTACAATTTGAGAGCACAAATTAATCAATTAAAACTTGAGCTTGTTGCTAGTCTTAATTGATACATGCCTTTTACATTATATATGTATATATGTAGGTATAAATATGTATATGTATGTATATACACATATATATATGTATTGTAATCGCCTATATTGAGCGAAATAGATAGATATTGCATTTTCTTATCTTATGGTATGGCAGTTTCTCATCTTATCCTAATAGACCCACAAAAGGAGCAACATGTCACCCGCGCATTCTTAAACATCATCGCTGGAGGCGTCCGCTCCAACATCAAGATGCCAAGGAAGAGGGCTATCGAAGAAGCCTGAGGGCCGACAGACCATCACAGCGGTAAACGCATCTGGGGTCCCTATCCTTCCTCAAAAAGCGGTAAACGCATTCCGAAGCTTGGTCGGAATAGTTGCACGAGAACGAATTGAGATCACATACAATTCGTGGAAGAACGTGCCTGACACTCGGAAACGTGAGCTGTGGACCGAAATTTTGGCATCGTTCGAGTTCCCAGAAGAACACCTATACGCTGTGCAACGACAAATCTACCTAGTGGCGTGCAAAGCATGGAAGAACTTCAAGAGCACGCTTGTCAGGAAATACGTGGAGACGGACGAAATGCCTTTTCATAAATACCCATTCCTGGAACCACAATGGGAAGAGTTCAAGGCGATGAAGACGTCCGAAGATTTCAAAAGTACAAGTACGGCGCACAAGGCCCTCCAGGCAAAAAACACACACCCCCACAGACTTGGCACAGCTGGGTATGCGGGTAAAATCCCGCAGTGGAGGAAGGAGGATGACCTAGCAGCTGCACAGGACATCGCCCCGCCGTTTTCCAATATCCCGGATGACCGCGCTCGAAATTGGATTAGAGCAAGGTCATCTACAACGACATCGGGGGACGTCTCCTTTCGAAACGCTGCAGACCAGCAAGTGCCTCAGCGCCTGGTAAGATATCGAGAGAACTACGTAGCTTGTAATTACTCCACAACTTCGTACGAATTGAAATGATATTTCGTGCTCTTGCAGGAAGAGCTGAGTTTTGAATCTACCCTGGGATCATTCCAGGGAACAAGGGAGAATGATATGCTCTCCGTGGCCCTGGGAAACAAGGAGCACCCGGGTCGTACGAGAGGCCTTGGGCTTTACGTTCCTTGGAAACATGGTTTCCAAGATGACTCCGGAATGTATCGGCGTAGGAAGAGAAACAAAGCCGAGCGTGACGCACAGCTACGAGAAGAGATCAAGGAATCTCTTAGAGAGGAGCTAATGGGTGAGCTGGCTGGTGTAATCAGAGATGAGGTGCGAAAACAAACAGAAAGTCAGCAGGCCGCTACCGCCGCTCCTATGCTAGCTAGCCCGCACAACTGTCCGAGTAGCTGCGCGTCCAATCCGACGCAAACCCCGGCCAAATTTCGTATGGACGACATCCTGGTAATAATTATTACCTCTCGAATGCTTGCTCCATTGATAAGCCTATTCGAGTAGCTAATATTGTATCGTTATGTGGGAGCCTACGAAGTGCAGGCTCCAAGTGAGATATGGCTCTATTCCCTTGTACGCTGCTTGGGGCCAGGCATATTCGTCTGGTATCGGGGCCATGGTGCACGGTCAAGCTTTAGCGCCAGGCTTCGCAAAAGTTAATGTGGATGGTGTGCATGTCAATTTTGAGGTGGTCTCTCTACCGAAGCCCCCCTAACGACGAGATCGTGACTCTAGGACAGGCCATTGGAACATTCATCCAGCGGCCCAAAAGCGACATCTCCCTGGAGGCTTCTTCACCGGTGGCAGGACCAGAGCAACATGCACTGCTGCCATCTCCATTACAAGACCAGTCGGTTCCACCACCGGATACTGCACCGGTGCTATCTCCACGGGTCATACTCTCGCCAGAGCAACATGCACTGGTGCTATCTCCATTACAAGACCAGTCGGTTCTACCACCGGATACTGCACCGGTGCTATCTCCACGGGTCCTATTCTCACCAGAGCAACTTGCACCGCTGCTACCTTCAAAGTCGACTGCCGTGAAGTCGACCTATAGCCGAGGCAGCAAGGCCAGCAAGGGCAAAGCAAAGAAGACCAATGATGATATGCCGTACCTACCTTTGGCCCGCAAATTCGTGCTTGGCCAGCCGTTGCTTGAGCAAAAAGACCTCCAAAAGCTACCATATAGTTGCATGCAATTGCACACGTGGTATATGCAGCAGTCCAATAAGCTAGAGGGAGAACGGACTTCAAGTATCACTGTCAAATTCACGTCGGATGATTTATACCACAGTCTTCAAGAGTGTATGTTCGTGGTCGCCTTTGAGGATTTATTCGATCTGTTCACGCTCAATGCTCTTGACGTCTCAATCATTCGATGCTGGACGCTGTAAGTGTGTACAATCACAGTCTCCGTTAATGTCATACCGATAAATGCCATATCTAATTTGTTGCTTTCGTGTGTATATATATAGACACATGCTGACTAGAGCTAGATTATCCAACTCATCAGCTGGTTTCTTGGACCCACACTTGGTCGCCAATGATACCATCGACCGGGATACACCACTCGTCGAGAGGTACATTGCATCAGGACTGCTGGGTTGCCGCAATAAGGAATATGTACTTATGCCCTTCCTTCAGAACTTTCATTGGATTTTAATAGTAATTGTACCAAAATGGAACAAGGTATATTACCTTGATTCCCTAAGTAAGAATAAAATAGACTTCACAGTTGTCAGCCAAGTAATCGATAGGTAAGCACATATTCCCCATACATATCTACATTGTACTCTTTCTTTCCTTCCGAATGAGTAAGGTTAACTTTTTTGAATTACGTAGGGCATTCGCGATGTACATTGAAATGGGAGGTGACTCGAAGCACGGGGCCAAAGGCCTGCTGACGCATGTTCGAGATTTTAAGGTATTCGCTATTTCACATTAATTAATCCTATGCAACAGTTGGTACTAATGCCTCTTGAACTAACACATTCCATTTTTTGCAGTGCCATCAGCAGCAGCCGGGCAACACATGTGGATACTACCTTTGCCAACATATGGAACTACTCCTCGATTCCTCGAGGCTCACCAATCGCAAGGTTTGTCACTCTTCCCATAATTACTTTATACTTATCACGTTACATATATACGCACATTGATATTCCTATCGACAGGCTGCGTACCTCCCGTCAACTGCATTGAAACAGTCTGATCTTGGAGGGATTCGAGGAGAGTTGGCGAACTTTTTGCTGACTCAAGTGATAAAGCTAGGAGGACGGTTCCACTGCGCACCATGATTTCTTATTGGTTTTATCACTAAGTGCAAATGCAGTGTAGATCTTTTGTAACTGTGCATTTGTTAATGGATATTTCATTTCAATTCAATTAATTGATTTGGGAAATGGATGCATGCTTTATGTTTGTGAAATGAAGTGCATGGTCAATTGGATGTTTTATATCTGTCAAATGTATCTGAAAGGAAATGAGATGTGTGAATTGTATGTTTTTTGTCTGTGATTATCTGCTTGTTTCAGAGGGCATGGCTAGCATTTCCTAAGGCTAGCCAATAAACAGAAATAGATTTTGATTTAGGAGGAACGAATATCACAGACGGTTTTTATATCACAGACGGTTTTTACTTAAAAACCGTCTGTGATTATGAGATATCACAGACGGTTTTTATTTAAAAACCGTCTGTGATATCTGATAATCACAGACGGTTTTACTTTAAAACCGTCTGTGATATCTCATAATCACAGACGGTTCGAAAATCGTCTGTGATAACTTCGATTATCACTGACCCATAAATTCAGACGGTTCAGAAAACCGTCTGTGATGACGTTTCTGAACCGTTTGTAATGTGGATTTCTGTAGTAGTGTTTGTTGATCCTGAATTAAGAGATATGCGGTACCCAAATATCTCCGACCAAAAATCCTAACCTACCTACACACACTAATTCTCCTTGGGCCTCCTTCATCTTGGCCACCATGGATGTAGTAGTAGTGGTACTTGGCGCCGTATCAAAAAGACAAAACCTACGTCACACCACTTAGCTATGAAATGTAGTCGAATAAGTAGAAACGGAGCCAAGTTGCATCTCAAGATTGATAGTCATTACCGGATGTTGGAATGAGGAAGAAAAAGACTCAGAAGCTCCAGAACTAGGGGGTTTGACTGCTCCCTTGGTACCCAGTTACAATATTGCATACTTTGTCTCCCACTCCATGTAAAGTTTATATCACCATAAAAGAACTCGTTTGTGCCTTGGAACTAGGGTTAGTGAAGATTGACATGGAAATCCACTTTTGGAGGCTATCAAAGGGAGTGGAGAACCATTAAATATTTCAATAATGCAATGAAGCAAAAGATCAAAGCCTAATCAAGCTCATGTTCTCCATCACGCGTTCCGGTATCTACACATGAAAATAATAAGGTGCCTGGGTCTTAGATCCCAAATGGTTAGTATACAAGTACTTAGAAACCCAAAACTTAGACACACTATTACTAGAAGTATGCAAGTTAGCATAATGTAATGAATGATTCATATAAGAAAATCTAATCTTGGATGCACACCACAAGTGAACAACTCGATGAGGAAAACAAGTACCATATCTAGAAAAGCGACAAGAACCTTGCTTGAACGCACCAAGATAAGAACCAATAGGAGCACCAAAAGAACTCATAACTCCTCCTCGCCGTAGGTGCACACCTCGATGGGGGAAAACGAGGTTCACTACTTGTGAAATAGCAAAAATCTTTCTTTGAAACAGCACGTGGACTAAAATCACAATCATGAGAACTAAGTCTACGACATTGTCCAACACCACTAGAAAATGTGTCAAAGAAGCTATCAACAAAGCAAGTCTTCATGCTAGGCTCATGAGTGTTCATGCCATGAGAAAAGTTATGCACAGGTAGAGACTTAGAACCATAGGCTCATTGCATGTGTTTGGCATACCAAAAACAAAAGTCTACATGATGCCCATCTCCCACAAAGTAACCAATGGTTTAAAGGTTTACTAAGAAATATGGTCCGAGAGGACAAATCACCATTCTTGTTCAAAAGAGGAATCCCTTAGGACAAGCATGAAGATCTCGTATCGACACTAGGTACACACATGCTATAACATAAATGATGTGTGTTCCTAAAAGCTCGACGATGAACTCGATGCTTGTGCTTGACATGGCAAAAACAAAACTTAGCAATGTGTTCATCCTTCTTACAAAAATTGCAATAATCCTTTTTTCAGATTTGTGGTATCATGTGAGGAAGAAGCACCCTTGTCTTTATAAGTTCCTTGGACAATATCGGAAGAGCCACAAGAAGTATAAAAAGTCAAGCAAGAGCTATCCAAAGCAATGGCACAAGTGCCAACAACAAGTGACTCAAGAGAAATATAAGAACAATCCAAGTTTGATTGCAAAGAAGTAAGATCAACTTTTGAAATATCAATATCAAATTGGAAAGCAACACAAAATTCATAAGACTTGACGCTCATATCATCGTGCACTCTATTCAAAGAATTAAGCTTATTATTCAAAGCAATGTAAGATGTGCAAGAGATTGAAGATACATTGATAATGTACATAGAATGCAAAGCATCAATATCATTTAATAAGCTAGTATAATTCTTGCATGAGAGTAAATCATCATTAAGCAATTTCTTAGTTTCTATGCACATGCTAGGAAGACTAGAATTAAGCCTATCAATTTCAGCTCTAGTATTATCTAATTGCTCAAGACAAATGGAAAGACTTAAATTGCATTTTTTTATTTTTGGCTTTAGTAAGTTCAAGTTGTTCTACATATGTGGAATGGGCTAAGTTTAACTTCTTAATTTCAGCAGGCATGCTAACACAGTCCTGTTCATTTCTAGCCAAGGATCTAAAATTGTCTATTTCTAACTTAGCATTATCAAGCTCATAATGTAAGGCAACACAAGAATAATATGGCATAGAAGTATTTGATCTAAGTAATTTATTTTAATATTTCAAGCATGCAAGTGTTCTTAATTTATCATTACCCATATGCAAGAACTCATATGACTAGCATGGCAAAGAAAATTTCAACCTAGCAAATTTATCAAGCATATCATTCTTTTCCCTCACTAGGTCCCTCATATCTAACTTAAGAGTAACCAATTTTGAGATGATTTCCCTCTTGATCACCTTGCTTAGCATGAGTAGGGGATCATCCTCCACAGATGTTATTGGGTTCCTTCTTCTCCTTTGACTCCAAACTCTTTGCATCCTTGTCATTAGGATAAAACCAATATAAATGGCCAACCATTCTACACATAGTGCAAATAATCTTAAGCTCTTCACCAAAGAGTGATAAGAGAAATAATCAATTGACTCACAAGACCTCATATTAGTTGTCATGCTCATGATTGGTTAAGATCAATCTTACTCTAATACCACTTGTAGGGCCGAAGATGGCAACATAGGGGGTTAATGGTGTCTCAAAATTTTCTCCTAAGTATTTATCAATCCTTCACTTCAATAGCTACTCCCTCTAGTTCACAAAAACAAGTCGTTATGGACATCGACACGGTCTTTAAAATACAACTTTGACCACTAATTACTATTATATTATATTTGTAAAACCCAAACTATACATATGATTTTCATGTATCTATTCTAAATACTTAAAAACATATCGTTAGCCAAAGTTTCCAAAGTATACTGCACGTATTCCAAAATGACTTGTTTTTGTGAACTGGAGGGAGTACAAAGCTAAGAAGATTATGATGGAAAGCCAACATGTAACATAGCAAATCAAGAAGCTGAAAATCCATGAAATGAACAATAGCTTCAGTAGTACCGCTATAGTATCACAGCAGTACCACTTGCTACAGTAAAATAGTATTATTATTGTAGTAAGGTAGCACCCGCTGTTACAGTAAAATTAGCATGGGAATAGTAAATCAACGTGATTTTAAAAATTAAAATCGATAGAGCTTTTTATCTGCGAATCTAAATGATATAAAAATTTACAGAGATATTTTCTAGGATATCATGAATCTATTCCAATAAACGATTGTGAAAATCGTTGCCAAAATTAAGACCTTTTTCAGTTTGAAACCAGATTAAACCAAAACCAAAACCAATTAAAAACCAAAATCAATAATCAGGACTTGCTCGAGGCAGAGGATAGCCAAGATGACTTTGGATATGTTCTCACATGTCACAGCAAGCAAGAACATCAAAGAAATCGCTCCAAAAACCCTCAAATATAGAAATCACTTGAAAATAAAAAATGTGCAAAAACCGAGTTTCTTGATGAATTTGCTACCAAAGTATCTAGATGGGTGGGGAATGGTTTTTAGAGGTTATCTTCATCTCTTATACGCTCTTGGCACAACAAGATCAAGAAAGGATGAGAGGAGAGAAAAAATCAACCAAATCAAGAGCAAATCAATAAAGACTAGATATAGCTATAGAAATGATCAAAGGTTGATTGAAGGACAGAGAGCACACTGAGCTCTCAACTCTCAAACCCTAACCCAAAACAAGATAACACAAGAGAGGTATGTTAGATGGTTTTTTTTCACAAATCTCACTTCCATCTCCTTAAATAGATAGACTACCCAGCCACATTTAACCCTTAGTGTATACTATCCACTTAGCACAATGAAAAAACCCGATAACCCCACACATGGGTTTTACTCACGTATGTTCACTTATACACTTTTTCAAAGCACATAAGGTCAAATCTGCTAAATCCTTAGCCTTAATCCATCTTGATTAAGCTAGTTTCTCCTTGACCTAAACCGCTCTCCCAAACACCGTTCAAGCACCACGGATTTGATCAAAGCCATTTTCGGTATTTTGGTCAAACTACCAAAATACTCTTTCTTGACCCGACTATCTCCTTCTATTGCAAGCAATCACCATGCTTGCCACGTATAGGTACACCACTGGCTTGTCACGCATCAGTAAGTCTCTCATGTTCCAGTTCTACCGAAGCATACCTTAGTTGGACTGACTAAGCCATACGGTGTAAACCTGCCGTTCGAACTTCCCTTCAATATTTTTCGCCTTTCTCGTGCCATGCTTAAGCTTACCATCTCACTTGGCATCATTGATCATTATGGGTCTCAGCTCCTCCATTAGCGTAGCTTCGATCTTCGTCGCTGATTATGGTTGACTCCAAGTGACCCTACACATTCAAAAATAAATAAATCGTTTTCAAACACAGGTTCTTCACAACTTAACTCATATTAGTCAAAACATAATTTATGCAACAGTAATGTACTGACCTAGGTTAATCCAACTCAATCAATGACTCAATTTTATAAATCCCCGAATTTGTACCCTTATAAATCCCCGAATTTGTACCCTGGTCGGTACTACTGTCCAATATAGGTTGGCACTACCGCACCTTGAACTGGTATGACCCAAATTAGATAACCCTAATTGGTGGTCGAGTGGTCCGATGTTTCAGAGCAAGTATAATAAGAGGCTGTTAGTAGGCTGTATGCTGAGGTGGAGGAGAGAGAGGAGGAGAGAGAAGAGAGGTGGGCAGTAAGTTTACAGCCAGCTGAAGCACAAGAACCAAGAAACTTTGTGAGAGAAAGGGGTGGGTCATATAGCCTTCAGCTGGTTGTAAACTACTATATGAATGGGCTGATAAGTGGGCTGTAAGTTTCCATACAGCCAGCTGAAGGCTGTATTATTAGCCTTGCTTAGTAGCAACAGTATAGGTCAACCAACATGCAGCAGCCGCAGCAGCAAAATTCATAGCACTTACGTGCCGCCCCTCTCCAGCCGAATGCAGCGACAATGGCAACAGCTGTCCCCTCCGAACAGCAACGACAGCAGCAGTAGTTCGCCTGTCTTCACACCTCGGACAGCAGCAGCAGTTCGCCTGTCTTCACACCTCGGACAGCCGCAGCGGCAGTAGATCAATAGCAACAATAAAGGTACTCAAAACCAGCAACGAATAGTGCCAAGATGCAAAACCCAACTCTGCAATTGGCAAACTAAATATTACTAGTCCAAGTAACTTGAGCAGCGATGAAACAAGTAGATTGATCTCTCGTGAAACAAGAACAGCAAGGGGTAGAATTCATGTGTACGGCAGAATAGATGCAAACTGAGGACCACGCGAGGCTCTTCCCAACACAGTGCACACACATGTACTCTCGCATGGACGACTAGAAAACCACGCAAGACTGCATGCATGTAAAAACCAGCTACGTGTATAAATATTTTCTTAATTCTAAATTAAGAGATATATAAAATTTAAATATCTTTTTATCAAGAATCCTTAGATATACACACGTATTGATTTGCCTTGGCCACCAGCTCGCCACGACCTCACCCTAAGGACTTGGCAAATTTGCCCTTAGCTTCCAGTTTGTCCTCTTTGGTTTGGTTTTTCTCCCTCTGGCTCACCATGGATGTAATAGTACTAGACACCGTATCATGCACCTCGCAACTAGAATTTTATACAAAATAGCTACTATCAAGTAAAAATTGGAACTATTGCTCAGCGGTATGATTGACACCACGTTGCGGTACTATCGTTTTCCCAAAAAAACTCAGAAAATGATCCAAACAAAATACAATCTTCGTAAAATCAAACACGCACTTCACAAGATAAACACATACTTCAATATTTTTCGCTTTTCTCGTGCCATGCTTAAGCTTACCATCTCACTCGGCATCATTGATCATTCTAGATCTCGACTCCTCCATTAGCGTAGCTTCAATCTTCCTCGCTGATTATGGTTGACTCCAAGTGACCCTACACATCCAAAGATAAACACATATGTATATATAAAGGTGGGTATCAAAATTTGAATTCTGATGGATCGAATCGTACATCCACGAACTCCGTGTCTTGGTCCCTGACATTTACTGTTTTGATTGTATCCACAAGCTAACAATCTCTTTAAGAGGAAATGTTAGAACCATGATATTTTCTTGACCTGCTTGCCTATGAGATCTTGCATGATTCTGAGATGCTTAGATATGTGCTATTTTTAAGATACCTAGCTAGCTCCCATGTGAGATCAAATCAGAAGAGAGAATGGTGTAACTGCCACAAAAGCTTATCAAAGGTGATAGTTACTGATTCGGTGTCAATATCAGCAAGAGAAACATTCTAAAATGAAATCAACAGAAAAAGATATAGGATGAGTTCTTTTGGTCTATGACTTTTGAATTTTAGTTGTTCGTGAGAAATATTACGAAGAGGGAGACAGTCACATGCGATTTTAGTCATAACAAAGAAAACGCTTGAAGCGGCAAAAGAATGATCCTTGGGCCATGGAGAATAAAAATTCGATCATATTAATTTTACGCAAATTTAATTGTGGTTAACAGCACCTAATGAGCTGGTGGTCATATGATCAGAATGCTGCTTGACTTAGGGAGACAGAAAGATGAGGTCTAACGTGATTCAGTTCAGAGCTTTCTGTCCAGCTGTCTGATTCAGTCTGGGATTTGGGTTGACCTGTGGCTTGTGCTGCGTAACGTCTCCTTGTGTGAGCATGACATTTCTTTTTTACCCTTCATGTAAGTATGTAACCCTGAGTCGATTTGAACTGACAATTTAACTGCTGTGGCAGAAAAAAATGATGTCATCCACCGTAACCTTGTCCTCTACCGGCTTAGGAGCCCCCTACATATCAGAAAGTTTGTTTTTTTTTTCTGAAACAAGCAGACAAAGTTGTTGTGTATGAATATCACAAGGTAAAGGTTATTTTGTGCATCCTTTTTGGGAGTAGAAGAGCATATCTTAACATTTTCTTATCTGAGCGTGACGCTGCTTCTTTTTTTCCTTGATGTAACTCTAGGTAGATTTTAACTGCCAATATAACTGACCTGGCAGTCAAAGTTGCTTTACGTGAATACTTGAAACAGTCCATAGTAAGTTGACAATGACAAACCAGATTTACCGTTTGCATCCTTTTTGGGAGAAGAGCATATAGAACCATAACTGAACCTTCGCACTGAATGATTGAAATGATGCTGAAAGAAAAGACACTTATTAGTGTTGTAGGTGTGAAACCCAAACAAAAGTGAGGGTTGGACGTCAGCCATCTGACGGGTCATCATTCATGAGAGTAAAAATGATACTGAGATTTATATAAGTTCGAGGGTCCAAAAGGACCACCCTACTTGGTTGATGAGACAACGGGTTACCTCCGGAGAGGAAGCTCCCGAGGGCTCACAAATTTGAATATGTTTCTTTATTACTCATGAGAGTTTAAGAGAGCTCCCCTCAAATGAAGGTTACATGGGGTATGTTGTGGTTACAGACCAAACAGTGATGTGTGAGTGTAGTAGTGGAGATGACAAATGGGTAATGCTTGGTGCTTTCCCCATGCCCTGGACAGCTTTGTATATATTTGCATGGGAGCATTTTACAACTATGTCCTTACACCCAAGTATCCCCCTCAAGGGCATTTATGTCATTATACATGTCCTATTTTGGACTTTACAACCTTCTAACAGGCCAGTTGGGCTTAGGTGGGGGCCACCCCTACAACAGGAGCCTCTCATGGTGAAGGGCTTCACGGGCCGAAGCCATGTTGCTGAGCCATTTGGCCCCCTCCGTCCCTGCGGCCTGTGACCTTCTATGTTCTTGGGCTGAAATTGTTTTGCTGGCGTAGCATGGCCTAGTGGCATGGACACGGAGTCGAAGTTACTACCGAAGGCATCTCTCGGTCGCGAGGTGTGCGCTTCCAGTGGAGCCGATCCATCAAGACGAAGTCGAGTTTACACCCGACTTCGCTCCGTGGACATGCGGGCGAAGCGGGATGCAGAGTCATCCCTCTTACACGAGGCCGGACCGGAGGGCCGACTCAACCCACGGACACGGAGTTGAAGTGGGCTCCGGAGTCGTCGTGTGGGCTCGAAGTCGGGGTGGACTCCGGATTTGCCGTACAGACTCGAAGTCGGAGCGCAGCCAGGTGGCTCGCTTTAATGACGCCTATCGTGCGACGGGAACTGCGCGACGTGACAGTACGCGACCGGCGTGTCTTGCGGTGTCAGCGGCCGCGCGCTTTTTCCCGATGGGACAGGACGCGTGGGTGCGTGCGATTGGCGCATCGTGCGCTGTCAAGCGGCCGCACGACCGTGACTGTGCATTCCTTCCCGAGAGAGCGGGCCATGTGGTAGGACATGATTGGCGTGTCGTGCGCTGTCAGGCGGTCGGACAACTTCTCGTCTCCGGCCTCCACCGGTTGTGCTTCCCGATCATGGGGAGGCGAATGGTTAGGCTCCCGCCGGTTGCCCTTCCCGATCGTGGGGGGAGATGAGAAGGCTTTATATACCCCTTCGCTGGCACGCGAGCATTCTTCCCACTCTCTCATTTGCTCCCTTGCTGCTCTTTCGCTCTCCTTTCTTCTTGCTTGCTGGCACGATCTGCCTCTGCCCCTATACGTTTGATCGTGCGCTTTTGAGGAGAGAATGGCTTGCCACGAAGAACATGCCTCGTCTAGCCAGCGCAGTTCGTCATCGACCTCAGTGGAATACGCCCTAGTGGTGCACGACCCATCGCAGGCCAACAAGCGATGGACGGCCAGAGAGAAGGTGGGAGGCCCCTGCTCCCGTGTGCTAGGGCCGAGTCTCGTGACGGAGGAGACGATCCAGTCTCTCCTTCGGGAGGAGAGGCTGGTGGACCGTGATGCGGTTCGCCTGCCTGCTAGCGACGAGACGGAGCCACACCCGGAGGCAACGGAAGCGATCGTCTTCGTTGCGCACTTTGAGGCCGGGCTCCGGATACCAGCGACGAACTTTGTCGGTGATGTCTTGCGGACTTATGGGCTGGAGTTGGCGCAACTGACCCCGAATGCGATAGCTCGTCTGGCTGTTTATGTTTGGGCGATGCGGACAGAAGGCACCTGGCCCAGCGCGTCACTCTTCGCCTTTCTTCATGACGCGCGCTGCCAGCCGAAGAAGATCGAAGGGGGGGGCGTTCTCAAACTTGGCTCTGGATCCACGTGTCGAAGCGGGATGCGGCTAGATGTGGGGGCGTCGCGGCTGTCCGCCCGTTCCGGCGTAGGCTCCGGCGCGGCAACCGGCGGGACTTGTTGGCTCCGAGCCTCTTGTATATCCCGCCCGGCTCCGCGGAGGTCCGCCAGCTCCCGTTGTAGCGTGCCGAGGGCAGTAGAGCATTCTCCATCGTCAACGTGGTTGCGGCAGTTGGAGCGTCGGGTTGCACCGTCGGGTTGGCAGCAACCACGGCTTGCGCTCCAGAGCTGCTCGGCGCGCCGGTGCGGTGGGCTCTAGAGTCGGTGACGAGACCAGCATTGCCGCCGAGGCCACCTGCTGCTCCCGCGCCGGGTGCACTGGCAGCGGCCGTGGTGGCACGAGCATCGGCGTCGCCACTCCCAACAACCCAATCGGTACCCGTGCCGACCGCCACGCCAACGGTGGGAGCAACTGTCATGCCGCAAGCATCGAGGTCGCCCGCCGTAGCGCCGGCGTTGCCACTTGCACCCGCAGCCGACGCCGAAGCTCTCGCGTTACCGAGCGCCTCCTTCGTACTCCTCTTCTTCTTTGTCGCCGATGACGAAGCCTTCTTTGATGCCATCCTTCAGATTTCCGAGCTTGCTCTTGTCTTCCCCACGGACGACGCCAACTGTTTTGATTACAAACCAAACAGTGATGTGTGAGTGTAGTAGTGGAGATGACAAATGGGCAATGCTTGGGGCTTTCCCCATGCCCTGGACAGCTTTATATATATTCGCATGGGGAGCATTTTACAATTATGTCCTTACACTCAAGTATTTCTCTTAAGAGCATTTATGTCATTATACATGTCCTATTTTGGACTTTACAACCTTCTAACAAGTCGGCTAGCTTAGGTGGGGGCCACCCCTACAACAGGGTATTTATAGCCTCTTGGGCCTATATAAATGTCTGGAATACCCCCTGAGGGATATCTTCTCTACAAGTACAAGTGAGGAGTACTATAGTTTTTGCTGAGCACTAGCCCTCCTGCTCCTTGGTGTTTTGGAAGAAAACCTAAAGGGGTAGTCTTAGCGGCTTTGCTCATTGGGTCAAGATTCATACTTGGCCTAGGCCTGGCTGATCCAAGCCATGGCCGCTCCAAGGTTATGCTTTGAAACCGCAGCAAGTTCTTTCAACATAACCAAAACTCCATCTTCTGGCATTGGTTATCCACGAGCGCGGGGGTACTAGGCTAGGCCCCAATTTCTTCTGGCGACAGTTTGGAGACAAAGGGTCGGCCCACTTAAGTGAACTCGCCGATGGCCCAGTTGCTGGTCCATCTCATGCATAAGAGGAGCAGGAAGCGGAACCCTAGGCAGCTGCTCCCTTTCTTGCCCGTGGCCGCCGGCTTGGGAGGAGAGGAGAGACTCTGGGCACCAGCTGATGAGGGAAAAAGAAAGAAGCATCCGGCCGGGAGTCTCCGTCGAGTCGCCACTCAGCCCCACAGGAGTCGGCCGGGAGTTTCTGCTATTTTTGACAGGGCGCTTGTTAAGTGGCTTTTCGGCCAGGGCACTTTCTTTTACTAGCAGGAGTTAGTGCCAGGGGCACTCTGATGCCTAGGGGCGCCAACCAGAGCAGGTAAGCCGGCTGCTGGGGCGCCGGAAGCCAACCGCGAGGACGCGAGATGAATGATCGACCGCCAGGGGCATGGGGCGCCCGGGGGCGAAGCGGAAGTGCGAGCCGGGTAAGTCCTACCATGTTCACGACGTAAAATTAAAAATAACTTTAAATTCATGTAACTTAATAAACCGATGGCGTTAATCACTATTAGAACAACAACCTGCGATAAAAGAACTCACCTAACCACACGCTCGTGATACCGTCTACCCGACCACACAAGTATATGTGTCACCACTCCTACGAATCACAAGGAAGCACAAAAACAACGGAGATATTCTAAAGAAAATTGCCTATTTCCCAAAGGTAGCGCGTAGCATCAACACGAGAATAGCTATCTTGAAAATAATTTTAGTCTATCCAAAAAGGCTATGATTACGAGACTTATATAACCCTGAAAAGTTCGTAGAACAAAGATGTATTCAACTCAACCCTATTTGGTTTTCGACTCGAACTCACATAAAATAAAAAAGGAAACTAAAAATAATCCATAATACTTCTAAAGATAAATCCTCTTCTATTACATAGTTCTTGAAATAAACTCTCCAACAAATCCAAAATCACCTTATAGGACTCCGTGTGTGAAAGTTATAGTCTTTATACGCAAGATATACCTTCGAAATACACCAAACATAGTCAAAGGGTTGATCGGACTAGTCCGATCATTATCAAACCAATCGGATGGTCCACACCCAATCAGACGGTGCGAGCGTTTGGAGTGGTACGAACGTCACCGAGGAGATCGAGTAGCCCGTGGGCAATCAGACGGCCCAGAACACCAAAGTTGTTCGGACTGATTCGAGCGTTTCGATGTGATCGAACAGTCCGAAATCGATCTGCAGTCATAGAAGTTGTAGTCATGGCTACGCAGTTGTCGTAAGTCATAGAAGTTGTAGCCAAAGCTACGCAGTGGTCGTAAGTCACAGGCGGTGAAGCGGTCGAAGACACCGTAGTCGAATGCACCGTGGTCAAAAGCACCATGGTCGTAGGCATTGTAGTCGTAAGTAGCAGTAGTCTGAACGTTACCAAAGAGATCTGACGGTCCGAAGACAATCGAACGATGTCAACTATATCTGAAGTCGTTCGGTTTGATCTGGAAGTTGTTTTTTATGCCGATTGGACTCGTTCGAACGTCCGGAGTGAATTTGTGGGTTCAGTTGGACATGCAAATGATCCGATGTGATTACGAGTGCTTGGACGTGTCTTCCCTTGCTTGGTCCCCATGTGTTTCTCCTCCATTGTTAGAACTTCAAAAGTTTCACATCACTCAAACTTAAGAATGCACATAACATTCGCATGAGGTAGTATCCAATTCTCATGTAAATTAAAACCAAATTTAACTAGGAGTGAATTCACCTATTGATTAATCTCTTTAGCTCATGTTTGAGTAATTGGTCCAATTGGTAGCTCAGGGTGTTTCTTCGGAATGTTCTCATCATCCTCCCCCTCTTAGAAAGGAGTCGTCCTCGACTCTGATTCTTTCGGGCCAAAGAATGGTGATAAATTAGCAATATTGAATGTAGAACTCACAGTATAATCATCACCCGAAAGCTTGATTTTACATACATTATCATTGATTTATTCAAGCACTTTGAATGGACCATCTCCTCGAGGCATTAGCTTGGACTTGTGCTTGCCAGAAAAACGTTCTTTATGTAGATGCACCCAAACTAAATCTCCTAATTCAAATAGCATCTTCTTTCTTGACTTGTTCACCTTCTCAGCATATTATCGTGCCTTCTTTCAATTTCTTCTTTAATCTTGACATAAATATTCTTCACATATTTACCTTGTTTTGATGCTTCCATATTAACATATTCATGTATTGGCAGTGGCAACAAATCAAGTGGCATGATTGGTTTAAAACCATACAACATCTCGAACGAGCGCAATTGAGTAGTAGAATGTACTGCCCTATTGTATGCAAACTCCACGTGCGAAAAATAATCTTCCCACTCTTTGAGATTCTTCTTGGTCATTGTTTGTAGTAGCATCGAAATTGTCCTATTCATCACCTCCGTTTGTCCATCTATTTGTGGGTGACAAGTTGTTGAGAACAAAAATTTTGTCCCAAACTTGGCCCACAAAGTCTTCAAAAAATAACTCATGAACTTGATGTCACGATCTAAAACAATTGTCCTTGGTATGCCATGCAATCGTATAATCTCATTTTCGATGTCAAACCACATTTTAAGCCAATAAAAGTGATCGCTGAACATCAAAAATATCTTTTCTCTCCCAAAGTGTCATATCAATCCACCTGCATGAGATTCTTGCAATAAAAGCAAATGCACAGACGAATCTGGAACACATAATTTGTTAGCACAAAATAAAAATCCATTATGAACATGGAACTTATCCCATCCTTTCTCATCTTTGTATTTAGAATATGGTTCTAAAAATTTATGATCAGAAGTATATAAATTGTTAAAGCTCTCTAATCTAGCTACCTTTACTTCCAATTGAGTAAAAAGCACATTCTTTCTAGATAAAATATTAGCAATCACATTCTGTTTTCCTTTCTTGTACTTAACAACATATGAAAAGGTTTCAATAAATTCTACCCACTTAGCATGTCTACGGTTCAATTTAGCTTGGCTTTTCAAATATTTCAAAGCTTCATGATCAGAGTGGATAACAAATTCTTTAGGCCAAACATAATATTGCCAAGTTTCAAGCACACGCACTAAAGTATATAATTCTTTACCATACACAGGATAGTTCAATTGAGCACATCCTAGTTTCTCACTAATATATGCTACTGATTTTCTTTCTTGCATTAAAACACCACCAATACCTATTTTACTAGCATCACATACAATTTCAAAAGTCTTAGTGAAATCAGGTAAAGCAAACAATGGTGCTTCAATTAATCGTTTCTTTAATTCTCGAAAAGCTTTTTCTTGTGATGTACCCCATTCAAATGCAACACCTTTTTTTAGTCAATTCATTTAATAGGGCAGCAATGGTGCTGAAATCTTTAACAAAACGATGATAAAAACAAGCAAGGCCATGAAAGCTTCTGATCTAGCTAATATTCATAGGTGTAGGCTAATCCTTAATCGCTTCAGTTTTAGTTTCATCTACGTCAATGCCTTGTCCAGAAACAACATAGGCTAACAACACAACTTTTTCAGTACAAAAGGTGCGCTTGCCAAGATTAGCACATAATTTCTCACTTTTAAGCACTTCTAGCAATTGTCTAATATGATTAATGTGTTCATACATCATTTTGTTATAGATTAATATGTCATCAAAGTATACCACAACAAATTTGCTAATGAATGCTCTTAAAACATGATAACCAAAAGGCATTACTAACTACTCATACAATTCAAATTTTGTTTTAAAAGTAGTCTTCTATTCATCACAAAGTTTTATCCTAATATGATAGTAGCCACATTTCAAGTCAATTTTGGTGAAAATAGTTGCACCACTAAGTTTATCTAGCATATCATCTAACCTAGGAATAGGGTGACGATATCTAATAGTAATGTTGTTAATGGCATGACAATCAACACACATTCTCCATGTCCGATATTTCTTAGAAACAAAAATTACAGGAATAACACAAGGACTGAGACTTTCGCGTATATATCCTTTCTCAAGTAGCTATTGCACTTGTCATTGAATTCTTTGGTTTCCTCTGGATTGCTACGGTGTGGTGGACTGTTTGGAAGTGATGCGTTGGAAATTAGATGTAACAACCCAGTTGTTTATTTCAAAATTTTTCTGCAAACAATAATGATAAAATAAAAATTAATTTAATTTAAAATAAAATCAAGTGTTCTTTGGTTGCTTGGATTTTAGAAATTTTATTTGAATATTTTTAGCTTTTAAAAAGGCTTTTATAAAAAGTAATTTAACTAATAACATATAAATATTACTAAGTAAGGATATTTTGAATTTCTGTAAAAACCATACTTCAAATTAATTATTTGAAAACATTTGGCCTTTATCTGGATTTTCTGTGTTTTTTCTAGGATTTTAAAAATATTTTCAAAGTTAAAAAGTATTTTTGTAAAAATTTAAGGACCAACTTTAAGTTGGAAATATTTTTCCTAAGTCTAAAATAACTGTAGGATTTTCTATGAATTTTTGTAGAATTTTTATACTTCATTTGCTATTTTCTAAGACTTTTTGAAGCTTCCTAATGCTTGTAAAAATAAAAAACAAAATTTAAACCCTCCCTCTTGTAGGATCAAGGATACCGACTAGAGGGTGATGAATAGGAGGTTTTTAAATTTTTCTTGTTTACTAAAATAATTCTCTACAATTTTAATTGCAAGAATGTAAAGCAATTAAGCAAAGCAAGTAACTATATTAGCTCTAAATCAAGCAAATGATCACAATAAAACACACAAGTAAAAGCTAGAGTAAAGCTAGAAAGAAATGTACACAATCGATATTTTTACCGTAGTGCTCGGAAACTTGCCGGTTTCCCCTAATCCACGTTGAGGTTAGCCCAAACGAATTGGACCGACTCCACGAATTAAGCCGAAGCACCTTGATCACTAGTGGTAGTTCTTCCCCACTCCGGGTAGGCGAGCTCCAACCTTCACATGAACGTCGGGTCTTCTCACAATCTCCTTTGAGAAAATCACCGATCAATCACCTCCTAATCGTCCAGGTGCCTTGCGGTAGTTCCGATGTTGTAAACTGCGGTACTACCGCTCTTCCAAACATAGCACAGTTTTGGTTTTAAACTTAATTTTTGATGAATGCATGCTTCTAATTTGATCCAAATGGCACATAAAATTTGCTATCAAGCAACTTGCCATGATCCCTCTTTACAGAACGATTATTTATCCTATAATCCGGTCTTCCACCTTTTCTCCTTAAGACCGGAAAAAATAAAAGGGATCCTATTCTAAGTTTACCTTTGCCTTGAGCCATTTTGGGTCTTCTCATTTATCCATTGGCTTGCATCTTGTCACCAACATATGGACTTATCCTTTGCATACTCATTAAACACGTTAGTCCCATATTCACAAAAATTCATTAATTACCAAAACCATTTTTAGGGGCCTAGATGCTTTCAATTTCCCCCTTTTTGGTAATTGATGACAACACAAATTTTATGTGGAAAATAATATTTTTAAATATACCACTTGTTTGGCAACTAGTTGTAAATTCCATTTTGACTTTAAATGAGAATAATTCTTGCAACAAATTTTTGTCTTGGCATTAGGTGAATTATTTCCATTTTAAAGTCCAAGAGAGGAGATACTCCCCCTAAATATGTGCATGAATATAAAGAGGATAAAAATTATCGCATATGAGACAAGGTGCACATGACAAAGAGATATTATATTAAGGAATTAAGCAATATGATTAACATCCATGAGCATAAAGTTTTACAACCAAGCATCCAAATAAAACATACTGTCATTACAACCAAAGCATAAATAGTTCATTACACCTCAAAGCAAAACATAAATAGATAGATATGAAAGTAAAAGTCCTCCTAAGCCCAACTATCCACTCTTCTCCCCCTTTGGCATCCAGTACCAAAAAGATCACTCCTGAGGTCTGGGAGGAGAAGGGTTGCGACGGCGGCGTCGAGTGTAGCGGTGAGGTGACGGAGGCGGCTGAGACAAAGACTGCTTTAGAGCTGCGACTCTGCCATCTAGTGAGGTCATCCTGCCGTCCAGAGAGTCCAACCTCCCATCAACAGTGTTCATCCGAGAGTTCAGGGTGGTGAAACCCTCGAGGATGGCTGAGTAAATCTGGGAGAGGGAAGGCTGGCCTGCCTCCTCAGGCTGAGCTGTTGCTGCCCCTGCTCCTGCTGCTCTGGCTGCTGCTGCAGCTGAAGAACCTGGTGTTGCCGGATCTGACTGTCGGGCTCGAGCAGAAGTAGGAATGGGAGGCTCAGGTTTGGGCTTGTATGGCTTATGCACTCCTCCACATCCTCCCCTAAACTCCATCTTAGTCTTGATCAATGCCATTATATAAGGCGCATAGTTGATGCGGTTAATCCGATTATTTTTGGAAGAGATTATCTCCCTAATAATCACATCAACCACATCGAACTTCGGCCCCTTCAAGATGTAGTCTATGAGGTTCCAGGCATGTCCTCTAATAGCATCAAAATTCCCACTCTTTGGGAAGATGGTATTGTTAGTAATCCTATTAACCAGACTGGGAATGGGGAGCAGACCGACCAGTTTCCCTGGTATTAACCTCTTGGCAGTGTTGTAGTAGACCGCCATGTCAGGAATATCAAAGGTAGGCTTGTCATAGATGTAGGATCGGAAATGACAACAGAGGGGGGGGGGGGTGAATGGTGCCTCTTTAAAAATCACCCCTCAAGTATCCACAAAACGACACTTATCTCCGATAGCTACAAAAGCTATGAAGGATAAGCATTCATGCTCTCTGGAAACTCTGACACACGAGGCGAATAAGAAGGGCCAAAGAAAAAAATTCAAACCAGTGTGAAACAGCCAGGGGCGGTCTGACTGCAATGCATCGGGCGGCCAGACCGCACTCCTAGGGCCGGTCAGGCCGCACTCCTAGGGCCGGTCAGACCGCCACCTTCCGACCGGTCAGACCGCTGCTATGGGGCCGGTCAGACCGCAAACCTACGGCCGGTCAGACCGCCATGGTCTGAGCGGTCTGACCGCTAGGGTTTGCGGTCTGACCAGTCTCTCGCGAACTGAGCAGTCAGCAGCTCTGAACATTCACAGACTTGCTCAAATCAAGGAATTGTGATTTTTCTTCTTTTCTCCTCGAGCCAAAAGGTCAAGAACTTGATCTAAATAGCTTGGAGACTCTAGGAAACAAGAAATTACATCACATGAGCCAGGGATCAAGATTTTAGCCAAGAAACTGAAACTTTGACAAAGAACAGACTGATTTTCAAATTTCTCCTCACTCTCAAGTCTTTTGCTCATGTACTTGTGAATCTCAACTGGAGGTGTCTTCACAACAACAAGGCATAAGTCTTAGGCCATCTTTTGAAAGGAAATCACACAAATCAAGATACCCCTGACATCAAACCCTAATTTTGCATAAACAGAGGAAATTGGGTATGAGCTGAAAAGAGTGATTCTTTGATTCTTCCATTAGGCTCTTGGGAATCTATCTGACCAAATGGTCTTGAGGCATATTCCCATCACAGAGCAAACCACTTGGCAAGAAATTAATCAAGATTTCATCTCTCAAACACAAGAACTGAAAATAGCCAAGCGATACAGGTAAAATACAGAGAGCACAAGAGATCAATCCATCTCAAAAAAAACCATCTCAGATTGATATTGAGGAAGAGAGATGAATGATTACAACAGGTATACAACACTACCTCCCCATACGCAATTGGCAAAGTGTAACACACTACATGATTCTCTCCAGAGCTCACAAACTCTCGCAGTGTAGTACACTCCTCTGTAGACACACTCTTGAGCTCTCTACTCTACTGGAATGAGCTGAATACTACCGCCTCCCTCTCCTCTTTTTGAAGGCAAGGGCTCACACCAAACAAGCAAATCAAGAAGTGTCATACACTCTCCACTTTCCACCTCTCACACACATGAGGCAAGGAAGTCAAAGCAACCTTTTGGAGGGAAAAACCAGCCTCCAACTCATGGCTTGAGTCAAATCTCCAATTTGCCCCTCAAGCGCCTTCCCGGAAGCTTCCCGCGCCCGGTACCTTGACCGTCTGGACCTTGACTCCTCCCTGAGTCTAGTCCCAGTCTGCTCCGCTGCACACGACCACACCCGGCATCCTGACCGTCTGGATCTCTGACTCCTCCCTGAGCGTAGTCCCGATCCACTCGCCGCTGCCCGTCGTGTCCACCCGACACCGACCAAGACCTCCGACTCCACGTGAGTCTAGTCCTGGTCTGTTCCGTTGCGCACGACTGCAACCGATGTCCAACCGTCTGGACCTCCGACTCCTCCCTGAGCCTAGTCCCGGTTCGCTCATCGTTGTCCGTCGTGTCCGTCACCAGTAGCTCCAGCTCTGGTTCCTCGTCTCCCGACTCGCAACCACCTCACCAGCCTCGATCATCTTCGGCATCACCGATCGTCTGGACCTCAATTCCTCCTGTTCCTAGTCCCGGTCCTCCTCGCCTCACCATGACCTTGCTCCGAAGTCCTGCAGTCACACAGACAAGCAAACCGTTACATAGCACCGCACGAAACAGCATATCAACAATAACATAAGTAAAAGGTACTCATCCCTAGAATACCCAAAACAAACTCAAACTCACTAACATAACCGTCAATTACTCATCACAAATATGGTAATACCTCCACATGGTCTCTCAATAGACCTTCTCATAAGTGCTCAACTCTGCCCTCAATGCCAGCTCAAAATCATGCTTGGTCGCTTCTAATTTCTGGCATACTGACATCCAAGTGAGCTACTGGAAGTCTGGTGAGATATACACTGTGGCATACAACTGACGAATAAGCTCCTCATTATAATCACATGGTAATGCCACCAGCTGGTGTATACCTGCCATCTGGAACAGTTTGTATGTCCCCTCATACTTGTTGATGGAATCCAAATGATCCCAGTCGACATACTTGTGGTCTGCGAAATGTCGGTCCTTCCCATACAGTTGATCAAAGATCTGCTCCTGGAATCTGGTGTGGAACTTGGGGTTGACTGAGTTGCAAGGAAGCTAAAATTGGTTCCGGTGTCTCAATCTTGCAAACTCACCGGCAGTGATTTTCTTAAGGTCAATCTCCGGATTCTCCCTCTCTGTCAGATCCTCCTCAGACTACTCCGTGGGAGAGCTCATAGTGTGTTCAGACTCTGTCTCGGAGTCTGACTCAGGTGCCGGGGCCTTCCCCTTGTCTTGAGCAGCTTTCTGGACTGCCTCAGGGGATGGGAGAGCTGGGGCACCAGAAGAATCCCCAGAAATGGAAGAATACATCCTCCTGCCCGCGGCTCTTGTTCTAGGCATCTAAGAACAAGGAGAAACTATATTAGGATCAAGGGAGAAAGGAGCAACTTAGATTGAAAAATAATAGAATAAAGTTGCTGTGCTGTCAGGAAGATCGGAAGGACCGCCGTTCTGGGCCGGTAGTACCACACTGCGGTAGTACCGCGCCAGTCGAGCGGTAGTTCCGCTCCCCTGACTGATTCTAGGTTATTGATAATGTGCACACATTTTTGGTGTTTTCTTGGATTTAATCTATGGAATAGGCGTGCAAACACCATTAGACACCAAATCTACTCATTTGCCCTAGAATCATTGCGCAAAATCATCTACATTTTAATCCAATCTAAATTTTTGACCTAGGGTTCAAAAAGAGATCAAAAAGAGGATTTTGATCCGAGTTACCTTGAGGATCGGAGGAGTTGAACCCATTGGAGAAGAGATGACTTGAAGGATCAAAGAAAAATTCGCTAGATGTTAGGGATCTAGGGACGGTTTTTGGTGGATTTTGTGGGAGAGAGAGAGAGAGGGAGAGGAGGCGGCTTGTATGGGCTCGGGCATAGGTATGGGCGGAATAACCGCAGGAGGAAGAGGGGGTCCCTCAATAGAACCCTCGGGCGCGGGCGGTTTTCCAACTCAAGTCGCTTGCAGTAGTACCGTCGATATGGGCGGTAGTTCCGCTCACCAGAAGTACCGCAGGAAGACAGCAGTAGTTGTGATTGTTCTGGAACTTGAAGGAAAAGGATTGGTATGAGAGTAGATGCAAATGATCCCTAGTTTTTGTACTCAACTAAAATCATTAAGGATCATTATGCATTAAATATACCAAAATAATATCTTTAAATAGTTTTTGCATTTGATCAAAAATCAAAACCTTTTTGTATAAAATCTTTTGCACAAAAGCTCTCAAGCTACTTCAAGTGAGCATGCATTTAAATGTGCCGTAAATTTATGCAATATTTGAATAATCTATAACATTTAATTCATTCCTTAATTTGCAAAAACAGCTTTCATCTAAGGGTTTGGTGAAGATATCCGCTAATTGGTCTTCGGTCCGGATGTGGCTAATGTAAATATCTCCTCTGCTAACATGGTCCCTCAAGAAATGGTGGCGTATATCTATATGCTTGGTTCTTGAGTGTTGGACTAGATTATTGGAGATTTTGACGGCACTATCATTATCACACAAGAGAGACACTGATGGGAACGGGGTCCCGATCTTCCAACAGGTTCTGGGTAAATTCGATTTGGTGGAGGCGCGACACAAATCGATCCGGCTTCCGAACGACACGTTCCGAACCCCGCAATCGCAGCACCACGTCTCCTCAGGTTATCAACCGTGCGCAGCCCGGTTGACCTCGCCAAGAAGGCTAATCCTCGCCTGCGAATCGAAGAACACAAGCAAGAACAAGGAAGAACACAACTGAATTGCAGATGGATAGATTTAGCACTCGAAAGTTGGGGTCTCACAAACCGATGAACGGCGAATTGTTCAAAGACAAATCAATCTAAGCAAAACCCAAACCCTAATGGTGGGGATGGCGGCTGGATATAAAGGAGTTAGGGGCGTGCAAAACCCCTGGACGCGCCCCTAATGGGCTCCAACACGATACAAAGCTGATCGGCCCAAAAGACGGTGGCGCAGCACCCTGACAGATTCTGAACGCCCACTTGTTTCGACGATTCCCGTTGACTCAGAAGGAATTTTCACATGGGACCAAAGCCATTGGAAAGGTGGTCTTCTCAGCTTTCCATACATATGTAGAACGTCCAAAACGGAGTCCGGATGCGATCTGGGCGTCCGTTTTAGTGCGGACTGGTCCTGGACTCCGAATTGGATTCGAAGTCGGTTTGAGTTGGGCCTCCAACATGATTCGACCGTCCTTGCTGGACTTGTGCGCCCCGTAGCCCTTCTCCAAGTACTTTCAGGTCCTCTCCATAGTTCCTAATCATAATTAAATCATTAGGTAGCAATCTATTCTCAAATGAACAAAAAGAAGTACTTAGGAACGAGCTCACCTGTAAATTCAATTGTCGGGCGCGAGCTCTAGTGATTGGTCCTTGAATGTCAAGTGGAGGAGTGTTGTGTGTAACCGAAGAAGTGATGTCCTCATCATCCTCCCCCTCTTGAAGCGGAGTTGTCCTCAACTCAGCCTCATCTTCATCTCCCAAGTATGGTTTCAAATCTGAAATGTTAAAGGTGGGACTAACCCCAAACTCGGGAGGCAACTCAAGTGTATATGCATTATCATTTATCTTCTCAACTATCTTAAAAGGACCAGCAGCTCTAGGCATCAATTTTGATTTTCTTAACTCAGGAAATCTATCCTTTCTCAAGTGCAACCAAACAAAATCACCCGGTTCAAGTTTAACTTCCTTTCTACCTTTACTACCAGCAATCCTATATTTGTCATTCATTTTTTCAATGTTGGCCTTAGTAGTCTCATGCATTTTGACAATAAAATCAGCACGCGCCTTAGCATCATTATGAACTCTCTCACTAGTAGGCAAAGGTAAAATATCAATAGGGGCACGGGGATTGAATCCATACACTACCTGAAAAGGACTTACCTTGGTGGTGGAGTGTTCCGCTCGATTATATGCGAACTCAACATGCGGCAAACACTCTTCCCACAGCTTCAAATTGTTCTTCAAAATAGCTCTCAACATGGTAGACAATGTGCGGTTCACCACCTCAGTTTGGCCATCAGTTTGTGGGTGACATGTTGTAGAGAACAACAACTTTGTACCCAACTTGTTCCATAGAGTACGCCAAAAGTGACTCAAGAACTTGACATCACGATCTGAAACAATAGTAGAAGGCATACCATGCAAACGAACTATCTCTTTGAAAAAGAGGTCAGCAATATGAACGGCATCATCGGTTTTATGACATGGTATAAAGTGAGCCATCTTAGAAAAGCGATCCACAACAACAAAAATGCTATCCCTCCCCCTCTTAGTCCTGGGCAATCCTAAAACAAAGTCCATAGAAATATCTGCCCACGGAATAGAAGGAACAGGAAGAGGCATATATAAACCATGTGGATTCAAGCGAGACTTAGCTTTTTGACATGTAGTGCAGCGAGCAACAAACCGCTCAACATCTCGCCTCATCTTTGGCCAAAAGAAGTGTGTGGCCAGAACATCCTCTGTCTTCTTAGCACCAAAATGTCCCATCAAACCGCCTCCATGCGCCTCCTGCAACAACAAAAGACGAACGGATCCAACTGGAATGCATAGGCGGTTAGCTCTAAACAAATACCCATCATTGATCATGAATTTATTCCATGCTTGTCCCTCTTTACAATGCAACAACACATCCTTAAAATCAGCATCAAAAGCATATTGTCCTTTAATAGTTTCAAGACCAAAAATGCGACAATCAAGTTGAGACAACATGGTATAGCGTCGAGACAAAGCATCAGCAATCACATTATCCTTCCCTTTCTTGTGTTTAATGACATAAGGAAAAGATTCAATAAATTCGACCCACTTAGCATGTCTACGATTCAAATTGGTTTGACTACGAATATGCTTAAGTGATTCATGATCGGAATGAATGACAAATTCTTTAGGCCATAAATAGTGTTGCCACGTCTCTAAAGAACGAACAAGAGCATACAATTCTTTATCATACGTGGAATAATTAAGAGCAGGACCATTCAATTTTTCACTAAAGTAGGCAACAGGTTTGCCTTCTTGCATCAAAACACCACCAATACCAATTCCGCTAGCATCACATTCGAGCTCAAAAGTCTTACCAAAATCCGGAAGTTGGAGCAATGGTGCGTGTGTAAGCTTGTCCTTCAAAAGATGAAAGGACTCCTCTTGTGATGGCCCCCAATGGAACACGACGCCCTTCTTTGTCAACTCAATCAATGGTGTCGCAATGGTGCTGAATTCTTTGACAAAGCGGCGATAAAATCCTGCAAGGCCAAGAAAACTCCGCACTTGGGAGACCGTCGTGGGCGTGGGCCAACTCCATATCGCCTCCACCTTGGCTCTATCAACCTCAATGCCCTGTGGAGTCACAACATAGCCAAGAAAAGAGACTCGATCCGTGCAAAAGGTGCACTTGTCAAGGTTACCAAACAAACGTGCATCTCTCAAAGCATTAAAAACAGCACGTAAGTGATTCAAATGTTCATCCATGGACTTGCTATAAATCAAGATATCATCAAAGTAAACGACCACAAATTTGCCAATGAAAGGACGTAAAACCTCGTTCATTAATCTCATGAAAGTGCTAGGTGCATTAGTTAACCCAAAAGGCATGACTAACCACTCATACAAGCCGAACTTAGTTTTAAAAGCAGTTTTCCATTCATCGCCAAGTTTCATTCTTATTTGGTGGTATCCACTACGCAAGTCAATCTTTGTGAAAATTATAGTACCACACAACTCATCAAGCATGTCGTCTAGCCTAGGAATAGGATGACGATACCTTATAGTAATGTTGTTAATGGCTCTACAATCTACACACATACGCCAAGAACCATCTTTTTTGGGAACCAAAAGAACAGGAACAGCACAAGGACTAAGGCTCTCACGTACGTACCCACGGTCCAAAAGGTCTTGGACTTGTCGCTGAATCTCCTTAGTCTCTTCAGGATTGGTCCTGTACGGCGCACGGTTTGGCAAACTCGCTCCAGGGATCAAATCAATCTGGTGCTCAATCCCTCGAATGGGTGGAAGTCCTGGAGGTATCTCATCAGGGAAAACATCTCTAAACTCCTGCAAAAGGTTAGTGACAGGAGCAGGCAAAGTGCAAGGCATATTATCAAGAGAAAATAAGGCATCTTTGCACACAAAAGCATAGCATGTATCATGAACATCATCAATTTCAGCAAGGTCTGATTTTGAGGCAAGCATAACAGAATTTTTCAAATGGATTACTTGCTGTTTTTCAGATTTATCATGTTCCTTTGTATCATTAGCAGCAGCAACTCTCTCCCTATCGGCCTCTATAATCTCAGCTGGGGTCAAAGGCAGTAAAGTAACTTTCTTTCCCTTATGCATAAAAGTGTATTTGTTACTACTACCATGGTGTAAAGCATCATTATCAAATTCCCAAGGTCGACCCAATAAAAGAGAGCATGCTTGCATGGGAACCACATCACAATCAACATGATCAACATACCCACCAATGGAAAAATGGACTCGGCATGTTTGTGTTACCTTAGCTTTTCCAGAATCATTTAACCACTGAATATGATATGGATGGGGATGTGGTCGCGTGGTCAAGCCAAGCTTCTTGACCAAATCAGAACTCACCAAGTTGTTGCAGCTTCCTCCATCAATGATGACACGTGCACGCCGATTCTTGATTGCGAAGAAAGTCTGAAACAAATTATGGCGTTGAAGCTTATCGGGTTGTTGTACCTGTGTGCTGAGGACTCGCTGCACAATGATGCTCCGTAGCGTCGCTGTGGACGCCCCACCAAGGACCAAGTCGTCATCACCACCGCCAGTTTCGTCCGAGGCAGCATCAACATCATCATCCTCCTCAACATCCGAAGTGCTGATGTAGCCTCCATCTTCTGTGGCGATGTATGCCCGTTGGCTAGGGCAATTCTTCTGCACATGACCAAGCCCATGGCAGCGGTGGCACTGAATGTCGGAGGAGCGGCCCGTTGAAGCCACGGAAGAAGAACTCTTGGCTGGAACCTGCAAGGAATTTTTTGAAGCATCTGCAAAGCGTGACGTGGAAGGTGGCTTCGGTGGCGCTGCTGCAATCTTGGTCACAGGTGGTGGAGGAGAACGAAAACTCGAAGAAGACTTGGGCAGTCCCGCCGATGTAGTCGTTCGCGGCGTGTAGAAGGGTCGTTCAGTGCGTGCCTTCGTTGATTCCTTGCGTCCCTGCAATTCTTTTTCTGCAAGCATAGCAAGCTGGAACAACTGGTTGACAGTAGTAAATTCTTTATAATCAACAATGTCCTGAATTTCACGCCGTAACCCCCCGTAGAAACGACAAATCTTATCATCTGTGTCCTCAACAACCCCACAACGCATCATACCCTTTTGAAGCTCAGCATAATAGTCCTGAACAGAACGATCACCTTGTTCTAAGCGCTGCAATTTTTTTCTCAAATCAAGTTTATATGTGGGAGGAACAAAACGATTACGCATATCTTCTTTTAACCGTTCCCATGTATCAGGTTGTAAGCGCATGTTACTTAGTTCATTCCACCAGATAATAGCAAAGTCCTTAAACTCACTAGTAGCTTGTCTAACTCTATGTTGTTCAGGAACTAAGTGAGAATTAAATTTCTGCTCTACCGTCATCTCCCAATCAAGATATATATCAGCATCATAAAGACCAGCAAAAGATGGAATGGTAAACTTGACTTTAGCAAAAGGGTCATCGTTACCATGACGGTTCTGGTTATTACCTCCCATACCATGTCGGTTTTGCTGAAGACGCCGACGTAATCGTGCATCTTGTGTCGCCCGCTGATCAATGTTGCCATCCGCATCATACACTGTGTCATCATCACGACGATGGCCGTCATTGACAGGTGGCAGGCGTGCCTCCAATGTGTCCAACCGACCAGTGAGGTCAGCCAACCGCCGCTCCACCCGCTCAATGCCTTCCGTGGTGTTCAACTTGGCAATGGCGGCGACGATGGTGTCCATTCTCGCGCCGAGTGAAGCATTTTGTTTGTCGAGCGCAGCTTGTAGCTGGCCGCGACTAACACACTCGTTGAAATCGACCGGTGTCTCGCCCCCTTCGTCTCCTGCCATGGTTAGTGGAAACACAGGGAAAACAAAAGGATTATCCCTATCAACTACAAATGAAGGGCAGTGGGATCTCGCAAAGGAAGTGTCTTACCAAGCTCTTACAAGTGTTCTTACCAAAGCAGCAGGTGGTACAACCGGTGGCTGGTTCGTGAAACCATGACGAGCGTGGGTACGATTGCAAGGGTCCAAAACTGTGCTATCCAGAAGTAGATATATGGAGCTTGGAAGGCCAAATATGTCAGTGGAACACAAATCAATAACAGATAGTAATGCTGAATAAATGTCCAAAGCACTGGTCCTAGTTGCTGGCCTAAATGTGTCCTATATCAGTGTTAGGATATGATGAACAAGGAGTCAAGATCAGAATAGTAAGGCAAAGACAGCAACAAAGATGGCCAGGCACTGAGAGACTTAATGCAGCATAAGCACAAAACAAAAGAATTTCTGTCACCTAAAACTGTGCTCTTTCTCTTTTTTTTCTTTTTTTTTCTTTTTTTTTCTTTTTTTTCTTTTAGGCACGGAACTCAGGTGCCTTTGCTCTCAGGCAAAACCAGGTGCTGAAATTTTTCTTTTTTGTTTCTTTTTTCTGTTATTTTTTTCACAAAGCAGAGCACAGAAATAGGAACCACACAAAGTTTCACCTCAATCTAATGTAAGGTGTGGCCTACAGAAAATAATGAATGTGCAGGAAATTCGGTGAATCAATTTCGGAGCTCGAGTACTGCACTTTCCAGGCCGAATTTGGGCAAAATAAATTCGCCGAAACCCGACGATGTCGGTCGGTTTCGGATGCAAAATTTAATTTCACCCAATTTCAAAAAAAAAATCTCCTGATTTCGAGTCCGTATGCAAAAGTTATGGCCTTTTGAAGATGGGACTCCGAGTTATGGTTTCTGTGGAGGCCGAAACGAAATCGGGTGGAGGGAATTGGTGGAAATTGGTGGCGGAAGCTCGGGGAATGGTGGGGGAAGGTGGTGTGTGATCACGAGACGTGAAGGATGACTCAAACAGAGGGTGGGATATGGGTGGGAAAACAAAAACAGAGGGTGGAAAACGCGATGGATGACGGCTAGGGTTTGTATGAAAGAGATGTAGCGGAAGCAAGACAACCCGAAACAAAACACGATCTAAACCAGCAACACAACTCGACTAAGGACACAAACTCAACACTACGGACTCTGGAATCAAATTGTGCAAAGGCTAAACGAGATCTAGGACAGGAAACAACCTATAACTACAATTTTTTTGTAGGGCTTTTTCATGGACTCTAGGATGAAACCGAAAACAACAAAGGAGGGTAACGTGAACCTGAAGGAACACCTGAAGCTCTGATTACCACTTGATGGGAACGGGGTCCCGATCTTCCAACAGGTTCTGGGTAAATTCGATTTGGTGGAGGCGCGACACAAATCGATCCGGCTTCCGAACGACACGTTCCGAACCCCGCAATCGCAGCACCACGTCTCCTCAGGTTATCAACCGTGCGCAGCCCGGTTGACCTCGCCAAGAAGGCTAATCCTCGCCTGCGAATCGAAGAACACAAGCAAGAACAAGGAAGAACACAACTGAATTGCAGATGGATAGATTTAGCACTCGAAAGTTGGGGTCTCACAAACCGATGAACGGCGAATTGTTCAAAGACAAATCAATCTAAGCAAAACCCAAACCCTAATGGTGGGGGTGGCGGCTGGATATAAAGGAGTTAGGGGCGTGCAAAACCCCTGGACGCGCCCCTAATGGGCTCCAACACGATACAAAGCTGATCGGCCCAAAAGACGGTGGCGCAGCACCCTGACAGATTCTGAACACCCACTTGTTTCGACGATTCCCGTTGACTCAGAAGGAATTTTGACATGGGACCAAAGCCATTGGAAAGGTGGTCTTCTCAGCTTTCCATACATATGTAGAACGTCCAAAACGCAGTCCGGATGCGATCTGGGCGTCCGTTTTAGTGCGGACTGGTCCTGGACTCCGAATTGGATTCGAAGTCGGTTTGAGTTGGGCCTCCAACATGATTCGACCGTCCTTGCTGGACTTGTGCGCCCCGTAGCCCTTCTCCAAGTACTTCCAGGTCCTCTCCATAGTTCCTAATCATAATTAAATCATTAGGTAGCAATCTATTCTCAAATGAACAAAAAGAAGTACTTAGGAACGAGCTCACCTGTAAATTCAATTGTCGGGCGCGAGCTCTAGTGATTGGTCCTTGAATGTCAAGTGGAGGAGTGTTGTGTGTAACCGAAGAAGTGATGTCCTCATCATCCTCCCCCTCTTGAAGCGGAGTTGTCCTCAACTCAGCCTCATCTTCATCTCCCAAGTATGGTTTCAAATCTGAAATGTTAAAGGTGGGACTAACCCCAAACTCGGGAGGCAACTCAAGTGTATATGCATTATCATTTATCTTCTCAACTATCTTAAAAGGACCAGCAGCTCTAGGCATCAATTTTGATTTTCTTAACTCAGGAAATCTATCCTTTCTCAAGTGCAACCAAACAAAATCACCCGGTTCAAGTTTAACTTCCTTTCTACCTTTACTACCAGCAATCCTATATTTGTCATTCATTTTTTCAATGTTGGCCTTAGTAGTCTCATGCATTTTGACAATAAAATCAGCACGCGCCTTAGCATCATTATGAACTCTCTCACTAGTAGGCAAAGGTAAAATATCAATAGGGGCACGGGGATTGAATCCATACACTACCTGAAAAGGACTTACCTTGGTGGTGGAGTGTTCCGCTCGATTATATGCGAACTCAACATGCGGCAAACACTCTTCCCACAGCTTCAAATTGTTCTTCAAAATAGCTCTCAACATGGTAGACAATGTGCGGTTCACCACCTCAGTTTGGCCATCAGTTTGTGGGTGACATGTTGTAGAGAACAACAACTTTGTACCCAACTTGTTCCATAGAGTACGCCAAAAGTGACTCAAGAACTTGACATCACGATCTGAAACAATAGTAGAAGGCATACCATGCAAACGAACTATCTCTTTGAAAAAGAGGTCAGCAATATGAACGGCATCATCGGTTTTATGACATGGTATAAAGTGAGCCATCTTAGAAAAGCGATCCACAACAACAAAAATGCTATCCCTCCCCCTCTTAGTCCTGGGCAATCCTAAAACAAAGTCCATAGAAATATCTGCCCACGGAATAGAAGGAACAGGAAGAGGCATATATAAACCATGTGGATTCAAGCGAGACTTAGCTTTTTGACATGTAGTGCAGCGAGCAACAAACCGCTCAACATCTCGCCTCATCTTTGGCCAAAAGAAGTGTGTGGCCAGAACATCCTCTGTCTTCTTAGCACCAAAATGTCCCATCAAACCGCCTCCATGCGCCTCCTGCAACAACAAAAGACGAACGGATCCAACTGGAATGCATAGGCGGTTAGCTCTAAACAAATACCCATCATTGATCATGAATTTATTCCATGCTTGTCCCTCTTTACAATGCAACAACACATCCTTAAAATCAGCATCAAAAGCATATTGTCCTTTAATAGTTTCAAGACCAAAAATGCGACAATCAAGTTGAGACAACATGGTATAGCGTCGAGACAAAGCATCAGCAATCACATTATCCTTCCCTTTCTTGTGTTTAATGACATAAGGAAAAGATTCAATAAATTCGACCCACTTAGCATGTCTACGATTCAAATTGGTTTGACTACGAATATGCTTAAGTGATTCATGATCGGAATGAATGACAAATTCTTTAGGCCATAAATAGTGTTGCCACGTCTCTAAAGAACGAACAAGAGCATACAATTCTTTATCATACGTGGAATAATTAAGAGCAGGACCATTCAATTTTTCACTAAAGTAGGCAACAGGTTTGCCTTCTTGCATCAAAACACCACCAATACCAATTCCGCTAGCATCACATTCGAGCTCAAAAGTCTTACCAAAATCCGGAAGTTGGAGCAATGGTGCGTGTGTAAGCTTGTCCTTCAAAAGATGAAAGGACTCCTCTTGTGATGGCCCCCAATGGAACACGACGCCCTTCTTTGTCAACTCAATCAATGGTGTCGCAATGGTGCTGAATTCTTTGACAAAGCGGCGATAAAATCCTGCAAGGCCAAGAAAACTCCGCACTTGGGAGACCGTCGTGGGCGTGGGCCAACTCCATATCGCCTCCACCTTGGCTCTATCAACCTCAATGCCCTGTGGAGTCACAACATAGCCAAGAAAAGAGACTCGATCCGTGCAAAAGGTGCACTTGTCAAGGTTACCAAACAAACGTGCATCTCTCAAAGCATTAAAAACAGCACGTAAGTGATTCAAATGTTCATCCATGGACTTGCTATAAATCAAGATATCATCAAAGTAAACGACCACAAATTTGCCAATGAAAGGACGTAAAACCTCGTTCATTAATCTCATGAAAGTGCTAGGTGCATTAGTTAACCCAAAAGGCATGACTAACCACTCATACAAGCCGAACTTAGTTTTAAAAGCAGTTTTCCATTCATCGCCAAGTTTCATTCTTATTTGGTGGTATCCACTACGCAAGTCAATCTTTGTGAAAATTATAGTACCACACAACTCATCAAGCATGTCGTCTAGCCTAGGAATAGGATGACGATACCTTATAGTAATGTTGTTAATGGCTCTACAATCTACACACATACGCCAAGAACCATCTTTTTTGGGAACCAAAAGAACAGGAACAGCACAAGGACTAAGGCTCTCACGTACGTACCCACGGTCCAAAAGGTCTTGGACTTGTCGCTGAATCTCCTTAGTCTCTTCAGGATTGGTCCTGTACGGCGCACGGTTTGGCAAACTCGCTCCAGGGATCAAATCAATCTGGTGCTCAATCCCTCGAATGGGTGGAAGTCCTGGAGGTATCTCATCAGGGAAAACATCTCTAAACTCCTGCAAAAGGTTAGTGACAGGAGCAGGCAAAGTGCAAGGCATATTATCAAGAGAAAATAAGGCATCTTTGCACACAAAAGCATAGCATGTATCATGAACATCATCAATTTCAGCAAGGTCTGATTTTGAGGCAAGCATAACAGAATTTTTCAAATGGATTACTTGCTGTTTTTCAGATTTATCATGTTCCTTTGTATCATTAGCAGCAGCAACTCTCTCCCTATCGGCCTCTATAATCTCAGCTGGGGTCAAAGGCAGTAAAGTAACTTTCTTTCCCTTATGCATAAAAGTGTATTTGTTACTACTACCATGGTGTAAAGCATCATTATCAAATTCCCAAGGTCGACCCAATAAAAGAGAGCATGCTTGCATGGGAACCACATCACAATCAACATGATCAACATACCCACCAATGGAAAAATGGACTCGGCATGTTTGTGTTACCTTAGCTTTTCCAGAATCATTTAACCACTGAATATGATATGGATGGGGATGTGGTCGCGTGGTCAAGCCAAGCTTCTTGACCAAATCAGAACTCACCAAGTTGTTGCAGCTTCCTCCATCAATGATGACACGTGCACGCCGATTCTTGATTGCGAAGAAAGTCTGAAACAAATTATGGCGTTGAAGCTTATCGGGTTGTTGTACCTGTGTGCTGAGGACTCGCTGCACAATGATGCTCCGTAGCGTCGCTGTGGACGCCCCACCAAGGACCAAGTCGTCATCACCACCGCCAGTTTCGTCCGAGGCAGCATCAACATCATCATCCTCCTCAACATCCGAAGTGCTGATGTAGCCTCCATCTTCTGTGGCGATGTATGCCCGTTGGCTAGGGCAATTCTTCTGCACATGACCAAGCCCATGGCAGCGGTGGCACTGAATGTCGGAGGAGCGGCCCGTTGAAGCCACGGAAGAAGAACTCTTGGCTGGAACCTGCAAGGAATTTTTTGAAGCATCTGCAAAGCGTGACGTGGAAGGTGGCTTCGGTGGCGCTGCTGCAATCTTGGTCACAGGTGGTGGAGGAGAACGAAAACTCGAAGAAGACTTGGGCAGTCCCGCCGATGTAGTCGTTCGCGGCGTGTAGAAGGGTCGTTCAGTGCGTGCCTTCGTTGATTCCTTGCGTCCCTGCAATTCTTTTTCTGCAAGCATAGCAAGCTGGAACAACTGGTTGACAGTAGTAAATTCTTTATAATCAACAATGTCCTGAATTTCACGCCGTAACCCCCCGTAGAAACGACAAATCTTATCATCTGTGTCCTCAACAACCCCACAACGCATCATACCCTTTTGAAGCTCAGCATAATAGTCCTGAACAGAACGATCACCTTGTTCTAAGCGCTGCAATTTTTTTCTCAAATCAAGTTTATATGTGGGAGGAACAAAACGATTACGCATATCTTCTTTTAACCGTTCCCATGTATCAGGTTGTAAGCGCATGTTACTTAGTTCATTCCACCAGATAATAGCAAAGTCCTTAAACTCACTAGTAGCTTGTCTAACTCTATGTTGTTCAGGAACTAAGTGAGAATTAAATTTCTGCTCTACCGTCATCTCCCAATCAAGATATATATCAGCATCATAAAGACCAGCAAAAGATGGAATGGTAAACTTGACTTTAGCAAAAGGGTCATCGTTACCATGACGGTTCTGGTTATTACCTCCCATACCATGTCGGTTTTGCTGAAGACGCCGACGTAATCGTGCATCTTGTGTCGCCCGCTGATCAATGTTGCCATCCGCATCATACACTGTGTCATCATCACGACGATGGCCGTCATTGACAGGTGGCAGGCGTGCCTCCAATGTGTCCAACCGACCAGTGAGGTCAGCCAACCGCCGCTCCACCCGCTCAATGCCTTCCGTGGTGTTCAACTTGGCAATGGCGGCGACGATGGTGTCCATTCTCGCGCCGAGTGAAGCATTTTGTTTGTCGAGCGCAGCTTGTAGCTGGCCGCGACTAACACACTCGTTGAAATCGACCGGTGTCTCGCCCCCTTCGTCTCCTGCCATGGTTAGTGGAAACACAGGGAAAACAAAAGGATTATCCCTATCAACTACAAATGAAGGGCAGTGGGATCTCGCAAAGGAAGTGTCTTACCAAGCTCTTACAAGTGTTCTTACCAAAGCAGCAGGTGGTACAACCGGTGGCTGGTTCGTGAAACCATGACGAGCGTGGGTACGATTGCAAGGGTCCAAAACTGTGCTATCCAGAAGTAGATATATGGAGCTTGGAAGGCCAAATATGTCAGTGGAACACAAATCAATAACAGATAGTAATGCTGAATAAATGTCCAAAGCACTGGTCCTAGTTGCTGGCCTAAATGTGTCCTATATCAGTGTTAGGATATGATGAACAAGGAGTCAAGATCAGAATAGTAAGGCAAAGACAGCAACAAAGATGGCCAGGCACTGAGAGACTTAATGCAGCATAAGCACAAAACAAAAGAATTTCTGTCACCTAAAACTGTGCTCTTTCTCTTTTTTTTCTTTTTTTTTCTTTTTTTTTCTTTTTTTTCTTTTAGGCACGGAACTCAGGTGCCTTTGCTCTCAGGCAAAACCAGGTGCTGAAATTTTTCTTTTTTGTTTCTTTTTTCTGTTATTTTTTTCACAAAGCAGAGCACAGAAATAGGAACCACACAAAGTTTCACCTCAATCTAATGTAAGGTGTGGCCTACAGAAAATAATGAATGTGCAGGAAATTCGGTGAATCAATTTCGGAGCTCGAGTACTGCACTTTCCAGGCCGAATTTGGGCAAAATAAATTCGCCGAAACCCGACGATGTCGGTCGGTTTCGGATGCAAAATTTAATTTCACCCAATTTCAAAAAAAAAATCTCCTGATTTCGAGTCCGTATGCAAAAGTTATGGCCTTTTGAAGATGGGACTCCGAGTTATGGTTTCTGTGGAGGCCGAAACGAAATCGGGTGGAGGGAATTGGTGGAAATTGGTGGCGGAAGCTCGGGGAATGGTGGGGGAAGGTGGTGTGTGATCACGAGACGTGAAGGATGACTCAAACAGAGGGTGGGATATGGGTGGGAAAACAAAAACAGAGGGTGGAAAACGCGATGGATGACGGCTAGGGTTTGTATGAAAGAGATGTAGCGGAAGCAAGACAACCCGAAACAAAACACGATCTAAACCAGCAACACAACTCGACTAAGGACACAAACTCAACACTACGGACTCTGGAATCAAATTGTGCAAAGGCTAAACGAGATCTAGGACAGGAAACAACCTATAACTACAATTTTTTTATAGGGCTTTTTCATGGACTCTAGGATGAAACCGAAAACAACAAAGGAGGGTAACGTGAACCTGAAGGAACACCTGAAGCTCTGATTACCACTTGATGGGAACGGGGTCCCGATCTTCCAACAGGTTCTGGGTAAATTCGATTTGGTGGAGGCGCGACACAAATCGATCCGGCTTCCGAACGACACGTTCCGAACCCCGCAATCGCAGCACCACGTCTCCTCAGGTTATCAACCGTGCGCAGCCCGGTTGACCTCGCCAAGAAGGCTAATCCTCGCCTGCGAATCGAAGAACACAAGCAAGAACAAGGAAGAACACAACTGAATTGCAGATGGATAGATTTAGCACTCGAAAGTTGGGGTCTCACAAACCGATGAACGGCGAATTGTTCAAAGACAAATCAATCTAAGCAAAACCCAAACCCTAATGGTGGGGGTGGCGGCTGGATATAAAGGAGTTAGGGGCGTGCAAAACCCCTGGACGCGCCCCTAATGGGCTCCAACACGATACAAAGCTGATCGGCCCAAAAGACGGTGGCGCAGCACCCTGACAGATTCTGAACGCCCACTTGTTTCGACGATTCCCGTTGACTCAGAAGGAATTTTGACATGGGACCAAAGCCATTGGAAAGGTGGTCTTCTCAGCTTTCCATACATATGTAGAACGTCCAAAACGGAGTCCGGATGCGATCTGGGCGTCCGTTTTAGTGCGGACTGGTCCTGGACTCCGAATTGGATTCGAAGTCGGTTTGAGTTGGGCCTCCAACATGATTCGACCGTCCTTGCTGGACTTGTGCGCCCCGTAGCCCTTCTCCAAGTACTTCCAGGTCCTCTCCATAGTTCCTAATCATAATTAAATCATTAGGTAGCAATCTATTCTCAAATGAACAAAAAAAAGTACTTAGGAACGAGCTCACCTGTAAATTCAATTGTCGGGCGCGAGCTCTAGTGATTGGTCCTTGAATGTCAAGTGGAGGAGTGTTGTGTGTAACCGAAGAAGTGATGTCCTCATCAGACACTTTATCAAAATTAATTCCATAATCCATCAAGTTTGCCTCATCCATAATAATTCAGCACAACAACTCCCGGCGGAAACATATTCGGCTTCAGCGGTTGAAAGTGCTACGGAATTTTGTTTCTTTGAGGACCAAGACACTAAGGATCTACCTAAAAATTGACAACTTCTCGTGGTGCTTTTTCTATCCACTTTTGCAACCCGCATAATCAAAATCCAAATATCCAATTAATTCAAATTTAGCACCTTTGGGATACCAAAGCCCTATGTTATAGGAATGTTTTAAATATCTCAAAATTCTTTTTACGGCCTTTAAATGACACACTTTTGGAGAAACTTGAAAGCGAGCACACATGCATACACTAAACATGATATCGGGCCTAGATGCGGTAAGATAAAGCAAACTACCAATCATGGATCTATAAAGCTTTGAATCTACCGACTTACCTCCTTCGTCGAGATCTAGATGCCCGTTTGTTGCCATTGGTGTCTTGATAGGTTTTGTATCTTCTATACCAAACTTCTTGAAAAGATCTTTGACGTACTTTGTTTGGCTTATAAATGTCCCGTCTTGAGTTGCTTGATTTGGAGTCCAAGAAAATAGCTCAATTCCCTATCATGGACATCTCAAATTCCCTAGACATCATTTCACCAAATTCTTCGCAAAAATCTTCGTT